>BTSY01000005.1:33934062-34586319 GCA_036245785.1 Pristionchus fissidentatus | reverse complement strand
AAAACACTTTTCCTGTCATCCCCTACGCTGTACGGATCATTTTGGAACTTTTCGAATTTTTGATTTTTCAAGTTAAAACTCGGCAAAACAGGTGTAAACGTGTTTCACGGTGCTCGAAAACATGCTAGAACGGTTTCTTGCACTTGCGAATAATGCGGCAAAAGGTTTGCCCGCGGCGGGGGTCGAACCTGCGTCGGTCGGATTGCTAGTCCAGCGCGTAACCCACTTGGCCATGGATTTGGCTAATTGAATTTTGTAAAATTTGAAATCTATTCTGGTCAGTTATCATATGGAAAAGGATCTGAGAAGGATCTGAGAAATATAAGGAAAATGCGAAAAAAATTTCTGTCACGCGTACGAAAAAAAACAGACAGACAGACAGACAGACAGACAGACACAATGATTTCCTATAAGTGGAGGAATAATTCTCTGTCGAATGATCGCTTTGGGGGTAAAGGTACAGTATCGATCAAAAGTATTCGCCCAAAACTTCGAAGAAGAATATTGCCTCATCACTACGTAAAAACTGAAAATCATTCTACGCTGAAATAATCGGAAATGAGACCCTAGGCTATGACTCCCTCCCACTCAAAAATTTAGGCCGACTGAAGATATGAATAACTTTTCCAGCCGATTTGAGAGAAAAATATTTTTGAGAAAAATCACCATGAACCCGGGTTCATGGTGGAAAATATTGAAATTGGACCAAAAAATAAAGCACCGATAAATTGTTCCCTTCTTCTTGAAAATATCATATAAAGTCTGCCAACATCATACAAGTTACTGATATCACAGGAAACATTGGTTTAGGTAGTGAAAAAAAGTTAGCAAAAGATTGTGTTAAAACAAACAACCATAACTAAAATTACAAGTTCACGAACATTCGTCCAAAATAATAAAATGTTCCGCGGCCAAGCACAATTTCCGCTGGCGAGAGAGCATTGCAATACAAGAGACACGACGAGGTCATGAACGTATCATTTTAAAATTGTAAGAAATGTGACAGTGATCACGTTAATTGAATTGATTTTTCGTCGTGATGCACAAATGTGCAATTGCAGGGACTGTTTTTTTTGGGAAGATGATGTGAAAAACAGTTGATAATCAGACATTGTATTTCTTTTTTAAAAAAATATTACTGCGCATTTGAGAGTGAATTGCATTATTTGTTCATTGTGTTATTGTTGTCAGTTCGTAGAAAACAGCACTTCTTAAACAGTAAACATCTTTATTATGTTTATAATTTTGCAATTGATACGGGTCTATACAATAGTGCTGAAGATCAAAGTATGCAATCTGCCTGAGCATTTCACGTGCCAATCTTATCACAACAATGGAATAAGAGCTGAGCGTTGGGTGGTCCGATTCAGCACAGTTCAAGTAGCGACGCGTGAAATAACAACTGCGCTCCTCGTGGCTGAGCATTTCTTCAGGGTCGAAGAGTTGAAATCCCGTTGAATCTTTTTTTCCCTTCCTTCTTGTCCACCTGAAAATGCGAATACTAAGCGATTAATGACCGGATAAATACGGACGTGCATTCAAAACATACAGGGGCGCACTACGTTCTATGGGTACGCTACTCTCAATGCCTACCCACTGTACCGAATCAATACACGGTATCGTAGTGTACACAGTACGCATAGAACGTAGTTCATTTAACCTCAATTTATCCCGCCAAGGTTCACTTTTCGACTTACTTTAATTGTGGCCATGTTTCAAAACGTATTGAATTGGTCGTAGGATAGATAGTGCGGAACATGAATGAAGTGCTCATACGTAGCGAAACTCAAATTTTTTTAAAACTCAAACGAGGCGCCCTTCTCGCGCTTCTTTAGCAAGGCAGCCAATGGCGAGAGTCTGAACTCATGATCATTAAAAAGAGACTTTAAATTTTCCATTTTTTGTTTTTGTTAAAACTAGGAGAAGCAGATGTCATGCCTCTCACTAAAATGCGAATAAAATTATCTATGCAAAAAACAGAGCCTTTCGCGTGAGGCGCGTGATATTTGTGTTGCAAGAGTAGCTCCGAAAAAGTACCACTTTCCCATTAGTTGGTTCCTTCTTCGATCGATCACTCGAGTGTGGAAGACTGGCTCTGCTATATTCCAAGACGCATGTTAATGAAATCCGACTTCATCCCTATTCTATATTTACTAGTTTTCTCGTATATTCAGGCATAGGGGTGGTCGAGACCGCCTTGCGTGTAGAAGACCTAGCACCTTTACCTTTTACCTTTTAGTTCAGTTTCGCATGACTCAATAAGAGCTAAAAGGAATATACAAATGATCATGTTTTCAAATGATGATCGCTCTTTAACTCGAGAAATGCTCCCGAATGAAAAATGATCGCTCTGACCCTGGTCTGTCGGTTTGGAATCATGTGCCTAGGATGTACAGGATGTATGGGACTTTCGAGGTGTCACTCATTAATCTCGAAACCCAGAGAGTTTCGAGATCTCATTTTCTCTCTCACGAGAAAGTGGCAATATCCATCGTGTTTGGTTGTGTAGAGAAACATACATTACCATCCGAACTAGACATTTGATTTATTCATAATAATTTGATCTATTCATAAAATTCGAAATTGACATAAAATAAGATCTCCACCAAAACGACAGCCGCATCCGTTAGTAGATGGTTTCCTTATCGAAAAATGCTCTGCAATTATTCAAACTTATGTAATTTAGAGTGATTTGTAAAACAAATCACAGTGGCGTACACAGTGCAGCGCGTGTGCACTAGTCTTTGAAAAGTGACGTTTCAACTAGTTGCATAATAGCGAAATCGACCGATTTTGCGAGATAGTATGCACCGCACAGTGTGTCCTTTGTTTCTAACTCTCCCGTGGTCCATCCAACATTTGCACTTACTTGACTACAATGAATGTAATTGCAGCGAGGGCAATGAAGGATAGAGTGAGAATGGAAATGAGCTTCCCATGACCGAGCGTTACAGACGCGGTGCCGGGAAGTCTATCCCACTTAAATCACCGTCGACTCGGTCTCCCCCGTTACTGAAACTTCAGTGGTATCATTCTCGTGGATGAAGAAAATGTTGCCTGAAAATTATTGGATGGCTTTCCTTGCGGTTCGTATGGGGGAAGGCCAAGGATAGATCTCTTGTCCCAGGTATGATATAGAACCGTTCGACCGTCGAAATATACGCGGGAATGAACGTGCACACCGATCCTAATAACTGCAATTAGTACTTTGTTCAATTTTAATTCTCATAGTATTCAGAAATTGCGACACAGGGAAATAATCTTTAGAATTCGGGCTAATTTCATAACGTACTTTACCTCCCGGTTAGTACATTAGAATCATCGTGTTTTGTTATGTTATACAATTCAATAAGTGAATTAGAATGTTAAATTTGATTACATTCAATTTCAGCCAATCTGCAAATGTGGTAGGCCTTCCTCAGTCATAGCGAAGATTCCAGAATCCATTGGGACAATCTTAAATTTATTATTCCGAAATTCATATTTACTTTGTTTTGTCTGGTTAGCTGAAATAATATAACAGGAATTCGAACCAGATACGAGTATTCCTCTGTATGTCGATCAGCAATGACTGGATTGGGCGCACAGTCGGTTGTTTAGTCTGAAAATTTTTATAATATAATGATATTCAGGAGATACCAAATGCCACGAGCTCCTTACGCAATAACCTAACACCTGTCTAGTATTCCACAAAGTTCTAAACGAATGTTATTGATGTGAATGAACCTTGAGCATTGATTGCTTTTTTTTTTATAAACAAAAGTACCTTTGTGATGAGATACATCTTGCTGAGGTACGTGTAGAGTCCTGAATGAAAACAGTGGAATATGAAGAAATTAAAAGAAATATAATGGGAACATAGGTAATAGAGAGACAGAGTACGAATGAGGGTGAGGAGGGCGGAGTTAGAGTGACGAGAGACCCTAACTGTACACGTTGGCGCCCATTCTCTATCGTGAGCCAGAGAAGATCGATACACCAAGCGACTGTCCCCAATAAATTTCTGCGCGGCGAGAATATTTGTGCGGAAAGAGATACAACTGTTCCAACCTCGAGAATTTTTGTAAATTTCGAAACTTGATCTCGAAAGTAGTGAAGTATAGTCAGAATGAAGAACAACTAAGCAAAAGTTGGTTACATTTCAAATCATTCTTGTCATTCTTGTTTAGTGTTGGAGTGATCAGGCAATCACATTTTCCCAAATTCATGAAAAGGCCACTCTCATATTCTGGTCTCATTCCATGTAACGTTAATTTCTGTCAATCCACTGTTTTTGTCATGCGATGTAATGTACTGGACGGTGATGTTCATGCTCATACTTTACTCGTGGTGTCTCATACTCGTGTGATGTGTCTCCTCTGTTCAATCTCTTCTACTCCTCAAGCAGCGAGACCGGAAACGAGGTACTCGCAGATGGTAGGCTGCTGGGTGGAGCCCTGTAATAAGTAAGTATTAATACAATCACGGAATCTTAATTTAGGGCTTTCACGTCTTACCACATGTTCTTATAAACCGATGGATACAGTTCATGCTCAATCAACAGCCCTTCAAACCTTCTACGTTAAAGGGACAGTAAACACACAAATTCTTGTTCATTTGATCCAATTTCCACGAGCGACGTAGGGATAGAGATGGTGTGCGCCCTATCGGATATCATCCCATGTGGAGCAGCGGTAAAACATTAGCCTAGCAATCGTAAGGTCGCGGGTGCGATACCCTATGCTTTTGTTTCTTCCAGCGGGCCGAAAGTCGTGGCGAGACCTTGAAATTTGCGGGAATTCAACGGTGCCTTTACTGTCCCTTTAAGGGCATGCAATTCTACGCAAGACATGGGCAGGTAACTCACACTCTCAACAGTCCAGTAACCGAACTTGACTCCCTCCTCGCAAGATTCTCTCTCGAAGTTGAGAACGGGGTTCTGGCCTCGGACGATCTTTACTCCTGCAGTTATCGTATGTGCACACTACCCATCACTCTAGACAAATCTGGTAGCTATCCATCCAGGAAGGAATCTTAGCAGTTCTCAGCGTAAAATAGCTGCATTCAGCAGGACTAGAATAAATGAGATCTGTATCTGACCAGTAGTGGGGAACCACCATCTGAAGAAGGTCACTGGTCCTCCGTCAGTCTGTGCTTGGCTGTTGCTGTATGCCCATCCCTCATCGTCAGAGGGAGGAACTCCATTGACCCACAGTTTCTTCGCCTTCGCACCCTCACTCTTGAACTTCTCCGCGGCCATATCTGAGAGGAGTGATGATTGGTTTTGTTTCTACTTCTAGATTAAAATGTCGGTGCTCCTGCACCTTTCCGGACGCTGGCAAAAGAGGGGTTTTGCTTCTACAGAAACGTGCTGACATCCACTACAGTTTTAGGATAATCATAAGAACCCGAAATGCAATCGTAGCATCGTAAATAGGCTGTAGCGTCGAATAGAAACCGACCGGCGAGGAACTGATTGAGATCATCGTCCTCCACCTTCGGCAGACTTCCCTTGCCCTCGCTCTGCAACCCAATCAGTATTCGTTTTATTTCCTTATTTCTTTACCGCTCACGGGCAATAGTAAGATGCTTAAGAAATGTATTTAATAACAGCATCTATTAGCGCCAGGATGCAAACTAGAGTTTGAAGTTGGGGTAAATAATTGAATTAGGTTTCTTCATTTCGCACGCTGTATCTACAAAGTGTGTGAAAAAAAGAGATCTAATCCAATTGTTCACCGGAATTTCAAACTCTATTTTTATCAGCTCACTTTGCATCTGGCGACGGCATCGTCGAAGGTCATCTTTCCCATTGACTTGTAGCACTTGTCACGGAATCGAGTGTGCTCAGTGGGGCAACCAGTGTTGTCCTCTGCAATCACACACATACATAATATGTATCCTGACATCAAGCAAATGGGCCTGCAGGAAGGTACACCTAGAATGAATATACTTACTATTGAGTATATTCTATACTGAGATATGACACCGAGTATATGATATACTCAATATTGAGTATATTCTCTCGTTTTCGCACGCTCTCTCGACGCGCGAATATACTCAATACTGAGTATATCATCTACTCGGTGTCTCATCTTAGTATATTCATTCTCTGTGTGATTCAGAGACGGTCAGGATCTTCGAATTCATCGATCACATATCAATCTATTTCATTCACCTAACCTCTAGAAGACACCTCCCTAGCTACCGTCTCAATATTAATCACGATTGTTTCCAACAAATAACGTTGTCTACTTACTGAATGCACACATGAATCCGATGTTGTCTTTCTTTCCAGAGGCAGGGACGGCGAGCGTCGCTCCCTTCCCATTGTCAGCCACGATGTAAGAACCGCTTTGCTGCAACAACGTTGACTTTATTCGCGTTTTTCAGTGATTCCCATTTTAGAGGTCGACGCTTGTAGAGCTGACACTCTTACCGCTGCATGTTTCCAAACTTTCCGGTCAGGAAAGAAATTTTCTGCTACGAAAGGGGGACATGATAAATAAGGGAAGAGCTCCTCACATTCATGATGCGTCTGTTCTCGACTGCTTTCATGTGTTCCTCATCTCTCGCAGCGAAGAGGAATCCCTTAATCTGCTTCCCGAAGGGCTCGAAAGCCTGGCAGTAGGTCTTGGCAGAGGAGACGTCGCGACCAGATTCCTGCAATGAGCAACTTCAACATTGTTTCTCAATTCGGAAGCCTCCTCATGCGAAAGAGTCGCTATTGGATGGGGACATGATTGTGAGATCACAAGGCAAAAGCTGCGCATTACGTGAATTTAGGGAATCGTGAGAATCTCTGATCAACTGTTTACCCCATTTCGAAATCTGGTTCTGATCCTCTTTCTTACCTGTCGTGCAATAATGCACTGATTTTCAACGTAGGCGGAATTGTCGTTGAATCCGAGGCAGAGATGCTGGAAGCTCCCCACTGCAGTACAAAATTATCATAACATGTTTAGAGAAAAAAATTACTGTTCGAGAAAGGGGGAGGGTTGATTCGGGAAAAGGTTCCGGAAAATGCCCACTAACACAAAAGGATTTCTCAGCGACTGAGGAACCTATTATGGCCGGAGAAGGAATAGAGAATGGAGCAACTAACCAGTGAGGTAGTAGTACTCCGAGTTGGTTGCTGCGAGAGCGCCAGAAGAGAGAAGAAGGAAGAGAAGATACATCGAACGAGATGAGCGATGATTGAAGGAATTCGACTACTTTTATACCAATCCTAATCCACGTCTTCCTCCATTTATGAGCACTTTGAGCAACACCAAACCGCCTGCTTTTATGAACCATTTCGACTTGCCAGATGCTCGATTGATGCATTGTGACAATGCAGCATTCAGTGAGAATTCCTCGCCGCTTTTAGTAGATATGCGAGTGAAGAAAACAAATGTGTTTCAAATCTCACCTATGAAGGGAGAAAATCTGTTCTTGGCAGTACTCCGAGCTCATCCACTCATTCAAAATGCATATATTGACGGAGATTGAAATGGGAAATTTATAATGTTAAAATCAATCAAGTCTCGAATACACTTCACGCAAAGTATCCGCGCGCCGTGTAACTTCATTTTTATTTGTCCAGTCAAATATCAAGAAACTGACGAAAAAAGACAGCGCAGTGCTGGTTTTTTCTTATCCCGAAAGTGCCAAGTTCGAAATTTGACTTCGCAGTGCGACGCAGGCAGCTTTGCTAATAAGCATACCACAGAATCTGCCGCAACCGCAAATTACGAATGGAAAAGTTTCCCAAGCCCGCAAATTAGAGATGGGCGAGGGACAGAAATGTTACTAATTCATGCGAGAAAGTGAAAGTTTTTTAAACACTTTTATACATCGCTTGTTCGTGATTATATTTAAATATGTGCTTATTTTATTGTTCAGGTGAACGGGATGAAACCAGAGAGCTTATCGGGAACGTGAGTTCTTTGCATATCATTTTTCGATAAACATTCGAAAATATTACACATAAAACCAGTCCATAAGCCGGTCAACTCCGTAGAAAGGGGTTTGAATTCAGAGAGCCGAGAGGGTCTCTCACTTTTGCACACTTTCCAGCCCTGACCAGTTTTTGCTGGTTTAGAATCATATTTGTGATTTAGCGAATCTCTTCCTACCGCACCTGGTGTTTATTGTCCTATACCTCTACCGGCTTACTGCATATATCTCATATTGATGGGTTCGTTCATATGAAATATACAGTCTACAAGAGCGGGATTCAATAAATTAATATATGATTTATTGACATTGACAATATATTGAGATAAATGTAGAATATTATTCCCAGTCTATGCTGTAAAACTTTAGTAACTGCATTTTTTCAGTCTGCGCACTTCTCATAAACATTTACGTTTTTGTTATCATCTTGTGGAAGAGATACATTTTCCATGTGAGAAATTTGATTCATTTATAGTATTAAATGCCATGAGTTGTCTATTTCGGTATTTACAAAAACTTGCGATATAAACTTTAAAGAAACAGTTGCATGCATGAGACCATTACGGGAGAACAGGATGCCGATATCGGGGGGGGGGTGGGTGCTTATATGTCAATGTCATATTTCAGTTCTCGTTCACCATTATATTGCTGCAAGTGTTGTCAAGCGGAGTAATCAAGCTCTTAGTACGTTCACTGATATACTCAGCACAATATTTTGAATTCACAAAATGCCAACATATTGAGCAATTGCTCTTGCGATTTCCAAGTATTGCTTTTTTACAGTTCCGAATCTTGGTAACAGTGAAACCGAAGGACATATTCCCCTTGAGTTTCGAAATTCTGTTTGATTTTGGTTAGTTTTTTTTATGGAGCATTAATTGTTCAACAATGCTCAGGTATGCTCATTTTTATCTGTCTAATGAGCGTCAATCGATTATTGCTGGTTCTATTTCCAACTCACCGACGAATATATGATAACAGGTGAATGCAAAGGGAGGATAACAATCCTCCAGAATGGGTTTGGGTCAAAATAACAATCTCATCTCATCAACTTTGCTAACTTCTTGACGCCGATCTCGGTCCGTAAATTGATGAACTCTTAGACTGCACCCGTTCCTTCTCAGCTCGTTAACTTGGTTAGCAGCCATAACTTGCTGTATATCATTTCACATCGGAAAATGCGAGAGGTAAGTCATAGTCAGTCGAGAGGTACGCTCCACGTTAGAGTAACCCCATGAAATGAATTTTTGAGAATACATTCACTCTTAATTATAATTAACTCTTACTCTTAATTAATTATAAATTAATACAGATGGTTCGAGGCCGATGGAAAATTCCAAGATACGTGTAGTCACACAACAAAATCTGTGCAATTCGTGTGGTCGAATGAATACTGCGCAAGTCCGCTAAAATATCATACTGGCGACTCAATTCGCGATGTATGACACCTTTCCCGGAAATGTTTGCCCAGTTTATCCTCCTCAGATCGTTTTTCTCTGCTACGATGTCCTTCCTGTTGTTGCTTTCAGTGTATACTTGCTGACTACCATAGTCGTGATGTGGCGACGAAGGTCGTCTTCATCTCACCTATATTTATTTTCAAAAAAAAAATTTAGACAAATTGTAACGTATTCGACCAAAAGCGGAGATTACAAATTGATCGTGCAGGGACTCGTTATTTTGATAGTTTATGGAGTAATTTCCAATTTATTGTTGGTGTTTCAGTATTTTTTTTCAGACGGCTTCTATAATCAATTTAATCCTGAATACATACACTATGCAACTAAGGTATTCTTAGATTTTTTCTTTCAATAAAGCGTCAATTTTGAAAAAAAACAATGTTGTTTCAATTAGACTTCGAGAAATAACCAAACAGTAGGTTGCGTAAGAGGCAAATCACTCCCCGCTCTCCTCATTTTTCGCAATCTCTCACTGCTGGAGCGGTGCATTTGCCTCTTATGCGTTGCTTAGTTATTTCTCGAAGTCTAGTTTAAATGCAGTATGTTGATGTCAAGGAGATTTCTCTTCTGCAGGTACATGGATTCTCTACTGACTCAATTACTATTCTATTTCTACTCTCTACTCGACGTTATTACTGTAGCTCTCATCCCCCTTTCCATATGCATTACCGTACGCTCACTACGCCGCGCGCCCATCGATTTCCTCAAAGAGTATCGGGCGCGCGGAATGCGCGCTGCGCGGGCGCGAGAAGCCTTTGCCAAGTGGCGCGGGCGCGCAACTGGCCCGGCGGCGGTCATATCCCATCGTAATACTATCCCGTACACTACGGAAGTTCGAAAGATTGAAGTGCGGTCGAAATGAACGCGAAGGCTGATGCAACTTTTCATAATGTCTGTAGTGTAATTTTTCTTGGAATAAATTGACTATTGTCTCTGAAGTGCTTGATTGTGTATGAAATGAAGAATTGGACATGAACTGGATATGAAATGGATAAGCCTTATTCGGTGTCTGCATCACGTATCCGCTGAATCGAAGAGCATGTTGCGATGGGATATACTATATAGATAGTTGCGCTATGCCACTAGAAAGATATGGGAATAGGCTCCGCCCCTCTCCCCTCTCGTCGCGCCTCTTCTCCCTCTCACAACGGTCGAGGCGCGCGTGGTTTTACAGCTGTAACTCAACTTAGAGAACAGATATCGACCCAAATCCAAAAGATTGGTCTTATATTAGGCTGGTGCATAAGTTTCTTTCTTTTTTGTAGTGATGTTTCCAAGCGCTGCATCTCAGCTTGTCAAAAAGCAATCGACCCCCATTCACAGTGTGTTGTAGTACAGGTGTAGTACTTCTAAAACATACACATGAATTTGGTAAAGCTTTCCTTGTTCGTGAGAACAATAAGAACATATCTTCAAGCACATAACCAAAAAAATGAGAAATTTGTTTGCATGTTCGCATTCCCGCGGGGTTGTTTTCCGGAATGACTCATGTCCAATCGTATATAGCCTCAAGCGTAATCTACCCAAAACCATCCTCAACTAGGCGGTTATATCACGTCTTTCAAAAATATGCCTAGTCAAATGAGTTTCACTCTAAAAATGGGTGCCTCGCGCGAGTTAGTATTGCTTTAAGGCCAATAAAGGTGGGTGGGTATAGATAGGGGCGCTGTATTCATACCACAACTGGGTCGCCATTCATCACAACTTGTGAGCTCGCTGACCTTTTAATTCAAAGAAAAGCAAAAAATTCGAAAATAGTTGTAAAAGGCAAAAACGTATAAAAATGAGCATTTTGGGGGATCCGTTAAAACTGGCGTAATATTTGTTCTCATGCAATTCGTAAGGAGTATTTCTTAGAGATACTTTGACTATATTTGCTCTACAAAAAGACCACGAGATACCTATGATCCATTGTGAATGGGGCTTGTGGTATAAGGCAGAACATCATTTTCGACATCATAAAATTGCACCCTGCGTTCTGAGTCATAAATTTTTTCTTCGAATGGCACAACCAAGTTGTTACCTACATCAATAGAAACACACATGTGTACGCTATTTACCAGTAGTATATTAAATCCCGGATTGTCTGCAGACTGGAGTATCATTCAAAATCTCCGAATTCTCGATAAGTCTTCAATCTCTACCTCAATTCCAGATGACAACCTGGCTTTGCCCGAACTAGCAAATCTCTGGTATTGCGCTTGATGTGTTGGCCCACCACTACACTAGATAGTACCATACTTATTGTAGGGCTACATTGCATCTTATTTCCATAGTAACTCAAAGTTTGAACTCCTGTTGATCTCAACCTCATTGGTTCCCCGAGTTCACAGGCTTCCCTTTTCGAACAAAGGGCTCCCACTAGGTGCGCGATTAATAGAGGAAGGTTGGTCGATAATAATGTGCCTAAGCATGACCTGATACGAATTCGACTTTGAATATTATTTGACAAAATATATCGTGAGGAAAAAGGAAAGAAACTTATGCACCAACCCGATGCACACATCTACGGACACATTGGACACCAATTAAACCCCTCTAACCGAATTCCGCAGACCACGTGGTAACCCCTACATTTAGGTACGATCTACGGGATCAATTTATCAACAAATGGCTGTTTTGCTCGTCTTTTACTGCTATTCTACCCCCACGTTGCTCTGGTTGACTATGTAGTTGAATATACTGTTTGCGCCATTTGAATATACTTGAGTCCCCCCACACTCAGGCAACAGGCAAGGATCCCCCTAGTTGCCACAGTTTAATTTTTTAAAAAAATAGACAATAGAGGAAAAAAAATAGAGGAATCGAAAGTAGGAGTGTGTGATTGATGGAAGGTAGCGAGGGTTTCGATCAGATGACTAGATCCTCCTTTGGAAGACACGACAAGATGAGCACAGTTATGTGCCCCGCCCTTCTCCTGATGGAGATCGTGGAAGCTCTTCCACTCCTAAAAAGAAAAAAAGAAGTGAATAGAAATATAAATGAGAAAAGACGCATCAAATATAAATAGGTGAAAAGAAGGAAAACATACCAAGCGACGAGAGGATGGGTTCCAGACTTCGATGAGAGAATGGCAGGTTATTGAAGCCGGAGCGACAGTAACCTGGGATATAATCTGAAAATAACATAATAAACACAAAGGAAGTTTCAAAAAGAAAAAAAATGGGATAAAGATAGAAATGAGAAGATAGAAACGTACGGTTGGGACAGTGAGTTGATCTTTGGTTTGGCGGTGCGTCCCAAGCACCCCCGTCGCACAAGCCAAAAAAAGAGAGAAATAAAAAGGATAGGAACAAATGCATATCCCAGTACGGCTCCGTATGACTGGAGGGATAGCATCGGTAACAGCCATAGAGAGGAAAGGGAGGAACGGAAGACTAAAGAATATAGTTTGAATATCGGTTAAATATTTGGATTAGCGATCTTGATTTCGCACACTCTGTACGCCGGTCGATGGGTGATAGAGTGTGTGAAATGAATGTAATCCAATTATTTGCCAGAATTTCAAACTCTACTAAAGAAGGAAGCATGAAATGGAAAGATTTTTATTGTAATAACAAGGAGCGTTAATTTGATAGGAGAACGGTTTTCCAAGGTTTCGATTCTTGGAAAACGATTTTCCACCCTACTCTCTCTCTCTCTCTCTCTCTCTCTCTGATGCTTCCAGAAACGATGGAGCGTGCGGAGTGAGGAGAGTAGAAAACTGTTTTCCAAAAACGAAATCATGGAAAACCGTTCTCTGTGAACACTCATTAACACACTTCATAATAAAATTTATTATTTTTTGAATTTGATTTGAAGAAAAAATATAATTCCTTAAATGAGAATTACTTGCCTGGTCATGTATTCAATGTACGGCGCTTGATCAGAAGATGTTGCATTGAAGGTTGAGAAGATTTAGACTCCTGTAATTGACGGACTTAGGGTAATTGTAATTAGGTAATTGTATTTCCTGTAATTGTAATTTGCGGGAGAAAACACAGAAATGGAAGGATGGAGCATGCATCCAAACGAAGGCATCCGATAACGAAACGGAAATAAGACGTCTAATGGAAAGTGGAGGACAGGTGGGAGAAGACCAATGGTTGTACATCGAATGATTGGGATGACTGTTGGTGGGAGAAGAAAAAAACAATATAAATGAGAGGAAGAAAAAGGAGTCGTGTTCATGTATGGCAAAAGCCACCGAGAACGAAAAGGAATTATAAGTTTTAGAAAATGATGCAGAGACGACAGTTAGTGGGAAGATGAGGAGTTATGAGAGGTAGGACGGGCGAGAAAATCGTTTTAAAATCAACCCACTCAATGGACGGGTCACATCATTTCCAACCTAATCAGTTGTGGGTGCGCGATCACTAATTGTAAGAGGAGAAAGTAGATTTCTTAATCGCACTATCACTCCACCCTTCCTCCTCCCCTTGCAATTTCGCCAACACGCCTTCCACTGTGCACTATTCATGCACTTCCTTCAACCTATTAGTCCAGATATCATTTTTCGCCCCCCCTCCACTACTGATGTGATATCCTGTTTCTCCTCCCGATTAAGTCAAGGTTGTTTGCCCACTGTGTGTGAGGTCAGGAGAACACCACATCACTCGAAAAAGGAAGAAGCAAAAATGATAATAGAGAATCAACTCATAAGGATCGCGAGAAATGGGGGAGCCCAAAACAGGCATCAATTCGATTCAAATTATTTCATTGTCACAATAATTTGCTTGAGCTCGCGAAATTCATCACTGTCAAGGAATTAGAAAAGACGCAAAATTAGATGAGTAAAAAGTGAGAACAAATTCAGATTCCCGCTTATTTTCTTTTCCAAATATATGCAGCGCAGTCTAAATTATTAGCCGCACTCAACATCGACAGACATACTCAGCTGGATATTGCGGCTAATAAAGTCGTATAGGCAAGCGAGATGGCGAAATCTAGTAAAGGAAGAGACGAAGAACGATCGATCCTTCTCGTCTCTTCCCTTCTTGCCAAGGTTCCCCGTTTATGATAGAAACGACAAATCATTGCTAAGCCATTTCATTTCATTTTAGACAACTTTATCAGCTGGTTTTGGTTGTTAAAGCTGGGTTGCCATGAGAGATCTCCATTGCTTGCGATCGTTTCTTGCGAGTTGCACGAACTAATTGTGGTCCAGCAGTGAAATCATCTCTCCATCTCTTTGCCGGTCGGCCTCGCTTCCTCTTCCCTCTTGGGGTCCAATCGAGCATCTTCCGATTCCACCGATAATGGCTTTGATTCGAGATTCTCTCTACCCATATCCATTTCCGTCTTTCCGCCTCTCTGACTGCATCCTTCAATTTAGTGATGTCACGGATCCGCTCATTTGTGACGTGATCAAATACGGTAATACCAATCATTTTACGTTCTAGTTTGCTGAGCCAGAACTCCAAAAATGGCCAAGGGCGGGAAAATGTGCGAAATTAAGTGGCATTTTCTTCTTTTCGCTTTCTTTCTCTTGAATTTCTCTGAGTGTGAGGTACATTGTTTTCGATGTTTCTGATTTCGTGGCAAATCTACATTGGAACATGCACTTTACATGTTTCCACTAGCCCCCTCTGAATCGCGTTTCCATTCCACTCAAAGGCCATTCGTTTCTAAGTATAGTACCGTTGTTAGATCGAATAATTCTATTCGAGAAAAAAAGGGTTATTCGCGAATAATCCATTGCTATTCGCAAATAGGATTATTTGATCTAACAAGACTACTAAGTAACCGCATCAGGCCATGCTCAATGCCGATGGCTTCGTTATTGTTTTTTTGTTGTAAAAAATGTATAATTATTGCTGTGTATGAGCCTAGTCATGTATCTGACCTAGCACAACACCCTATCGATGACTGAGTATCATTTTCCCCGTCATGCAAATATTGGCTGCGTAGCTTGTGAGCATTCCCGCAATTCCTACGTATTTGACGTCTTGTCCTCCGCTCGCGTATATAAACGTATTTGACGTCTTGTCCTCCGCTCGCGTATATAAATATTATTACTAAAACACCCGTTGTGCACAGACATAACATTTTGGCGATCAGGATTGTTTGACGTACTTATTGTTTGTTTCATAAGGCGGTTGGTAGCCTGGCTAGGAAGGTGGGGGACGTCGTCCACACCGGAGCCGAATCCTGGTTTCTTGCAACTTTGATAAGACACAGGGAAGGCTATCGCCGATTTTCGAATTGGTTATAGACTTTTCTTTGTTCTTTATCAAGTGTCGCCTCTGGTGCCGTTTTCCCTGGTGCTAGAGGATATCAGGTTCATCAAACCCGTGCAGCGAAGAGTAGCACGTGGTCGTCAACTAGAGGATCTGCATTTTTGTGTGAAAAGTGGTGCTTGAGTAGCCAGACTGTGAAAGTAAGAGACGTAGTCTTTACTGGAGTCAAAGCTCTGGTTTTGAAGGTCTTTTTACAGATAGCAGCGGAAGCTATCGCCATTTTTTTGGTGATAAGTACTCTGCGTATTGGTTAAGCCTGGGAACACGACCGATAGTTGGAAATTGGTTGAGTAGATCAATAACTAAAGGAAGTGGGGCTGGTAGAGAACCATGACGGCTGAAGACAAGGAGGTCTCCCCGACCATGAAGCAATTATTCACACAGATGGTAGAGATGCAGAGGAAAGTGGTTGACATGCAAGAAGACCAGAGCGAGAAGTACACACAGTTATTGTCATTGGTGACTAAGGGTGGTAGTAACGAGGGAAGAGCGCAGAAAATGATGACTGTGCAGGTTCCGTCCACGTCGAATGGACCGACTCTTGATGCGATTGAAGGAAGAATCGTGGATTTTGAGTACGATGAGGAGGAGTGCACATTCGAGCAGTGGTACGATCGATACCAGGAGGTGTTCGTGCATGACATGAAGGGAGCAGATGATTGTTCAAAGATGAGAGTACTGTTGAGGCACCTCAGTGTGAAGTGCAATGCCCAGTACCGTGATCACAAGGCACCCGAGGATGTCATGGCTGAGTTATTTCATGATGGACTGAGTGTCGAGAGATGGTCGATGACCATGGAGAAGTGCATCTACGGATCGAGCGAGAAGAAGGACATCGTCGAGGACAACTACACCGTCTCGCGAGTCTCAACTACCACGACAAGTGCGACTACATCGAGTGCAATCGTCGAGTCTCGCCGTGCAACTTCAATCGTCGAAGAAAGATTCGAGCCCACGGAAGATGTGGAGAACGACACGAAGACAGTTACTCTTAATGAGTCCCATCGTATTTGACCATCATTACCCCGTACTACGATATTGCCGTATAAGTTTACTACCGTATAAGTTACCTTCGTACTATCGTAACTTCATATCGTCAGATATTCACTACTCGTATTTCATATCTTGTGGCGGAGGTGCTGTGTATGAGCCTAGTCATGTATCTGACCTAGCACAACACCCTATCGATGACTGAGTATCATTTTCCCCGTCATGCAAATATTGGCTGCGTAGCTTGTGAGCATTCCCGCAATTCCTACGTATTTGACGTCTTGTCCTCCGCTCGCGTAGCGAGACGTCGTTATTCCTTTTGCTCCCGTTATATAAATATTATTACTAAAACACCCGTTGTGCACAGACATAACAATTATATTGCCTAAAATTCCACTTTTCAGATGTCTACTTCTTCTCACTCTCGTTTTTTTGTCACCATCAAAATCGAAGTCGTATTATTAAATGTAAGTAAAGTTTCTCTTTTTAATTTGGGGAAATTATACAAGAAGCCACTCCAACAACTCGCTAGCAACTTGAGACTTCTAATAGGTAGACTTTTCAGCTCTCTCAAAAAAATTTTTTTTCGAAAAATGGACATTTAACTCAGGCTCAGTCTCCCCTGATTCACGAAGCTCAGTCTCCCATGAGTCTCCTGATTCACGAAGTCTCCCCCGAGATCACATTTGTAAATGCCGTAATCACGGCAGTGACGCTCACTCTCTTCGCGATGGCCGTAAAAGATCCATTTATGCAATATTACATTTAAACAGATGCAGTCTCTCCCCACAAGGTTACTTTCACTGTGTACTCTACTGCATCTCGTGTTAATTATCGATTATTTTGAATTGTTAATGCATACGTTTTATAGTGCAGACACGTGTTACTATTGTTTCGGACTGTAATTATCAGGATTATGGGATGAAAGAGCCAAGATATGCGCTCTCATAAGATACGTTTAACACATTATCTTAATAAATCAAATGCCAATTGACATTTCTTGATATGCTCAAAGTGAACGCGCGAAACGGCGGGGGAAATAGTGATTGAGTGGTCAACGGACAGAGTGAAAAGGCAAGGACGAGATAGTGTGTCGAGAAGTGAGAGAGGCCGAGTGGCAGAGAAATAGAGGAGAGACAGCCCAGAATCTTTTCCTCTCAATCAGTCACTAGTCCTCTCTCCATTTCCGCAGGCTATGAACATCTTGAATATTTAGCTTGCTTTTCGCTTTTCTTAGTCCGTTTAAGCGCGGGTATTTTTTCGCCATCACTTTTTGTTTTTTCCCATTTACTTGTTCGTCAAACACTCCTTTTCAGAGGCCTACTTCCTCTAGCAGTATTACGACAACAACAAAACGCAAGTCCAAATTTTAGTAGGGGTTACTATTAGTTCTGTGGTTCTCACTAAACTCCAAGTCACTGTATTTATACTGTGTCCTTTTATTGCGAAAAAAACTCCTTCATCTCGTGTAAACTTTACGTATTTCTTCGAATGAGTCAGTGGCGGATGACTACAGGCATCGTTCTCTTCGATCTCTGTACCGATAGTCGCCACCTCAGATTCCCCTGCTATGCGGTATAACACGGAAACTTAGGGGTATATTTTATCACAGCAAATGGAATGAGGACAGAGAGAGATTCGAGTAGTTGTCGAGTCCGTGGAACGGTGCCTCCTCCTTGTTGGACTCATCAGCGATGATAACAGTCGGGGGTGCATCGATAGCAACGTCCACATGGTTCATGTGGGTGTCTTCTGTAGCAGGAAGCATTGGAGTACCATCAGATGGGAGTCTCATCACTTCCAGCAAGAGAGCTTCTTCGTCTTGTGAGATCACAAGTTCCTGGTTTCTGACCTCCATCTCCAGGTCAGCCAGCAGAAGATTGTAGGTTCGATCCCTACCATGGTCGCCATTTACCGACTAGTCACCACCCTCTTTCCCTTCTCTTGAAGTTCTCTTGAAGTCTTGAAAAAGTGTAGATGGCCGAGAAGGAGTAGACTTCTGCAAATATTATTCATGACCAATAAATAGATTTGCGAGAAAATAATAATACAAAAAAATGGGTATTGCAACGACAATTGGGGGTATAGTTATAACGACTAGGACACAGAAGATTGTAGAGTGGTTGGAAGGAATTGAGAAGGTGTTGGTGAGTGTGAAGTGTGTAAGAATGCACCTCTTCCTTGCCGGACGTCGCTTGTATAGGAGGTCTTTGTGTGTACACTTACACAGAATTTCTATGGGATGTTTCCCCAGACATCAGTGAGGTCTGAGTGATGAATAGGGGGAAGTTTTATGGGATACTTCATGGAGGCTTCGCGGAGGTGTTTTATGGGAAGGTGACGGTGCACTTGCCAAGCTTCATTCCTCTACTTCATGAGACTAACGAGAACAGTTCGTCAGTGCCTTTTTGCAATTGAACACCAGATCATTTCCTCGAGATGATTTTACCTGAACGAACAATGAGGATACTAATGCCTTTACGAATTTATAATACTTCCTTATCATTTTATATATTGGTCACGAGTTCGATCCCCGCCGAAATAGCTTGACATGGAACACCTTTACCTTTTACCTTTTTTTTTATCATTTTATGTTACAAAGAAGCCAAGTTCACACTTTTGATGGTGAGAATCGAGATTTTTGCGAAGTGTATGTAGATGGCCGAGGAGGAGTAGACTTCTGCAAATATTATTCATGGCCAATAAATAGATTTGCGAGAAAATAATAATACAAAAAATGGGAGAAATTCACATCACCAAAATCAGATAGTCGCTAAGGAGAGAATGACTATCGAGGAATGTGCACACGCATTTAGAATTAAGAAAAAATACAGAATTGGAAAGCAACATAAAAATGTGCAAAGATTAATGGGAGAGAAAACCGGCAGATAAATGATGAGTGGTCATTTGGGACATTTCGGCTTGACAATAAAAGAGCGCATGAGGGTGGTAGAGATGCAAGCGGACACAAGCACAGAGATAGGGAAGATACGGGTAGAGAAAGAGAGAGAGCAATTAGCCATTACTTTTGAAAGAAACTGAACAGCGCATTATCTAGAAATCGCCACAATAGAATTGACGAAAAAGGGAAAAAATCAGAGAAAAATCAGCGTTTTTCGTGTAAAAAGATATGACGCGCGCGTTTCGACAAGAGAAATATTGGGTGAATAGGGGGGGGTGAAAAGTGAATGGAAGAATTGTTGTTCCGTCAGAGAACACATGGGAAGGAGGGAGGAAAGAGGAAGAAAGAGAGAACGAGGGAAGAGACGGGTAGAGAAAAAGAGGGAGGGACCGTAGGTATCTTTTCCGTGCTCTGTCTCTTCACTTTCCACGTTCTCTCGCGTTTTGCCGGTCGAGAGAGTTCGTTATGGGATACTTTTATAGCTCATCGACAATGAATGCAGTGTAATAGTCATTGCATTACCTGCTGCCGTCCTTTTTTTCGCAATCCTCTCGCGTTTTTATGCTTCTTAACCGCCATTTCCATTCTAAAATTATCAGGGGTCTAAATCCTCTCGATCTTTCTTCCTCTAGGAGCCACGGCTTCGCTAAACAACCCCTCCAAGAAGTAAGTGTTCTTATCTTTGTTATTTCTCTATTTTCACTTGTACGTCGCTCGCAGATTGCGAAATGTGAGAAGAAATGTCTCTTCTTTTCGGCCACTCTCTCATCCTCAGGGCGTGTACACTCAGAGAAAATTTACTTCGTCGCATGCATGAAGTAATTAATTACTTCTGTGGAAATGCGCTAGAACAGCAATCGAAGTAATTGATTACTTCAAACACAGTTATAGTGTATTTAAAAAAAAAAAAATTACTTCATGCATGCGACGAAGTAATTTTTCTCCGAGTGTAGAGAGTATGGAAATAAAGAGATTGTGGTTGCTCATTTCACATTCTACTCACGATTGGAGGTTGTGTCTCATTGCAAATCTTTTCACAATTACAGCGAGACAATTCTCCAATAACGACCTCAAAACGTCCACGAACTTCGTCGGCAAGAGATCTCGAGTCCAAAAGTAGAGACCGAGAAGGATTGGGATAGTTTTCTTGTCTGCTTAGACTTTCACGAATTGAGCGATTTTCGGGAATAGCTCCTTCACCTTCCACTAATATCGGACATGATCAAACCACCGGCCGCAGCAGTGTCAATATCTGCTAAGCTCCATGCATTCAGAGATATGCTAGCAATACTTAACTGAAGTTTTGAGAGATGAAAAAGTCGTTTTAGAATTTTCCTCTCTACCCCTTCATCCTTACGAGTCGTTCCCTCCTATCAATCATATCAAATGCGAATAAATATTTCCTCCATTGAATTCGTTGCGCACGTGCAGGATAATATCGCCACTGTTTTATTGGCGAAATTTCGGGCAAATAATATTTAAAGTATCTACTGGTAATTTCCTCTTTTCCTTACTTCTCGAGGCCTGATTCCCTAGATGATAAGTCAAGACGAGGATTCGGAAAGAGATAGTACTCACAGGGAAATAAGTCTACGACTTCATAAGTCTAAGCTGGCCAGCGACGACTTCAAAGTCTAATAGAGGCAGGGGAGCGAGTCGAGTAGACTTTGAAAGTCGTCGCTGGCCAGCCCATAAGTCTAGAGTCGTAGACTTATTTCCCACTGAGTAAGTTGCTCAATGCGCCAAGTCTTCAGTGTTCTTTCCTCAGGAGTGTTCACTCTCCTGATAATGGGAGACTTGATGTTTTCACACAGAGAATGAATAAACTAAGATGAGACACCGAGTATATGATATACTCAATATTGAGCATATTCGCGCGTCGAGAGAGCGTGCGAAAACGAGAGAATATACTCAATATTGAGTATATCATATACTCGGTGTCTCATCTTAGTATAGAATATGCTCAATAGTAAGTATATTCATTCTGGGTGCATATCTTGCATGCGCTTTCAGCTGGAGACAACCTCTGCTGTGTAAGAGAAGTTGGAGACATCGTGATCTGCGTAGAGACAGAGAGAGAGAATTAGAAAAGATAAAGAAAGAGCGAGGATCGATTCCCGACGGGCTGCATTCGTCTTTGCAGCAGCATCGCCAGCTGCCAGTGTGGGAACTTTTCTCTTTTTTTAAAATTGCTATTTCATGGCATTTTATCATTGGCATGTCCAATTCTATCCCTCCAACTCTCCTTATCTCTCCCTTTCGTCGACGTTTTTCACTCACGCGATCGCTCTTCACTGATAATCCCTTCTTGGCATTGATTGCAAATATTGCTCACACGCAGTTTATCACTCATTTTCAGACAATAATATATTATATTTTGAAGAAAAACACTTTCAACTCTAAAGAAAGATGCATGGAATGAGAGAGCGAAATGGGCCATCTCTCACCATCGCGCACTCTCACCATTATTTCAATTTTTTTAATCAGAGTTATGAGGAAACAAAACTTGAAACACGAGAGTACAACAAAATGATACCTAGCAATACGTTGTTGATTTTATCAGGACGGATTATCGTTGGAATCACAAAGGATTGGTTAATACAGATGTTCCTCAAATGAATCAAACCCAAGTGTGCGGAATCATTAAGAGAGTCCTTCTTTATTTTGCACCCTCTCTCATTCCAAACATCTTTATTTATGGATGAATTGCCTGCTGAATGATGTGGTCTGGAGAAGCCCTAACACCTTTCTTTAATTACGGACATTATATTTTCACAATCTCTCTAGCAAGACAGTCACTGGGGTATTATGAACTCATGGTAATTACTTGAATTCTTATACCCCTCCGTGACGTCACTTTTACCCACTCCGAAGCGGAATTTTTAACTATTCAAACAGTACAAGTTTTCACCCAAAAAAAATGAGCTATTCTATCGTGACATCATTGATATCCCCTCTTCACACACGCCCCATTTGATCTCTCCTTATCTACCCCCCTCGTAAGACGTTTCTCACTCACGCGATTCCTCTTCACTGATAGTCCCTTTTTCGCATTGATTGCACCTATGGCGCAAGCGTTTCTTGCTGAATTTTAGACTATCATCTTATATATTTTGAAAATGATACTTTCATGGACTACGCGCGTTCACTGTACGATTTTCTCTCTTTTGTGCTCTCTCACCATTATTCATATCAGCGGATTTGTAAAGTTGTATTAACAATCCGAGATTTTTTCAGAGTTCTACACGCTCTTACGCTGCGTTATTTCATTTGATTTCCATCACAAGCAGTCTGGTAAGAATCCCAATACTATTCTGGTCTGCAAACTTATGAAGAAATATCATCATTTCAGAATTCAATCGAAGGAATTACAAAATCAAGACATTCATCATCACTGGAAGAATACCGCCAACGTCCACAAAACGCTACGATTGAGCAACTGATCAGTAAATTGAGCTGTCTTCGAGTATACAGAACGCTGTTTTGAGTAATAAAGATGTTTGAGAATGTTTAGTGACGCGACGCATCTATCAGTAGTACAACTAATACAGATTCAGGGCTTACTATTGTTTTGCAAGAATATGTTGTTGTGAATACACACTGCTCGGAACCACGAGCGTACAACACAAAGATAAGTAGAAACAAGTCGCTGCTCACATCAGGACGCATTCTTGTTGATGAGCAGTCATTGGGGTGATCAATGCAGAAGTTCCTCATACGAATTCAAAGGAATCAGTGAGAGAAAGAATGTAATTTAATTAATTAGTTATTAATTAGTCGTGCTGTTCACGATGTCGATTATTGCAGCACCTCACTACAATGCAAAAAGGACAACTATTAAAAAAATATTGGAAGAGTAATCTAGCCTGTGCTATTATAACTTGACTAAAAGTATAGGCCATGTCTGCATCCCAAAATGAACCAGCATGGAGCTATTGAAATAGTATATTTTCCTAGTTTAGCAAGCAGATGCGGTTTAAAAAAAATGTTTTTTCTTCTTCGGGTGATAACCTCTGCTAAAATGACGAGCACGGCTTTATGATTTGACCTATCTCTCTACAGTTCTGAAACAAAAAAGGGGGCGCGAGATTTATCGATTTGTGAACGATGCCGTTTGCGAGACGAAGGGTCACGAGTTCAATCCCTGCTCAGGTTCACCAAGCCTTCCATCCGTCTCGGGGGCGGCAAAATTGTTCACAACCTTGATTGCGGAAGGTAACGTACACCCAGAATGAATACACTTACTATTGAGTGTATCCTACACTGGGTGTCCAATCTCAGTGTATTCATTCTCTGTGTATCCCAGAAGACTGGTCAGCAGGCTATACGTAGACCAAGCGGCCTTACCGGTGAGCCCCGGTAGAGTAGTCGCTGGTCAACGTAAATTCCTCTTTATTCCAGTTTAACTTTACTATAACCTATCTCCAGTTCATCTCGTTCCTTTTCTACTTCATTCACTAGTCCTTCTCTACTCTTTCCTTCTTCGTTTTCTCGTGAATCTATTTGCCCACACTCTCCCTCTCACTAGTGCCCTCTCCGTCTTTTCTTGATTGGACTACCCCTTCTCCTCTTTCCCATGCCTTCTTCCCATTTTTTCTCTCACACTTTCATCCCGTTCTAGAAGATATCGATACGCTTTTTTCTAAATTCCACTATCTCAAATGAGGTTTTGCAATATTGTGATTGTTGCAATCAAATTTCTCTACAAAATGGACATCTTTTCTGTTCACTTTTATTATTTTAATATTTGATTCAAATGCCTTTCCTCGCCGCTCGCATGCACTGTGATTGTTCTTCCTCCAATTTCAGAGCCCTACTCGCTCTCCCACTATCATGACAACTTTTCATTGGATAATTTCAATTTGAGTGAGGTAAAGGACCCTCGTTTTCATTTTTTTTTGTAGTGTACTTTTTTTACTGAGCCTTGTTAGTTACTTTCCAGAAATAAATGTGTGTTGGTTGTTGTAAGGAAGGATAATTGCAGAATGAGGAAGAGACTAACTCCGTGACGCGTGCAGTGCACAAATGCCAAAGTGACCGATATAGAAATCACTCCAGACGTCTTTCGCTTTTGAAGAAGAGAGCCGTTCACCTTTACGTTCTAACCATTCGAAGAACAAAGGGCGATGTGTTTGATAGCCGGCGTGCATGACAGGTGCGGGCACGATATCGCCCGGTACTGGACGTGGCAACTAGAGGTCTATGAGAAAATTTGTAACTGTGGTCGCACGAGGTTTCATGTACTTACAAAGGATAAAGAAACTGTCTCATTCATACTAATGATTGTAAACAAGAAGAATGCGGTTAGATTACACCGTGTTTGCCTCGATTCACTCCCAATTATTAAAAAAATCTCTTCTCATATTCTTCACCGGCGTTGTCTTAAAGTAACTTGAGCCTCACCATGTGTCTTTGATCGTCAAGAGGAATAGATGCATGTTCGAAATGGGGGGCTCGTTTTTTTCTTCCTCCTTCTTCTCTCTCGGGAATCTATTTGCCCACACTCTTCCTTTGAACGTGCCCTCTCTCTCTCTCTTTCTTCGATTACATTTCTCCTTCTCCTTTTCCCATCTCTTCTTCTCATTCTTTTGCGTGGGGTTCCCTTCTCTTTCTTGACGAAATCGACTAGTTGTTTTACATTCTATTTAGGGTTCCGCAAGTGGGACAATTGGGGAGACACAGAACAAAGGAATTAATAATGTTTCCTTTTTAATCCGGAGACGGAGACGTCTCTCTTGATTTTGCATACAAAAATTGGTGTCTCCTTTGATTGAAAGGCGAATAATAGGAGACGTCTCTTTCCACTTTTCCCTTCTCCCCCAGAGAAGAGCGGTGGAAAGGCGCCTCAAAATCACTAGAGTTCAACCGCTATTCTCTTCAATTTCACTAGAAAGTTATTGTTCTTCAATGGATCGTGAGAACAATGGGAAAGGAGACGTCTCCCCAAATGTCTCCCTCGAAATTACCATCGAGAGACGTCTCCCTGGGAGACACCAATTATAGGAGACACTAATCCAATCAGTGCCTCTTTTTTGAAACGTCTCTCTTGCGGAACCCTAATTCTATTCTATCTCTAATGAGCTTACCGGATAAATTTTTTCCTTGTCTTAATTCAGAGCCCTACAAATTGTTAAATTCAAATTAATTATTATTTTGCAACCATAATGCTTTCCCTCGTCGTATATTTTTCACACATTTCCCACTTTTTCAGGGTCCTACGCGCTCTCTCACAGACATTTTCCTTCGGGAAGTTGCAAATTAAAAGAGGTTATTATTTCTCTTGGCCATCTTTAGATTCTTCATTAATCTCAAATTTTTTAACAATTTTAATTTTACAAAAATTACATTTTACAAAAACAACAATTTTAAGAACATTCTCCGACAAATTTTGAACGCTACCATTTGCAACCTTTTCACTCCATGCGCTCTGTCGTTTGGGTAAGAAAACGAGAGAGAATGTGTGAATAGACATTTGAAAACCGTTCTCTGAGAAACGTAGAATGTTTTCGTTGGAACTTTGCGCTCTAGGTTGCCTAGTCCACGTTTTTGTTATTGAATCAGGTTGTCAATTTAAACGGAAGAATATTTATTGGCTATAGAAAGCATTTTAGAATGAGGAAGAGAAGAATAATGGTATGCGACTCAACATCTGAACGAGTGGATCAAGATGGGGCGGAACTTGGGCGACGAGAAATGTCTGACAAGTGTGTGAAGAGGAGTGCAATCCATGGCACGAGTCTCTGTTTCCATGAGACTTGTTGCCGTGCAATAGAAATGACGCTCACAATTAACACAAACATTGATTCGCTATTGTGATGAAGTAGAGTTCCTGTGCTTGTAAAGGATAAAGAAATTGTTTAATTGATTATTGGACAAACGGCAACACAATATTTTCAAAAGCAACAAGAAGAATTGAATATTATTATTCATAAATTGCCCTACGTCTCTCCCAATCTTGTGGGCACACTCGCCCAAACGCGGAGAGCTCGTGCCTAAAATTAATTCTATTCGTTTAGTTTTGCTCGTTGTGAGCAGTAACATTGTGCGCAATATTGGAAATGGATAGAATATATTAGTCCGAGAGATCTTCTACAGTAGTTTACACTTTCTTCTCTCGAACGGTCTTTTTGCATCCTCTTTTTCCGTATTCTTCTCCTCTTTATCTCTTTTGATTACATTCCATTCCTTCTCCAATTCTCATTCCCTGTGCACTTCGACTACTACTATTGTCCAATCCCTTCACCTCTAATTCGATTACCTTTGGCCATGTTTCTTTTTATTTATTTCACAACAAGTTACCCTAATTCAGAGTCCTACTCACTCTCCGAAACTGTCAACATCATTGGGAACTACTTTGGATGAGGTAATCACGCCGTTTATTTATTTATGTTTGTTTATTTTTTCCAAATGTGCACAAATTTCAGGAAGAAATCGTTGAACAGTTTGTCATAATTATTGGCAGTGGTGAATTTTGACTACCGCAGAAAGAACGAAACATCGATTAATGTTCAGTCATCGGAAGTAGAAGATGACCAACAGCGATTGATATAACTACATGTTGCTTTGTTTCCTCTCCGTAAAAATCACGTATATTGATTTTAGGATGTTGTTTCGTTAAAATGATTTATTGTCGCCATAAAAGAAATAATAAAATAATTCAGCTGATGTGCAAGCGGGTTAAATGATTTGTAAACATCTGTACTACATGAAACGATTAGAACGAAAAAAAATCCGACCTCACGTTTCTGGTGTATTCGTTATACCGCATGATGGAAAAGCCAAACTCAAACTCCAGACCATCTAGGAAGAGGTCTGGTGTGTGTAAAATCGGAAGGAGCTCATTAACTTTCGCTCACTCCCTCCCCCTTCTGGTTGTTGAAATCATGCGAACGGAAATAGTGTTCGACATTAGGATTTCGAAATGTGAAATGTACGGTCCGTTGTATTTTTCGCTTGATGTGTCCTTTCTCTCTGCCCCCTTCCCAGCTTATCCCGTAGCCCCTCCTCTCCCTTAGTTATGCTCCTACTATTCCCTACTTTTCATCCTTCGGCTAGTACTATTGCGCGTTCTCCTTCGATATCGCGTAAAGGATTAGCATTTTCGGACTCTGAATTTATTTCGAGACACAAAAAGTCGTTGTAACTACGTATTTTTTAAACCCTTAGTGAGTCTTCATATCAGTGCTCTACACGCTCCTTCACAGTACATCCACCAACACCCTAGCTCCTTATACACATCTGTGATTACAAGGTGACAGTAAGCATTATTATTTTGGGTGGTTTTTTTGTTAATCATCTTTTTTACACTTTTAAGCCGAAGTAATATGCTGGTTGAATTGCGAGAATTGCAGAATCGATGTATGCGACTGGAGCGCTCCTACCGAAACAAAGGATGCGTGCTTATCTGAACAATACTTAGTGGACATAACGACGGTTAAGAGGAGAATTTCCAATTTTTCTTCCCTTGAATAGATCATTGACCCATTTGGCTACAATACGTAATAACGAACAGCATCGGTGCATATATCTAATTGGATGTCGCATCGAAGATTGAAATTAATGTAGCTACGAATGGCACGGAATCACTGGCACAACCGAACTAGTCCTCTAGCTTCGTAATTTGCTGAGAATAAACACTTTCTATTGCTGAGAATAAACACTTTCTCAAATGGTATTGAAATGGGCTCAACGTTATCCGTTATCTCAAAGAAGTGACTACTTTTTTTTCTAATTTCCATGCATTTTTTTCTGCCCACAAATTGTATAATCTTTCACCGCGATGGCGTGTAAAATCGAGAGGTCTCGCTCTCACACACTTTTCCTCACCCAAATACCCATTTCTAGAGGTGAAGAATCATGTAAAAGAGATAATGTAGATGTCAACATATGTTTCATATAATCCTCTTTTCGCTCGCAGATTATTGATTCGTAATATTCCGCTAGAAGTGTTGTTTCTGTCAACCACTACATCTCTTGGAGACTTCTCCCTTGGTTACGTCCCCACTTCTTCCGCCCTTCCCATTTTCTGTTCCTTCGACTATACTAATGCGCGTTCCTCTCTATTCTTGCCTCTCTAGTTGAAGAGTTTTTCTTGTTCTGCTTTTAACTTTCGGAAATTAGTTTTAATAATTTGTTTATTTCAGAGTCCTACTCGCTCTCATATTAACACTGAACAATGCTGCAAAACTCGAAGCGCAAATGAGGTAAGAACCTGACGCGTGTTGGTTTCTTCCATTGAGTGTTTCGAACTTTTTTTGTTGTAGAAGTCTGCCGAATAAGATGGTTCCGACGTCACACGTATCGTAAAAGGGTACACATCACTCTTCATGGATCTTAATTATTCTCTGAGGATCACACTGAAGAAGGCAAAAAAATCATTTCTCCACACTCGAAGAAACCATTCTTTTCGAGGAGGCTGAGACGACAGGAGCCAGTTCCGTTTATCTAATTGGACTTCATGTAGAACTAGGAATTGATGTAATCGAATATGCAAGGTACGCTAATTGTCAACCATGCATTGTACCCGATCATTGCAGATAATAAAGAGATCTGTTGCTTGCTATGTTGATTCTGAAACGGTTGAATGGAATCTGACAATACAGCCTCCCATATTTTTTCCCGCTATTAGCCCCCAGATCTTACACCAATAATGTTTCGCTTGAAGACTCCATTTGCCTCTTACCACTCCCAACATCTCACTGAGACATTCCTCACCGTGGTTACGCTCCCTTCATTCCCCTCTCTTCGTCCCTTCTTCCGAATAGTACTACTGCGCGAAAACCATTATTCTCGCGTAAACGAGGAGATTTTATTTCCGAAGTCGATTTATTTTCAAATCTGTCAAATTCGTTTTAGTCTTTATTTTAGTTAACCCTCGTTGAGTCCTCATTTCAGAGCTCTGCACGCACCCACCCACAGTGCTTACAAATTGATACCACAAGTCGAGTAAGCATCTTTTTTTTGCTCATCATATTTGTTGAGTTTTTATTAAGCCGATGTAATATGCTCACATAATTGCGAAAATTGCAGAACAGACCGAGTGAGATGCTTCCTAATCGTACGCTAATAAAAGGGAAAAATTTTTTTTTGAATGAAGCTTGAATGGATAAGCACGGGCGAGGGACTGAGGAGTGGTTTGAGAACTCCTGGTATTTATACCAGCGTTTATCCCGCTAGGGGATGGGGGCATGAAATGAGAAAAAAGCTTTAAAATTAGAGGGCTTTGTCAATTTCGATTTCTATAATGTTTTATCTCTCTCGTCCTCTATCAGCTTAGCTTTCCGGTGATTCATGTGAAGGGACATAATTAAAATGACGAAATAGTTCGATATAACCGCTGTTCGATCGCAGATTATCGATCTAAAATATTTCGCTTGAATTGCTTTTTCTGTCTCCCATCCCAAAATCTCCCGGAGACTCTCCTCTAATCCCATGGTTACGCTCCTTCCATTCTCTTCTTCTGTCCTACGGATAGTACTATTGTGCCTTCTCCTCTTGTCTCATCCTTTTTTCCAATTCCTGTTTACTTACTTCACAGAGTTCTACTCGCTCTCGTCTGCTCAATAACCCTCGTAAATAAACTTGAGAAGCCGCATACAAATGAGGTAGCTGATTTACCCTATCATGTCATAGTCAACAGCCTAAAGGAAACGCACTTTTAGCTCGCAGATGTTTCCTTGATTTTGTATAAAGAATAAGTGATCTGATATCGATATTGCGAAAATTTCAGAATCGGCGGAATGAGAAGCTTCCGACTCGTTTTGGACAGCACGGACTTTATCCCTGCACGTGTTCTGGAAGATGCAACTTATGGAAGATATCTCTAAGATCCGCAGCGAAGGAGGGCAAGACGTGTACTGCGGCGCCTTAACACTGCGTATTTATTTGCTTTTGCAAAGGATAAATACATATATTTCTTCCTTCGATTTTTTTTCAGAAATGGTTTAATGAAAGAGGGAGGCAAAGAAATGCTAAACAAAACGACGAATTCACCTCTTGTGCAAAAGTATAGAAATGGTTTCCAGCATGGCATGAGAAAGCATATAAAATCGAGCAGGCTCTTTTACTTTCACTTATGTTCTTTCGCCAGATTTCTGGAGGAGTTGGAGGAGCTGGCCGTATGTGAAGAAGGCCAGAATCCTGATATTATTCCCTGAAAATGTTTCTCACCCACTGGCTATCAAAAGCGAAAGATGCGTGGGCTTTGATCTCGAATTATTTATACTTCATTACTGCTAAGAATAAAGACATATTTTGCTTGCACAGATTATTCAAAATTGATTGAATGACATCTGTCCAGATGAAGGCTAAACGAAGCGACAGTGCTTATTTGTGAACCGTACAAAATACAACGGAGTCAAGTAGGCTCGAATTTGAGAAAGTCTATAAAATCAAGAGTGATCTCCCACTTTCGCGCACATTCTCTCAACTACCTGACCTTTTCTGGATAAGTGGAATGAAGAGAATGGAAACAATGAGTAGCATGAACATATCGAAATAGTTTGATGTAATCCTATTTTCGCTCGCAGATTATCTATCTATATTATTTCGATAGAAGAGCCCCTTCTGCCTCCTCCCTTCCCGGTGTCCACGGAGACCCTCCCCTTCTCTTGGTTGCGTTCCTTCCATGCTCTTCCCTTCCTCTTTTTCTCCCACTGTGTACTATTGAGCTCTCTCGTCCATTCCTTCCCATTATCCCGCGTTGATTTTAAGCTTTGGAAAATATTTATTTATCATTTCCTCTTTTTAGAGTTCTACTCGCTCTCATATTCACACTGAACAATATAATAAAAGTCGAAATGCGAATGAGGTAAGATTCCCTATGTTTTTTGTTTATATTCTTACATACTTCTATTCTTACATAATCTACGTTTATTTTTTTTCAAATATTGAACTGTATTTTGTAGAAGAAATGATGTGCTTACATATTTGCAAAACAAATTACAGAATAAACGAAATGAGGTGCTTCCGGCGACAGAGAAAGATCGTTTCGGGATCATACGTCCAGAATGGATGATATCTTTATCATTTACTGAAGATCTGCAATGAAGAATACGACATCTTTCAAAAGACTGCAAAACGGCAGTAATCAGTTCCATTTATCTCATTTGGCTTCTAGTTGAAGCAGGAAAATCATGGAGCCGAGCTGCTCAGTGCACGCCAAGACTTGCTGTTGTTGGAGAGAATTAATTTATAGTTTCATTAATTATGACGCGGTTCTATTAATCCCGATAAATTTGTAACGAACCGATAATTACGTAATGAACCCGTTCAGAAGTACAGAGACAAAGGGGTCGAGGAGGCACAAAGAGGGGCTTTCAAAATCCTCTTATTTATTCCCAGTGTTGACTTATTCTTCCCCCGGTCTTAGAATGAGACAGAGGCAGAAAAAAACACACGGTTTCTCACTTCGTTCATTTTTTTTCAAAATTCTCACTAACCCATTACTCGCTTACCAAGAGTGTGCGCGAAGAAATGTTCTCTTTCGTCTAAGTAATTGAACTTCATGCCGTGCGTTGAATTATTTCTTATTTTTGATCATTATTTCATAATTGCTGGGAATAAAGAACATGTTGCGCACACAATGATTAGAAAAGAACGGAAGGTGATATCCCTAGTGATAGAAGGTGATGTATTTGATTATTGAAGAATAAATACGTCATTGATAGTTCTCTTGAAGCCGGAATTGCTCACGATCGATGACACCAGATACGAGAAATTGTTGCCCGTGCAAAAGTTATATTTTGCTGAGTCCTTGCTGCCCCCCCCCCTCTTCATCTTCAAGAGATCCATGGAAACGTTCCATCCATTCCCTTCCTTTTTCCTTTCAGGTGGATAGTACTATTGGGCGTTCTCTTCTATTTTCGCGCAGACGAGGCGATTTGTTTTTTTTGCCGGCAGATTAGATTTCGAGACTCACAAATTCGTTCTAATTTCGTATTTTCGTTGAAAAAACTCATTGAGCATGCATTTCAGAGCTATGCACGCTCTCGCTGCACCATTTAACTGTGCTCCGTATTCAAAGATTGTATGACAATTCGAAATGCGAGTGAGGTAAGCATCCTTTTTTCATTTTGTATGAAGATCAGAATTGCAAAAATTCCAGAATCGACCGACTCAGATGTTTTCGAATCCTGCGCTTATCCAGGACGGGATACAAAAGTCTTCGTTATGCATTGCAATTTTTGGCTGAGTCCTTTCTCCCCTTCATCTCCAAGAGACAATTCCCATCCTTGGCAACGCTCCTTCGATTCTCTTCCACATCGGTTGAGAAGAAGACAACTGCAGTTGCCATCCCTTGAATATGATGGGATTCATAAAAAAACGAGTGGCATTGTTCCATCCGTCTAATCGTACTGAAATATGTGCAGCGCTACTAGGATCGTCATACCTTAATTCAATATCATTCATAAAGGGATCGTTGCCCAAACATGTTGCTGCCTTTTCCCCTATAACACCGTGCATAAACCGTTGTTTTCTTAATGGGTTCCAACACTTCGTGATTGTTTTACTGAGAACGAAAATGAAAATGAAATGTTTTTTTAATAGAAAAAAGAAGAAAAAAACAAGAACAAAGAAGTAGATGATACTGTTGCGAATATTTGCGGAATAAATATTTTCCTTTGGTCTAGTGTTACATGATGCTCCATGTAATTTTTAGGAATCCCCGTCGAAGAAGACAATGATTTAGTCCGGCTTCGAAATACTGCAAAAACACTAATTATGTGTGTGCCTGAATATCTTTTTGATTAAATGCATTGTTTGTTCTGTTGATTCTAAAGGTGTAAAGGTCGTGGCGCACGAACTTTTCGTAAACTGAGTTCTCACTGTGGGATTATGGCATTGGCGATCAGAGATTCGTACTCGTTTTCACTGTTTATCTGTCGTGTTACCGCGTTTTCTTGTCCCCACTTGGTGCTATCAGTGCTCCAAGGACCCCGGTACTCGTTGGGTGCTGGTCTCACTCGTTTACTCTCAGTGTATCGAGTGGGTAAAGTGATCTTGGTGCTATCAGTGCGCTAAGTGGTTCTGGTACTCGAAGGGTGCCTGGAAGCCTTGATTCTGTCAAGAACTGGGGTGAAGCCTTGACCGACGTCACTGGGTCGATTTATTGATTGCTAAAGTGGATAGCACCATGGAGGTTAATTGATTTATCGATTACAGCCTCGGTTGTTATCACCAAACTTCTGTGACGTGGCACTGGTGTACGTGCGTCTGAGAATTGTGAGGTTTCAAGGCAGGTTGAAATTCCTGTACGAACCGATCGATACAAAGTACACTTGTCATAAGAATGATGGGCGGGACCAAAGGAAATGGAAATGCAGAGAGGATGAAGACGGCCGAGCCGCTCGTTTAGTCCACAGTGCGTTGGAACTGATACAAGGCAATAGACCTCAGTTTGAGTGGCGTGGGCGTGTCCCCCACGGACAGGGTGAGCCACCAGATTACATCGAGAAGAAGGGTGAGTGGTATGGATAGGGACCACCACTCAGATTTCGCAACACGGAAATGAGCTGGTATGCTAATTCGTGGACTCAGTTGGCAAGGCCGCTGGAGTTTGGATCTACCCAAAAGGGACCGAAGGATCTCGAGTGTAAATCTGGGACAAGTGTCACACATGATTCCAAACATACAGACCAGGGTCAGAGCGAGATAGTGTGCAAAAGTGAGAGGGTCTCTCTCGATTTCGCACGCTCTCTCACTCCAAAGGCCTTTCTGTAAGGTTGACCGGGCGGTGGAATGATGTGGTCAGAACGAGCAGCAAACGGTCGGAATCTAGAATTTGCATTTATGCAAATAAAAAGAGGCGACTTGTCCATTAGTATAGTGCAGCATAGAGGAGTTCTGTAAGAACTCGATCGATTAGATGATGGATTCAGGCATAGAGGGCTGATGTCTGGACTGATCTGAAAGGCCAAGAGGACGATGTACGGGGAATGCGCAGATAGCACGCGGAGTGTTGCGATTCCGCCTCATTCCGTCGCTTGAGGGCGCGTGTAAGACACTCGCAGGCACGATGCCAAAATGCTGAATTTGAATGACGAGCAGAGACCATAGATTTATTTGAATAGTCAAAAGGAGGCTAGAGAGCCAAGGTGCCGAGCACTCGAAGGCATGGAGTTGAAGGTTCCTAGGTGGAACTACTCTCAGGAGGAATGACGTCCTGGCGGGAATGCCAGAGGAAATCCCAGAACAACGGAGATTGTATCGGGTGGCGTGCGCTTCTAGAACAGCCAGGGATAGTCCAATGGAATCGAACTGTCGGGACAGTGTCGAGGGACAGTGTCCAAGTGGAATCGGGCTGTGTGTTGAAGCAGTGTCGAATGTGTCTGAGAACGGGCGTCGTGGACTAAAATGTCCATCCCGGCGGGGGTGTCACGCAAAGTCTCGTTGCCATAGTTTGGAACGATGGGAAAGAAAGTGCATGAATGTGCAATGAGATGAAAAGTGAGAACTAGCAATTCTCGATAGAAGAGGAGGAGAAGGTGGTGATGGTTGAAAATAGACCAGAGACCTGAATGGAGCCTTGTGGGAGGACGCATCTGATGGATGATCAGCGCATCGAGAAGACCAGCCAATCGAACGACCAAAGATCAACCAAGAATGTGATATCGCTAAGAGCGATCCTTTGACCAACAGTTCTTCGATCGTGGCTCAATTGCTAGATTATTAGATTCACCCCAAGTTTGAATCTTGGAGGGGAGATGTTGTATAGGTGCATACACTGTAGTCCTACTCATTGTAATATCGTACGGACGTGCCATTCCCTAGTCTGTCTGTAGCCCATTATCATGTATGTAAATAATAGGTTGCTTAGTAGGGACGATCTATCCAGTCGTCCCTTGTCCTGTCTCGTGGAGTGTGACTCCTCTGTACTCTGTATTATGTAGATAAACTCGGTAACCCAGATACCTCTTTGAGTAGTGACCTGACAGATACACAACACTTACATTTATTTATTTTGTAATTTCAGATCTTGATGGATGTGTGCCTCGTCCCCGACATCTATCTCCTGCCGCCATCATATTAAATACTTCATCGAGTCGATTCGTATGTTTTTGTTATTGATTATTTTATGCTCTTTTGTATTTTGGAGATGAAGGGGGGGGGGCAGAAAATACTCAGCGAAATATCACTTTTGCACACTATTTCTCGGATAAGATGTTATTGAACAATCAAGAAAACCAACAAAAAAAGTCTTTATCCGTGTCCATAATCTAGTATATCACCATCGTACTATCAATAGTCTTCAATCAATAGGGATATCACCTTCCGTTCTTTCAAATCATCAGTATAATTAACATGCGTCTATATTCTCAGAAAACATTGCATAGTAATCGGTCCTAGCGTTCCACGCAAGGGATGAATTTCAATTACATAGACAAAGCAGAACATTTTAGCGTGCACACTATTGGGTGCTGAGTCCTTTTCCCTTTTTAGGAATGTTTTCAGAGGAATTGTCTTCACCATCGGTGTGGTTTGATGTAGCAGCGATATTCCATTTTATCTTGTTTGTGTTCAGCAGTCATTCCAGTGCTCTCTTTCGTGATGGACGTCTCAGTCGTGTGATTCTGCAATTATCGCAATTTCACTGGCTGCTGCTTCTTCCTACAACGTGAGCAAAAATAAAAGTGAACGAAAAGATTGTATATAGTACAACGGCTGGATTAGGAAAGAAAAACATAGGTGAGTTAACCGAACACACTTACCCCCATTTACACTTCGTCTCTAAAATACACTTGTTTACAGGGCGCATTGTGATGGTGGGAGCGTGCAGAGCTCTGAAATGCTGGCTCAACGAGGCTTTTACGCAAATGTGAAATTACCACGAATTTGTGAGCCTTCTAAAAAACACAAATCGCTTCGTGTTCGCGAGAATAGAGGAGAACACTCATAGTACTATTTGAGGAAAAGAAGAAGGAGGGGAATGGAGGGAGCGTTACCAAGGATGGGGAGGGTCTCGTGGAGATGAGAGGGGAAGGACTCAGCGAAAAATTGATTTTGAACGGACAACAAAATGTGCATTTATTGCCTCGTTCAAAATTTCTCGGAAGATGTCATTGAACCACTCAAAGAGAACCAGCAACAGCCCTCTTTATCCTTGTCCTTTATCTACTATTACGAGCGTTTAGGCAATCACAGCGTCCATAGCTTAGGGGAATCACAGGAAAAGTATTTTGCGATGTCAGAAACGTGTTTGAACGTGTTCTAACTCGTTTTAAAACTATGAGATGGGAATTCGAAATTAGATCGAATCATAGGGAATAATTGAGTCATTTAAAGCTTCACTTACTGTGACAACAGGCAACACAGGGTAATAGTATCCATTACAAAATCACCAAAACTAGTTTGAAATAATATAATGCTCCGTTCGCAAATCACTGAAATTATGTCGAGAGATCACGAGATGCGAACGAATCCAGCAGTGAGCGCATGTCTATGGAGTAAATTTGATAACGATTTTTAAAAATTTCATTGTGAGGCGATGCCGAATCCTGATGGATCACACTGCAAGGCAGTATGAAAACACACCATCGCCTTTCAAGAACTAACGCTATTATACGGACTTGCTGGAAGCCGTTTCTAAACTTCTGCACGAATCTACATATGTATTTTTGCCTTTCTTTAGCATTTTTCGAGTAAGATGATATTGGGCAGCTTCAAATTCCTAAGAGGAAGTAACAATTGTCTTTATTCTAGGCAATATTCGAGCAGCGCTAAGGGCAAATTCGCATGAGTTAAGGTCTTGTAGCAGATGCGTGATCAATAGTTTCAAGGAAACATGATGGAAACATGGTTTAAAGGGACCCGGCACCGGAAATTGATTAAGGCTCAGAAAACGCAGTTGTGTTGTGCGATCACAAAAATGTAAAAAAAATAATTTTAAAAAATTTTCCTGAATTTTCCGCAATTTTCAAAGTTCAGGACCGGAGCCGGCTTATATACACCGGTACGTGGGAAAACACACCACCGGGGCACACCACATGTACCGGTCGCTTTTTTCAGCCATATTTATTGATTTCCTACGGTATTTTATATACGTTTTGTACATATTTCGTATCAAAACATTGATTTGCATTGAATTAGGAAGGTTACTGGCACACATCGGAAGAGCGTAGTTGGGAAAACCGCACGCGCCATCTTCGGTATTTGATGGCGCTGCAGCTCACGGCAAGTCCTAATGATCGGGCGGTGGAATGATGTGGTCAGAACGAGCAGCAAACGGTCGGAATCTAGAATTTGCATTTATGCAAATAAAAAGAGGCGACTTGTCCATTAGTATAGTGCAGCATAGAGGAGTTCTGTAAGAACTCGATCGATTAGATGATGGATTCAGGCATAGAGGGCTGATGTCTGGACTGATCTGAAAGGCCAAGAGGACGATGTACGGGGAATGCGCAGATAGCACGCGGAGTGTTGCGATTCCGCCTCATTCCGTCGCTTGAGGGCGCGTGTAAGACACTCGCAGGCACGATGCCAAAATGCTGAATTTGAATGACGAGCAGAGACCATAGATTTATTTGAATAGTCAAAAGGAGGCTAGAGAGCCAAGGTGCCGAGCACTCGAAGGCATGGAGTTGAAGGTTCCTAGGTGGAACTACTCTCAGGAGGAATGACGTCCTGGCGGGAATGCCAGAGGAAATCCCAGAACAACGGAGATTGTATCGGGTGGCGTGCGCTTCTAGAACAGCCAGGGATAGTCCAATGGAATCGAACTGTCGGGACAGTGTCGAGGGACAGTGTCCAAGTGGAATCGGGCTGTGTGTTGAAGCAGTGTCGAATGTGTCTGAGAACGGGCGTCGTGGACTAAAATGTCCATCCCGGCGGGGGTGTCACGCAAAGTCTCGTTGCCATAGTTTGGAACGATGGGAAAGAAAGTGCATGAATGTGCAATGAGATGAAAAGTGAGAACTAGCAATTCTCGATAGAAGAGGAGGAGAAGGTGGTGATGGTTGAAAATAGACCAGAGACCTGAATGGAGCCTTGTGGGAGGACGCATCTGATGGATGATCAGCGCATCGAGAAGACCAGCCAATCGAACGACCAAAGATCAACCAAGAATGTGATATCGCTAAGAGCGATCCTTTGACCAACAGTTCTTCGATCGTGGCTCAATTGCTAGATTATTAGATTCACCCCAAGTTTGAATCTTGGAGGGGAGATGTTGTATAGGTGCATACACTGTAGTCCTACTCATTGTAATATCGTACGGACGTGCCATTCCCTAGTCTGTCTGTAGCCCATTATCATGTATGTAAATAATAGGTTGCTTAGTAGGGACGATCTATCCAGTCGTCCCTTGTCCTGTCTCGTGGAGTGTGACTCCTCTGTACTCTGTATTATGTAGATAAACTCGGTAACCCAGATACCTCTTTGAGTAGTGACCTGACAGATACACAACACTTACATTTATTTATTTTGTAATTTCAGATCTTGATGGATGTGTGCCTCGTCCCCGACATCTATCTCCTGCCGCCATCATATTAAATACTTCATCGAGTCGATTCGTATGTTTTTGTTATTGATTATTTTATGCTCTTTTGTATTTTGGAGATGAAGGGGGGGGCAGAAAATACTCAGCGAAATATCACTTTTGCACACTATTTCTCGGATAAGATGTTATTGAACAATCAAGAAAACCAACAAAAAAAGTCTTTATCCGTGTCCATAATCTAGTATATCACCATCGTACTATCAATAGTCTTCAATCAATAGGGATATCACCTTCCGTTCTTTCAAATCATCAGTATAATTAACATGCGTCTATATTCTCAGAAAACATTGCATAGTAATCGGTCCTAGCGTTCCACGCAAGGGATGAATTTCAATTACATAGACAAAGCAGAACATTTTAGCGTGCACACTATTGGGTGCTGAGTCCTTTTCCCTTTTTAGGAATGTTTTCAGAGGAATTGTCTTCACCATCGGTGTGGTTTGATGTAGCAGCGATATTCCATTTTATCTTGTTTGTGTTCAGCAGTCATTCCAGTGCTCTCTTTCGTGATGGACGTCTCAGTCGTGTGATTCTGCAATTATCGCAATTTCACTGGCTGCTGCTTCTTCCTACAACGTGAGCAAAAATAAAAGTGAACGAAAAGATTGTATATAGTACAACGGCTGGATTAGGAAAGAAAAACATAGGTGAGTTAACCGAACACACTTACCCCCATTTACACTTCGTCTCTAAAATACACTTGTTTACAGGGCGCATTGTGATGGTGGGAGCGTGCAGAGCTCTGAAATGCTGGCTCAACGAGGCTTTTACGCAAATGTGAAATTACCACGAATTTGTGAGCCTTCTAAAAAACACAAATCGCTTCGTGTTCGCGAGAATAGAGGAGAACACTCATAGTACTATTTGAGGAAAAGAAGAAGGAGGGGAATGGAGGGAGCGTTACCAAGGATGGGGAGGGTCTCGTGGAGATGAGAGGGGAAGGACTCAGCGAAAAATTGATTTTGAACGGACAACAAAATGTGCATTTATTGCCTCGTTCAAAATTTCTCGGAAGATGTCATTGAACCACTCAAAGAGAACCAGCAACAGCCCTCTTTATCCTTGTCCTTTATCTACTATTACGAGCGTTTAGGCAATCACAGCGTCCATAGCTTAGGGGAATCACAGGAAAAGTATTTTGCGATGTCAGAAACGTGTTTGAACGTGTTCTAACTCGTTTTAAAACTATGAGATGGGAATTCGAAATTAGATCGAATCATAGGGAATAATTGAGTCATTTAAAGCTTCACTTACTGTGACAACAGGCAACACAGGGTAATAGTATCCATTACAAAATCACCAAAACTAGTTTGAAATAATATAATGCTCCGTTCGCAAATCACTGAAATTATGTCGAGAGATCACGAGATGCGAACGAATCCAGCAGTGAGCGCATGTCTATGGAGTAAATTTGATAACGATTTTTAAAAATTTCATTGTGAGGCGATGCCGAATCCTGATGGATCACACTGCAAGGCAGTATGAAAACACACCATCGCCTTTCAAGAACTAACGCTATTATACGGACTTGCTGGAAGCCGTTTCTAAACTTCTGCACGAATCTACATATGTATTTTTGCCTTTCTTTAGCATTTTTCGAGTAAGATGATATTGGGCAGCTTCAAATTCCTAAGAGGAAGTAACAAATGTCTTTATTCTAGGCAATATTCGAGCAGCGCTAAGGGCAAATTCGCATGAGTTAAGGTCTTGTAGCAGATGCGTGATCAATAGTTTCAAGGAAACATGATGGAAACATGGTTTAAAGGGACCCGGCACCGGAAATTGATTAAGGCTCAGAAAACGCAGTTGTGTTGTGCGATCACAAAAATGTAAAAAAAATAATTTTAAAAAATTTTCCTGAATTTTCCGCAATTTTCAAAGTTCAGGACCGGAGCCGGCTTATATACACCGGTACGTGGGAAAACACACCACCGGGGCACACCACATGTACCGGTCGCTTTTTTCAGCCATATTTATTGATTTCCTACGGTATTTTATATACGTTTTGTACATATTTCGTATCAAAACATTGATTTGCATTGAATTAGGAAGGTTACTGGCACACATCGGAAGAGCGTAGTTGGGAAAACCGCACGCGCCATCTTCGGTATTTGATGGCGCTGCAGCTCACGGCAAGTCCTAATGATCGGGCGGTGGAATGATGTGGTCAGAACGAGCAGCAAACGGTCGGAATCTAGAATTTGCATTTATGCAAATAAAAAGAGGCGACTTGTCCATTAGTATAGTGCAGCATAGAGGAGTTCTGTAAGAACTCGATCGATTAGATGATGGATTCAGGCATAGAGGGCTGATGTCTGGACTGATCTGAAAGGCCAAGAGGACGATGTACGGGGAATGCGCAGATAGCACGCGGAGTGTTGCGATTCCGCCTCATTCCGTCGCTTGAGGGCGCGTGTAAGACACTCGCAGGCACGATGCCAAAATGCTGAATTTGAATGACGAGCAGAGACCATAGATTTATTTGAATAGTCAAAAGGAGGCTAGAGAGCCAAGGTGCCGAGCACTCGAAGGCATGGAGTTGAAGGTTCCTAGGTGGAACTACTCTCAGGAGGAATGACGTCCTGGCGGGAATGCCAGAGGAAATCCCAGAACAACGGAGATTGTATCGGGTGGCGTGCGCTTCTAGAACAGCCAGGGATAGTCCAATGGAATCGAACTGTCGGGACAGTGTCGAGGGACAGTGTCCAAGTGGAATCGGGCTGTGTGTTGAAGCAGTGTCGAATGTGTCTGAGAACGGGCGTCGTGGACTAAAATGTCCATCCCGGCGGGGGTGTCACGCAAAGTCTCGTTGCCATAGTTTGGAACGATGGGAAAGAAAGTGCATGAATGTGCAATGAGATGAAAAGTGAGAACTAGCAATTCTCGATAGAAGAGGAGGAGAAGGTGGTGATGGTTGAAAATAGACCAGAGACCTGAATGGAGCCTTGTGGGAGGACGCATCTGATGGATGATCAGCGCATCGAGAAGACCAGCCAATCGAACGACCAAAGATCAACCAAGAATGTGATATCGCTAAGAGCGATCCTTTGACCAACAGTTCTTCGATCGTGGCTCAATTGCTAGATTATTAGATTCACCCCAAGTTTGAATCTTGGAGGGGAGATGTTGTATAGGTGCATACACTGTAGTCCTACTCATTGTAATATCGTACGGACGTGCCATTCCCTAGTCTGTCTGTAGCCCATTATCATGTATGTAAATAATAGGTTGCTTAGTAGGGACGATCTATCCAGTCGTCCCTTGTCCTGTCTCGTGGAGTGTGACTCCTCTGTACTCTGTATTATGTAGATAAACTCGGTAACCCAGATACCTCTTTGAGTAGTGACCTGACAGATACACAACACTTACATTTATTTATTTTGTAATTTCAGATCTTGATGGATGTGTGCCTCGTCCCCGACATCTATCTCCTGCCGCCATCATATTAAATACTTCATCGAGTCGATTCGTATGTTTTTGTTATTGATTATTTTATGCTCTTTTGTATTTTGGAGATGAAGGGGGGGGGGGCAGAAAATACTCAGCGAAATATCACTTTTGCACACTATTTCTCGGATAAGATGTTATTGAACAATCAAGAAAACCAACAAAAAAAGTCTTTATCCGTGTCCATAATCTAGTATATCACCATCGTACTATCAATAGTCTTCAATCAATAGGGATATCACCTTCCGTTCTTTCAAATCATCAGTATAATTAACATGCGTCTATATTCTCAGAAAACATTGCATAGTAATCGGTCCTAGCGTTCCACGCAAGGGATGAATTTCAATTACATAGACAAAGCAGAACATTTTAGCGTGCACACTATTGGGTGCTGAGTCCTTTTCCCTTTTTAGGAATGTTTTCAGAGGAATTGTCTTCACCATCGGTGTGGTTTGATGTAGCAGCGATATTCCATTTTATCTTGTTTGTGTTCAGCAGTCATTCCAGTGCTCTCTTTCGTGATGGACGTCTCAGTCGTGTGATTCTGCAATTATCGCAATTTCACTGGCTGCTGCTTCTTCCTACAACGTGAGCAAAAATAAAAGTGAACGAAAAGATTGTATATAGTACAACGGCTGGATTAGGAAAGAAAAACATAGGTGAGTTAACCGAACACACTTACCCCCATTTACACTTCGTCTCTAAAATACACTTGTTTACAGGGCGCATTGTGATGGTGGGAGCGTGCAGAGCTCTGAAATGCTGGCTCAACGAGGCTTTTACGCAAATGTGAAATTACCACGAAAGCAAAAGCAAAGGACATCGTTTTTTTCGGCTTATAAAAATAAACTGTCGCATGGAACTACGCGGAAATCATTAATGTTAATCATTAGAATTTCTTCGTGTCGTAGCCATCGAAGTAAAATAATCATTCTTCTCTTCTTCAACATCAGGGCGATGCATTTGACGGAATCTGAATACATTTTTTTCATAATCGTGAGCGACCATGGGAATACACGGGAGGAAAGATGGTGAAAACTCTATACTATCGTAAGAAAAGTTCTCATTTTGAGACGCCCGATGTATTTTCTCTACTGGTCTTAATGTCCACGTTTGTGCTAACACGGTTTAAGAGATCATCCATGAGAGGACGGGTCTCTGGGCGGATATCCACGGATGGCTTTTTTGCAACCTATCCCAATATCTTGGGGTAGAGTCGGTATCACGAATGGTGATATTTAGCCAAGTAGCTAAGGTTCTGGGTGTGCTTTTCAAAATTGTAAAAAAAATCAATCGATATCGGAAAGTGGGGTTACTGTAACTTTTCCGTGCGAGAGTCTGCCGGACTTCCGAGTCTGCCGCTCATACTGAATAAAATGGACATCGGGCACGAGCATATTCTGGAAAATTTGTGGCTGAGAGAGTTTCCTTTAAACCATGTTTCCATCATGTTTCCTTGAAACTATTGATCACGCATCTGCTACAAGACCTTAACTCATGCGAATTTGCCCTTAGCGCTGCTCGAATATTGCCTAGAATAAAGACATTTGTTACTTCCTCTTAGGAATTTGAAGCTGCCCAATATCATCTTACTCGAAAAATGCTAAAGAAAGGCAAAAATACATATGTAGATTCGTGCAGAAGTTTAGAAACGGCTTCCAGCAAGTCCGTATAATAGCGTTAGTTCTTGAAAGGCGATGGTGTGTTTTCATACTGCCTTGCAGTGTGATCCATCAGGATTCGGCATCGCCTCACAATGAAATTTTTAAAAATCGTTATCAAATTTACTCCATAGACATGCGCTCACTGCTGGATTCGTTCGCATCTCGTGATCTCTCGACATAATTTCAGTGATTTGCGAACGGAGCATTATATTATTTCAAACTAGTTTTGGTGATTTTGTAATGGATACTATTACCCTGTGTTGCCTGTTGTCACAGTAAGTGAAGCTTTAAATGACTCAATTATTCCCTATGATTCGATCTAATTTCGAATTCCCATCTCATAGTTTTAAAACGAGTTAGAACACGTTCAAACACGTTTCTGACATCGCAAAATACTTTTCCTGTGATTCCCCTAAGCTATGGACGCTGTGATTGCCTAAACGCTCGTAATAGTAGATAAAGGACAAGGATAAAGAGGGCTGTTGCTGGTTCTCTTTGAGTGGCTCAATGACATCTTCCGAGAAATTTTGAACGAGGCAATAAATGCACATTTTGTTGTCCGTTCAAAATCAATTTTTCGCTGAGTCCTTCCCCTCTCATCTCCACGAGACCCTCCCCATCCTTGGTAACGCTCCCTCCATTCCCCTCCTTCTTCTTTTCCTCAAATAGTACTATGAGTGTTCTCCTCTATTCTCGCGAACACGAAGCGATTTGTGTTTTTTAGAAGGCTCACAAATTCGTGGTAATTTCACATTTGCGTAAAAGCCTCGTTGAGCCAGCATTTCAGAGCTCTGCACGCTCCCACCATCACAATGCGCCCTGTAAACAAGTGTATTTTAGAGACGAAGTGTAAATGGGGGTAAGTGTGTTCGGTTAACTCACCTATGTTTTTCTTTCCTAATCCAGCCGTTGTACTATATACAATCTTTTCGTTCACTTTTATTTTTGCTCACGTTGTAGGAAGAAGCAGCAGCCAGTGAAATTGCGATAATTGCAGAATCACACGACTGAGACGTCCATCACGAAAGAGAGCACTGGAATGACTGCTGAACACAAACAAGATAAAATGGAATATCGCTGCTACATCAAACCACACCGATGGTGAAGACAATTCCTCTGAAAACATTCCTAAAAAGGGAAAAGGACTCAGCACCCAATAGTGTGCACGCTAAAATGTTCTGCTTTGTCTATGTAATTGAAATTCATCCCTTGCGTGGAACGCTAGGACCGATTACTATGCAATGTTTTCTGAGAATATAGACGCATGTTAATTATACTGATGATTTGAAAGAACGGAAGGTGATATCCCTATTGATTGAAGACTATTGATAGTACGATGGTGATATACTAGATTATGGACACGGATAAAGACTTTTTTTGTTGGTTTTCTTGATTGTTCAATAACATCTTATCCGAGAAATAGTGTGCAAAAGTGATATTTCGCTGAGTATTTTCTGCCCCCCCCTTCATCTCCAAAATACAAAAGAGCATAAAATAATCAATAACAAAAACATACGAATCGACTCGATGAAGTATTTAATATGATGGCGGCAGGAGATAGATGTCGGGGACGAGGCACACATCCATCAAGATCTGAAATTACAAAATAAATAAATGTAAGTGTTGTGTATCTGTCAGGTCACTACTCAAAGAGGTATCTGGGTTACCGAGTTTATCTACATAATACAGAGTACAGAGGAGTCACACTCCACGAGACAGGACAAGGGACGACTGGATAGATCGTCCCTACTAAGCAACCTATTATTTACATACATGATAATGGGCTACAGACAGACTAGGGAATGGCACGTCCGTACGATATTACAATGAGTAGGACTACAGTGTATGCACCTATACAACATCTCCCCTCCAAGATTCAAACTTGGGGTGAATCTAATAATCTAGCAATTGAGCCACGATCGAAGAACTGTTGGTCAAAGGATCGCTCTTAGCGATATCACATTCTTGGTTGATCTTTGGTCGTTCGATTGGCTGGTCTTCTCGATGCGCTGATCATCCATCAGATGCGTCCTCCCACAAGGCTCCATTCAGGTCTCTGGTCTATTTTCAACCATCACCACCTTCTCCTCCTCTTCTATCGAGAATTGCTAGTTCTCACTTTTCATCTCATTGCACATTCATGCACTTTCTTTCCCATCGTTCCAAACTATGGCAACGAGACTTTGCGTGACACCCCCGCCGGGATGGACATTTTAGTCCACGACGCCCGTTCTCAGACACATTCGACACTGCTTCAACACACAGCCCGATTCCACTTGGACACTGTCCCTCGACACTGTCCCGACAGTTCGATTCCATTGGACTATCCCTGGCTGTTCTAGAAGCGCACGCCACCCGATACAATCTCCGTTGTTCTGGGATTTCCTCTGGCATTCCCGCCAGGACGTCATTCCTCCTGAGAGTAGTTCCACCTAGGAACCTTCAACTCCATGCCTTCGAGTGCTCGGCACCTTGGCTCTCTAGCCTCCTTTTGACTATTCAAATAAATCTATGGTCTCTGCTCGTCATTCAAATTCAGCATTTTGGCATCGTGCCTGCGAGTGTCTTACACGCGCCCTCAAGCGACGGAATGAGGCGGAATCGCAACACTCCGCGTGCTATCTGCGCATTCCCCGTACATCGTCCTCTTGGCCTTTCAGATCAGTCCAGACATCAGCCCTCTATGCCTGAATCCATCATCTAATCGATCGAGTTCTTACAGAACTCCTCTATGCTGCACTATACTAATGGACAAGTCGCCTCTTTTTATTTGCATAAATGCAAATTCTAGATTCCGACCGTTTGCTGCTCGTTCTGACCACATCATTCCACCGCCCGGTCAACCTTACAGAAAGGCCTTTGGAGTGAGAGAGCGTGCGAAATCGAGAGAGACCCTCTCACTTTTGCACACTATCTCGCTCTGACCCTGGTCTGTATGTTTGGAATCATGTGTGACACTTGTCCCAGATTTACACTCGAGATCCTTCGGTCCCTTTTGGGTAGATCCAAACTCCAGCGGCCTTGCCAACTGAGTCCACGAATTAGCATACCAGCTCATTTCCGTGTTGCGAAATCTGAGTGGTGGTCCCTATCCATACCACTCACCCTTCTTCTCGATGTAATCTGGTGGCTCACCCTGTCCGTGGGGGACACGCCCACGCCACTCAAACTGAGGTCTATTGCCTTGTATCAGTTCCAACGCACTGTGGACTAAACGAGCGGCTCGGCCGTCTTCATCCTCTCTGCATTTCCATTTCCTTTGGTCCCGCCCATCATTCTTATGACAAGTGTACTTTGTATCGATCGGTTCGTACAGGAATTTCAACCTGCCTTGAAACCTCACAATTCTCAGACGCACGTACACCAGTGCCACGTCACAGAAGTTTGGTGATAACAACCGAGGCTATAATCGATAAATCAATTAACCTCCATGGTGCTATCCACTTTAGCAATCAATAAATCGACCCAGTGACGTCGGTCAAGGCTTCACCCCAATTCTTGACAGAATCAAGGCTTCCAGGCACCCTTCGAGTACCAGAACCACTTAGCGCACTGATAGCACCAAGATCACTTTACCCACTCGATACACTGAGAGTAAACGAGTGAGACCAGCACCCAACGAGTACCGGGGTCCTTGGAGCACTGATAGCACCAAGTGGGGACAAGAAAACGCGGTAACACGACAGATAAACAGTGAAAACGAGTACGAATCTCTGATCGCCAATGTTGTGTACCTGTCAGGTCACTACTCAAAGAGGTATCTGGGTTACCGAGTTTATCTACATAATACAGAGTACAGAGGAGTCACACTCCACGAGACAGGACAAGGGACGACTGGATAGATCGTCCCTACTAAGCAACCTATTATTTACATACATGATAATGGGCTACAGACAGACTAGGGAATGGCACGTCCGTACGATATTACAATGAGTAGGACTACAGTGTGTGCACCTATACAACAGTAAGAGAAGACAAAATAAATAGCCAGTGGAGAAAATAGTTTAAACATACCGTTGGCACTGTAAGCTGGTCCTTTTGGAACAATTGGCCTTTTGGAACAACAATGAGCCCGCCGAGTACCCCAGAAGCATACGCCTGAAAGAAAAGAAGAGAAGATAGGGGCAGATGGAGCATCAGACCCTTTCAATTATGCATGCTCTCTCGTGCTGTCTGGTGATGAAAGCACATGCAGAATGAGGAGAGACAGATCATTACTCGGTAGATGCAATCATAGAAATCATACAAAAGAGGAAGTAGGAGTAGAACTTACTTCGAGGATGGAATGGATCTGTGGAAGGGTGGGAAGTGTCGGAAGACGATCCAGGAAAAATAGAATCACATATGAGTGTTTGTTAGATGCATGTTGGATTGTTTATTGTCATTTCATTGAACATATAAAAGCCGCCCATGCATTCCTGCTGGGGGCTCGACTGAATAATGCTGAATCGATCGTAATCTTTTTCAATCATTATAATTCAATCATAATTATATTTTAATCATAATCAAAAAGATAATTCAATCATAATCGACTGAATGCTGGGGACAGAATAAACTATTGTATCCTACTGAGAGAAACCTACAGCGGTCAGAATAGTACCGTTTTAAACGCTTGTAGTGAAAAACTGACTTGCCACAGATCATGGGTCGAGCACAAAACCTAGATATATTTCTGATCATGTAGAGGATGAGAGTGATGTTGTCCACCTTGGTGTTTCCTTCTGCCTTCTTGGTCTAATAAGTTATATATTTGTGATCTGTTTGCAACTGATATTTGTGTATGATACTTATTTCTTCTGATTCTTCCACTCTGCAGAATGGGTGTTGTTATGAAGCATGGGAATATAAGTGGTGCAGGGGAGTATAAAGGCCCCTGTGTTCTCTGTGTTGTAGCATGGCTCATCCCCTTCGTGTTATCTAGAGTTTAAAAAGTGACACTACCCGACACTTCGGGTACCCGACTGCGCAAAATGAGAGGGCGAAAAGAGTCGGGGAATAAGTGATTTCACTCCATTACCCGACACCCATATCGACCAATTTCAATGTTCACGTGAGTTTCTCGCCTCATTTTCACTGGATTCTGATGATATGAACGGTCGATCGACAAATTCTCACGTCGGAAGCCCCCTAATTCACAGATACGTCTATTTATTTGCTTAATATAGATGATGTTGATCACGAGATTTCTGTATTGGCCAAACGCTATCACTCTCACTTCTCAAATGATCAAGTAGAATTAATTAAATCACCATATCTCTATTCTTAAGGACTTGACCCTCATCACTGTTGATAAGAACTCGACTGGACTCGATCGATCAAATGTGTCTCATCTCTCCAATGGTTACGGTAGGATCATCAAATTAGAAATAACAACAATCTCTCTGTATTTCCCCTCCTTGCTTGTGGACTCGGTCCATGTTTCAAGTATGCAACTCTTCCCGCACGCAGCCTTTGGCAGACTATACCTATATTGTCATCAGCAAGCGTTACCTGTAAGTCAATCTAAATACTATGGGAAACTTATGACAACTTTGCTGCTTTCTATTTCAGCGGCCAAGAGAGAACACGAAAAAATCAACCCTCAGCTGATAAACACGCTGAGGTTTGTTTTCTTTCTATCAGTACGGAAAGGGTGAAAACCGGCTATATTAATTTGTAGCAGTTTTGAGTTGAGCCTTCTTCCATTTTCTAATAGCTTTTTGAATGTTGCCATTTCAAAGTTTTCATCAGCTTCAATATGAGTTGTTTCAGATTACGTGCAAGGGGACGACGACTAAACGCCTGTTAGACATACATGATTACCATTGCATTTGTATATTTCTACAGAAATCTACAATAAGATATCTGTTTATAACAGTTTTAAGATCAACCTTGGTCGAGTTGGGTGTCGGGTAATGATTCCTTTCTGACTCCGAGTGTCGGGTCCATTCATTTCTCGAAATTGAGGCGAAAGAACCGGTGAGACCCGAATTACCCGACCCGAATTACAAACTCTAGTGTTATCTAATAAAGAGACTGTTATGCCCACGTGTGAATCATGGACTAACCAAGTCCAAATACTTGACAATGACACATCACCATTCCTTCTCATTGTGCTGCATGGAATCAGAGAATAAAGACATTTGAGTTAATACGACACAGTCATGCACACAGAAAATAAGGTCTTACATACAGCCCATAAGATATGGGGGTTCTTAACAAAATGTCTTATATATAATATAAGACATAATATAAGACGTCTTATATATATTATATTCGGTTGGTCAATAAGTTTTGCCCGATTTGATGTTTGAACTTTGCGTTGTCGATTTTCCACCAGTTCTACTTAGCAAGCCTTGTGTTCATAATATGTTGTAGGAGGACTGTTAAGTAACAACTTCTATCTTTGGTTTCTTTTCGCACTCTCTCGGGCTCCTTGATATAACATTGTGTACATTTTGTGAGATCCGCTGAAAATTCGAGAAAAATGTTTATGGATTCCTTGGCGTCAAGAATTTTTCCCAGAGCCTCAGCTTAGAACCAATTATATTATCAACAGTCATTTTCAATTTTATGGTAAAAAATGAGCCGCTGCTTTATTTCTTTTATAAGTTATGGTTCTCCATATTAGATAAGTCCGGAAAAAGTAATATCGCTTCGATTTGAAATCACGATGTCGAATGCAAAGCTATCCAGGTGTAGTAGTGCACGATTTACTCACTGACAATATAACTAACTTTTTCAATTGAGACTTTAAACTGTGCCCTCCTGAACTTTTCGAGAAACAAAAAAATCATAAATTTCGAAACTTGCAAATTTTCAGAAAAATTCCAAATTTTTGGTGTCTGATTTGATAAAGTGTCCTGTCGAAGTGAACATGAATCGACCAAAGCCGCACTGAACAGCAATACTATTGGACTTTTTCTGCAGAATGGGCGGCATAACCTATCGCTAAATCCTTCCCTAAAATTAAGACACTTTGTGAAAGCACGTTTTCGTGCTCTGATTTCAGTAATAATCGCAATTCTCAGATAGTTCACCGATGGTAGCACCTGGTTCAACGTGAGTAGTACTATTGTAATGATAGTAGGTGCCCTTCTAAAACAGATCGGAATGGGAATTCAATTCGGTTCAGCGACATTAAAAATCGGAAAACGAGTGGCACCTTGAAATTTCGCGCGCATCTTTTATATTTGTGACATCGATTCTGGCTAACTCGATGTTGAAGGTTCCTTCCATGAACCTTCCTGCATTCAGGACAGATCAGTCTTTCAATAAATAAGTTGCATGGAATCATCTCTCGATCCCTCATGAAACGGCAACTCGGAAAAAATGTCGAGTCGAAACCGACCCGACCAACTTTCTCAACTCTCACTTCTCGTCTAAATGAATGGGCAGCATAGAAGTAGTGAGCGATGAAAAGGGGAAGACTCACTTTGTATAGTGATCGTACAGGGAATTTGATTGCAGCCTTACAAATGAAGCGCGATAGAATTTTGTAAAATTACAAAATCGGGCAAAACTTATTGACCAACCTGATATATAAGACATTTTGTTAAGAACCCCTATATATTATGGGCCGTATGTAAGACTTTATTTTCTGTGTGTGGGGGACAGTCAATGTTATTGAGACCGTCGTTGGTAAACAGGTTCCGTTCTTCCATTGCCTATCAAGAGTCCGTGCGGTATCTTATCATCTTGACCAGTGCTGGGTCGCATTTATCGTACGAGTAACATTATGATCACTCTTTCTCCCTGGGTCATACTCTCAGAGTGAGCGGAATAGGCACAGCACCTTTTCATGTGTGTTTTTACTAATGAGCAATTGTCCATAGGCACTCCTTCACAGGCAGCTGACTGGTCCAGCATGTTATATAATTATACATTATTATGAATCAACCATTGCCGATGTTCACCAAGGAATGCAGTTCAATTCGATATTACTCTAGAGGTTGTGAGTGTCGTATGAAGGAAGTGCATTAGGGTTGCCCGTTTCTTTTTCTCTAGTTCTATCTCCTTTATCAGCCGTATTACCGATCTCTCGCTGAGAGAGTCGTAATACGAAAACCGAACTTGCATCCCTAATGCTCACCAAACACCAATTGATGACAGCCGCTTGTTGTATCGTTTTCTGCATACGCGCGATAGAGAATTGACGCCAAAAGTTTGGGCGTCTCTGTGTTCTTCCCATGACTCCAACCATTTAGCCATCACTTTACTTATCTTTTGCTTAATTGTAATTTCAATTCTTTTACCGTTCGGCTCTTAAGTTTACAACATTTATTCAGGACTCTACACGTCCGCTCAGTTGTTCAATTACTGTTTTAGGTGGGCAAGGCTAAGATACTTCCCCCTGTGGTGGATCTGCTGCACGACGACGGTTTGGATGTGCCGGATGCGGAGGACGAAAAGTCGGCTGTGGGAGCTGCTGAGGATAAGGAGGTATGTTGAATGGCTATTCTTTGTGTTTTTAACTTTGCATTTTTCAATTGCTCAATATCTGTTTTAGGTGGGCAAGGCTAAAGAGATGTGGATAAAGGTCAGCGCGGAGGAGTTGGACATGCAAAACTTGCCAGATTCCTTTTTCAATGACTTCACAGTCCTCAAACGAGAAGAATTTGAGGATGATGGACAGGCGGAACTTCCAGTACGTTTGGCTTTACAGATGATAACAGGGAGGTCAGAAATAAGGTTTTTGAAATGTTCATTTTAGGCCTTCCATAAGGCAGCATTGGACATGACGAATAAGTTTGTGGAGAGAACGCATTCAATGCATAAGATGCTGGAGAAAACCAATCAAATAATCGCCGAATACATGGATTTCTTTTGGACATTTGGAGAGCGTAAAAAAAGGATGCCAGAGGGGGTGAAACTTGTTCAAAGGCTAGATCAAGCCAATCAATTGGAAAGAGATTACAAGATGGTTTTGGCAAAACTACGCAAGTCCGAGCAGAAGATGGAAACTTTGGAGTCTGCAATTGCAAAGTGCAAAGGCGAAATGGCGAACTGCCGAGGAGAACTCGCAGTGAGCCAGGAGGCCCTTGCAGTCAGATCGTCATACTTCAATATCATTTCATAATTCAATATCAGTCATAAAGGGATCGTTGCAAAAAGACATGTTGCTGCCTTTTCCCCTATAACACACCGTTGATCGAGCTTAAAACGTTGTTCTCTTGTGAATTAATGGTTCCAACACTTCGTCAGTGTTTTACTGAGAATGAAAATGAATATTTTTAATAAAGAAATTGATTGATTTGGTTGATTTCACGTTTCATTGGCTACACCTTCTACTCGCATATCTTTTTCCGCGAAATGTTTTCATTAGTCTCGTCTTCGGAGCGGCAAACGATTATTTTGTTGAAAGAAGTTCACGTCATTCGAGATGGGTTTCGTCCCTTACCTTTGTATTGTGCCAAAGATGATCAAAATCAGTCCTTTTTGCTTATAGCCAATAATTCATAAAAGTTTTTGCTTATAGCCAATAATTCAAAAAGAAAAGTTGGACTCATTATCGAGAAGATAATGCCGAACGGTGATTCCATAAAATCATTGTCGGATCTTTCCTAAATGTTCTCTCACTCTTGCGTTCAGTGTACTTTTTTTGCCGCCCTCCCATATCTCGTCTCCCTTAGACAATCCTCTCCCTTGGTTACACTCCCTCCATTCCATCCCCTTCCGTTCTTCCATTTCTCCAACTGTACTATTGCGCGATCTCCTCTATTATAAGGCTGTTGCATAAGTCTTTGCCGATTTTGGAAGTGAACTTTGAACATTCCCATTTTGCTTCCTTCAAATAACTACGCATTGCGCCCATAGCAGATGGTAGTAGGACTGTTGAATTACAAAATCCAATATTTGTTTCACTTGGCTCTGCCTTGACGTCACAGAAAAATCAAAAATAAATTTTATCAGATTGAACAAAAACAAGACAGTTCTTTGACCACTGGTGTCATCTAGAACATTACTTTGGGACCTCTACAAAAACGTGTGGTACTATATGAAGTGCACTATTACCCTCTTGTGAGAACAGAGTGACAAGATTCTTAGTTTCGGTGTTACAGTTCTTTAAACTAGAACATCGAGAAAAGAATCAGGCTTGAATGATCTCAAATTATTTTTTTCTACAGTTATGTTGCTGGGATCTAGTAATGCGCATAAATTTTATTGACACTTCAACTTCCTACCACGAAAGTGCTTTCGAGTTATCACCTTCTCATCGTGAGAAAATTTAAAATTTAAAATTGCACAAATTTTCGTTGACGATCTTCATCTTCATTGATGATCTGGCCTATCGAGCTAATGATAAATCAAGTAATACCCGACTGATAATTTATGCTACTGGACATCCTCTACAAAATGACACTAATTTCGTATTGAAATGCAACGCCAAAAATCCGTGACAAGTCCTGATGTATAATTTTCGATCTCGAATTTCAAAAAAACTGATCCAGATCGGTAATGAACAGAACTGATCCAGATCGGTAATGAAAAGAAAACTGATCCAGATCGGTAATGAACAGAAATGGCCCAATGTGCGTATTGTCGTTGCAACCGTGGTAGGTGACACTCCAACCCAGTACAAAATGGGAGACCAATTCAAATATACTGCTCCGCAGTACCAAATAATAATATTTCTTGTGAGATGTGAACTTACGTTTTCGAGCCATCGTATCTAACTGGACCTATGAAGTAGCTAGGTCCCACTGCTAGTCTTGCATTCAGTATAAACCATCCTTCACGAAAACCACTTGTTTCTGATCCTACCTCTTTCCGCCATGGAAAACCAATGCAAAACAAATGTTGTCCTGAACCCGAACCTGTGAACTTTGATGGTAACCTTCTTTCGCCAATACGAACAGTTAGTCACAAAATAGTGGGCGATGAAAAGAGGAATACTTATATAAACATAAACGTAGTAGTATATAAACATAGTAGAAATAATTGTAAAGAATGCGCGTAGTCCAAACTCGTTCATAAATTCGTAGATGTCAAAATCGGCAAAGACTTATGCAACAGCCTTATATAATGTAATCCATGACTTTGTGCATAGATTAAATTTCCAGATGCACAAATTGGTTTTCAATTCCGTATTCTCGCAGATCGTGTTCGTATTTCAGAGTCCTACGCGTTCTCATCCTAGCAACTATTTCTGGAATCGCAACGCAATCTTGACTGCATCAAATATGTTTTTATTGCATCGCAGGTTTGCTTCTTCACTTATCGATTAAGACTACTATTCTGTAAAACTTTCTAAAAAAATTATATGCGAAAATTGCAGAATGGGCGACGAGTGAAATGTACGATCAATGATGGCATGAAGAAGTTCAGGGGCGAGAAGAGTGAAAGGAAAAGTCGATTGGCCAGCTCATCGGAAGTACGCTGATAACAATAGTGCATGGATGAACACTGCACATATCGATTGGACAATGAACCAGCAAAGAAGATAATAATGCGACCTCATCACTGAAAACAGTATTTCCCAGTGATGAGGTCGCAGGGTCGAGAGAGAGAGGCTAAACGAAGCTTATTACTTATTTGTACTTATTTGTTGACCTTATAAGAGTGGAAGGTGGAATCAAGTAAGCTCGAATTAGAGAAAGCGTGTAAAGTGCTCTCTCACTTTCGCACACCTTCTCTCAATTCCTTACAATTAGCCTTTTCTGGATGGGTGGAGTTGACTGAACGGAGACAATGGTAGGCATGAAATATCGAAATAGTATAATCCACTATTCGCTCGCCTATTTTCTGTCTATAGCATTTCGCTTCAAGCGTCCGTTTTGCCCACCAACCCTCCCAAAATCTCCTGGAGACCTTCCTCTCCCTTGGTTACGTTTCCTCCATTCCCTTCTCTTCTTCTGCTCCTCCGAATAGTACTATTGCGTATTCTCCTCTTGTCCCATTCATTTTTTCCCAATTCTTTGTTTATAAACTTACTTTTCAGAGTTTTACTCGCTCTCGTCTTTACCATGAACCTCATTGACAAATTTGAGAAGTCGCAGACATATGAGGTAGTTGATTGTTTCTGTAAAACGTCGATGTGTGTCGAAGGAAAAGCAATTTTAGCTCATATACGTTTTTGACTTTGTATGAAGAAAAGGTGATGTGGTAGCTAAATTGTGAAAATTACAGAATCGGCCAAGTGTGAAGCTTCCGACCCGTTTTGGACAACAAGAATTTTCTCAAAGCACATGTTCTGGAAGAAACGTCATCTGGAAGACCGAGATCTGTTACATTCCGCAGCAAACATGTGCACTCCGGTGCCTTACAATTAGCAATGTGAATTGATTGATTATGACTGAGAATAAAGACGTCTCTTTCCAATAAAAGCAGAACAGAGAAATGCTAAACGAAGCGACGAATTCACATCTTGTGCAAAAGAACAGAAACTGTTTCCAGCAGGGAATGAGAGAAAGCGTATAAAATCGAGCAGGCTCTTTACTTTCGCATGCGTTCTCTCGCCTGCTTTCTCCTTTTCTGGAGGAGTTTATCACGTGAACGGAGAAAAATGGTCGACATAAAGAAATATACGGAATCGTATGATTCAATCATGTTGCCATGCTAAAATGAACTATGTCACTGTAAAATTACACGTTTCCTATTTTTTCATGATAAAATTATTCAATTAAAATGGGGTCGAATGCCAGTGTATGCATTGGTGTGTATCTTAATTCTTACAATTGCAGCGCAAGTTGCAAGGACTTCCGAAGCCTGATCATGCTTGCATAAACATTCCTCTGCCGAAGCCTCCCGTCGATGACCATCTTCCCATTAGCATTGTGGAGGTGGTCGACGTTGACTCGTATGTGAGTTTCCGTTCTTTTTCCTTCTTATCTATTCCCAAGATTACTGTGAAGTTATCCTCTTCATGTTTGACCTTTGCAGGCTGACGACGATGCCCCGAGCACTTCACAAGTGTCGACTACACGCTCTCTCAAGGCGAATGCCCCTCGACAACTCGTGATCCCGCTCGACCGGTGGGTGATATCTATTATCCGATCTCCCTTTTTCTGTTGACCTTTTGTTCTTCTCCCACACCGATCTCCTTTGCAGACTCAGAAGCGAGTTTCTACCGGATCTTCCAATGATTCACCCGTCTTCCGATCCGTTTTCGATTCTCCGACGTTTTTCGACCCAATGGAACAGTTCTTGGAAGTTCTAAGAAGAAAAAGTTCGCCTAAGGAAATTCTAGAATTGTCGTGTGTTGTGCGATAGCTGGCGATTAATTTTTGGATAATACATTTTTTTTTCGTGTAAGCCGTGTATTTCTAGGGTAGGGGAAGTCCATGCCATTTTTACCGTAAGGTAATTTCGTTCCTCCATAGACTCTTTGAGTATGTGCTGTGTCGGACATATTTTAGTCCTGGTGAGAGTATATCTTCTAATCTTCTCGATTATCACTGGTATATAACTCTTCCGTTGACTATCTGAGTCTTTGTTGTATTGCACCTGTTTTGATCTTATCTCATTGGAATATTGCTCGATTGCACTCCTTTGATCTTGCGAGTGACGCGATAATCTTAATGGCTTAATGGTTTTCTCTCTCGCACTTTTCGTAGATCACTAATAGGAAAGTGTGAATAGCATAATTCAATTCTTTATTCCTCTAGGGAGGGGATTGCGAGATCTGTATGAGGTGTGTGCATGTGTTCACTAAACACCAAGAACAATTGACGACAGCCGCTTGGTCTGTCCATTTCTTCCTGCGCGCGATGGAGAATTGGCGCCAAAAGTGGGTCATTCTCGTCTCTTATTATGTCCCACCTGCCACTCCTTCATGCATTTTCTCGTTCATTCGCTATCTTTCAATTTGCCTGTCATTCGGTTCTTCATTGTTTACTTCCTTTGTTCAGGACTCTACACGTCCATTGTACTCTATGAACTTGAGAGAAATCGCGCAAGATTTTCACGGACCACGACCACCGCAGAACAGGTAGTAAAAAACAGTAAAATATATTTTAAATAAATTTAAATCTCTCTCTCGCAGTTCCTATAAAACCCGTGGCATCTAGAGGAGGCAATGGTTTTGTTAACTTCCGCATCCAACGACATCACGTAAGTTGTTAAAACTTACTTTTAAAACAAGTCACATCATTTCACAGGCCGGTCAACCTTACAGAAAGGCCTTTGGAGTGAGAGAGCGTGTGAAATCGAGAGGGACTCTCTTACTTTTGCACACTCTCTCGCTCTTACCCTGGTCTGTAAGTTTGGAATCATGTGAAGTGAATGTTTAGAGTCAGCGTACGAACATTCATTGTCAAAACAATGACAGACTGTATGTGGAACTGTTGTTTAGGAAACGCATGAGATTTCCCCAATTCTCCAGAAAGGTTGTGCACTAGAGAGAGAGAGACCATAATCTTTAGATGCTTTTGCAATGCCTCCAGGAAGGGGGCCTTTTACATGAGAGAGATTAGTCGCCGGAAAAGGGTTGTATGATTTCTCTCTGGGGGGTTATTTCTATCGTGCTAATTTCAGGTGGCCAGCGAACGTGAGGCAGAGTCGTACGATTCATTTGATGACGAAAATAACAAGGTATTTCAACCCCCAAGCCTTTCCTTTCTCATGTAAAATATTTCAGAATGTCCCCGTCACACAGACCTCTGACCGACAGCCCCATCGCGGAGAGGCCCACTGTGGATCTGACATATGTTAGCAACACCTTCAAGTTGTTCGCCCGGTTCTCACCACCGAGACGCTCTATCAGCGGAGAGAACCACGTTCGCGAGTTTCTCTCTACCATGGTCGGCGGACTCTGTCGACACTCCAGGTATCTACGGTCTGGATGCCATCGTCGTCTCCGTCAGTGAAGAGGGAGGAGAAAGGCTGGTGTTTGACCCCTTAGTATGCACACTTTTATGTTTAGAAGTTGTTCCTGTGTTCATTATTGACTCGCCTGAGATTTTATTAATTGTTTGATATGATAAAAATAATTCTATTTGAGCTACTAGAACTTGTACAGTTGGCATATGGGAAGAACTTTCTCTCATTCTCTCATTCTGATCCATTTTAAGGGGTTCGTAATCGTGCTTTGAGTAAGAAGGGAGGAGGGATGAACAGCCAAAGCGGCGCTCAGCTGACAGTGGAAAGACGAGATGCCCATTACCCCCGAAACAACATCTCCTGTAAGAGTTATCAACACTCATCTCACTCTCTTCAACTGCGACGCTAACGACTCCCCTCATAAGAAAGGTCTCGAATTGCTAAATTTGCAGCTATTGTTATCAGGGATTTGGATTGATCGTTATTCGTGTGTATTGTACTTCACCAGAACACCCAAAAAAGACGAAACAATGAAATTGATGGCGTCTGGATAAGATATTTCAACTCCTGCCACCCCACGAGTTCTCCCGTCGAGTGGATGCAGATTTAAAGAGAAATGATGCCCAAGATGACGTATGCTGGTATGCCAGCTGCAACGTAGGATCCGTAGGATCCCGGCATTTTTTGGGTCAGAACGAGAGACTGGGTAGAATGTGATGGGATCTACCTTGCCTTACAAACTCTGTCGCTGCCCGGTCCCTGCCCCCTTTCAGGGAGTTCGGAATGTTATGCGAACGGAAGCAAGAGAAAACAGTCAAAGCGAGGTCAGCTGATGGTTGAAAGTGGGAGGGGAGAGATCGTGTTAGGAACAACATCAGTACGCGACCCTTCCTAAACACGTAAACAGCCCTGACTCACTCACCCTGTTTCTCTCTTTGGCAATACTAGCTAGCCTCCTCTTCCTTCCCATTACCATTCGAAGATAAACTATGTGTAACCGCGTGAAAAAACTTGCACTATTTTTGTCTAATGCGTATTTGATCAATCCTTCCAGTCACTCCTTCCCATTTTGTTGCACGAGCTGTTCTCGATTCACATTCCACCAATCGCATTGTTGTATCTCATCGCGTTTATGCATAGTTAATTTTATACCTGTATAATCGAAATCGCTAAATGCACAGGCATCTACACTGTCACTATGATTTATAATGAAGAACGCCATTCAAAGTGTATACTGAATAATGGCAAGTCGTTTTCTATTACATACTGTAATTGTGGTCTATAATAATTATTGATTGATTTGAATTTAAAAAAAAAGAAATTATCACAGGTTCAATATTACAAACTGGAAATAGATTGATCTAGCTGGATAATGCTCTTTGCGGGAGAATTCGTGCCCTTTGATACTCGCTTTCCCGCTTTGGAAAGGTGTTTAATTTATCTTCAATTGTTCTTCCAATGTTCGTGTGTAAAGTAAAGATGTAAATGGAAGTTTTATTTTTCAGCAGATGGATGGCATGGTAGTGCTAAACAGCCTGTCGTGCAGCAGGGAAAGAGGCGAACTATCAACGGAAGGAGGTCAGCTACCGATTGCCAGTTTCGGGAAATTAGTAGTTGATAAACGAGTCTGGAACACTGCCTATTAATTACTCGAATTTCAAACGTCAGGAATACGGTACTCATATGGGTAATTATTACGGAATTCAAATAAGTGAAAAAGTGGAACTGAGACCACGAGTCTGGGAGAATGAGATGACGATTGAATGGATTGCTAATGCAATTATCTCCCAATTATGCAGTGAACAGTGTAACCGACTAGTCTGAAACGGTCTCATCATTTCGCACATTCTCTCGACCGGTCGATGAGCGAGAGAGTGTGCGAAATGAAGAGACCATTTCAGACTAGTCGGGTACACTGTTCACTGCATTAGAGAACACTAATGAGGGGCATTGAAGCCCACAAAGATCGAGATTTAACAGTGTGTTAATGCTTATTTTTCCAGATTTCCCGATGATCAAGGAATTGCAGATCTCTATTTGATAGCACACAAGTTCCCTGGGAAGTACAACTTCAAAGCGATTGGTAATCATAAAAGTATAGATCCAAATGAAAAATCCGATTGAAAAAATGTCATTTTTTTTTTTTGAATTTTGAAGGATGAATTTTTTTTTTCTTTCCATTCTACATTATCATGGTCTTGCCAAACATAGTAATACAGGCACGTGTCGTTCAACGTGGAAATCAGTCTTCGGTTGAACAATCTCCTGCTCTTTGACAACAATGAAAAATCTTCCCAGAGAGAATCCTCACAAAATATTGAATTAATTGAAAACGATTTTTTTTGCTAGAGATTACACTGTATTCATTTCGTCGCCATACTATTGCAAGATTCGTCACAACCCAAGATGTTCTCGCATGTATCAGTAATAAATTAATATTCGTTTGATCTACGACTTTTGATCTACCCATTCAATTCCACGTGAACTTTTCCTCTTCGATTCCGTGTTCGATTCCGTGCGATTCGATTACTTCGATTCGATTCGATTCCGTGAAGTTTATCTTGTTATACGACTTATAAACTCAAACTCAAACTCAAACTACGATGTGCAAATCGTAATTTCTTTTTCGGTGAACGTACAGGGTGCGTGAAAATTACCCGCACTCGATTGCATCAGATTGCGCAATCGCTGCTAATCGATATTTCGCAACACCTGTAGCCCAGTTACGAAGACTAACCTTCCCTCTAAAACCGTTCGAGGTTTCAATCCGATTGGTCTAGTTAGTCAAGTATGGTGAAAGCAAACCCGATGATATATGCGATCTTGGCAGTTTATCGAGGGGGAATCCAACCCTCCGATATTTTCGTTCGTCTCAATGCCCCCGAGAGAACCCTCTACCACGCCAGTCGAGGCTACCAGGAACTCGGCACGGAAGAGAACAGTACGAGGAGGGGAAAACCGGTGACCGCAACTTCACCCCAGAATCGTGAGATGAGGTGACAGAAGGTACACCATAACCCCAAGAGAAGCATGCTCGAGATGATTTCAAGCTCGGTATTTCCAATGCCTCCATTCGCAAGGTCGCCAAATCCGGCCTGGTGCAGCAGCAGTACAAGTACTATAAGCTGCTTGATTTGGCCGATTGTCCGATCAATCTCCGCGGAATGGGATGCCCTCTCCTTCTGAACCGATGTAGCATTTACGCACATTAGGTCACTTTCTTTACTGATGAAAAGATCTTGACTCTCGACGGTAAGATCGATACTAAAAACGACAGAATCATTGCCCACGATACCAAGGAATCTGTCATGCTGGGTGGCACACCGGTCATACCTCGCATCCTGCCTATGTAATCGTATTAAAGGGGTTTCGCTCTACCGGTCGGATCCCTCTCGTATTTGTCGCCCTAGCCGTGAATGCGAACACAAATTACTAAACCAATCATACTCTGAAAACCGCACTAGTCCCCTGACCCAAGTCTCATTTAAGTTGGTGATTTTGTACGCTGCCGAAGGGCGGCGCACCCAGCAACACGGTTAAGGACACGACCAAGTGATCTGAGGAAATTTTTCCCGACTACATCGCTATCAAAGAATTGCCACCGAACTTCCCCGACTTGAATCCCAGGGTTCCAGTTTCTGGAGAGTTGTAGAGAGCAAGCTCTCGTCTACTAAGCAACAGACTCTGGGCAGCCTGAAAACGGTCCTCCTCCGAGCGTGGGACACTCTCGAAAATCACTACCAACGTAAATTACCGATCGCCTATGTGAAGCTTCTCTGCGTTTGTATCAAATCAACAAGCGGGCACATCGAAATCCATGGGCATGTTTTTGTTGCTAATTAATTGAATAAATGATTATATAAAACTGGCTGCTCAAATGGCATTCAAAGGGGAGATATTGATAAAAGTTCGAGTGCGGGTAATTTTCACGCACCCTGTACACCAAAATGCCTCGAAAGACGAACTGGATCTTCGAAATCTTTTTTAACAGTTTCGACGGAATACGGTAACCAGCACACGTACACTGCTACCACTAGAGTGCGAAAAGTCAGACCACGATCTCTTCAATTCGCACAATCTCTCGACCGGTCGGTGGACGAGAGAGTGTGCGAAATGAAGAGGCCGTGGTCTCGCTTTTTTCGCACTCTAGCAACCACTACCGAGAAGGATGATTTAGAAGGTTTCTCTTTGGGGGCAGTAAGGAGTTATTTACAGCACTATCGACGGCAGAAATTTTAAGGCAGAAAAATATGGTCTCGGTTATCATGTTATAATTGTTAATATTTGTTAATGATTATAATCATTTTCTCCACGGGATTGGATATGAAATGAAAACATGCAAAAGAACCTTCCAACTTTCCCTTCTTTCAAACAACGTGTAATTCTTTCTATTCTCTGCGCTCTCTCTACTGCTTTAAAGCAATAGAAATCCTTACTGTATTTGCCCCTTGTCATGGGCGTTATCATCAATAGCTCACAATCAGCTGTTAAGATTTCCACTTTCACTGTCGGTTCTAGATCTCATTGTCCCTGTTAACAATCGCTCCCTATAAATGGGATATTCGATATCTCTATAAGATATAAGATAAAGAAGGATAAAGATCCGCCTACTTGCCTTTAGTCGCAACACCTCTACACGCCCATAAGCAATCCTCGGTTGAGACCCTCTCTCTATCTGATTCCGTCCGAAGCGCCTCTTTAACGACTAGAGATTAACTTGTTGACTACACACATTTCTTTCTCTTTCGGCCATGACCCCTCCTCCTATTATATACCCTCTTTACATCATTGCAATTCCGTTAATTTGGTTATCAGTCGGTTCACGTTATATAAAAATAATTTCCTTAAGGACTCTATTCCTCCTCGTACATTCTCTACAAGATGGAAAGCGGCTAGAGCTTACCACTCGTGGATAGACAATATTTTAATGGTAATAATATTTATATCGAGTATAGAACCCTTTGGGGAAACGCGGTATAAAGTAGCATAAACGAGAGAAACGGCCCATCGCAGAGCCGTCTTCAGGTTCCCTCCGTATTTTCTTTTTTGCCTTCCCTTCTATTTTATCGTTGTTTTACCTGCAGCTTCTAAAGGATCTATCGATTGCCGCTGGAGTCACTTGCTCTCATGTTGTCCTCTTTAAAGACAGCAACGGTCGTAATGTGAGTCTTTTCCTGCTTATCCTTTGGCCCATTATATTGGAGCTCATCAAGTCGTTGTATAATTTCAGACCTCTCGCTCGCTTCACGCGGCCTTCACAGCCAAGGACGGCGTGTGAGTCTGCCACCACCCCTTGTTGCAATCCAGGACCTATCTGGAAGATTAGTATACATGAGAGTCTGAGATCGCGCCTCCCTGAGGCTTGTACGGTCTTAGCCAAAATAAAGCTCTTACTTTACTTCCGTTTCTCTATTATGTTATACATCGAAAGTGTGAATGATTGACTTAATTGTAAAAGGAGAGATTTGGGGGCATGGATGTCTTTACGATAGACTTATTTCGTCCATTCTTTGGCTCTTCATCTTAGTGCTTATTGCCTTTTGTCACCGTGACAGTTGCTTTCGATAGTCTTCCTGATTATTATTGTATCTTGTATTATTAACTGCTTTAAGTCTCGGGATTATCTCCTTGATCAGTGCTTGATTGCACTTTGATTTCATAAATAACGCGATTATATCTTTTTCTTTTTCGCGTATTTCGGTTACACTAACAAAGGTGAAGGGAGCAGGGCACATGATTCCAACCCCACAGACCAGGGTTAGAGCGAGATAGTACACAAAAGTGAGAGAGTCCCTCTTGATTTCCCACGCTCTCTCACTCCAAAGGCCTTTCTGGAAGGTTGACCGGCCTGTGGAATGATGTGAGGGGTGGTGGGATCATGTACCTTGAACTTTCTCTTTTTTTCTCTCGAATAGTACTCTCTACTTAAAAAATGGAACGAAAAATGATTAAATATGTCTAAATGTCAGCTGTTATGTCCCAAGTCTCAAAAATCTATTCAGTTCTGTTGAATTGTGGCTATGAGTGACCGGCTGGCGATCGCGTAATAGAAGGATTGTTCAAATAAACATTTCGAGAGTAACATTTTGAAAATCAAATTAGTTTTATCAGAGGATCTTTTCCGCTCGGGGGATACGTGAGTGCGTGGGCATGTTTTTACTAAACACCGAGAACAATTGACGACAGCCGCTTGGTCTGTCCATTTCTGCCCGCGCGCAATAGAGAATTGGCGCCAAAAGCGGGTCTCTCCTCTCCTATTATGTCCCACCTATTATGTCCCACTCCTTCATACATTGTTTCGATCATTCACTGTCTTTCCATTTGTTTTTCTTTTGGATCTTCTTTGTTTACTATCGACGTTCAGGATTCTACACGTCCCTCGTATTCTTTGAACAAGATGGAAAATCTAATTGTGTGAGAGAAGCAGCAACAGACTCTCAGTGAGGTAAAATTATTTAAACGTATTCGACAGACTGTCAAATCTTATATTGAGAATATAATGTTTTCATTTTACAGCAGCCAGTCAATCCTCCCACACTCACAATCGATGCAGAACGTGACAATAAACCAATCAATATCGCCGAGATTAAAAAGGAGATCGCGTCTCCCCAGGAGGTAAAATCATTGATATTTGTCAGATTTTCAAAAAAACTTATCACTGATGTTTTCATTTTGCAGATTTCCCCAGCACACGACGAGAAGCTAATGATGCTCAAGATGCTCAGTGATGAAGATTTTCAAAAACGTATGACTAATGTTTTCGTTTTACAGTCACCAATCAGGGACTTCCCTGACGGTCTGCTCGAGAAAGGAAATCTCCTGGTGAGGAATTTACGATAAATATGATAGTTGGAAATATCACAATTTTCACATTTACAATAAATAGTTGGAAATATCAATTTTTTTGAGTGGGATGCCTCGTTCGAGACGTCTTTGGGTACCGTGACGTCGTCGTTGGCTCCGACTACCCATGGGACCCGTCGATGCTCGAGAACCCAGAAGAAATGGGCGAGGAGGAACCGAAGCACGCTCTACATGTGAGTGATTGTTTCAAGAAAACTGTTAAATAATGTTATTATTGCAGTTCTCACAATGGGCAAACGGAAGTCAACACAAGTTGATCTCCTCACTTCGCGAGGAGATTGCAGCCCTCAAGGCGGAGAACGACAACTGGGTAAGCTTAGTCAATCACGCAACTTAACTCTTCATAGTGTGCCTATAGCAATATGAGTATTCAGCGAAGAATGGTCACATTTTGATGGAATGTCATGGGAGATTCTAGCACCCGCACTTTCACTCTTTTCGATGGGATCGATAATTGCCCTATCGATGGTAATGATTGTTGAGTGCGTTTCCTTAGGAGATGAATGAGCGTGCGGCATAAATGGAGGGGCGAAATCTTGCACCGTAGCGTTGCGAGAATTATGCGGAACAAGAGTGAGGTCTGATTGACTGCGCGATGACAACGGCGTGGAAACAAGGGGGGGGGGTGTCAGAACCGCAACGACAAAAGCGCAACAATTTCAAACTGGAAGGAGGCAATAATAAACATACAGATTCGATTGTTCCTTGCTATGGCATATCGCACCTGAAAATGTGCCTAAATTCTTGAAGTTTGAAGAAAGTTATTCGCTGTTGCGCTTTTGTCGTTGCGGTTCTGACACCCCCCCCCCCCCCGAAACAAGCTTTACAGAGCGATCAATAGCTGCGGACGGGAAACGAGGAATAACTGTGGAAGAAATTGGTGAATCGCTAGGCACGTAGTAAGCGCAATTGACGCGTTCAATTGTGCGAGGACGAGGTGCAGGAGGGGTGCTTGAGGGGCACGGAGTTGAGACATGATAAAAATTTCCTGACGCGCGTAGAGGAGCGAATGCTCTAGTGACAGATGAAAGACTGTCAGAGGATAAGAAGCATTTCATGCGGGATGGAAAACCTTTGCGCGCGGAGGGAGAATGAGTAGACATTGGATTAGTAGCATCGGTAACGTGAGTAATAATAGATGAATCATTGTTAGATTAGATACGATCTAAGGTTATGAAGGAAGAGTCGTTTTGACGGCTATGGACCTCGGTATGCTTTTTCCTGCCTTTTCCTTCTTCCATGTCTATTTTCCAGCCACTGCGAGAAATTGGTATCGCCATTAGATCGCCTTCTAATAAACTACCAAACTCGCCTTAATGGGTTGGACAGAGAGGGCCCTCGACCTCATCTGTCTTCCATCTCATCCATCCTTACTGATTGCTTGACGTGTCCTGGTACTCTCGAGATTCTCTGCACCATAAGATCGAAGTCCCAACTCTTCGGCCTGACCTATTGCGAGGAGTTGTGCTATGTTGCCCCGATAGATGGCGGCCTTATTTCGATCTCACCATTCCTTGGAAATTTCGAGCTTGTACTCGAGTCTGACCCCGGTGAGGATTGCCTTTAATCGTTTTGCTACTTTCTCTTCTTTCTTTTTTCTTCTTCGTATATGTTGGTTCATCTCTCTTTTTTTCCAGAAGATTCCTGATGCGCTCTACCTTGATGAAGATCCGATTATTCTGGGGCTGAAGCGAAAAATCGTACGTTTAGCACCTAATCGTTGTTTTGATTATATTTCTCGCTTGCTCTCTTATTTCTTTTTCCTCCTTTTTGAATGTAACTCTCTAATTTCCAGGCTTGCCAAAAGGCGGCGGTGCCGGACGCGTCGGCTTCTTCCTCTGATTCGACCTCTTCTCCCCCGGACGTGTCCGCGTTGGTCCTACAGGATCAATCTGCAGGCCCTTCTACTTCCCGTGCTTCCAATCCTCCTCCAACGGAGAAGAGACGCGTCAAGTAATTTCACTCGGCTAATTACTGATAAATCTGTTTCTCCCCTCGTTCTCTTTGCGTTTGGGGGTTTTCTCTGATGGGTTCTTTCTCGCTCCTTTCGCCTTTCTCTTTGTCTATCTCTTCCTTTTTCTCTCTTATCGCAGCTACAGTAGCGGTCAAAAGTCTTCGGACACTTTTTCTTTTTGTTATAACTTTTGAACTCGAAGAGGCTTTGATCTGATAATGGTGGGGTCGAATGTGAAATCCATTGGAGATTATGATGCCACTATTGGGGTATTGCGAAATCAGTTATTGCGTAGTAATGACGCAATCAAAGCATACTTTTTGGATTAAGCATTATTCTTACATGGATTTTTTCCTGCTTCCCTAACTTTCAGAGTGTTGAGACATGTCTACGGACTACCCATAAAATTTTTTTCAAGTTGCTGCGGTGCCGCTACTTGGCTGCAGCAAAGCTACAAAATCGAAGTCGGAAAACCATATCTCGCCTTATAGATATCGCACAGACCCGATCAAAGTATCAAAATGATCGCCATCATGCCTGCCGATGATTCTGAGAATATGGTCGCGGTAGGCCACTATTTGCCTTCAGGGCACGAAAAAGTCACTTTTTTCGCATTATTGTGGTCTGACGAAGGGGAAGTCTATAGGACGTGCTCTAAAGATTTGGTTTGGGCGTGGATTCTGTTGAGAATCTATAGGAGAACCGATTCCTAGCTGCAATAAGCGTTTCGATTGGATTCCTGCCCGCGGCGATGGATTTCCGGAAGGACACTGGTTTGGCCACGCCCATTTTCTGCCCGTTGACATGGTTCAGACTTTTGAGTGTATCTCGGCACTGAGTAGACGGAGAAGGCTGGCAGACGCATCAATGAAATCAGCGTGGCCGGCTCTATAATCACGTTCACAAATTACATCATCACTATGCTATATTTCATCATCCATAGGCAATACTTAGCCCCCACAGTCTCCGCCCAAATCCACTGGGCCCTCAATCGCGAAAAGTCGAGCGGGGTGAATCACAAGCTGAATTCTAAACGCTATGAGACGTGCTTGTGCTTATCTTGTAGCTTTTGAAAAGCTCTATCGTTCGAGCCCAGGCCCATGGTGGTGGGACGTCTTGTAGACGTTCAGAAAGAGGGAAAACAGTTTCAAATACCCCAAATAATGTAATTATAGCTATCGTAGCATGCTCGGCCGACTGCCATTCTATTGTTATCATCCTAAAAATATAATCTGGTAAGAAAAAACAACGATAAAGTCTAAATTCGAATTGTGCTTTCGTTTGCAAAAAAAAAGAAGTGAAAACGAGGGTTTTAAGAGTACGAGAGTATCAAAATTACGCTTTACTGTAAATAGCAATGGTTTTCGCAAAAGAGGAATCGAACTTGCAGTGTGCTGCGCCTGAAGCGCGCGCTTATCCACTGCGCCATGCGTGTGATCTCTCGTTCCACTCTCCCACGCGCTAAGTTCTTGCCCTCTTACCACGCGTCGACTATCGCAATCGTCGCAATTCAGATGCCGTTGCACTCTCCACATCTTCATAAACTATTTTTGTTCTGGCATACCTTCGAAATGTCTTCTATCACCTGAGTTATGCCCCTAGAAAGATGGACGATTAGGCTCCGCCCACCTCCCCTCTCCTCTCATCTTTCCCCCCTCTCACAACAGTCGAAGCGCGCGTGGTTTTGGAGCTGTAACTCGGCTCGGAGGTGAGATATCGACTCAAATCCAAAAGAATATTCTTATTCAGACATGTAGCAACATGGTAACACTAAATTTCACCCCTCTCATTGAATTCTGCTGACCACGTTGTGGCCCCTAGCAATACTTCGATTTTTTATGTATTCTTTGCGGTAAGTCAACGGAAAAATATGGATGAGGTGCAAATAAAATAAATTTGATCTTTCCACCACTCAAATGAGCAAATTACGACATCAATATGCAATATTTTAGCTCTTTCTGAATTATTGCCTAAGGATGATGAAATATTGCATAGTGATGATGCAATTTGTGAATGAGATTATAGAGCCGGCCACGCTGATTCCATTGATGGGTATGCCAGCCTTGTCCGTTCGCTCAGTGCTGAGATACGCTCAAAAGTCCATTGCTCTCCCTCCTGTGAGTGTAGAATGCACTATGACAGGCATCGATCCTATTGAGATACCAAGCGAGCAATCCATTTGTCTCAGAGATCGCTGTGCAGTGCGTTTTTCATCCTACTCAATATTGTTCTGGTGTTGTGGACGACAGCAGCTCGGAGTCCAATAAATCTGGGATAGCATTTGGTATTACCTATCTTTTTGTATGGTGAAACAGTACGGCGAATTGTTCGGCGGAAGACATACAATTTTATTCTGATGAAAGTTATGTCCTCTCCGAGAGTCCAAAGTTCAACTTTCGATAGGCGCTTACACTGTGTTCGCATCAGGAATGCAGGAACCTGGCCAACTAGCGTCGTGTGAACATCAAAGGACCTCGAACTAGTATGGAACCGGCCATTGCCACTGTGAGCCCATCGGAACAAGCTAATTAGCCAAAAGCTTTATCCCAGCGGAGCTCTCGCTTACGCGATTCGCTCGCTTTTATGCGCAACGCCACAAGAACCAGTACAGGAATGCGGTGCTTGGCCGGTGAAAGTGCGGGTGCTAGAATCTCCCATGACAGGAAATCGACTATGAGGAACGCTCGATGTTACTAACCATTGGAACAATGGCTCGAGAAATGGAGTGCAAATTCGGATGCATCTCCCAACTTCTGTCCGAGAAGCGTAACTCTCACTGATCTTCCCCCCATTGCCATAATCGGACCTCTCTCCATTCTCCGATCTACGCAAATTTCGTAATCGGAACTCTTGTTGTTCTCTGATCTACCGTATTGTGCACTGTGAATATTACTTTAATTAATAAAACATGTGATGTTCAATTGCAAAGGCCGGGGCAAACAAACTAATTCAGTTGGTACAGTAGCGGTCAAAAGTATTGGGACACTTTTTGTGTTTGATATAACTTTTGAACTTGCAGAGGCTTTGATCTGATATGGTAGTGTCATATGCCAAATCCATTGGAGATTACGATGGCACTACTGGGGTATTGCGAAATCATTCAGTTATTGCGTTGCGATGACGAAATCGGAGGCATACTTTTTCAATCGAGTGTTATTCTTTGGAAAAATTTCTGCTGCTTCTCAAACTTTGTGAAGTTCGAGATACTACATAGGCCTACTCAGGTAAAAAATCTGAGGTTGTGGCGATTTTTCCCCTTGGAGATAGCTCAACGTGAAAATCGAGTTAGATTTCCTATATCTTGAGTTCTAAACGAGCTAGAGACTCGTTCTTTGTTGCAAAATAATGCTAGTCGCAGTCCTAGAATTACTTCAGAGTTTGGTGATGATTGGCCTTCATTTACCCCCAGGGCATGGAAAAATAATTTTTTTGCCTCATCTCATGTCCCAACCACTCCCCCATATAGAAAATGCCGAAGAAATTTGGTCTTTGTGTGGGTTAGGTAGAGCATCTATAGGGCTACCGATCCCCAATTGCCTTTGTTTGTCGAACTTCTTTGTCATTTGCGGAACACGATTTTCGGATGGTAACTGGTTAGGCCACGCCTCTTTTTGGCCCGCTGGCAACGATCAGACTTTTGTTAGTATCTCAGCACTGGGCTAACGAAGCGGGGTGGCAGTGGTGTCAATGGAATCGTCGTGACCTGCTCTATAATCTGAAGCACATATTACGTCATCACTATGTAATATTTCGTCATCCTTATGCAATATTCCTATTTTTATTGTTTTCTAAGCGAAAATTTAACGCACAACGGTGGCAGTGGTGCAAAATTAATGGATTTGAGCTGTCCATGACTCTAGAGCACAAATTACATCATTAATAAGCAATATTAGGCAATTCTTATAAGTATTGCATAAGGATGACGAAATATTACATAGTGATGACGTAATATGTGCTTCAGATTATAGAGCAGGTCACGACGATTCCATTGACACCACTGCCACCCCGTTTCGTTAGCCCAGTGCTGAGATACTAACAAAAGTCTGATCGTTGCCAGCGGGCCAAAAAGAGGCGTGGCCTAACCAGTTACCATCCGAAAATCGTGTTCCGCAAATGACAAAGAAGTTCGACAAACAAAGGCAATTGGGGATCGGTAGCCCTATAGATGCTCTACCTAACCCACACAAAGACCAAATTTCTTCGGCATTTTCTATATGGGGGAGTGGTTGGGACATGAGATGAGGCAAAAAAATTATTTTTCCATGCCCTGGGGGTAAATGAAGGCCAATCATCACCAAACTCTGAAGTAATTCTAGGACTGCGACTAGCATTATTTTGCAACAAAGAACGAGTCTCTAGCTCGTTTAGAACTCAAGATATAGGAAATCTAACTCGATGTTCACGTTGAGCTATCTCCAAGGGGAAAAATCGCCACAACCTCAGATTTTTTACCTGAGTAGGCCTATGTAGTATCTCGAACTTCACAAAGTTTGAGAAGCAGCAGAAATTTTTCCAAAGAATAACACTCGATTGAAAAAGTATGCCTCCGATTTCGTCATCGCAACGCAATAACTGAATGATTTCGCAATACCCCAGTAGTGCCATCGTAATCTCCAATGGATTTGGCATATGACACTACCATATCAGATCAAAGCCTCTGCAAGTTCAAAAGTTATATCAAACACAAAAAGTGTCCCAATACTTTTGACCGCTACTGTATGTCACACGACGCGTGGAGCTCCCCCACTTTTCCTGGCACAGTGCATTGCGAAATGCAACTCGGATTACCATTCACATTCTCATTCTTTGCGATGCAAATGCGAACGAAAAAAGCTGCGAACTGAAGTTCTCGAGACATTGGAAATCAACCCTACATTCTGTTCGGCGACGATTTCACCAGTTACCTTCGAATTCTTTCCGATCCCCAATGATACAAACGCCATCTTCACATGCGTTATATGGTAAGCCCGTTAGGATTGGTTCACGCGACTCACGAGAGGATCGACTCAGAATCATCAGAATCCGGCATTGAGCAAGATTTTCGACATGCGTTTTTTTGCACTTTTGGATCCCTCTGGGTCTAACTAAGATCCCTGGAAACTATTATGCCACGAATGTCATCCTTTGTCGAGATACTGCTACTGTTAGATGCAGCCGTCGAAGTTTGAGGCCGTTTTTCGATGTTTAAACGCCATTTCTATGAAAAATTTTCTCTTGGAGCTAAGGACCATTTTCAATGCTCTATCAATCTAAAAGCGATGTTGCAAAAGAGACGTATGACATGCTTCAGAGCGAATTAATGTGGAAAATAAGGAGAGCGGGGAGGGATGTGCCTCTTACGCAACAGTTTGCTTCGTTATCTTTCAAAGTCCACTGAGCAGTCTCTAACGTCTCCAGTTGTTTGAGAATAGCCTTTATTGGTCTTTCCAGGATCTCTCCTACTTGCAATTGAAGAACCAGTTTGATTCTGATCTCTTGAATTCGCACCCTTTCTTAAATCAGTCACATACGTGAAGAACGTGTGTGAAAGGAAAGAAATCTGAGTTCGCTGTTACAACTCCTTCTCGTCCTCGCGTACATTTGCTCAGGCAGCTGACTGGTCTAGCATGTTATACATTATTATGAATCAACCATTACCGATGTTCACCTAGGGATGCAATTCAATTCATCATTCCTCTAGAGGATTGCGAGCGTCGTATGAAGGGAGTGCATGCGCTCAATAGGGATGCAAGTTCGGTATTTGTATTACGACTCTCTCAGCGAGAGATCGATAATACGGCTGATAAGGGGAAGAGAACGAGAGAAAAAGAGACGCCAGGGAGTTCGGTAATACCGAAACCGACGCCGGCAACCCTAGTGCTCACCAATCACCAATTGATGACAGCCGCTTGGTGTATCGATTTCTGCATACGCGCGATAGAGAATTGACGCCAAAAGTTTGGGCGTCTCTTCTTTCTTCTCATTACTCTTGTCTCTTTTCCCTCGTTCGACTTGTCCTTTTTCAATCGTATTTGCTTGTCATTTAGCTCTAGATTCTTACAACATTTATTCAGGACTCTACACGTCCCTCATACTTTATGAACAAGACGGCAACGCGCAAGTTTCTCACGGACCACCAAAGCACAGGTAGTTACGTTTAACAAAGATTTATTTGGCGTTTGTTTCCTTCTCAGAGAGAGAGAGAGAGAAAGAGAGAGAGAGAGAGAGACAGAGAGAGACTTTGTCGCCACTTCCGCGCCATATGATGCAAGCCGGGTTTGAGCCTCAGGGCACATATTCGAATATTTTTGCAAATAGGGTCCCGAGACACATCCATCGTATGAGTGTGGTGGGCCAAATCGAAAGTCCTGACGCGAATGACCCGCAGTGCTAAATTCTTACCGAGCCACTCTATTACACTCTTCACATGGCACTCTTCATTAATTTTCAGAAAGATGTATAACAAAGCGAAAAAGGAGTCTGGAGTCTGCAGCTGCGCAGCGACCATCAAAAAATAATAGAAAGAACAAGGCACTACAGAGCAGATCTAAGCATGGAGAGCGAATACACGGAACTTTGAAGTATTTGGAAGTAGGTTGCGCAAAAAGGCATCATTATTTTTTTGAAATTTATAAATGTGACATTTGCAACAACGTATATGACATCTTTAGTTAATTACTGGATCGGTAAAAATGACTTACAAATATTTTATATATTTTATATTTGTAAGTAATTTTATATTGTATATTTGTAAGTAATATTGTTTATTTCCTACAATGATTAATTCCTACTCAGAGCAGCAGTGGACGAGCCGACCTGGCGAGAGTATGGGTTCTCTTTTGCGAGAGTATCTTTCTCTTTCTTCGAAGAAAACATCGCATTGCATCGCATTAATCGCTTTCCCAACTCATCCATTGTAAAGAGAAGAGGGGGCTCAGGAAAAGACTCCGCCAAGTCCTGGATCATTGCCCCGAATACTCTTGCGTGATCGATACGTATAATCCATTGCCCATAAGAAAAGGACATATTTCCTTGTCCAATATTTGAAATGGAATAATCACTGATAAACTCATTTGGAATTCGTACTTTTCACGTGCAATTCAGACAGCAATTGGGTAGAGAGATACCCCCCGCCCAGGAGAGGTATGACTGTCTGACGCTAAGGGAGCGAAACAGTCATACCTACAGTAGTTCTAACCACATTTCACTTGTTGTACACTTGACGTAGCAGCGGACATTGTAATTAAATTCAATTACGTGACTTGTTGTTAGAGCACGGGCACGCTCTCGATCGGTGAGCATATCCTCACTAGTGCCACAAACCAATAAACAACAGAAGTCGTTTTTGTGCTTTTAAGCGACCATCCACGAGAAGCCGGACATACCCCACGGATGTCTTTTTTGCTACCTATGCCAATATCTTGGTGGTGAAGTCAGCAACACAAGTGCTGATATTAAGCGAAGTAACTAAGGTTCTGGGTCCCGCACCGAAAAGTTACAGTAACCCCACCTCCCGATATCGATTTTTTTGATATTTTAAAAAGTAGGTTTTTATAGGTTTTCTAGGTGTATTTTGCGAAAAAAATGACAATGAAAATATTTTCGAAGCGATAGGAAATCGATGAAGGGTCAAAATTTCAATTTTTCTCTGTTTTTCGACCGTCCTGAAAAAAAATTGCCCACCTATTGACAACGATTTTATGATTTTTGGAATCCGCGTCAAAAACTACATCGGACAGACTACTTCATGGACTCCGGGCTTTGGGGGCGATGTACGTAAATGTGGTCTGAATGTTCAGACATTAGCCGACCATGGCGAGTACCTGGCGATATTTCTCATCCTGATTGCGAAATATCACGTGTATCAAGTGATATATTATTTGCCTACGATTCTGTGAACAAGGCTGACACAATTATGTCATCGCTAGGTGGAAAATTTTTCAACATTTTTTTCGACCATAAAAAATTCATGGAATTTTCGCGAAAACTTTTTTTTTCAAAAGTGGTTGTACTTGTTTGAGATGTGTTCAATACTTGAAATGTAAAACGTCTGTACCGTATTTGACTTTGAATATTGCAATATTTGACTATCATGATACATTCTACGAAAGAAAATACATTGTAAAATTCAAAACAAAAACGTTAATTCTGGACTTACATAACACTTTTATCGTCAAATACGGAGTACACGTATCAAATTTCAATTATTTAACACATCTCAAACAAGTACTACCACTTTTGGAAAAAAAAGTTTTCGCGAAAATTCCATGAACCCATGGTCGTGGTCGAAAAAAATGTTGAAAAATTTTCAACCTAGCGACGACATAATTGTGTCAGCCATGTTCACAGAATCGTAGGCAAATAATATATCACTTGATACACGTGATATTTCGCAATCAGGATGAGAAATATCGCTAGGTACGCGCCAAGGTCGGTTAATGTCTGAACATTCAGACCACATTTACGCACATCGCCCCCAAAGCACGGAGTCCATGAAGTAGTCTCTCCGATGTAGTTTTTGACGAGGATTCCAAAAATTGTGAAATCGTTGTCAATAGGTGGGCAATTTTTTTTCAGGACGGTCGAAAAACAGAGAAAAATTGAAATTTTGACCCTTCATCGATTTAGTATCGCTTCGAAAATATTTTCATTGTCATTTTTTTTCGCAAAATACACCTAGAAAACCTATAAAAACCTACTTTTTAAAATGTCAAAAAAATCGATATCGGAAGGTGGGGTTACTGTAACTTTTCGGTGCGGGACCCAGAAGCTTAGTTACTTGGCCTAATATCAGCACTTGTGATGCTGACTTCACCACCAAGTTATTGGGATAGGTTGCAAAAAAGCCATCCGTGGATATTCCCCTAGCGCCCCGGCCTCTCGTGGATGCTCTCTTAATACGCGTTTTTTTGTTTGCCCACTTTTTCTTCTTTTATACCACACGCTCGATACCACTTCGATTTCACGTGTTCTCGCGCTCACAATGTTTTGTCAGGTGTCATATTAGCCGTGTAGAACATCCGTGGATAATAGTCCTGCACAAACAAAGGAAAACGAAATAAATATTGTGATTCGATATGAGATTCACCCCATAACCACTTCCACTTCACAATGAATCTTCTTCTCATATTTTTGATGATTACTGTCGTCGCTTCTCAGTGTAAGATACATTTTCCCATCCATTTTAACGGAATTTGGCTGAAATTAAGGAAAAAAAACGAGTAAATTTATATTTAAATTATGAAATTATATCGATTTTCAGTTTGCTCCATTCAAAGGAATTCGTCGGGTCTCATCGATTGCAATCAACTACGTAGACAATGCAACAATGTCAATGTAAGGAGACGATGTCAAGCAATTTGTGCAAGATGTGGATTCTTTGGTGAGTTTCGAATAGGAAGTAATCTAAAATAAAGGAAAAATTTGAAAAAAAAGTAGAAGTTTGAAATTCCCGTCAGAACAGAAAAAGTCGCTTGAGGCCGTAATGTCCTCTTGATGCCGGTTAAACGTTTACTGTGCCTGTAATATTGTTTGATCTGTTGTTTGAAGGTCGCCCGCTCATCGCTCCGATCCGGGCCGCTTCACAGAGTAAGTCGTGATTCAGCGCATCAATCAACCAATCAATCGTTTATCATGCCAAAAGTCGTTGATTGAAAATATATAATATGTGAGCAAGGGTAGGGTAACACGATAGGTACGATGTCACAACAAGCCTATTCTCAGAAAATAAACCCTTTTGTAGTTCGATGTTTTTATACAATTCCTTCAATTGTCTGTTTCACTATTGATGCCATATAGGAAAAAGTGCGTTTATTACAAAATGTATCGATCTAATCTTGTTGTTCACACTCTTGTCACGGTGGTGAACTCTAGAGTGCGAAATGTGAGACCAAGCTCTCTTCATTTCGCACACTCTCATTTCGCACACTCATTTCGCACACGGTCTATCGACCGGTCTAGAGAGTGTGTGAAATGAAGAGGCCGTGGTCTCACATTTCGCACTCTAGTGAACTCAACATTGATTCGATTGAATTCATCCTGTGTTCTTCTATTTCTTCTTCCTTGGCATCATCATTGCAGCGTGCGTCGACCTTAGGAACTCCCTAACGGGTGTTTCTGAATGCCCCAACTTTCGGAACCTCTGCAACGTTCCATTCTTCCGTCCTTTAATGACAACAACGTGCCCGAGAACGTGTGGAACATGCCAAGCAATAAGAACAACTCGTGAGCAGCTTTTACTCTGAAATGATTTTAAAGAGAGGTCTCAGTATCAAGTAGGACTTCTTGCCGAAAGTTCAGGACAACTTTTCCTTGTTCAATGAAGAATTTGCAGGTAGAATGACGCGTCCGACGACAAGGAGAACTACCACTGTAACAAGATCAGCCACAACACCAACTACTACGACTGTAATTTCCACAACGACCGCTCCAGTAATTGCAATGGAAGCTCTCGTTACTACGCCGTCCCAAGTATCGACGACTCCGCCAAACGCCGAAACAACAACGCTCATAACGATTCTGAGAACGTCAGCATCCACTAATCACTCAACCGTCGAATCCCAAATTGCTAATACGTCGCCGTAAAGATTGCTGATTGAGAAGCGCTTCTCCATTATTTGTCGGCCCATGTCTCTTCTTTGATCGTCGGGTGTCGTTATTTTCATATAACGTTGTAACTTTTATACGAAATAAATATTTTGAAAAACATGGATTTTTTAGGAATGTGAGCCAGTGTGGTACAAATGAATTATTTTTAAAAGACAAAAAATCTATACTTAATAAAAAAACTGAGTAAACCAAGAATGTTTCAGCGTTACATTATAAGAATTGAGAATTCATATGTCGCATTATAGTTGAAATATGTGTATACGCAATCTATTTTATGAGATATATGATGTGAAGCTCAACATTTTTTTATCGTCATGCATGGTTTATCGATCGGTGTTTAAGGCAGTTGAGCAAGCAATGCTGAACCAACCAAATTAATGTGCAGTAAATAGCTCAGATGGTTATGATTAATCGCTTGTTCTCTGCTCCAAAATGAACTATCTTCTCCTCGCTCTGACGGTAACTCTCACCGCTTCCCAGAGTAAGCTATACTGTTTTAAATGTTTCTTTTATCAGAATCAAATTGAATTGATACAAAAAGGAATGACAGTTGCACTCTCTACCTTGTACATGACCCCTATCTGGAGGTTTTTCAAAACATTAAATAATATCGCCAAATATCCTCCATTACAGTGTGCGTTGATCGGCGAAACCCGTGGACGGGCGCTCTTGACAGTCCACAGCAGATCAGGCTCTACAACAATCCCGTCTTTCGAACGATGATCGTGGTGCGATAGTGACGACGAGTGAGTATTTTTTTCTATTAATTTCGATTCTGCTTGGTGCATTAACTTCATCTACAACTCCAAGAAAAATCAGGGATGAAATTGAAACTAAAGCTGCGTCTTTGCATACAACCGCCTATCCAACTGCTCAGACTTCCGCTTCATACACAACTTCAACTAAAAATCCGGGATACAATTGCGACCGCAGCTGTTCCTGTTGATGATATCATCGCACCTATTACTATTACGCCTACTACTACTAATACGAGTACTTCCTCAACTTCAACAGTGTCTCCGACCACTACTTCAAAGGCGCTTTCGGTCGTAATAACGACCGCGGATGTTCCTGCAGAAGATGCCATCTTCACTGCGGTTATGTGGATGAGCCTACTTCTTCAACTCTTGAGTCGATTTCAACGGTCAAAACGACGGGTACGATAACGACTTCCTCAAAAGCTTTGCAACGCTGTTGAAGGTTGCTTTTGAGAAGTTGAATAAAGTCTAAATTTGTGTTTTTTTGAGCACACAGGCGTAGTTATTATTTGAATTTTGAGAAAGATAACACGGGTATAATTTATGGTTTCGAATTTTAGGACGGAGAAAACATACTTTGTTCAGTTCTCCTCGTGCTTTCCTACTCAGTTCAAACGTATTTATCACGCCAGTTTTGTTTTCTCAGCAGTTAAATAACATCGCTGAACCAACAAATTGTATTGATTAAATAGAGAGAGTTGGTAAGATATTCCACACCTCGTCCACTCCGAGAACAATGACAGCGATTCTCGTCCTTCTGATGGTTACTGCCGTCGCTAAGCAAATATTGTTTTCATTAGATTGATGCGCAAGTGGAACTATCAAAGTAGCGTGACCATCGATTTCATTTTCATTCCAGTTTGCGTTGATCGAAGAAACCGGCGTCTCCGACTGCCCTATACTCCGTAATCTGGGAGGGGGTGTCAGAACCGCAACGACAAATGCGCAACAACCCCTTTCTAGCTCTTCTAACTCACTTTGAATAAGTCATATAGAAACATCTAGGAACTCATTTTATTCCAAATCGTCTGCTCTATCGAACCCACTATGTCATTTTGCCTGAAACTGAGCGGAACGACAAAAGCGCAACAATTTCAAACAGCAAGGAGGCAATAATAAACATACAGATTCGATTGCTCATTGCTATGGAATATCGCGCTTGAAAATTCAGATAAATTCTTGAAGTTTGAAGAGAGTTAGTCGCTGTTGCGCTTTTGTCGTTGCGGTTCTGACACCCCCCCCCCCCCCCGTAATCTGTGTAACCATCGCGAATTCCAACCGTTAATGATCAATGACCGAAAACCTGTGGAATATGTAGGAGACAAACAACCCGTGAGTTGTTTTCTCGTGACGAAATCAGAGTTCGAATTAAGCTCAGCTGGCATTCCTTCCTTATGTATGGTTTTGAAAAATATAATTCACAAATGCATATTTAGAAGGAGTACAACGCGTCCGGCAACCACCAGCACTACTACAGTAACCACTACGTCGACCTTTTATCAATTACAAGCGGGTGAATTCCTCAAAATTTGGATGATATATTGTCGCGGACGTATCTTCAATGTGATTTTTTCATACACCAATGTTATGTTTCGTACCGCAAAAAATGAATAATCTCGAGCATGTGGTGGGGGTTTACAAAATGCAAAAAAGCGGGGGGGACAGGTGATTTTATCAATGAATTAATCGAGCGCAAGGAAAACAATGAAATCGTTACGAGAATATATTTACAGTTAAAAATTAATATTATTTCTCAGACGGCTTATCCTGAATGTTGTTAGTTACAAACAGCCGTTTACTCATTCTCAAACTGTGCATAGATCATGTACAACCTCCTCTCCGAGTTATGGGCAACGAAACTGAAGGTAACGGAACATCCATTATCCTTCCGTCTCAGAACGTAATTTTCCATGTGCGATTCGAACTGGAAAATTGCAATTTAAAAAAAACTACTTTGCGAAAATTTACCGCTCCATTGATAACCAAACTACTATGTAAAAACTGCGCGGCACGCGCACACTCCATATCAATATTTCCATGATGGCATTATGTGCTTAAGCAGTACAAAAAGCAGTGAAGTCCACGTTTAATGAAATCGGAATGAAATTATTTTGGAGAAAACGTCTGCTTTCATAGAGAATGTAATGTGACCTAATTCCCCCTAACGTATTGACAAAATGAACGGAGAAGGATGAGTTTTTAAATCGCAAAATATTACCTCCAGTTCAGGTCCCACAACATCTCCATAGACGTGTTTCATCTCCATGTGAGAATACACGCAAAACTCCCAGACGCCCTTCCAAGATCTAGCCAGACGAGCCTGGAAATAACCTGATTTTGTATGGCATTTCTAATTTTTATTGCGATTTTAAACTAAACTGATTTAGAAGACATATTAGAGAGCTCACCGTGAGAATTTGCATTAGATCGTTCACATGGATAGTCATTGATAGAAGACGGATCGATTCATATCGACCCAGCACGGGGATTATGTCTGAGGAAGTGTAGAATCTGACTTGCTGTAATAATGCTGTTTAACTGAGGGCGTGCAAATTTCCATTCTCGTTTTCGGTACTCAGTAGTCAAATGTGAAATTTTTTTCAGACCGGTTCTAAGCACCTCTGACTTTGAGGTGCGCACCTCCGCCTGTTAACGCGTTACCTGGGAACGTTACTCTTGCGGTTCCCTTGCTAGTAGCGTTATGCTACCTCTACAGAATCCTCTATTTGACATTTTACGCTCTTCTTTTACAAGAGTCCAGGATAAAACTACTGTATATGTGTAATGCAAAACTGTATTGAAAATGGATCACTCACATCAGTCAAGCCTCTGTTTCCATGCACAATAAGCGACACTGGCGTATTTGCATTTGGTTGTACAGCAACGAATCTTTTCACGAAATCATCGTTGAAAATACGCGTTCCTTCAATCATTGTAGAGGAAAAAATGCTTGTTGATGGCCGAATTTTCAGGAGAAGCAGGTCACTCATCCTAAAAATACAGTGAATTGAGAAAATAACTAATACAGAAAAGAAACTTCCATAAATCCTATCGAACCCTATTAGAATTTTCTGGTTTGTAAATATGACCTTCAGCGGTAGACCCAAATATTGAAGAAGAGCTCACCATGACTGAAAATAGAGTCGCTGTGCAGCGGATTTCAAATCGTAGTGTAGTGGGGCGTTGCTGTGGAATTGATTTCTTACTTCGTACAGAATTACCACCTTTACTCCGGTAACATTCTCGAAAACGGATTCACTGTGTTCAAAGAACGCCTCATCCATGTAAAACTGAAATAGTATTGATTTTCATTATAAAATATATCAGAAAAGACTAACGTATTCAAATGTGATACTCTTGACTCCATGCTTGTTTAGAAGCGGCTTCAGTTTTTCGAACAGTCGGCATTCGATACCGTTTTTCAACGGAGCGACGAGTTTTCTCTTGCGATGTTTCTGAAATGAGAGAATTGTTCGAAACCTCCAGGATGGGGTCGAACAAAATTATGTGTGAAAACCCTCTCATGATGTCCTTTTCTGCATGGTTCATCGGGTATTTGAATAATGTAAACGTATTTTAATAAAGAGGTTAAATTACCTTCATTGTATCATTGAGTGTCTTCCCTCTGCACTTTTCTTCAGTGAGAACAAGAGGCTTTGGAGGATTGCGAATTTTGTGCCACGGATCGGTGGGCTCTTTATAGTTTATTCCTGAAATTTAGAATTAATCAGTGAATAATAAATCTAAATTTGAAATTAAGTTCTTACCCTTTGGTGGGCGAACAAGGGAATAGGCATAGTTGAGAGAGGATCGGTGATGGATTAGTTCGAATGAACATCCCACGGCAAACTAAAGAAAATACATCAAAATGTTTCGAGACTTCTTCGCAAGCATTGATTGTGCACGCATATGAATTCCGAATGTTTGCAATCAAACGCCTCCAATAGCTAATGTTTTTCTTCGATTATCGTGGAAATATACTATGGATGAAAATTCAATATTCTTATTACGGCCTTTTGGGCGAGAGATCGGAATTATGGAGGATGAGATGAAGAGAGCCAAAGATATTGCCAGAGGGTCAAATATAATACTGAGCCGGTAATAGAAAACCATATGCAAATTTGCCTCACCCTATCTGAAATGGTGAGCGCTTCGTAGTGATGTTTCTTATTGAATCGAATGATATCGAGTTTGGAGAATGATCGCATCTTCTGGCTAACGCTTTCTAACACATCCAGGGATTCCCTGTAAATGCATAATTTCGAAAGTAAGTCTAGATCTCATCCCTTTGCACAATCTCTGTTATTTGTGTACTTCTGATGAGAAGTCGAAAGGGCTCACTGTCAATCATAAAAGTGGTAAAAGTTCGATTAATTTTAAAAGATTTGTAAATAAGAAATAAAACAATAAGTGTACTCACAAATCAAGAAGCGAGACGATATTGAGTAAGCAATCGTCCGGTAGAACCGATAGGAAGTCCTGAAATATGTTTCTCCACAGACTCAAAATTACGGAATCTTGCTTTCTTTGTTCACTATTAAGTCGGTTTATGCACTACTGTTGCAATGTAATATTTTGAAAATGTAGGAAATTGTCAAATCGTTAACGATTCGATCTCAATGAATTGGAATTGCAGAAAACACTCACGTTTTCGCCAAATTGTGCCTCGTTCCGGAACGATGCTCTGGGCTTTTTCGGTCTTGTCATTTCGCACCAATCTTTCGCTGTATCAATTAACTTGAATCGAATCGGTCGCTTCATGGAAAACCTGAGTTAGGCTGATAGAGAAACTAGCTAGCAATACAATCGCTATCAATCAAAAAGAATAAACGGTGAATAAAAAAAATAAAAGAAGAAGGTACTGTCTTCCTTGCCATTCGAGAATAGGTGGGAGGACAAATCATATTAGAGAAGGGATTCAAAACTCCTCCTTCTCCAATAACGGGAAGGGAGAGAGAGAGAGCGGAGGGTATCCTTTCGTCTCGTCTCACGGGGCGAGAGAGAGAGTGTGTCAAAGGAGGAGAAGAGAAGGAGAAGAGGAGAACGTCTCTCTCTCTCTCTCTCCATGTCCTTCCATTTCCATTCACGATACGCAGAGGGGGCGGGGTTAAGGGAGGGAGAGGGGAGAACAGAAGGAGAAGAGTCTATGAAGGGAAAGGAAGGAAAGCGCCGATTCGAGCGATCAGTGACTCGCTGCGTACGAGAGATGGGAAGACAAGAAGAAATGAAGGGGAGAAACGATCAAAAATATGGGGGGGAGTGGAATGTAATAATATTTAGAATTTTTAATATTATTTAGAACTTCATGGACAGTACTGAAATAATTATGCGTATGCTTCAATTTACCTACAATATATTGCTTCCGCGATGAGAATAGAAACGGGAAAAGATCCGAACCAATGGAAATCAACTAGCGCGCCAAAATTGTTGTATCAACATGACGGTTTGGGTGTTTTTGCACCTTCTGGCAGTCTCCTTTTCTCTGATTGTCAGTCTCTCATCAGCCGAATTACCGATCTCTCGCTCGAAATGCGCGAATAAGAAAACCCAATGGGCATCCTAAGCATCAACTCGAAGTGTTAACTCGAAAACGATGGAAATGTGACGTCACCGTTCTTTAATTGCTGACACTCCTTTTGCGGGTGTATAAAATGAATAAATGCAGTCAGAATTTTATCGAATAATTACTTTATTGCGTTAAGTTTCGTATACTTTTGGGTGAGGAGACCACAGCTGCATCAGCCAGTCTACGGCGAGTCTGAAATAAAGTTGTAAACAATTTTCATATTTGCATAATCAACGAAATCGGGTTTGGATTGCAAGTTTGGTTTACAACACATACAGTACGAGATCTCCCACTTCCTAACTCTGGCTAACGTAGGAGGAACGAGAGAGTGAAAATCGTTTTTTTTAAAATTCAAACAACTGAATACTGGAGGGCCGCCGGACACCTTGCTCTCAGAGTACTGTAGCGAGATAACTACCATACCTCGACTTGTCCTCTCCCTCCTACTTCTTATCTTTGTATCTTCTCCAAGTCTTTCTCGGGTCGTTGTCATCAATGGCGACTATTTTGGTGTGTCCTTCGTCCTCCTTCGATACAGTGTTAAGCACCGCGTGCACATTCTGCCAAAATATAACATGAATTGCAGGATGAAAACTAAAAGATGTGACAAAGTTTTCGCTATAAAAATGCGAGCTTTGGGAACATTTGAATATTTAGTAACAAAAAAGTGAAACCTTGGAAGGGTCGTCCTTAACCGGTCGGGGACCGCCCTCTGCAAGCAAACGTTATTGATTGATTTTCGAAAACGTCAAAAAAAAATCAATAAAATGCAAACTCACGATTGTACTCGTTGAGGTCCTGGAACGAGCGACGCTTGTTCTTCAGCGGGAATCGTATCTGGAATATCAATTTTGAACAAACATCGGAATAAAGTATACCGCACTCGCACTTTTTTCTCAACCGTATTCTCACCGTATCTAACTCGACCTCCTTCGATTTATGGTCTTGCGAGGTAGACTCATCTGCAATATACATAATTTATTATTGATCGAAACTGCCAACTTTCTGAATTGTATTTGGATATGAGTGCGTTTTCGTCTTTATTTCTTTAAATATCCAAAATAAATTTGGTGAAAAATTCAAACTGTCAGTATTGACGTGCGGATTTGTCAGATTATGTTTTGCTTTCCTCACAGAAATCGTTGCTATGTACACATAGTCGCGGATCTAGACGAGACTATTTTCTCAGAATGAAATGCTCTTTCGTATTGAGCGGAAGCGAGAGATCATTTTATTCTGCGACGGCAGCCTGGTCTAAGCCAGTACCACATCATTATTCTGAGTCCGCCTTTCTTAGCTCTTGCCTCCTCCTATCTTGACCATGGGACTCTTTGGCTGCAGCTCTCTGAACCTGCATCAGTGCGCGCGGTCATCAACAGTCATCGGTGAGGGTACGCATCGCTACGGCCAGTGTTTACCTCCGCCTCCCTCACTTTCCCACCTATTTAGGTATGCCTTGTTCCTATGACAACTTTCGAAACTTATCTGATTTGTTCCTATTCGTCTCCATGACTCTTTCCCCCCTGACTCTTGCAATGGGGATGGGAGAGGAGCGGTCGACGGGGAGACTGCGAAATTTGGAGATCAAACGAAAGCAGAAAGAAATACGCGCAAACGAAGTTATTTTACAATAAGTTCAAATAAGAGAATAGTAGTGCCGATCATTCAAATTTGTGGATGTCAATTTTAAAAATTTTATTATAGATTTTTCATATTCAATTAATTCACTAAAGTTAACAGAGGCTGTAGTTAGTGTTGTCAGAAGTAGGTGCATGCAACCGAGAACTGACGAGAAAATAGACGAGGCACTGTGTAGATAAGAGAGACGGATAGCGGTACGAGAGGGGGTGAGAGACCAAGAGAGTGTGGGGAGGAGAGAGGTGACAGACGCGATGGGAGAGTTAGAGATGAGAGATGGACTGAGAGAGACCAGACGAAAAAGAGAGCGAGAGATGAGGCGAGATAGAGAGAGGGTGGCAGAGAAGCAAAGAGGCTGCCTGCAAGTGATCAGAGAGAGGGCAGGGGAGAGATGAGAGAGGGGCTGTCTCGTCGTCTCGCCTACCGTCTCTCTTCATACTGCCTGCTCTCTCGCTTGGAGGAGGGCTGGGTACAGTCAGTTCACATGCCGTTCCTCTCAGAGAATGGTCGCTAGTTTGTATACTTTTTTAAAAAAAATTTCTTTCCATTTCTGATATCAGTTTGCGATGCTACTCCGTGTACACAATTGTGTTCTGCTTTTTTTGCTAAAATTAATCCTGATTTGCAGTTGGCAATCAAGGATGAAAAGAGGAAGCACGTTCAAGTCCATCGATATTGCCAATGACCTATGTGAGATTGAAGGGCCGAAATTTGCTCGCCTTTCGTTTCCACTCAATGCACGGCTAAACAAAAAGGTTGGTTCAAAAGGTTCAAAAAGGTTTTTTTTCAAAAAGGTTCAAAAAGGTTTTCCTTCCGTACTATAATAAATTCTAGTTTGGTATAACCCAATTTTCAGGACTTCCTCTCGCACTTGCCGGATGATTGCCTACTGAGAATTCTGACACTTCTTGAAATGTGAGTGTGCTCAGAGTTACCTACAAAAAGAGTATGACATCAGCCAAACGGGGTTATCCAGCAAATCCCCTTTCTCTGCAAAAAAACATGAAGCGCGGCATCACAAATTAAGCATATTTGATTAAAGCATATTTGCAGAGACTCCCTTGACGTCCTGGAACAAGTCAGTCAAAAGATGCGGTCGTTCTGTAAACTCGACTGCATTCGAAACAACAAGAAGCATTATTTCGAATGTCTGAACGTATCCAAGGTATTTTAAAAGGGCCAAGCTCCTGGTATACCACATAATGTCAACCCTACAGAAAGGGGACGAGAGTGTAAATCATCTCTCTATTCGCATGCTCTCTCACTCCTGACCCCTTCCTGTAGTTATCGTTTCTGTCGTTCCTGTAGGACCGGCCGGTGAAATTACTGTTGATATTACCAATTTTAGACCTTTATTTCCAGTGTTCGGTCGGCTTTTACTTCGATTTGACTCATCGAATCTCCCGAAGCAATTACTCCTATGTTCTGAGTCGTCCAGCGAAAATTCGCCAACCCACGGGAAAAGTATCATTCGAAGACGTCCCGCCCCCTCCGCAGCAACTAATTTTCATCGAGGAAAAGTGTAGAGGGATGAGAGCTTCTATGGGTAAATATTAGTTTACTTCTTTGAGAAAATTATTACTTCACAATTTCTCTCACTATCAGTCTTTTTGTTTTGTTGGTTTTACAAATAATTTGATTCATTTCAGAAGTACAAAAAAGTGATTGCACCGCTAAAAGCCGGTCTTGAGTGCCGGTTCTACGCCAAGATGAAGGCTCTCCAGGACAAGTATCGTGTCAAGCAAATTGTATTCAACGATGTGAGCCACGGTATTCTGACGAGTCAATGCAAATACAGGCAGACATTTTGTAAATGCGAAAATAGTCTCACAACGTCTCACAACGAATTGAGTTTTTTTTGGATTTTTGTCTAAATTGTCTAGAACTTCCTTCGTTCTATATAATTTCCGCAGACGCGAAGCTACCGATTTTTTTTTCCAGATTTGTTTCGACGAAAGTTTCTTCCGTCATAGCAAATCTGTTTTCAAAAATGTGACGGGAGTCAAAATTGTGATGAAAGGAGCAACCGATGAACTGCCAATTATTGGCTTAAAGATGATAGATGAATTCCGCGGGAGGTGAGTAGAAATTTTACTTCTTTTCTTCCCTCGAACGTCGATTTATGAGAATTTTCACCGAAAGAAATACATTACGAATATTTCACATATAGGTACAAAATTAAGTTAGATTAAAACGAATTCAGTAGGAAGACAATGACAATCTAATAACGAGTCACTCAGAGAAACTGATCAATTCTCTGGACTTCACTTCACTAACATTGCCTTATTAGTACTCTAATGCATTTTGAACATTTTTTTCAGTATGGCCGATTTTCTTTTGGATCTTCGTCCGCAATCAATTTCGGTTATTGCGTCGAGCATTCAGAAATGGCACATTTTCGAAGAACATTTCATGAAATATCTGGTCGATGCACAGTTGGATACGAATGCTGCTGTGTCTCTATTTATAGAGAACAATAGATACATGACAGACGTAAGATTCATTTTTCAATCAAATGCCATAAATTAAATTGCAATCTGTGTTGCCTTATCCTTCGAATCCCCTCAGCAATGGATTATTAAATTACACAATAAATTAATCCTGTGCATTTTTAAAAAATCTTTAGATTTATTGCATTTTTTTAATGCATATTTTCAGTCAGCACGCTTCCATTTTCCGAAAGACGAACTGCCCAATCTCACTCGCTATGGATCGCTTCGACTTCTATCGATGATTATCCACGTCAATGATCTGATGGAAACTTTAATTGTGAGTAGTAATGACATTCTTCGTTTCATGAACGATATCAGCGCATTAGGGTCATAGAACAACTAAAATATTTCACAGCGTAGCTAAATACTTGACCTATTTTAGTCTCGCCTGTCTAAATGTTGGACGGGCACGTGGGAGTTCTGTGTCTACTCCAAATTTGATGAGAACATACATGGATCGAAGGAAACGCTGGGCCCAAACTTGGAAGTACGCATTCAAATATGTTTTAGCTCAACAACACATTATGTAAACTTTGAGGAATTGGATAGATGAGTAACTGAGTATTAAGCTAGGGAGCTAATCTGGCAGCTCGATAATCATATTTATGTGGTGTTAGTTTTCGGAAAAAGGAAACGGAAAAAGGCCAAGATTTGAATTCCCGCAATTTCATATCTCAGTTCTCCGTGGAGCAATCGACTCAAAACTTCGAATATAACATTTTTCGATCCTCTTGCACCTATAAACGAAATTTTGAGTCGATTGCTCCACGGAGAACTGAGATAAGAAATTGCGGGAATTCAAATCTTAGCCTTTCTCCATTCCCTTTTTCCGAAAACTAACACCACATTAGTGAGAAAACGGGGTTATCAAAACTTTTTATATTTTTAGCTCACTTCCAACGACTCCAATTACGTGCTGAAACAGAAAGACAGCGGAGTTTCGGCGACATTCACACTTACAATCTACGACAGCGCACTTGACTTTTACAAGTTCTACGCGACTTTCGAAGTCTAATGTTTTCCGATATAACATCAAGTCACATTGTCTATCTAGATCGAACAGTACTGCATTAGAGGTCTTACAGAAAATAAATTGAGCGATCGAATTTATGTGTTTTGATCGTCCGGATTGTGAATAAAGATAATCAACCTTACTTCTTCACGACATTTTGTCTCTGATAGTGAGAGCGCTACATTTTGGCGACACTTATTTGTGTTGGCTTTTGTGTTCTTTTTTCATCAACAATCCTGCTGATTGTCCAGATAACGGTTGATTGGCATGTTCACAAGAAGGAAGCGCCATCTGCAGTGATAATAGAAAAAAAAGAAATAGAAAGCAGTGATAAGAGGACAAGGGGGTGCCACACGAAGCGAATGACTGTCAAAGTGAGTCTCGTGATTCTCCTCCTTCTCCTCCTCCAATTTCAAGAGTCGAACGGTATGGTGAGCTATTTCCTCAATTTCCGTGAGGTCTTCAAAATATTTTTTAAAATTGTGTTTAATGGTACATTCTTGTTTTCAGCCTTCTATATTCCTGATTCTGAAATGTTTATCGCGCCTTTTGCCAAGGATACCGAGGATAATGTAAGCTTTGCATTTCGCTATATTCCACTATCACATTCGTTAAAGCAATCTAGCTTACTAAACAATATTTTTGTTATTTCATAATCATTTTCATAATATTTTTTGTTTGTTATTTTATTAAATTTGATAATTCTTTTTTCAGGCCCGATTCTTCTCCGAAATCGATATCGACTTGCAGTGGGTAGAGATGGAATTAGAAAAGGACAAAACAGTATTGAAGCAAGAGGAAAAAGAATACGAAATTGATTATCGGACCGGTGAAGAGTCGATGGAATGATGACGCAACTACTCTCAGAGAAAAATTACTTCGCCATGCATTCGAGTTAGTAAATAAATTACTTGCGCTCTCCTCATTTCCCATGCTCTCCATGCTAAAAAGTAAGTAATCTATTTGCTAACTCCCATGCTTTTTCTCTGAGTGTAGCAAGCATCCCATGCTATTCCAACAATTCCCGCATTATCCTCAATCTTTCTGTCGAGTAAAGGCAAGATGACACATGTTGTCTATTTCGATAAATTATAACGTGGTCTATGAGTGTGAGAAAAAGTTGAAGGGAAAGACTAAAGGGGCGACTACATTTTTGTTGACGATTTGGGAAATTAAATGAAAACTGAATGTGTTCTCTGCCAGAAAGCAATCCAATCTTCACATGAATAGGTATTTATCGTGCATAAAGTGCAATAATCCGATCCTAAATTTTATGTTTTCTGTTCACTGCTCCAACTTCGATGTCGACCGCATCCTTTTTGAGTTTAGAATATAGAGGGGCTTGCTCATCTTCGTTTTGAATGCACTATCGGTCACTCATCTTCTTGTCGTCTCGCTCTTCGTTAACTTCATTGTAATTATCGTGGCTGTTCATTTTTGCATCTGACATCGTGATACTGCAATAGTTAGCATTCGATTACAAGCCATTAATATTTTACAATATGCCTACTTGTGAATGCCCGTCTCTTCCAGTCACAACTAGGTAAATGTCGAATCATTTCCTACATTATCACATTTTTCGCACTTCTTTATCATATAAAACTACTGTAACCGCAAAATCGAGAAAATACCTTTGGATAAGTACTCTTAGGAAGAAATTCATCAATGTAAAACTTCGAAAAAAAGTGTTGCAGAGCGAGCGATTTCCATCTGTAATTGCGCATTTTATGATCCTGGTTAATAAACCTCATTTCTCTCGAAAAGATTTGAGGAGGAACTGAAACCAACGTTTGAAGTTTCTTAAGTGCAACAACAAATCATAGTTTCTCTTCTTTTAATATTTATCGAGAAATGGAAAACAAACCCGATCTTTGGAGAAATTCATTGATGCATGAGAGCGGGTAGAACTCTGAAATAGATACGACAACATTATTTCGGAATAAACCAACGATTGATTTCTACTCTAAAAATAGCATTCGGGAGAGAAAGGGCGTGGAGAGGAGCTGCTCTGATTCTATTACCCGGATAGAAAAGTAGCATACTTTTCTGCCTCTGGAGATTAATTAGAGGAAACAAAACCACTTTGCATAGTAAAGTTCTCAAAAGTGTACGATTATCTCTGTGCCAGTAAAATACATCAAGAAGCGAAGATAATAGTGGAAGGCTGGAGGAATTGAGGGCATTCACCGCTATTACACCTGATGTGCTGGCGTAAGACATTGAAAGGCTGAGAGGAATGGAGAGGAACTAAGAGCGGAAGGATCAGACTTTCAACCACAATAATCAGAGGAAGTCAATCGCACGGCCAAACCTCCTTAGAGGGATTAGGGGGCGCGAGGACTCCGTCGCACATTATCCTGCATTGCTCATTCATTTTTGGAGGTTTTGAACCATGCGATATCAGACATGGAAATCAGGCAAATCAGTTCGAATGAAGCTAGGTTTCAAGGAAATACCTTGCCCATTGTATCCTTGATAATTTAAATGTAATATTGGAATAAAATACTCGGAAAGTTGTTTGGAACAGAGGTAGAGCGATAAACTATGAGAATGAATGAGAGGAGAATTTATAAACACTCCCTCCTCCACCCCTGCTCTTCCATCTTCCCGCGAGACCAGAACCGGCAAAGAGCCGAAAAGACGCGGCGAGTGGGAAAGCTCGCCAGGCAGTGGTGTGCTTCCAGTGTTCGAAAACAACGCTCTATTTCACTGTTTTCCCTTGTTTACACGGCGTTAAATCAGCTTATTTCGAACGGACCACTTGCCATTTTGTACCCAATGTGCGAATAATCAGATATTCGCTGATATATCGATGTTTTTGCCATGGTTTCAAGCCAATATAGCGCGTTAACCGACTGCCCGTGGTTCTTCCTATGATGCTATGGCTCCTTTGAACATGAAAACGAGTGCTCTTTTAAATGCCGCCGTGTTGGCGTTGCTTCATCACTTTCTCGCCACGTGATTTGCAATTCACATGATTTATTATCTCCTGAAAGGGGTTACGAGCGAAAGAGTGTGCGGGATTAGAGATAACCCCTATTTTCGCACTCGCTCGCCCACGATCCCTTTCTAAGCCCTAATACACTTTTGGATACCATTTCGCACCAATTTGCTTACTTTTCTTTTTTGTATTGCGTCTGCGGCTAACAACACTCAGCCTTTGGGCGAATATATTATATTTTTGTCGGTGTCTCTAATGATTATATATCTCATTTCTTTTCCCTTCTTATGGCTGAGTTATTTATGGTCTGGTGTGGAAACCATTTGCTCCCCCCCCCACCATTTGTTTTTTTTATTCTCTTCCCTATCGCCTGTGGCTAAACTGCCTCTCATGTATCGGCGTCTCTGGTGTTTCCAAACATTCGTTCCAATGTGCGTAATTAGAATGCTGCAAACAAGTAATGGTCTCTTCATTCAGCGCAAACTCTCTTCCGCCAACCGAACTAGAGAGTATGTATTATGAAGAGATCATTGCTTGTTTCCCTCAATGCACCTAAAATCGCTTTCATATTGTGTTATGTATTTCAACCACTTCACTCATCGCGCGGGAATTGATAGTCTCCCCACAGAATTCTTTATCGAATTATTCCGTACGTATCTTCCAGTATATTATCCGTATCACAATTGCCGAATTGTGAGATGGCCACGGGGATATTTATTCTTGTCCCTCGTTTTTTTCCTTTGTTCTCATACCCAGAGTGAGAATCCCCTTGCCCAGTAAGCCCACACCCTCCCCCCGCATATTGTGAAGTTTCAGCATTGGTTGCGCCTCGAATTATCATTTTTTTTCATTAATTGTTTTGCTGGTTCAAAATCTCTTCAGGCCCTGCAATCATGGTCGGCGATGACGGAGCTGGTGGTGCAAACGATCAACAACCACGCGGATTCCTCGATGACCAAGGTACGCCATTCTTTCTCACAACTTCCAACGTCGAATTGCTTAGAATCACATGCATATTTTGTCTTTAGACTGTCATAAAAAATTATCGTGTTACACTACTCGAACAATTATTGGGTATTTGTACACTATACTTATCAGAACAACAAAAAAACGCTTTGTCTTTTTTTCTCTTGCGTCTTTTCGTGACGGCGTTGATAACTTCATTCAATGCAATCAAAAATGTGAAAAATCTTTACATAAGAAGTATTCTTTTTCACGCCGTATTCCATTTCAGGTGCGCCGCCGACAGATCGTGTCGAGTTTTTCGTGTCTTATAGTGTCAGCAGAGTGTATTCTGGACATCGAGACAACCACGGCAGAGTGTGAGTAGTTATATTAATACTCATAATAATATTGATAAGAAATGTTATTTTTGAAAACTTAATCAAGAGTCGCAGAAAGTAGTAACTTATTCATTCGTTTTCCGCCACATCTACACCTTTATTAGCAAGGTGTTTAGATTGTTGCATCTCACCCCCAACTTCCCTTTTGGCATCTAGTTTATCTTTTATCCCTCGTTTCTTTAATTGCCATCATATCATTCGCGAGTGTATCAAATAGATAAATAAATTGTTTTGCAGGTGGTGCGTGCGCATGTGCACAAACGTCCCTTGTTCCGAGCATCCCGGTCTCAAGGGCGACGTCCACTTTTCCATCCAGTACCCGACCACTCAAATAGTTTCGTGCGCTGTTCAAATCACTTATTCCATTCGCGACTCAGAGGACTGGGACAAAGTCTTAGTTGAAAAGGTGTGAGATACATTTTTTTATTAAATTTGCTGATTTCATTTTTGTATGAACAAGAAAAGAGACGAGAGGACTGAAATTATCAAATTATTGGAGTTTTTCACATTAATAATGATCATAGTTCGATTCATCAAGTCAAAATGACTTGTGCAAAAAAAGATAAGCATACAATTATATATTTCAGAAGTGTTCCGGCAATTTCGTGAACCGATGTTCCCTGATGGGCGTGGGTTGTTTCTCAAAAGAGGAATGTGAAGTGGGTGTCTCAAAACTATAAAAATATATAAATTAAATACTGTTTTACTAGCTTTATTTGTTTGAAAATTCCATTTACCATTGAGTATTTATCGCTTTTGCAGTCTGCATTTAATGAGTCGGACAGAGGCAGGATGAAAATATCGATAGAGATGAAAGAGATGGTCGTGGACTGGTGAGTTATGATGGGTATTGCGAATTCACAAACACTCGTCCAAAATATAGAGAATCATACAGTGACTACATGTGTGCACCACAGATAGTTCTTCAGGTGGAACGTAGTATTTTTAAATATGTAATGTTTTCATATACAAACGTTGAGAGCGTTCAATTTGTGTAAGTTATCGGGAGCACATTATCGATTTGTTTTTTTCTTCTTTTTTCAGTCGTGACGCGCCTGAACACAAAGAAATGATGCAGCAAAGTGCGGATCGAACGTTTGCCATTCGGTTCCCCTCTGCAGACGTTTTCTACGTCAATCCGGCGGTTCGAAAAAAATTTTTGCACTTAAAACTATTCGAAAATATTGCCTATTTTAACTAAATCTTCAAAAATATAAAAAAAAACCGAAATTCAATTTTCAGTATTGTATGAGTATTTTTTTCAGAATTGTACAAGCATATTTGTGTCAAGAAATGTGGGCAAGCTGAACCTCAATTTCATAGCCCAAAATGGTGCCAAAGTGCCAAAGTGAGCACTTTCCGATACCTACTTATGCACATTGTTTCCAGATATTCGGCGCCTGGAGTCCGCTAATTGCTACTCGAATGAGTGAGGCGATATCCAGAGGAGAAAACGAAATCATTCTTGACGAGGATTCGAATGTGAGCATCTAACCTAATTAACGATTTATATTTCAATAGATACTTGAAACTAATTAATCAATTCAGTTTTGCCAACGATTCGGCGAAATTCTCGTGGGAACCACTCCCGGCAAGCGACTGTTGCTACGTAAGCAAATCCAATTATTTTTCTTTGTTATCACACCAAATAGTCAGGTACTGATATATTAACAGTACTATATAAATACTTCAAAAGGGGATTCTCTACAAGTTTAGAAAGTTTCACTATGATCTATTTTGCTATAAAATTATCGAAGCCCCTTGGATAATACAACAACTTCATATTAAAATCGAAATATACTTTTCAAGCGCTGGACGGAAATTCCGATTTGAACTACTTAAAGTTGGAGAAGTACATCGAAATCGCAACGCGACTGCACATGCAGGTATACTATGAGTACATTTTTGCACAGGCCGACTATTTCTACAGAATAGGGTTTGAAATGAGAAGGGGTGTAAAACCGAGAGTGAAAGCACGCTTTCGCACCAAAACCCTTCCTCTATGTTTGATTGAAATAAAATTGTGGTCAATTGCATAAATAAAACTCTCTTTTTCGCGGTAAAAAGAACTTTTTCCTGGTATTTCTTTTTTTTAATTTTAAATAATTTCAAATCTATCGTTTAGCCCGTCCTCGACGATTTGGATCGGTTATTGTCGTTGTTCGTTGAAGTATCGGTGGGCGAGAGTGCCCGACTACTTATTCTGTCAGAAAAGCACACACTGAAATGGACAAAGGTGCGTATCATAGAATATAAATTACCAAAATGTTGTTGCAAATTTAGAATTTAAATCGATATTTTGAATTTAGGTGCTCACACGTCATTCCATGAATTAGAATACCTAGCTGCTCACACGTCATTCCATGAATTAGAATACCTAGCTGCTCACACGTCAGACCATGAATTAGAAAACACCGGATACTTTCCTGACAAAATCGAAATTAATTGAGTACTTGAGTATACAGTACTAAATCGCAAGAAATATTAATAATTTTTATTTCAAGATTGCTTGTCTGAAGCATATTTCGGTGAAGACCATACGACAAGTAAAGGTTGGCATCCATTGTCATAGTTTGTTTCCCTATAGGACCATTCAACACGAATGGTCAAATAATTATTCGATTAAAAGACGAAAGTGTAAGCGATGTATGACTATGTTGCCTCTTCCAGGATTCTCCACAATATGCGTCGTTGTTGCCTGAGACCAAACTCGCGATCGCCAATTGTCGACTTCTTGCCAATACCAATAATGACAGTTCAGATAGTGATAGTGAATATGATTTTTGACAGTTTTCCCTGTTATCACAATCATTAACTTATTACTTGTTGTGCATAAAACGTTTCTTGTTTGGATACTGCGTTGTCTTATTGAACAGGTTACATTCCTGGTGCTTATTTTGACGCGCGATGAAGCATCTGACATAAATTCCACTTTCAGATGAGCTCACATATTCTGGTATTCGATTCGTGGAATCCGAAAAGAAACGAAATGATGAGTCGAAACTGCAAGGGAGGCAACTACGAGTGGTATGATGCTCCCATCAAACAAGCGCCTTCAGCCGCAAATCAGAAATCTGCCCTTTCACTTCTCCTCCTGAACGAGACATTCAGCTATCTTTACATGTGGCGACATCTGCAAATATAGGGAACATCAATCGGATTGATATTTCCTACTAAAATCTGTCTGGCAATGATCGTATTCTTTTTAGCCTATTCTGCAATGAATATAGTTTAATTAGGAACAAGTCGTATGTTCATAAGGGTTTGCAAAACAAATTGACGGAAAACCTCAAATAGAATGAATATGTTCAGGAGCGTCCGAGTGCTGGTCAAGGGCCACATGAGCGGGCCCTATCCCTTCTCGGCCATCACATACTTCCTGCACTGCACTCCACTGACCGCATCCGAGGAGCATCCGCTCGTTATGTGGAGTGCCGCAATCAAGGCTGACGTATCCATCAAGCTCCCTGGCTCCCAACATCATGCAGTAAAGGTAATCACATCACACCATTTTTCGAGGTCGAAAAGTATACTACAATAAGGGTCTTACAATAAAAACACAAACTAAGCTCTCAATATGTATTCGTATTTTTTTCCGTTAGTATATTATATGATCGTTTGGAATGAACAGTACGACAAAAGTTCAAATAAGGCATTACTGACTCGGTTTTACTTTTTGGAAATTGTCGGTTGAATTGCAAATTCAGGAACGGCTGTCGTTCTCTTCTGCACGGCCTTTCGTCAAGATCTGCAAACACTGCCGCAGTGGCCCTTCGGGCAAAGTGGTTGGTGATATTTGTATTGTTATTATTTCTCTTGAGTGAAAAGTTTTCACGAGGCGATTAAGTGATTGACTCCATTTTTGGTTTTTCCTTTATAGATCCCTTTCTAGGCCCTACTGATATTGCAATCTTCAGAGAACGTTGAATCAAGAGATCAAGAGCGCCATCGTCGAGATCAATGTGGATATTCTAGATGAGCATTTCGATCTGTCAGTTTTTATTTGAAAATGGTATTCTCCATTTTTTTGTCTCCAAATTGGTTCATATAATCTCAACGTTTTCACCCAACAGTAAGTGCAACAATCACATGTCGCAAGAGTAATTCGTTTCAGCCCGAAGCAGATGCCATTGACGGACATCACGGAAAAGACGGAGATGAAAGATGTTAACATCACTGTCGGAGGCCAGCCATTCCACGAGTCGAGAGATGTGATTTAATTTTTCTCGTTGAAACACTCCCATTTCTACGAGAGAGAGTAATGATGGGGTTAAAGAGGAAGTAAGACAAGTGGAGTATTTTATGTGCGCATGTTCCAGAACGTGTTTAACTGTTTTGTTTATCGATGAAAAACAGTTTTATCGATGAAGAAAAATAAATGCGCGATCAGCCAACAGTATTGGTGAGCGTAGGACTTTTCCACGAACGACAGAAAAGTATTGAGTATTTCATTACTTGAAGGTGCTGCTCACATTCATGGGCTACATGCAGGGACGAATGAGCGGATCCTTCGTTGAAGGGGACGCGAAGGACATTAATCTGGAAGAGTTTGAGGGTCAAGTGAGTTCGATCTTTAATCTTTAATCTTTTTTTCATTAGCGAATTTGGGAATAGTTCTGTATTTTCAGTCCTTTAACTACATTAAATTAACGCTGCACCGCTGTAGTAACTTATGTACATTTTATACAGTAAGCTCTGTCTGAAGTAAAATTAGGGTATTTCCATTACACTGAAATGTGATTTGATTCCAGGATTTCGAGATGATCTTGCGGATTCTCCACAGAGACTGCTCAGTTTCCGGTTTGTATTTTTCGTTATTTTTCCTTCATTTTTTTCAAATATTTAAAATACAGTGAAATGTATTTTAGACGACAATGCGGCCGAAATTCTTCCTCTAGTGGACTACCTAGCCATCTCGGTTTGTGCATTCTTGAATATCAATATAATTAAATTGCTTAAATGTTTTAAACTACAACAAGCTTACAAATGGATCGGAACGTATTTTATGATGTTCATATGCTTAACAATTGTTGGTTTTTAGACACATACACGCATTACAGACTATTAAAAACGAAATTGACGAACTGTTCTGCGCTCCAGATTGCAAAGTTGAGAAAGGTCTGCGTGCCGAACTGGCTGATCATCATTGCCTACCCAAAACAAAGGTGTTTTATTTATTGCTGTAAATAATTTATCTAACGCATGAAAGGTATAAATTATACAAAGTAGAAATTGCCATATGAAACTAAAACTAATTGGATACATTTCAGGCTCATCTATGTGCGGGAACGAGCGTAGCTTCTGAGCAGTCTACTCCAATAGCAACGTAAGACAAAAACATAGGAATAAGGGCAAAGAAAGAAGATAATATACAAATAGGATATACGTAAGTGGATGTTAATAAAGCCAATTCTAAGCTGCTGACTCTGTGTTTCATAAAATTGTATTTATCATTTTCAGAAATCATTCCGACCTGACGAACTTCAATGAGTCTTCCGACCTGCAGAACCTGGCGCTTGTTGTTGGAGGGCGAGCGTTCTACGTCTCAGAAGCAGTACGTATTACAACTTTATTAACATTCTTAAAAAGAGAAGATCTTACCTTACAAATTCAAATCTTTTAAAATATTTTAATTAGGGTTTCTTGTTTCAGGCGGTGAACATTTCACCCGATCGGGTTGACCCACCACTAAGAATGAACAATCAGGTGAAATTGCACAAAACCAGGAACCCTACTATTAATTCGTCTTCGCGTGCCACATAGAAATTTCAAATACTTCGGGTGTGATCACACACAGAAAAAAAGGTCTTACATACGGCCCATAAGATATGGGGGTTCTTAACAAAATGTCTTATATATAATATATATAAGACGTCTTATATTATGTCTTATATTATATATAAGACATATTGTTAAGAACACCCATATCTTATGGGCCGCATGTAAGACCTTTTTTTCTGTGTGCACTACACTGCCTTTCTAAATTTAATTTTTGTTCAGGTGATGCTAATGGTCTGCGAAGGCCTACGTGATGCAAGCGGCACGTTAATTTCGCTGGATCGGATTGAGCCTGATGTGAGTTTTTTTGTTTATAATTTTAGCAATAGTTGTTTTAAGCATATGCAAAGCTCCTAACCGTATCGAATTAGTACAATTTGGAAAAACTGTAATCGATATTTTCAGAAATTCCTTGAACTTCTGCGCGTCGTATACCGGGACCATTCAATAAATGGTATTTATCTCTATCCTACCTTGCTTAAAATACATTAACACACTTCGCGGGTGTACCAAATAATTTTTAAAAAAACAATTGTAGATGACAACATTCGCGACATTCTTCCCTTAGTGGAGTACCTCAACATGCCGGTAAAATTATTATTATGGACTTCCGGTTTCTCAAAGTAATGTGCTTAACACGATGTGAGAAGAAATATTTTGCAGAAGCTCGAATTTCTTTTAAAAAAAGGTCACAAATGCAGATCTTTCTTTTTCAAAAAAAAATCAAAAATGTGTTCGACACCTCAACACTTCCCAAAGTCATACACAATTTTATGTGATTCAGAAGTTGAAAGACCAGATTGATTGGCACCTGGGCGAATCTGCGTGTTCCATCGAGTACGGTCAAAAACTTCTCATCGCGGACCGATTCAATCTGACTAGAGCGAAGGTGGGAGAACGCGAAAAAAACGATAATTTTTGTACTGAATTGTTCTTCATTCTACTGTAGATTTTCTACATCTATATGAATTTGCACGCAAGCATTATGGCTCTTGAATATATCAATGGATTTAGATGGAGACACAAGATAAGTTTCATTTTTCAGAATAGCATCGTTCACTTGCTGTCTGAGGAGGACCTTCTCCAGCAGTTTCAGGTGCGTTTTTCACAATACAAATCAAGATTAGTTTTTACTCATAGATTGATCATTCCCCTCTCTAAGTGTAGGTGAAAACAATTTACATAACGAACAATTTTCTTCCATATCATCGAGCGTTTCTTAAAAACGTTTTTACAAAAGCAGCTAGGGCCTCATTCATTTCTTAAAGGTGGTGTCCCACGAACTTTTGGTCAACTGAGTTCTCACTGTAGGGTTATGGAAATCGGTTTCCAGATAAGAGCCCCGCAAACCGCATGTTCAGCCGATAAGTTTGAACAAAGTTACTTGCGTTTGGCTCTGTGCCAAACTGACCCTGAATGCAGGAATTCAAAAAGGGATAAGGGTGGACTAGGGAGGGATAAGGGTGGACTAGGAGAAAGAGACCGCGTCATTGAAACATATGAGATGAGGAATGATGGAGCAGGAGATTCGTGATACTCCTTCTTTAATAACAATATATCTTATATTTGAAAACACATGTACATGTTATCGCACCCTTGTAGAATAAATAAATAAATAAAATAAAAATGACATTTGAGAACAACGAGAGCTACTGGAAGTTGTCCCTCGAGATGCGCTGTCTCATCGCCGACGTTCGAACGGCAGATTACAAGGCGAAGAAAGCGCTGAAACGGAAAAGAAGATGATTGTTCTAGGGTTTTTGCCCACCATTAGTACTACCTGATGACAAAAACTTGAGTTGGAGAGATTATTTGCCTGTCTCCCACTCCGTTTCTGGTAAATGTTATCGCATTCATTGTTATATTTTACCATGCAGATTTCGACTGTTTTTTTTGTTAAATTGAAGAGTACGGGGAGTAGTATGATATATGTATCTGGGCTCAGATATGATACATCTGATCTCAAGTCTTTACCGTATCCGCGAGAAGAAACTACTGTTGTCTTTTGCCGGGGTCGAACCAGCAGCAGTTAGACAGAAAGTCAAAACTAATGCCCACTACACCACGTGGTTTCTCTGGCACGAGGCAAAATGATAGTAGAGACCTCCTCCTTCCCTATCTACGATCATGCAGTAGCGAGGGAAAGTGTGCGTGGGGAGGGGTGAAAAGTGACCGAGAGATGAGGCCTCGAGTTAGTGAGATCAGATGGTGAAATGACGACGGGTGAGAGAGTGTGGCGTGTAGGGGAGACGAGTCTTGCCAGACGCGAGAGACGACGAGACACAACGTCGTGGTGAGAGAGCGGTCGAATCTCGGGGCTGATTGTTTTGCCTGGAACGATTTCGCCCCGATCTCAGAGTGATCAGAGCGCGGCTCACACACAACATTCACAACTGCTCTCTCTCTCTCTCTTTCGTCACTTTTCCCCTCCAGGGTTATACTGTAGCTACAATTGCGAAATGAGGGGGCAACAAGGGGACATCAGAGTGGGTAGAACAGTGAGGGGAAAACGTGAGCGGCAAGCAACCGGCCGACCGAGACGAGTGCATGCGAAGAGAATGCCCGTCCATAGGGAGAGACTAAGTAGGAATGAAACTACCAGGGTGCCATAATTGGCGGGAAAGCTTTGTTGCACTTGATCTTCCGAAAGCGGAATTACTCGGGTGATTCACCTGTTCAACTCCGCTCAGTGGGTGTATTACAAATTTAAAATACTACGTTCCACTTCGAGAACTACCTGTGGTGTAGTCACTGTCTGATTCTCTCACTTTCTCGTCATCTATCGCTCTCGTTTCTATTATTTCTCAGCGGGACGTTTTAATATTTCGGACTAGTATTTGTGAATTTGTAATACGTGTTTTCATCTTATCCGCAGATAGCGTATCTGACCCAACTCAGACTGATTGTTAGCAAGATCAGTAAAAGTGCCTGTAGAACTGTTTTCTCTTTTTTAATTATTTATTTATTATTTGCATTTTCACTATGAAGATGATCAGAACATGAAATAGATTGCAATTCAGAATGGGGATGATGACAATTTAACGGAGGGGGGAATGGAAAAGTGTATATTTCATTTCAACACAAAATAATCGATTAAAGGAAATCAAATAACGATGAAGATAAGCAATGCAGTATAAATGAGAATAATGAGGGGGATGAAATCCATTCGGTAAAAGGCAGAGAAGTGAACAAGAAGACTATAGGCAGGGGGTTTGTGACTCTGGATTGGAAATTTAAATTTCCATGTTTTCAGAAAAGATCCTGTTCTTCTACGTCGCTACTACAAAACTACAGTGAGCCTATGTAGTTTCAAACGTATTAAATAACTCTCAATTCGAAAGACTATGCGCCAGAGCCGGATCACGGATTTTTTTGATCCGGCAGAGAAGGCAAAGGAGGATCGCAATAGAAGCATCAATGAATGGAGGGAAAAATGGAGAATGACAAGAAATAATCGATTATAGGGAGTCAGTTAATGATGGGGGAAAACGCGAGCAGAAAAGAAACCGACAGACCGAGACGAGTGTATGCGAAAAGAATGGCCGTCCATAGGGTCGGATGGCTGGAAGAGCGCAAGATTATGTGAAGCATTAATTCAGATTGAGATTGATGCACAGCACAGATTGACATAAATTCCAAGCACATGAAAAAGTGATAATGTGCTCACCCCTCCTTGGTTCCGTCATCTCTCAACAATCGCATGTTGAAGCCGGAGGATCTTCTTTTCTTCCCATTTGTACAAAACTCTCGTGCTCACTCACTTCGCTCTGCATCGTCTAGTAGAATCAGCCAAGCGCGACAATGGGTAGAATTCTGAAAACAGTTTGACTATAGACGGGGGTTACAAGCAGGAAATACCCAAATAAGTATAATTTCTGAGACTGCCAGTGAAAAGAAGGAAAGAAATGAAAAAGCAAGAGAACATTGTGATTTATGGAAAATTAATAACAAAAGAGAGGGGAATGACGGCGGATCGAGAGAGAGAGAGGACTCGGGCGATTTCTTAGTTGAACGCTGTTATTACAACTGAGTGAGTAACAGAGAGAGAGAGAGAGAGAGAGAGAGAGAGAGAGAGAGAGTAGAGGAATGCGAGCAGATGGGAGTAAACTGTGAAGGTGGTCAACAAAAAGGCGGCATTTCGAAATTGCTGGGAAAGAAGAGAGGATTGTGTGTTCAAAGTTGTTATCACTGTGATAAGCTACCTTGAAAAAGGGGGAATCTTTTCTGTTTCAGGGAAAGTCGACGATTTCTCACGAAACATTCCGAAAAGTTGGCAACTCTCGGTTGTGTGCCGCGTACTGCCGATGAAATTATGGATAAACTTTAGATCGTAGTGAGACCCGAAGAGAAGTGTTTTCACTTTTCGCTAAACGAAAGGATCGTGGATTCCCTATGGGAGGAGCGACGAACTACAGGCGTTTCATGATACATGATCGCTGTGACAACCGATGCAGTCAGAGAAGCAGAAAAGATGCGACGAAGAGAAGAGAAGTACCAGAACTTTTCTCGATTTCAAAAGGACATATGACGCTGTTTGCGTTAGGATCAACAAGGTCTCAACAGAGGTCTGGAACAGGCAAAAAATCGAAATAGCTCAAAACTTGCTCCTAGGAGTAACTTTCCGCGCTGAAGACGCTGGTGCGGTCGATTTCGCAATAGGACCCTTCCGGGCGCCGGTATGGCGCCGCGCAATTTCTGCGGAAAACGTGTTTTTCGAGTAAAAGTCTTCGGAAACTCGTCTAAATGACCCGAAACCTAGAATTCTATATCAGAATTTGACGGTCTATCAAATGACACTAGTGTCACATCGTGTTTGTTTTTCGTTTTCGCCAAAAATTCGATTTTTGATACAGGCCGCATTGCCAAAAAAACCAGTCAAAGATTATAGAGAATTTTTTTCTGATCATTTTTATATATCGGATGATGTATTTGACCTCGTGGAAAGTAGTTTTTCTTTGCACCGCACGAATTTCACGCGCGCGGAACGCGTGTAAACTCGCGGCATCCGCATGGTCGATGTGGTAGTGGCCTAGAACTTCAATCCGAAGGTCATTGGTTCGAATCCCATCGGTTACCAAAGTTTTTTGCCGATTTTCTTTTCATCGAAAAAAATCACTTTTTCAAGATTTCAGAAAAAGTGCCAATATTGTCAGGGGGTGAAATTTCGAAGAAAAAAAATCCGACAAAAAACTTTGGACATACTATAAATTGTCTACAATTTTTCGATTTAGTCAATGAAAAACCGAATTCTGTTGCTGCATAAAGGACAAATTCGAATTTATCAATATAGTAAGTGCATTAACATATTTTTCATGAACATTTCGTAGATATGTGTTACTTCATTCTTTGTGTGCTTGTCTTGAAAGCTCCATGGCATTCACTCCTTGGATTAGGCTGTATTCTGCAAAAAGGAGAGACAAATAAATGTGCGGCATATTGTCAAACATTACGTTCTTCGTTGATGTGCTTGCGCTTGAAGTTTGCTTCCGCATCGTCGTATGATAAGAGCTGTAATGAAATTGACTTTACATAATTATTATGTAAATATTAACAAAAATTATTAATTACTCTTCTTTGCTTGCTTTCCACTTGAAGAGAGCGTGAGGACAGGTCTCTCTTGTTTCTTCATGTATAAATCAGCGAAGTGCGCGAGTGTAGAACTCTGAAACCATTTGAATTTAGGTTGTTCGAGAGTATTGAAGTGATAAATTATTTAACAAAATAAGAAAAAAAGAATAGCCGACTGTTATTGCCGGTAAAAAGTTGAAGAACAATTAATATATAGACAGGACAGAAGAGAAATACAAGGACATATAAAAAGAAAAGCAGACATTCATTCATAACGGAAAGAGAGAGGAAACTGAACTCGGGCGGGTCCTGAGTCGATCAATGTAACAACTGAGAGAGAGTGAGAGGGAAAGAAAGATAGAAAGAGAGAGAGAACGGAGAAGTACTAGTAGATGTTGTTAATTTTGAGAGCGATGAGGAATGAGATTTGTGAGATCCAATATATGATCAAATTTTCAGCCGATTTCAGAGAAGGCACGACACAACATATTTGCTTCACAATAAAGACAATGACTAGTAAATTTCTTTATTCGAAGTGTAATTGCACAATCATTATTGCAATTGCATTCACACTCTGCTTCTGGAGTATGGCCTGTTTGGCTCTGCGAATAGAAGTTCCATAGATGGCACGGCCTCCTCCTTTGGAAACGTTGTCGTCTCTTCCCCAACTGGAGCAACTCAAGTACATATATTTTTCAGGTAGAAAAAGAATGTTGAAGATTCAGGATGTTGACACGCATCACTTGTCTTCTTCAACTGCGAATGTTTCCATTCCCCTTGGAAGCTACTACTTCTTGGTTTTTCTTGTTATGAGCCTGCCGCCAGTCCGAAAGAATTCTTTGATTCCGGGACACAAACCTGCATATCAATGGTTTTTCGACTAATTATACTTTTTAGTCCACTAGCGACGAAATCGTTTTGTCTGGGAATGGTGTATGAAACATTTTTTTAAACGTCGTCAACAGTGTATGCTTACCTCATTCAAGCCATGACTCGAATTTAATATTAGGAGATTCATTGTGATGATGAGAGCGAGTAGAACTCTGAATGTTATATACTTTGTAATTGGTAATTGGTAAAGGTTTATATCAACTAAGCAAGAATAGAGGAGAATGTGCAATAGTATAGTGGAAGGAAAAGAAGAAGGGAAGGGAATGGAAGAAACGTATCCAAGGAAGAGGAGGGTCTCCAAGAGATATTGGGAGGGGACGGGAGACAGAAAGGATACGTCAAGCCAAATATGACGTGGATTCCAAGGGTAAAACTGTTTCATACTATTTCGATATCTTCTTTTTATCCGTTCATTTGATTCGCACATCCAGAAAGGGCTAAGATAAGAAAGGGGAAAACCAAAGTAAGAGAGACCTCACTACGTTTATGTAGTTTCTTTCTTATTCCATGTTCCAAGTCTACATCGGGTTCAAGACTGCGAATGAATACAAGGAAATAGCAAACCCCTCTTTGAGTCCGCTGGATTTCCCTTATCTTTCTCTACTTCTGGCCAAGATAATATGCATTTATCGCTTCGTCCAACAATTGAAGGAAAAACGATTTCATTGAACCGCTTTACAATCATCAGAACAAGCATTATTTTATGGCGATGCAGCTTCAAAAATGGTAGGTACAGAACGCTCCAGCCGATGAATCAAATTAAAAATGATTGTCACCAGGACGATAAGTACCCTCGAAAACAATAGTTTGTTTGCATTCCAGAAAATCGATGTACGATGTCCTTCAGTCAGATTGTTGATCCTTACGAGAAACGCCTCGTATGTACTGAAATTGGCCAGAACTGTTATCCACGAATTCGATTAACCGGCACGTTTCAATTATATTAGATTTCACCATGCAAATGAGCTAATTCCCCACTATCACCCCTCCTCCACTTCATTCACCCCTCATTTCTGCTCTTTTCACTCGTTCCGATTGGTCGACGGGGCATCGACCCGCGCCCCTCCACACTAAGGTATGTAGGAAAACTTGTCATTGCGTCCGAAGTTCTACCGTAATCACTTCACCCAACTACAGAGTATTCCACTCATCGTGCTCTTGCCGGATTATAGTCTCGCTAGAAATTCGTACTTACCGTAACTCCCATCCTCAGATGTCCACTCACTTCTCGATGCGAAGACTTCTTCTGCTGATGATGATCTCCACGCTGTTTCGCTGTATTCACACGATCGGATTGATGGAGTGCGGACGAATCTTTGTGAGGAGCCTACGAGCCTACAGTATCTTTACTGCTCCTTATTTCACGCATACTGTATCCCAGTCGTTAAAAATACCGTATCCCAACTGCATCCCTTGCGAACTGTTGCGGAACAAATACTATAATTCCACTACTCATCTCTGCAGTCTATTCCAGTATAAACTGGCCGCCGGGGCGCCCATCCCCCCGTCGACCGCTCCACCCCCGCCCCCATTGCGAGAGTAAGGGGTGGTGAGTCAGAGAGATGAAAAGGAACAAATCAGATACGTTTCAGAAAGATGTGATAGGAACGAGGCATACCTAAATAGGCGGGAAGGTGTGCGAAGTACTGTACCGTCACCAATTGACGACGCGATGTGTACCTTCCACCGCGTTACACACATAAAGTCCTACAGTATCCCCATCGTTAGTCTACCGTACACCTATTTTTCCTAACGACCCTTTCCTCCAGTAATGGTCGCTAAATTTGACAGATCTAGCCAAGTATGATAGAGATTCTTGCAGTACTGTACCGTGCACACTGATTGCTTCGAATCTGGTAGCGCCGAAATCGCTGGCAGGACCGGATGGATCCAGTATCAGGTAATCATCCCTGGCCCATCCCTACCGCACACCTACCGTAAAACCGTACGGGCCATCCCAACCACGCACTTACCGTATTTCTATAGGGCCATCCCTACCGCACACCCAGCGTATTCCTATTGTACCATACTTCCCGCATCTCTACTGCGCATCAACCGTATTACAGCGGTTCCATCCCTGCCTATCCCTACCGCACACCTATAGTATAATCCATTTAGCATCTCTAAGGCACCCCCGCACTTACCGTATTCCTGCAGTACGTTCCCTACTGCAGCCCTACCGTATCCATACAGTATTACCCCCTTGGAATTCCTACCGTATGGCTATCGTTCTCTTCGTGCAGGCGCAGTACACCCAAGACACTCCACCACATCGAGAACACCTTACCGGCTTCATACCCACCTGCAAACGATACATTGCTATGAAGTAATATTTCTTTTAAAAACAACTTTCCGAATTGATATCAACTATGTTTCAGTGCGAACCCTGGTCTCCAATCACTGCGCGTGCACATACAGGACGACACCCTAACTGCCGGAACAGGTTTGTCCCCCTTTCGGCACTACAATAAAGGAATCAAAGAACTATGTCATTTGAAATGCTCATTTCAAGAGCGCTTCGAACGTTCATTGGCCCGTTCCTTTCTATCTCGTATCGAAAAGTTACCGTAATATTAACTGTTGAATTCGTTTGCAGGACTCAAAATGTGGTTTGCTAGTGCTCACAACGGCGGCGCCTTCATACAATGCAAGGATTATACGGCAACGATCCAGAAATCGTCGACAATAACAGGTTCTTAATTTACTTTTTACCTCACTGCTAAATTCATTTGCAGATTTCGCGATCGGTACACAGCACCAGCGTGACATCAGCTATGAGAAACCGCGAACGCCCGACAAGGTTTTCTGCTCCTTCGACCTCAAAAGCAGCGCCGGTCTCAAAGGCAAAAAGGTTGGAACGGCAGTTCATGATTGGGCAATCCTTTTTGGCACCAATCACAATGCTTGGGAGGGAATGATAGGTGTCCGATAGATTCACACTAGGGTTGGTAAAATCGGTGAAGCCCGGTACAAGGTTAACCGTCCTCTTTTTAACGTGAAAAGCTCGCGAAAAGCTCGACCCCGAGCCGGTTCACCGTGATCGAGAGAGAACGCGCGGTCCGAGTCGCGAGCCCGAGGATCACCGCCGGCTCGCGATGGACCGCGAGCTTTTTTGAGAGAGGGGCGGGGTGAACACCGTCTCGGTTGAAGAATTGGCCGATCTCACTGATTACCAGAGTGATTACCGCTTCATCCCTCGTCGCCTATATAGTGCAGTGGTTACCGTTTTGCCACTTCACCTAACGTCGGTGGTTCGACCCCGCGTCGACGCACTCATTTTTGCTCTCTTCTATTTCGATTGCTACCTATTACTACTGGTTTTTATATCCCTTTTCACGGCACTGCTGAGTGTTATGCTGTAGAGAATGCAGAATCGTCTTCGCTCGATTTGAACACTATGAAATAAGTACCGAAATCGCGAAATTGTGGGCATAACACTCAGCAGTGCCGTGAAAAGGGGTGTAAACCACAGTGGTAATGAGCAGCAATAGAAATGGAAGAGAGCAAAAATTAGTGCGTGGACACGGGGTTGAACCACCGACGTTCGGGTGAAGTGGCAAAACAGTAACCACTGCACTACATAGTCCACGAGGGACAAATCGGAAATCTCTTTGGCAATCAGTGAGATCGGCCAATTCATCAACCGAGACGGTGTTCGCCCCGCCCGTCTCCCAAAAAAGCTCGCGGTCCATTGCGAGCCGCGAGCTTTCTGCGAGCCGGCGGTGATCCTCGGGCTCGCGGCTCGGACCGCGCGCTCTCTCTCGACCACGAGTCGACCACGAGCCGAGGTGCACCTTTGGCTCGCACCGATTTAACCAACCCTAATTCACACAGTGTGACGATGAATGAGGGTTATACATCGGGATACTTTTCCCGGTAAAGGGAGGAAGTGCCCATGATTTAACCTCCCTCACCCTCTATGAACCAGTTTTTCATTTATTTCGAGGTGCCGCTTGTGAAGCAGAAAAATTCCTACCAGAGGTGTTTCGCTTCCAGGCATTTTGCGCTAAATCACAGTCTAATGTTTCCCGATTTTAGATGTTCGCATTTTTCAACGCAAAAGCATCGACTTTCTACATTGGATCGGCAACCGGTAAGGATTCAAAAGAGATTTAAAAAATAACAACTATATCAAATTTTAACTTTTAAGGGGATACGGCATCGAAAAATAAGTTATTTTTATTTTAAAATTTAGAAAATTCTACGAATAACTGTGAAAACCGCATATTTTTACGATTTTTTACAAATTAATTATGAATTTTCAAAGATTGCAAAATTTAGGTATACGGTAGCTCTCGCATCCGCGGACTTACGCTGTTTAGCGGCTGTAGAATCTCAAAAGCTATGTTTGCCGTAATATTTTTGCGTTTCTTTCTTCTGATTCGTCCTCATATATACTCGCCATAATCGAATCGATTGCAAAAACACATATTTTCACTTTGCTAAGGCCGTTTTTAAAAAATGCAGCCGCTAAACATCGTAAGTTTGGTGGATGCAGGAGCTACAGTACCTTTGAAACACGATTTTTTGAAAATTCATAATTAATTTTAAAAAAAATCATAAAAATATGCGGTTTTTACAGCTGTTCTTAGAATTTTCAGCTCTTTTGAATAAAAATAGAATTAAAAGAATATAAAATTATGATTTTTTGGCTGCAAACTCCCTTTAAAAGTGCGACTTTCTTCCAGAGCCTAAACCAACCTCGGGCGCTGTCGAAATTCTGAACGGGCAATTTAACGGTACACGTATACATAATTAGCGAGGATAATAAATTACTAATTAATTAATTGCAGGAATGTGCTCAAAGACTGAATTGAGGCCTGTGATATCGCTGAAAGACGGAGAACCGGATGAGATGAGACCATCGGCGGATGCAGATGCGAATGTCAAAGGACTAGCCAGGGATTTGAAGAGGGTCGGTTGATTTACCCAACCAATATTTTTTGCAGATTTGATTTTTTGCGCCCTATGCGGTATACATTCATGAATTTTGTGAAAAAAAGGTAAATTTAATAAATTTCCAGTTCGAAATTGAATGGTCAACCAACGAGGATGATAAATTGGGGCAAGTGCATGGCGACTTGTTCCAGTGTCCCGGCGACTACGCCATGTAGTAAGTGAAATATAACATTTCTTGTGATTAATTCAATTTTTAATTGTAAATTTGTAATGAATTCAGCCATCGCGAAACACATTCGACGCCGTGGAAATACGTGCCGAGCGGATTGAGGTTAATTGTTTTTGGACTTAGGGATCCTGAAGTTCTACTACCAGCTTACTGAACTAATACTAATTATTGTTTTAACATAACACGTGTTTTTTCAGGTGCAAATACGGTCACTTGCATCCAGTCGGCGATGATAAGTTGGTATTTTAATCGTAATATTAATAATTTCATTTAAGAGACGGGATCGGTAAAATTCGACCACCCCCCGGACACGTTGCGCTAGCATTAAGAACTGGGAGCCCATACTCACATATGTGGAGTTTCTTGGTCTCGCATTATCCAAAACGGCCCTTATTTCTATTTGCCGGCTCTGGTCCTGGAGAAAAATGGTTTTGAGTGACCAGGTCTCGAAAAAAATTTTTCTCCAAATCGAAATATATTTTCAATTTTATATTTTTATTATGTTTGGAGTGTCAAAACATTGTAAATGACCTACTCTGATCCGAATATGTATGTTTCTGAAACCACTTTTTTGACTCGAAATTTTGGTTTTATGAGAGAAGATGGCCATTTTTCGAACTGAAGCCAATAGCTTTTATGTACTTGTTGTAGCCAGACATGCTGTCTATCCATGCCCACCATTCCTAGCCTCTGATCGATCACCCTTTTGTCGAAAATTTTGTCCTAAAATTTGTTACCGTGAGGCTGATGAAGAGAAGAGAGGACACTCCCCCAAGAGAGCGAAGCAGCAATAAGCCCAACCCCATTGATACTCTCGTAACAATAGATTTTCTGTGCTATCATTGTAAATAATCAGTTAGTTAACAATAGTCTATTGTGGTGTGATTACGGTAGTGACCCGCCTTGTCAAGAATCGCACTAAGGGAAACTGCACGCGCGGCACGACGCAGCACACGACGGATTAATTTTAGGCCACAATTTGTTGTTTTTCGTTGATTTTCTCTGAGTTTTCACAGGCTACGGCCGAATCTTTGTCATTTATTGACGTTTTTCTTCAGTAAACTCTTTTATTTCTCAATCAAACTGCCTTAATCGTCTCACAACACACACACGCTCACATCCTCTATTTACTGAAAATGAATAACCGTGTTTCTCTCCTTTATAATGATTCTTTTTCACATTGTTGGCGATGAATATATTTGTAAATATATCGAAGAATACATCACAATGATTTTGGAGGAGCTTCTCATCCCCTGCTTTTCTGTGAATTTGAATGATTTATCGATATTTCCCACGAAATTTTCATGGATAATATTTTCCATACCTTATCATCCCGATGAATTATTCAGTCCTAAATCTGCTTAAATTGTTTAAAACTCATTTCTAAAAAACTTTACTGTTGATTGCTTCAAAATAACTAGATGACTTCCTATATTAAAAAATCAGAAACTAAAAGTGATGAAATTATATACAAAAATAAATAAACTCTCAATGACTCAGAAACAATCGTGGTCAAATATTGCATATACCAGTTTTACTACTGCCATTGATGACATTCAAGGTCATTTCGTCCACTTTGGAAACAAAAAAAATTCAGATGAAAATTCGATTTGGACCATGAACCTGGGGTCATGGTCCAAAATGCCAAAAATATTTTTTCGCCTAATTCTCAATTCAAGGTATTATGTATATCCGCTTCAACTGCAAACAGTAAATACACCACGAAATGTCAACTGAGATCGAATGAGAACGAAGTTACATGAATAATTGTTTGACATTTTTGACCATGAACCCGGGGTCATGGTCCAAAACGAAATTTCCTCGGAAATTTTTTGTTTCAAATGTGGACGAAATTACCTTGAATGTTATTAGTGGCAGTAGTAAAACTGGTATATGCAATATTTGACAACGATTGTTTCTGAGTCATTGAGAGTTTATTTATTTTTGTATATAACTTCATCACTTTTAGTTTCTGATTTTTAAATATAGGAAGTCATCTAGTTATTTTGAAGCAATCAACAGTAAAGTTTTTCAGAAATGAGTTTTAAACAATTTAAGCAGATTAAGGACTGAATAATTCATCGAGATGATAAGATATGGAAAATATTACCCATGAGAATTTCGTGGGAAATATCGATAAATCATTCAAATTCACAGAAAAGCAGGGGGTGAAAAGCTCCTCCAAAATCATTGTGATGTATTCTTCGATATATTTACAAATATATTCATCGCCAACAATGTGAAAAAGAATCATTATAAAGGAGAGACACACGGTTATTCATTTTCAGCCTCACGTTAACAAATTTTCGGACAAAAATTTCGATAAAAGGGGTGATCAATCAGAGGCTAGGGATGGTGGGCATGGATACACATCATGTCTGGCTACAACACGTACATAAAAGCTATTGGCTTCAGCTCGAAAAATGGCCAACTTTTCTCAAAAAACCAAAATTTCGAGTGAAAAAAGTGGTTTCAGACACATGCTGAATTGGACCAGAGTAGGTCATATACAATGTTTTGACTCTCAAAACATAATAAAAATGTAAAATTGAAAATATCTTTCGATTTGGAGAAAAAATTTTTTTCGAGACCTGGTCACTCAAAACCATTTTTCTCCAGGACCAGAGCCAGTAAATAGAAATAAGGGCCGTTTTGGATAATGCGAGACCAAGACACTCCACATATGTGTATGGGCTTCCAGTTCTCAGTGCTAGCGCAACGTGTCCGGGCAGGGTCGATTTTGGTCGAGTCTTACCGATCCTGTCTCTTAAAAATCAATGTGAAAATAAATTTATCTTCCCTTCAGTCTGGTCAAACGAGTGCTGCCCACGCACGAAGTGAAGTGTGTCAGGAAGAGTGCGTTTATAATTTAATTTTTATTTCAGGAGCTAATTAATTAATTGCTTTATTCGCTAATTGGTGCATTTAGAATGTGCGATGTGCGATCCGTGTCCCGGCTGCTCGAATGATCCGCCCTCTCAAACGACAAATTTGGCGCCGTATTTTAAGTCAGACGCGAGCGGTGCTGCGTGTACTGTTATAGAGGTTGGTTATCATGATCAGCAAAACATTTTCAAAAAAAGATACAATAATGACATGAGTTATGCAAATTTGTGCATTTTCAGTGTCCCGGACAAATGCTGGTCAAGTTCAAGAATGAGAAGCGAGAGCTTGTGAGTATTCTGAACTAAATATTAACCCTGAATATGCCGCTGTTTAAAAAATAGATTTCTCTTTTTCAAGAAACAATCGCTTCCTTTGAAATAAGTTAACTGATGTTCTGCTAAATAGCAAACAAATTGTTGTAAAAATGAGAAATGAATATTATTTTTGCAGGTGCACAGCAATCACCTGAAATGCAGTGCAAAGAGTGGTCAAAACCAGAAATACTGGGAGATGATTGAGGTGCGCATAGAATAAAATGAAAAAGACATTAATTTTCAGAACCACCCTCAAGAGCTCGAGAGCGTTCGGTGCATTGATAAAGGTAATATCATTAAAAAATTATCCAGTTCATTCTTTGACATGATCCTACCCTGGTACCCCCTCCTCTCAAGACGTTTTCGACGTGATAAATGTGCATATTTTTTTTACTTTTCAGTGAAGTGCACTGAACTCCACCCGATTTCCGCCGGCGACTGCTTGGGACGTCCGAGTAAAACGTGTTTTGAGGTGAATCAATCGCTAATTAGTACACAGAGCGCAAATTTGCTAGGAGAATGGTTCTCCAAGGTTTCATTTGTTAGAGAACGGTTCTCCAAGGTTTCATTTGTTAGAGAACGGTTCTCCACCCTCCTCGTTCCCCATACTCTCTCGTTTGCTCACCGAGACGAGAGAGTGTGCGGATCGAGGAGGGTGGAGAACCGTTCTCTAGCAAATGAAACCTTGGAGAACCATTCTCCTAGCAAATTTTCTTTCAGAGCAATTACGTTTAACTAATTATTACAAATTTAATTGCAGCCGTTCATCTCTGACGACAGCAAAGAGGGCGGAGTTTCGTTGTGTTCGAGGGCCGAGGACGCTAATGACAACCACTTCCTGCAGTATACAGCGAAGAGCGGAGTTAGTGTGAGTTTTATAACTTATGTTATGTGTACGAGGATTTAATCAAACTACAGCGAAATTTCATCGACAGAAAATGCGCTCCCGCAAAAGCCATAATTATAAAAATAAAGGTAAAGGTAAAGGTGTTAGATCTTCTACACGCAAAGCGGTCTCGACCACCCCTATGCCTGAGGGGCAACGAGAGCCTGTCCTGAGATGATCAGCGGCCTGTTGCGAGGCTATTCTCGTGTTGTGTGCACGTGAATCGGGGACCCCTTTCGAGGCATGTTTAGATCGTGATTTACCAATCACTACCAACATTTCTTAACCCCCTTGGTTGGGTGGATCTGCAGGCACGGGGGGTCGAACTTGTGACCATTCGATTCGCATTCTAGCACACAACCACTGCGCTACCCTGCCTGCAAGTAGCGCAGTGGTTGTGTGTATCAACAAAAATAATTCGATTACAATAATTATTGTTAGGCAACCATTACACAATTCCAGCGAAATCTCACCGATTTCAAGTGCAACAAGCGCACCGGATTCTGGGACGCGAAAGACGTCAACAGTAAGATTGCTTCCAAATGATATAATTCCATTTTATCGCCCAACAAAGATCGAACATTAGGTGAAAGCGAGTTGAACGACTAGAATTGCCAGTCAACAATAGAAACGGGATGATCACTGATCAGCCTAATTAGATGGCAATCAGTGTTTCGACACTCGGCCCAGATTCTGACCGCCTTCAAAAAGGTGAAACAAGAAAAAAAGATATCACCGTTCAGACCTCGCTGTCGACACTGAAGACCACTCAACGCTCATCTGTCTCTTCCAGCCTGAGGGTGAGTTTTACCCAAAAAAATGGGTGGAGTCTGCCAAGGGGCGGGGCTTCATTGCGCTTCATTCAGGGGAGAAAAGCGCGCAGCCTCGTGAGGAGCCGTTCGCCGCTTCTGCCGGCGTCGTCGTTGTCATAGTAGTGGTGGTGCTGATCGTCGTAGGAGCGGTCGGTTTCTATCATTAAACACCTCCAGAAAGGGGTCACGGGCTAGAGAGTATGTGAAAGTGAGAGAGTCCCTATCACGTTCAACCACCCTCTCTCGCTAGTGACCCCCATCGGGAGGTTTTGACGGGACTGTGACGTCAGTGCACCCCAATCGGATGTGAATAATCACTCCCTTTTCTTATCAGAAATGAATATGCGATTGTGTTTTACAGATCATCGCTGGAGTCGTGTACTTCAAGCACATGAAGAAAAAGAAGGTGAATTAGAGGAGTTAATGATGCCTCAGTTGTCTAGTAGTGACGCAATCACTTGAAATGGTTTAAAAAATTCCGGCTAGATTCCGGTATAATCTGCGTTTTCAGTCTTAAACTAGGCAATGGTTCAGGTTAAAAATAGCAGAATATTTGCATGTAATAAAGTAAAGTAAAATTTAAAAAAACGTCTTACTATTTAATCCTTTACTTTATACTTTACTTTATTTACAGGCGGTGAAAGTGATGGACATGGACGATTTTACGGCGAAGGCTTACGAGCCCGCGAAGAAGAAATCGAGGGAGCAGAAGGTATTTTATTGTTCCATTTGACCGTCGTATTGAGTTTTAAAATTATTTTAACACAAATTAGTCTAATTGTGAATAATTTATTCAGTGTGATTAATTTCATTTTAAAAAATATTCAAATCAGTCTAATTATTACTTTAAATTATCGATATTCTAGCAAGACTCGTCGGGCCCACTCATCATGACCGTGCTCCCCACAAACTCTGCTGGGACGAGCGGCGCGAGCAGTGACATAGGTAAATACCACATGATTTCAAACCTACAGACCAGGGTTAGAGCGAGAGAGTGTGCAAAAGTGAGAGAGACCCTCTCGATTTCGCACGCTCTCTTACTCCAAAGGCCTTTCTGTAAAGTTGACCTGCCTATGGAATGATGTGGTACGCACGTGTGTTGACTAGAGTAATATAATGAGATATGAGACCAGTATCTCCACGATCTCTTCACCGCTCCGCTGACGGGCCGTGGTCTTTAATGTTGACCATACGAAATGGTGCCTATGTTTGAAAACAAGGTACAAAAACTGTTTCCAAGTTGTGTCTAAACGCGTTGTTCCTATGAATTTTTCCCTCTGGCCATTGCTATTATGCACCACACGTAGAGCTTATCGAAATTGGTGAAAATGTATTTTCATTTTTTTTAAAAATTAAATAATTGTGTTCAGTATCCGCCCCAATCGAGCCGCTATCCAAACTCGAGCCGCCGAGCAGTGATGAAAAGCAAGCGGAGGGAATCGCTGCAATCAGTGAGGGGAATACTACTACTAATAATAATAATAACTGCTGGAGCGGTGCATTTGCCTCTTATGCTACCGGTTGTTTCGTTATTTCTCGAAGTCTAGTGAGGACTATTTCAATTACTAAAAATATTGATGATCAAACTTATATCAGTGCGTTCGCGCAAGAAATGCAACCATGGTCGTACAGCAAAAAGTGACAGCTTGAGTTTTTCACAGATTCTGATAGCCCTTGGTGTGCTCTATCGATTTCTGTTTTATTCATGACTTCAAGTTTCGAATTTGCATAATTATGAGTGTTCAAAGTTCGAATAGATTCAAGGTATTTCAAGTATATCTCTTCAGATAGTACTATAAGGGTGTCCGGAAAGTTTTCGCACTATTTCGAAGAAACAACTTATCATTGAATATCTCCAAAAGCTCGCAGCGGCAAGTAATTATTGTATGCTCTCTTCCTACTCACGACCTCTTCCCATAGAATGGACATAGTGACGATTCCTATTCTTTAGAAATACAGGGGTTGCAAGTCAATTCTTACCTCGAAGTCGGGTTCGAGATAGGTCCCATTGGGGAATTCTTTTTCGACACTGGAGGAAGTGAGGAATTTGAAACAGTGATAATCTCAAGGGCTGATATTGTGTGAAGGTTGGGCATGAAGCAGTCCCAACACCGTCCTTTCTCCAACTTTTTCTGGGCCAATTTCGAAAAATATGGTCTTACATTGCCCACCACAGTTTGGATTTTTCCTTCTATTATGAGACCAGACAGAACTCTGATGGAAACCTCTTACAGTTCGGAAGTACAGAGGTCAGCGTTAATGATGGCGCAATTGGATAACCTTTTTCTCTAGATGGAACCGAGTCCGATCAAGAATAACTTTCACATTTCTCTATTTTCATGCTTTCTATTCTTTGCTACAGTCTATGAATTCTCTCCGACGTTCAGCCATTCCAAACTTCTGACAGGTTAATCGTACGTAGTCACCTGTTCACCCAATTCGATTATTGGGCTGAGAAATCTTCTATTTTTCATAGAGTAAAAAAATTTTCCGCACTCCTTAGCACGATTTTTGAGCTTAAACCGGAAAAGTCGTGAAAAAGGATTTGAGCGAATTTCGTCAGCCAACCACGCTGATTCAGGATTTTGTTCACGGTGGGAATTATAGTGTAAGTGTCCACCTAAAGCGGAAACATTTTGGGAGTAGTCTTCTCAGTTCTCAGAACGAGGGGCTAATTTAGGATATACTACAACAAAAGAGGGTGTATTCTTCGAAGACGTAGTCTGCTAAACAGAAACGCTAGCGAAATTTTAATTATGCTCAGACTGAGGGGGCGTCCTACTACTATAATCAACCAGTTTAACACTAATTTCATTCGCCCAATATTTTTAGAGAAAATTGAAAAGCAAAACTGGGCTGTGATCGATCAGAGTATACATCACGGGAATTGATGCATAAAGACGAAGTCTATAGCAAATAATGAGTACTAGGGCTTAAAAGAATGATGAATATATTGCCTACTTAATATATTATGTCATTATGTTAATTGTACACTAAAGCGATTTTTATGACGTCGCGAGTGTCAGAGTGCGAAAACTTTCCGGACACCCTTATAGAAGGGCTAGAAGTTTTGTCTAAAGAACATAAATGGCCTCCATGATGAGCTGCATCTACGTATGCCATTTATTTATTCAAATTTTATATTTTGAAAAACACCTAGAAATTTGACGACGATTTTCTCGAAAACCAGGTCGAGTCCAGTCACCAGTTTTCCATATGTTGTTGCCCTGAATATAATCTATCGAAACCACACAATTACATGGTGTATCGAGGGCGGGACAAGGTTGATATTTTCAATACAAAATTATATAAAACGCACGAAAGTACCTCATTTCACCCTTATTTCACCATCATTCCCATAATTTGACGCGAACTGCGCGGGATGAAATGAGAATTACGCGAATTTTAGACCGCTCACTTCGTGTCTAACATGTGAAATAAGGGTAAAATGAGGGGCTTTCGTGCATTTTATATAATTTTGTATTGAAAATATCAACCTTATCCCGCCCACATCATTTAATTGTGTGGTTTCGATAGAATATACCCAGGGCAACAACATATCGAAAACTGGTGACTGGACTCGGCCTGGTTTTCGAGAAAATCGTCGTCAAATTTCTAGGTGTTTTTCAAAATATAAAATTTGAATAAACAAATGACATATGTAATAATAATAATAATGTTTATCATGCAATTTAGTCGTCAAATTTGTAGATGGTCATTTTTGTTCTTTAGACAAAACTTCTAGCTCTTCTCCCTGAAGAGATATACTTGAAATACCTTGAATCTATTCGAGCTTTGAACACTCATAATTATGCAAATTCGAAACTTGAAGTCATGAATAAAAGAAAAATCGATAGAGCACACCAAGGGCTATCAGAATCTGTGAAAAACTCAAGTTGTCACTTTTTGCTGTACGGATTCGTCAACGTTTTTTTTGCGGTTCTTACGCGAACGCACTGATATTCGATTTGTCGAAGATTTTGCATTTGTGAAATTCCCCCATTTCAGAACAATCTGTATTGCGTAAGAATGACGCATTGTTTTTCTCAGATCTACAAACGGGCAAGACCAGGAACACGACGTGGGCCGCGGTGGACACGGCGGCGCCCAAATCGAGTCAGTTGTCGATTCGTTCTGATCAGAATGGGATCAGATTACGGTAATATTTCAGCCCTAAAATTGCAGAGAGTTCATCGACGACCGTTGAGCCCATCCAGATCGACATGGAGCCGGAGCTACAGCCAAAGAGTCCCATGGTTAAGATTGGAGGAGGTGAGGAGGGCGGTGCCATATATTAATAAGTTCTTGGGAGGACCGCAAACAGGGGAAATATTTACGCGAACGCACTGATATCAAATTGTCAAGGGATAATTCTGAAAATTGACCATGTTTTTGATAAATAATTTATGATTTACATTGCAGATGAGTCGACCTCGCAGGATCAGAAATCGAAGGAGGTCGAAGGAGATACGGTAAGAATATGGTTGAGATGCTGTAAGAGTACGGTATTGTACACACCAAACTGTGAACGAAAGAATATGTAAACAAAGAATTTTCCAATATTTGTCCAAATCTCGAATTCCAGATACGATACCCACTGAAGAACAAGCGCCGCTCGTTCCAGGACCCCAACGAGTACAATCGTAAGTTTTTCATATTACTGATTTTATATTGTTATGTTTTTGAAAATCAATAAATAAGTTCTGCTTGCAGTGGGCGGCCCGCGACCGGTCAAGGACGATCCTTCCAAGGTTTCAGTTTTTTTTTGTTACAAAATAATCAAATGTTCCCAAAGTTTGCATGTTATAGCGAAAAATTGTCTATTCTTGTAGTTTTCTTTCTCCAATTATTATATTTTGACAGAAAGTGCATGCCGTGCCTAACACTGTATCGAAGGAGGACGAGGGACACACTAAAATAGTCGCCATTGATGACAATGACCCGAGAAAAACGTGGAGACGCTACAAGGAGAAGAAGAAGGAGGGAGAGGACAAGTAGAGGTACGGTATTCACAATTAAAGAGGGTGCATTGAAAAATAGGAGCACTGTAATCACTAGAGCTCTATAGTTGATGTATGTGGAGTAATTACCTATATATACTTTTATCGCTGCAGAAATGCGCGAATACAAGCGCCATTAGCTTGTGTGACATGTAGACAATTGATTTATCGGAATAATATGTGAACAAGACATGTAAGGACTATGATGTTAAGGATGAACTTGTGAACTTTGAGAGGAACGTGGTGCATGTGTATGTGGGAGTATGTGTAAAAAAAGGTGGGGGAAGGAGGAAGGAGGGCTACCGCACTCTGAAAGCTTCTGACTGCCATGCTCAGTTGTTTACGCTTATCTTTTTATCGTTCGATTTTCCTTGCTCTTTCTTGTAGTATCTCCTGAGCAAGGAAAGTTGATTGATTTGGCTCTCTACATCTTAAGCGCAGCCGTGAACATTGAAAAACGAAACAAATAATTTATTCAAACATATAAGTATTTTAGACTCGCCGTCGACTGGCCGATGCTACTGTGATCCACTCTCACAAAAGTATCCGAAATTTAACGCAATAAAGTAATTATTCGATAAAATGCTGACTGAAGACAACAGAAATGTTATTTTTCCATCGTTTTCTCATTTAAAAAGCCTGTTCGGTTTTCGTATTCCGACTTTTCGATTGAGAGATTGGAAATACGGAAGTAAGAGATAAAGATGATGCCAGAGGGTATACACAACACCGAACCATCAGTAGATGGAACAATATTGACACAATGATAAGTTTCATCTAGTTCGGATCGTTTTCCGTTTTCATTAGCAATAAATAAAACGGAAAGAAAATTCATTCTACACTATTCTTATAGTTATAGCAATCTCTCTCCATTATTTCATGTCACTCTCCCTCATAATTTCAACACATTTCTCCCTCTTATCTCCTTGTCTTCCTATCACACTCAGGGGAGTGTGTGATCGCACAGTCAGTTCTTTCCATCCCTTCCCTCCCCATTACCCTTAATCGTTTCTCCCTCCCTTCCCTAACCCCGCCCCCTCTGCCTATCGTGAAGGGTGGAAGGAGAATGACATGCACGCTCTCCTCTTCTCCCCTTCTCTCTCATATGATCAGACGACGCACAGCCTTTCACACCTGTCGCTTTTTGGACTTTTGGTTTTGAATTTCTTTGGTGTACATGTCAGTGGGGATGTCGAAATTGAGAGCGAAGCGGACGCGTTGCGTGCGCTCCGGACAGGCCATGCAAAACTCGAGTGATAAGATGTGCCGATGAACCATGGAAATCACAGACGTTGTCGCTAATTTGCACGCGCTGCATATATAGCATACTCTGGTTTTCACCCACCAGTAGTAGTACCAGTGGCTCTCTCACATTCCCATACTCTCTCGTTTTCCACTAGTTGCTCACCTATAGGGTAGACTATAGGTGAGCAACTAGTGGAAAACGTTTCTCTGCCGGCTCTACTCTCTCGCCCTCAATGTCTACCCGTGAAACGCTGTGCGACGGGTACCCCCCCCCCCAACCTCCCCCCCTCTCCCCCCCCCCTTTATGGGAGAAGGAGGAGTCTACTCTCTTCTCTAATATGATTCGCCCCCCACCCATTCCCGAATGGCAGAACGAAGGCAATACCTTGTTCTTTTATTTTTAATTCACCGTTTATTGCTGTTGTTTGGTAATGTATGTATTGCTAGCTAGTTTCCATACATGTCGGCGCCGACAGAAAGTGGGCGGAGTCCCCCCCTGGTCACCACAAAAAGCATGTATAGGGGTTCATGGGTGGTCGAAAAGGGGTGGTGAGCAGGGGGGGACCATGTATAGGGTATAGGTCATCGTCCAAAATGGGTCCCAGGTCGACTTCGTCAAACACAAAGTGGCATATGGTAACTTAAAGGGACCAGGCAGTCAAAAAATAAGTTATTTTTAAATAAAAGAAAATCCTGTTCCCGGAAGAATGCTAAAAACCGCATATTTTTGCGATTTTTTTGAAATTAGTTATGATTTTTCAAAGTTTCGCTTTTTCAGTACAGCGGGTTACGGTAGCGACTACACCACAATTAATATCTCCAAAACCAGCTATTTTGATGGAATGTGATTGTGTTCATTTAGTCTGGGAGTGGTCAAAATCTCTTCAATCCTGTTTTTGCAAAAATATGAAGTCATCAGAGCAAATTAAAACGCTTTCTGTCTTTTCGGAAATAGGCGACGCACCGTTCCAGAGTCTAATTTCAAATTAAAATAACTAATTGTAAAAAAATGCTAAAAAATTAATTTTTTCTGCATTCTCCATTAGACGATAGTGAGAAAAGTTGAATAAAAAATTATGAAAATGAAAAATCTGTTTTTGGAGGCTGCCTGGTCCCTTTAACGGCAGGGGTCCCGCAACGAAAACAAAGTACCGTAACCCGGTCTACCGTAATCCGGAAATACGAAATTGAAAATTTGGACCTGCTGTATATCACATGAGTTAGGGCTCGAGTAGTAATTAATCGGACGGAATACCGCGGTCCCGGCACGACATTGCCGATACCGTAATCAAGTCTACAGTATGCCGAAATTTCAAATTGAGCCAATCGGCTCGGGACTTGTTGTATGAGGAAGGACTCGAGTAGTAATAAATCGGACAACATACGGTGCTCTCGGCACGGCATTGCCGTTACCGTAACCGAGTCTACAGTATGCTGAAATTTCAAATTGATCTAATCGGCTCGGGATTTGTTGCATAAGCAAGGCCTCGAGTAGTAATTAATCTAACAACATACGGTGGTCTCGGCACGACATTGCCGTTACCGTAACCGAGTCTACAGTATGCTGAAATTTCAAATTGAGCCAATCGGCTCGGGACTTGTTGCATGAGGAAGGACTCGAGTAGTAATAAATCGGGCAACATACGGTGGTCTCGGCACGACATTGCCGATACCGTAATCAAGTCTACAGTATGCTGAAATTTCAAATTGATCTAATCGGCTCTGGATTTTAACGAGAAGTGGAGCCATTGCTTGGAGGGCATGCCGCTTCTCCCCTACATCAGCCTGGGATACCGTAGCGTGGTTACAGTATGACTACTTTCTAAAATTGATCTATTCGGGTCGGGATTTTTGCAGGAGGTGGACCTTGAGCAGACAATGCCAGAAGGAAATACTGCATTGATTATATCTTGTCCCGAGGATACTGTAGCGGATTACGGTATGACGAATTCAAGAAATTAATAATATCTGCTCGGGATTTTAGTACGAGGTTGACTCCGAACATGCAAATCATTGAGGTGTACCGTATAACTCCTAGCGTATCAGGGGATACTGTAGTGCATTGACGGCATACCGAATATTTGAAATCGATCGTACCGAGTCGGAAATTTAGGAGTAGGTAAACCTAGTTCAGATATTGTCTGCGAGGCTTACCTTTGTGCTTCTGCCGCATCCGGGGTAATCGTAGCGGTCTTACGTTTTTCTATTTTACTATTATTTATTACTACTTAACCTAAAACGACAAGCCCTGTCTGTCTGTGAGTGAGTCTGTGAGTCTGTGAGTCCGTCCCATCCGTAACTACGGTAACAAGTTCGCTGGAGCAACCACACTTGAATGGGTCAGATACATGATATTTGTCAAAAACACAAAAGTCAATAAATCAATAATCAATAAATCAATCAACACTACCGTAATCTACAGTACCCTCCGATGAGTTCGGTGGGTCAGACCGCAGGTCAGATTCATGATTTTTCTCTAAAACATGAAAATCGATAAATCAATAAATACTACCGTAACCTACAGGACCCTCCGATGAGTTCGGTGGGTCAGACCGCAGGTCAGATTCATGATTTTTCTCAAAAACATGAAAATAAATAAATCAATAAATACTACCGTAACCTACAGTACCCCCGATGAGTTCGGCGGGTCAGACCGCAGGTCAGACACATGATTTTTCTCAAAAACATGAAAATCGATAAATCAATAAATACTACCGTAACCTACAGTACCTTCCGATGAGTTCGGTGGGTCAGACCGCAGGTCAGATTCATGATTTGTACCGCAAACCTCCGTGGGAATGTAGGGAATCACGGGAAATGTGCTTTGCGATGTCACAAACGTGTTCTAACGTGTCAGAACACGTTTTGACAAAGTTTTCGAAATTCTACCAAACAAACCTGGGAGCACAGGGAATCGGGGGGCGAATGTTTTGCAATATCACAAACGTGTTCGAACACGTTAGGGAAAAAAGAAAGCGAAAATAGTTGCCACGGAGCCACGAAGTGGCGAAGTGGCTACTTTTTTCGATCGCTCTCAGCCTCACGAGACTTTTGCACCCCCTGGACCAAACTTTACCAGGCGACCGAAGTCCCCCTGGACCAAACTGTGCCCGGCAAGCGAAGTTCCCCTGGACCATGCTTTGAAAGCGTAGTGCGCTTAACCTCCACTCACCCCGCTAGTTATATTTTACTTTGCTTATTATATTTTCAACATTTTCAAATTTATATGGCCATTCGATTTTCCTTGAGAGCTTTCTACTTTTGGCGAACATTTTAAAACGGTATTGGGATCTTTTTTATATTATTTTTAAAAACTTTCTTGGGACTTTCTATTTTTTGAAATCCATTTCACCATGTAATGGGACCCTTCTATTTATTTGGACCTTTCTATTTGATGGGACCTTTCTATTTTTTCGGAGCATTTTTGCGTGATCTTGGGATCTTTCTATTTTGCAGCACAACTTTTAGACTTTCTTGGGAGCTTTATATTTTATGGGACCTGGTTTTTTGAGAGACCTCTTTCCAATGCTTGGGACCTTTCTACTTTCAAGGGACCTTTCTATTTTCTAGGGACCTTTCTATATCCATGGAGCCTTTCTTTTTTTTGGGACCTTTCTATTTTCTAAGAAACTCTATTCCGGAACAGTGCTGTAGAATCAACCCGGAATGCATCGTAGAAAATAACTACTCGACGTGTACCTCCTGCAAAAATCCCAATTAACTCATTTCATAAATTAATAATGTTATAATCCAGCTACAACAGCCCTGAGCATGATGGAAACGATACGGTATATCCCTCTGGCATTGCTTGCTCGAGGTCCAGCTCGTGAAAAAAATGCGACTCGATTAGATCAATTCCAAAAATTCGTCATACTGTAACTTCGCTACAGTAACCCTGCGTACGGTAGGGGAGAAACGGTATACCCTCCGAGCAATGACCATTCGACATCCACTTCCTGTAAAAAATCCCGAGTCGATTTGATCAATTTAAAATTTCAGCATACTGTAATCCGCTACAGTAGCCCTGGTTGATGTAGGGGAGAAGCGGCATGCCCTCCAAGCAATGGCTACTCGAGGTCCACTTCTCGTTAAAATCCTGAGCCGATTAGATCAATTTGAAATTTCAGCATACTGTAGACTTGATTACGGTATCGGCAATGTCGTGCCGAGACCACCGTATGTTGTCCGATTTATTACTACTCGAGCCCTACCTCATGCAACAAATCCCGAGCGAATTGGTCCAATTTGAAATTTCAGCTTACTGTAGACTCGGTTACGGTATCGGCAATGTCGCGCCGAGACCGCGGTATACCGTCCGATTGATTACTACTCGAGCCCTACCCCATGCGACTTATCCCGAGTCGATTGGCTCAATTTGAAATTTCGGCATACTGTAGACTTGATTACGGTATCGGCAATGTCACGCCGGGACCGCGGTATACCGTCCGATTAATCACTACTCTTGGCCTAGCTCATGCAACAAATCCCGAGTCGATTGGCTCAATTTGAAATTTCAGCATACTGTAGACTTGATTACGGTATCGGCAATGTCGCGCCGAGACCGCGGTATACTGTTCGATTGATTACTACTCTTGGCCTAGCTCATGCAACAAATCCCGAGTCGATTGGCTCAATTTGAAATTTCAGCATACTGTAGATGGCGTGCCGGGACCGCGGTATAACGTCTGATTAATTTAATGGCGTGCCGGGACCGCGGTATAACGTCTGATTAATTACTACTCGAGGCCTACCTCATGCAACGTATACCGGGTCAATATTCTCAATTTCGTATTTCCGGATTACGGTAGACCAGGTTACGGTAGTCTGTTGTCGTTGCGGGACCACCACAGGTATGCTACAGTAGGTCACTTGACTTTTGGTGGGACCAACCCCCAACCCATTTTTGGACCATGAATACAGGGTCCCCCCTGCCCACCACCCCTTTTCGACCACCCATGAACCCCTATACATGCTTTTTGTGGTGACCAGGGGGGGACTACGCCCAGTGTCCTACAGAGCTCGACATGTATGCTAGTTTCTCTATCAGTCTAACTCAGATTGTCATGAAGCGATCAATTCGATTCAAGTCAATTGATACAGCGAAAGATTGGTGTGAAATGAGCAGACCAAAAAAGCCCAGAGTATCATTCCGGAACGAGGCACAATTTGGCGATAAAGTGAGCGTTATCTGTAATTCTAATTAATTCATTTCAAAAGTGTAGATTACATACAGACTTCATAGTGCTCGAATGTTTAATGGAAAAAACATTGATTAAACATTTGCCAGAGATGTTTTTATTTGATGAATCAGGATTCCATCATTTTCATTCTGTTCATAACCTTTGTTTCAGGATTTCCTGTCCCTTCTACCGGACGATTGCCTTCTCAATATCGTCTCACTTCTTGATTTGTGAGATTACTTTTTTGTGGCTCCACATTGAGACTAACCACCTTTTGTTTCTATTCGGAAAATGAAAATAGGGTGAAAATGAAGAGAGCTAACCTAATATTACAAAAATATATTTCCAGGGAATCCCTGGACGTGTTAGAAAAAGTAAATCAGAAGATGCGATCGTTCTCCAAACTCGATATCATTCGATTCAATAAGAAACATCACTACGAAGCGCTCACCATTTCTGATAGGGTGAGCCCCTATTGTGTCAACACGAAAAACGACGAAAAGCGGGTTCGGACTCAGGTTGAAAATATGGGAGATGTCCTACCTAAAATTCGGTATTCGTATACGTGCACAATCAAATATCACGAAGAAGCCTCGAAAGATTTTGATGTTTTTTCTTTAGTTTTCGGTGGGCTGCTCATTCGAATTGATCCATCACCAAGCCTCTCTCAACTATACCTATGCCCTAGTTCGCGCACCTATGGGTAAGAATTTCATTTCTTTTTTTTAGTTTAACATATTAATTTTGAATTTCAGGAAACGATTATAAAGAGCCCACTGATCCATGGCATAAAGTTCGTAATCCACCAAAGCCTCTTGTTCTCACTGAAGAAAAGTGCAGAGGGAAGACACTCAATGATACAATGAAGGTAATTTCACCCTCTTTATTATAACTTTAAAAAATCACAATATTCAAATACCCGGCGAACCCTACAGAAACAGGACGACGTGAGCGGGTTTCCATTGGTCCCAGTTACTTTCACACATATGATTTTGCTTGACCCCATTCTGGAGGTTTTCAACTAAGCTCATTTCAGAAACATCGCAAACGAAAAGTCGTCGCGCCATTGAAAGATGGAATCGAATGTCGACTGTTCGAAAAACTGAAGCCCCTTCTAGACAGGAATGGTGTCAAGAGCATCACATTTGAATACGTAAGTCTTTTAAAAAAATAATTTATCGAAAAAAATCATACTATAATATTTCAGTTTTGCATAGACGAGGCGTTCTTTGAACACAGTGACTCAGTTTTCGAGAATGTTACCGGCGTCGAGACTGTAATTCTCAACGGGGTAAGAAATCAATTTCACAACGATGCGGGCTACTACGATATGAAATGCGCTGATAAACGACTCTATTTTCAGTCATGGTGAGTTCCTTTTTTTTCTTTTTTTGAAGAGAAAGAAGAGAACATTCTGATCGCGTTTTTTGTTTCAGGATGAGCGACTTGCTTCTTCTAAAACTTCGCCCCTCAACAATCATTTTTTCCTCTACAATGGTTGAAGGAACGCGAATTTTCAACGATGATTTCGTTAAAAAATTCGTTTCTGTACAACCAAATGCTAATACGCCAGTGTCGCTTATTGTTCATGGAAACAGATGCTTGACTGATGTGAGAGATCACTTTTTAACTCAGTTTAGAATTACACAAATCCAGTAGTTCTATCCTAGACTCTTGTAAAAGAAAAGCACAGAATGTCAAATAGAGTATTCTGTAGAGGTAGCACAAGGCTACTAGCAAGTTAATCACAAAATTAGGGTTCGGAGGTAATACGTTAACAGAGGAACTCCTCAGGGAATCTTAAAAACTTGTTTGAAATTTTACAAGCCACCTTTTAAATACCTTTTATAGTTGTTATACAAAAGGGTTACAGAAGGTCCGATTCTACACTTCCTCTGACATAATCCCCGTGCTAAGCAGATATGAATCGATCCGTCTTCTATCAATGACTGTCCATGTCAACGATCTAATGCAAATTCTCACGGTAAGTCCATAAATAATGTCCTCAAAATAAGTTTTGTTTTAAAATCGCAATTCAAATGAGAAATGTCACACAAAATCAGGATATTTCCAGGATCGTCTGACTAGATCTTGGAAGGGCGTCTGGGAGTTTTGTGTTTATTCGCACATGGAGATGAAACACGTCTATGGAGATGTTGTGGGACCTGAACTGGAGGTAATGTTGTGAGACTCAAAAACTCATCAGTATCCGCACATTTTGTCAAAACAGTCGCTAGCGGGAATTGATTCATGTTTCAGAACGGACAATTTTCGTACAATAGTTTTATAGCTGCAATTTTCCAGTTTGAATCGCACATGACACATTACGTCCTGAAACGAAAGGATAATGGGAGATCAGCTACCTTCAGTTTTGTTGCCCACAGTCTGGAGAGGAGGTTGTACATGATCTATGCACAGTTTGAGAATGAGCAAATGGCAGTTTAAAACACATCCGATTCAGAATATACCCGCCTAATATCAATTTTTAACTGTAAATATTTTCCCCACGATTTCATTGTTTTCCGATTACTTTATGCGGAATCAATCCAATGATACAATCATATTTTATCGATCGTGATATGAGCGAGAAATAGGAGAGTGCTGAAATTACCATAACAAACAGAGATGTGCTCTAGCGGGCAGGGTAAACATTTGCAAGATTTCGAAAACTATTCTGTCAAATTCGTTTAGGCCGATCCCGAACAAGTGCGTACATGAATGAATCAACGTATTCTCGATCGAGAAAAGCCTTCAATTTGGGATATTTCTCGCTGAGAAGGTCGTTCACCTTTTTTTAGAGGCTATAAAGTGATATGTGTTGTGGTGGGTAGCTTCGCCATAGTTTGGTGTTACACCCAAATCACGACTTTGATGCAATTGATTTAACGTATATTGCATGAACGATCTCGACAGATCCACACCATCTTGCGTTTCTCCGAAAGGAAGAACGATGTAGGTAGATCGGGAATTTGAAACCATATTTCCTGAAATCAATATTTTAAGTACGGGTAGGATCTGCTCGGTTTAGTGAATCCGTCTAAGTGATCACGGGGTTACCCGACTTCCAGCATCTATCATATAAGACGGTTGAAACTATTATGTCCTAGGGAAAAGGTCAGTTTGGAAAAAAGTGTCTTTGATGTGTATCATTTCTGCACTATTTCTTTAAAAATGGTGATTTAAATTTATTCCTGGATTTCGGCGATCAATTTTTCGCATTCTGTCGAAGTTTTTGGAAAAGTATATTATCTTTCCTTTTCAATATTTTGATCTTATTACACACTATTTTTTGCCTTTTTTATGTGTATTTATTTGTATTTTCCATATATTCACGTGTTTCATAACAAGATTAATCATGTATCTTCACCAGAGCTTGCTTTAAATTTCGAAAAGAAATATTTTATTGAAGTGCTTTATCGCTTAGGACTGACAATCTTCATCATCTTCTCATCTTCTGTACACATATGCTTCTTGAATTGACGTTGAAGAGATATGAAGAGGCCATCTGGAATAAAGACAGTCAGTCGATTTTGTCGCAAATTCACGGTGAAAAATTGCGACAGATTCACTCATTCTTACCTCCCCCATCACCCCCAATCGGTTGTTCTATGATTTTGTCGCAAATTCACGGTGAAAAATTGCGACAGATTCACTCATTCTTACCTCCCCCATCACCCCCAATCGGTTGTTCTATGATTTTGTCGCAAATTCACGGTGGAAAAATGCGACAGATTCACTCACTCTTCCCCTTTCTCCTCTCCTCGTTCGGTCTACTCACCATTTCATCCTATCGGCGCGGCGACGAACGGTTGATCAACTTGTCGCGGCAGTGTGGAATGGAGAATGAGTCATCAGCAGTCGGTAAGTATAAGTATGTTTATTAATATAATACTTTTACAATTACTAGCTCACGGCGCCTATGTATTCACCGTTTCAATTTACCTTTACCTAGTAACATTTAGCTTCGGTAGAATACCAGGTTTATATAAGATTTATACTGAAACACTACTAGTCACAAATAGAAATTGGTATGATAAGATAATTTTATATGTTAAATCACATAAACAGTATTACCTCTATTCCACACTGCCGCGACAAGTTGATCAACCGTTCGTCGCCGCACCGATAGGATGAAATTGTGAGTAGACCGAACGAGGAGAGGAGAAAGGGGAAGAGTGAGTGAATCTGTCGCATTTTTCCACCGTGAATTTGCGACAAAATCTGAGAACAACCGATTGGGGGTGATCGGGGAGGTAAGAATGAGTGAATATGTCGCAATTTTCCACCGTGAATTTGCGACAAAATCGACTGACTGTCTTTATTCCAGATATCGTGATGAATAAATCTCTTCGATCGTGGACAAGACAAACTATGAAGAAGAAGCGAAATCGTTACCTCAATTCCTGTCCCTTTCTGTAGTGGCGATAAAAATTGAAATACTGCTCTATATTAAACGTCTATTCTAATCTAGTCTATATTAAACGTTTACTAATTTGGAGAAGGAAACAAAAACAAAATAAAATGCGATTCACAAATAATCGCAGTTTCTTGAAAATAAGACATTACTCTTTCCGACCATAATATGCGATGGTGAGTGCAGTGCTTAGACAGTTTTGTTCGAACTGACCTTTTCCCTTGGACATAATAGTTTCAACCGTCTTATATTGTATCATTATAATGTGAAATGCGAATTGAAATAACCAATTATTCTCTCGGTGTAGGGTCCATATCCATAGACAATAGGTGCTATAGATGTTGATGGGTACTAGAAAGGAAAAAAACCGATTAATGTTTGTTTAAATATCTCTTGATCAGTGTTTACTCATCTTGAATAATATATATAGTATTTTGATAATTAGAGATAAATGATGGAAAACAGACCTGCTGTATGAACCTATCGTTTCCGCTTAGCTTGATAACTTCTGTGTGCATTTTCTTATTTGTGAAGAATGCCATTGCGCAGAGCTGTTGAGAATATTTCTGAAATTCATGGATTATGAGTTATCGAATAAAAAACAATAAAGATTTACAAATAGCTAAATATCTCAATTTTACAAATAGCTAAATATCTCAAGTTCGTTTACCTTTCGGATTCTGTGCAATTCCATTTGAGACTTCACAGTTGCCTTCATTTTATGAACGCGAACTACATCGCTCATTCGACGATTCACGCTTTCCATGGAGATTAAATCGACGCTACAAATAAAGAATTATTGTAAACTTACTTCATTAGCAATAACATCATTTAAGAAGGCCTCCTTCTTAAATGAAGTTATTCATTCTTCATTCTTCATTCTGTGCCTCGTGACGGTCGGTCGACAGCCTCCCCGCTCCTCTCCCTCCTCAGTTTGGAGAATCCTTGCCAGTCAGCTTGGGCAACCCGGCAAGTATATCGCCCACCTGGTACCACTTCGAGAAGAGGACCCGGATCGACTGCATCTAATTCAAGTCGCCAACTTTCAAGAAAGGCCCCAGTCGACGAAACTACGACGTGAGTTCCAACTTAGGTTGATACACGCTAGTCAGGACGTTACTGGTTGCTGGAAGATCTACTTCTACGCTCAATGTCAATCGTCCAAGATCGACACTTCAATTGACCAAAGAAGCCAAGCAAGATCCCTTCCCTTGACCCAGTTGCCTCGAATTCGAAGATCTCTGACCCCTAATGATACCTCCTGCAGGCCCTTGCCTTGATGTCAGGATAAATATGTATGTATGTATGTATAAGAAGGCCTACTACGATTATTTCGTAACATAGACTGTCGCATAGAATATTTTGTCACACCATGGAGAATATATCGACACTTTAAATAATGAATGATTGCTAACTGAGTTCAATTAAGAATAACATAATTAAAGCACAACTATTTTTTAGGTAATGAATGGACCGAACTATCGGAGATCCATTGCATTAATGAACAAGCAATAGGAAGTGTTTAGCAAACTTACGGTTTTAAAAACTCAATAATTTGAAAGATGCAATCCCTTGGTAATATTGATAGATAATCCTGCAAATACGTTTGATAATTGTTAGAGAAACGAAATAAATAACTTACCATTTAAGTAACTTCTAATGTAGATGCGAGATTCGAAATGAGCTGGGATGCTGAAAATGAGACTGACAAAGAGAAGCCAATCAGCGTGGAACAAATTGATTGGCGTGCCACTCGTAATTCAAATATTGACCAATAGGAGCCCACTGCTAGAACGCTGCCCACATTGAGAAATATACAACTGTATATTTCCAGTCGATTCCCAGTGAACCCGAATAGCCTCATGATAAACGACTTTCAAACTCAAACTCAATATTTCCAGTTTTCGTGAAAAACAAATTTCCTGAAATTCCCAGTCGAGATGAGAATTTTTTTTAAAAGTCATTTTCAAATTTATCTGATAGCAGGCATAACACTTGCACAGAACAATGACGAGATAGCTCTAGGCTAGAGATGATTCGGTTTTTTTCGATCCGTAAAGTATCGTCGATTTATGAAGGAATGTAACATTTTTTTTACATATTTAATCAAATTGTTGATATGCCAGTGACAATTTCCTCCAACATTTTGAGGAATTATTCACCCGCTCATAATTATTATTCTCGTAGCCGAGTTTTCCACACTTGCATGACTCGCATATATCTGTTAGAGGGCACATTCGGTAAGCAGTAAGTAAGAAAGTATGCATCACATCAGGCAGAAACGTCATCTGGTGAGGTTGGGCAAGTATTCTTTGTTTGTGTTAACGGTATTCGTATTCATCTTCGTATGATTCAGAACTGTAATCGCTTTCATCTGATGACGTCATCGACGAGGATCTTTTTTGAGATTGCGTAGTAGGAACGTCATCAAGAAGTACAATTGGGAGAGTTGTGGTCGGAATTGGACTTGACGGCAGAAGTGCTGCAGAAGTGCTCTCTTCTAAAAAATGCAAATATATTATTAAAATATCTCTTATTAATCCATATGCACATAGGACAGTGACGTCCCCAAATTTTACAGGGAAAGGATGTCGGCCAAGTTTGATTAGGAGGAGTAACAAATAACTTACCAATCGTAGTTTGAAGTGAAGTTGTTGTCGGAATTTCCGTCGTAGTGGTGGGTACTGTTGTAGTCGTAGTGCTGGTGGTTGTCTGACACGTTGTGGTCCCTTCAAATATGAATTTTTGTGAAAAAATAATTACTTTATTGCTCGATGTGCATAAAATAATTACTTCATTGCTCGATGCAACAACATGCTGCTATTTCACAAAATTTTCCAGGAAAGGTATGACAGGTACATTTGATTAGTCCAGCTACATGAAAATACTACTCACTGGTTGTTCGTCTTCTACATCTTCCACAGGTTCTCGGACACTGAACAGTCATAAAACGCCGTATTTGTAAGGATCGAACAAATGCCAATTGAGGCTGGTACAGCAAAAAAATTCGATTTCCTAAAAACTATACGATCGTGGTTATTTGAGGTGCTGATCACGATAGGCTATTTCATTTCGCGTCATTTTCGCTCGTTGGCGCGGTATGGCGCGGCGTCATTTGGCGACTTTTGAGGTTTTACGATTATATCTCAACGACCAATCGACCGATTGTTTGGCGATATCTATTTCAGATCTCGAGATATAGCAACTTCGTTGTAAGGCTCGGGCAGAAGAAATGAAACACACCATTGTCTTTGGATTTGCGTAGGTATATCGCTCTTAAAATTTCATGTGATAAAAATCCCCAGGTAGAGAGTTATGAATTTTCAAAGTATTTCACACACTGGACAAACGCGCGCTGAATGGAGAATGAGACTATGTTTCACCTCTAATTGATGGCCAGAGCGGTCGTGGTGACCATGCTAACAGGATAGCGTATTCAAAACGCCTTCTATGTCGTGGCATTTGTTGATCTTATCCCCTCTCTATGCTTTTCCTCTCAAAGTCGTGAACCATACACACCCCTACCGTAATTACAAACAAGCACAGTCATTAACTTAAAAATAACATATTGTAGCACCTTGCCCATGGCTACGGTAGCTTTCGCTGCGGGACCACCATTTCACAAAGTTGTTCGAATAGAGTCGTGATTTCTTGTATAAGTTGGCATTTGGTGCGGCATTGTTCGAAAGGTATACAATGCCACAGCTACCGTACCGCGAATACTGTACTTTCACTACGGGTACGGTAGCCGAGCTACATTATTCCTTTCACGCTAGATGGGGCAAGCCGGTATGCCAGCTGCAACGTGGGATTACGTAACCCAAGCTTTCCCAAGGCATTTAGGGCACGTTACCTTTCGCAATCAAAGTTGCTACCACTTTACCGCCCCGGGGTGGATGGAAGGTTTGGTTGGCCTCGGCGGGGATCGAACTCGTGACCCTTCGAATGACTAGCAGTTGCTTACACCACTCGGCCATTCTTACATAATACCAACTCATACAATCAATTGCGACTGGATTTGAATAACTTTGTGAAAGCTACCATAGCCATGGCAAGGTGCTACAATAGGTTATTTTTAAGTTAATGACTGTGCTTGTTTGTAATTACGGTAGGGGTGTGTATGGTTCACGACTTTGAGAGGAAAAGCATAGAGAGGGGATAAGATCAACAAATGCCACGACATAGAAGGCGTTTTGAATACGCTATCCTGTTAGTATGGTCACCACGACCGCTCTGGCCATCAATTATAGGTGAAACATCTCTCATTCTCCATTCAGCGCGCGTTTGCCCAGTGTGTGAAATACTTTGAAAATTCATAACTCTCTACCTGGGGATTTTTATCACATGAAATTTTAAGAGCGATATACCTACGCAAATCCAAAGACAATGGTGTGTTTCATTTCTTCTGCCCGAGCCTTACAACGAAGTTGCTATATCTCGAGATCTGAAATAGATATCGCCAAACAAAGTACATAGCGATGAGCAGCACAAAAAGTTGGCCCTGTGAAACAAAATTCAGCCGAATCGGTCGATTGGTCGTTGAGATATACTCGTAAAACCTCAAAAGTCGCCAAATGGCGCCGCGCCATACCGCGCCAACGAGCGAAAATGACGCGAAATGAGATAGCCTATCGTGATGAGCACCTCAAATAACCCCGATCGTGAAGTTTTTAGGAAATCGAATTTTTTTGCTGTTCCACCGATTGTTCGATCCTTACAAGTACGGCGTTATAAACGGCTGCAATGAGCGATGGTTGCACAAATTACGGCGCCTGGGGCAGTCTGAGACACCGGTTCGGGGGTTTCTTCGATCAATGCAAACTGGAAAATGTATGAAATCGATGATTAGAAGTCCTAATTTGCATAATTCCTCTCGTGTTAATTACTTAATTATAATGACAGAAAGTTCTTCCCCCAACATTCTTCTTACCTTGGGAAGCGACGACAGTAACTATCAGTATACTGCTGGTGCGAGAATCGCTTTCGTTGTTGGTTCTCGGAGAGAACGTGGAGACTCACGAGCTAACGTCTTTTATTGAACTCGCTTTGTTGGTTCAGAGATGCGATTTCATCTGCTGATCTCGCGTGAGAAAACAAAACTGGCGTGGATAATGCGTTTGAAATGAGTGGGTGGAAAAAAGAGAACAAAACTGACTGCACGAAAGCGGGATAATGTATTTGAAGAATTGCTATAAATAACTAGTTATCGTTTTTGAGCAATTGCAGATGTGACGAGATAAGATCGCGAAACGAAGACGTCAAACTCTTCTCAATGCACGATGAAACTCATTTGTTCAGAAGTGATAACATGAATTAAAGGATATGGCAAATGCAGACTCTTCTAATTCCTGCCTTGCAGTACTCAACTTTGACGACAGAACGTGTTCGATACACAAATTGTGGCTTTATTCAACTTCTCAGTTCATTGCAAACATCAACAACGCTGTGATGTTTTTGAGGAAGTCGTTGTTATATCCGTGGTTTCGATCGTTGAGGCCAATTCGGTGATTGAAGAAGTAGGCTCGTCCTCCAAATACGCAGTGAAGATAATATCCTCAGCATGAGCATCAGTCGTCGTCATTTCATCCGGGATTTTAGTGGAAGTTGTAGAAGAAGCGGTGGTTGAAGTTACAATCTTCGTAGGCGGAGTACTAAAGGTGATGGTTGTTCTCAATAACGCAGATTTGGTCGCAATTTCATCTCTGATTTTTCGTGGAGTTGTAGTGGGCGCGAATGGTAAAGTCGTAGTGGTTCGAACAGTAGAAGTTGTTGTTGGGCGAGCTGTTCTCGTAATTTTAGTTGGAATGGAAGCTGTAGTTGTAGGCCTTGCAGTAGTTCTTGGAATAGTAGAAGTGATGAAAGGGACCACTTTGACAACTTTAGTAGTACTCGGCATCTCGCGGACACGTCCTGCAAAATCTTATTTACTCGCATAAATATGCACAGAAATTCAATTCCAAATCAAATAAATTAATTTAAAACACCGATTCGTACCCAATTTGCTATTCGCGAGATATGCCAAATTGATAGAAATAGCGAAAACCGTCAGTAATTTGCTACTAGGAAAAAAATCACCCACTCGTTGTCCGCCCATCTCCACATCTTCCACACGTTCTCGGACATCGCACTATGATCATCGATCGAAATATGGGATTGTTGCAGAGTATAATCTGCTGGGGACAGTCAAGGGCACCCGTCCACGGATTTCGCCGATCAACGCACACTGCAAATGTCGAATATTTGGAAACAGTTATAGGTGATGCAGGTAAAATATCCCTACAAGACTCCAGAAAGGAGTCTGGTATTACATTTATAAAAGGATACGATCATACCAAAAAGCCGAATAACGAACTTCCGTTGTTTTCCATACAAGAACATTGGCAACCCTCTCGCTTTTGCGTGCTCTCTCGTCTCGGTAAACACAGGAAGTCCTGATCGTATCATTTTATAAATGTAATACAATGTAGAGAGTGTGTGAAACTGTGACCACCCTTTTCTCAATTCTATCTGATTCTAAATAAATAGGGACACTAGCAAACAGTACCACTTACTCTGTGAAGAGGCGAGAGTTACCGTTAGCGCGATGAGAAGGGCGTTCATTTTTTTGGAGAGCCAACGTGAACAAGTAATGGCTAATCAAACCCATTTCAGCTATTTACTGCACTCGTCTGGTTGGTTCAGCATTGTTTGCTCAACTGTAAACGCCGCTCGAGAAAGCATGCGAGGCTTTAAAATATGTTGAGCAGTTCATTCACAGCATGGATTTCTTAAATAGATTGTATATGAAGATATCTGACATCGCCCACCGAGCACCACTTCCAACAGACTACATCCAACTCAAGTCGCCAACTATCAAGACTACGACGTGAGTTTTCGCTTCTGTTGATACACGCTAGACATCACAGACATCACTGGTTGCTGGAAGATCTAATTCTACGCTCAATGTCTATCGTCCAAGATCGACACTACAATTTACCAAGGAAGACAAGCAGTTGCCTCGAGTTCGAAGATCCCGACCACCTCTGCCCCGAATGATACCTCGTGTAGACCCTTTGCCTTGATGTCAGTATAAATATGTCTAAATGAAGATATCTCGACAATAACATCACATTTGAATTTCAAAACCTTAAAGAGAGAAAGAGGATATGAAGGAAAAAAAATTAAGGAACGCTGAAACATACTTTGTTTACGCTGCACAGTTTTTTGTTCATTAGAAGAATGATTTATTTTATATTTTATTATACTATAGAAAGATTCATTCATTTATTCATTATTTATTTATTCATTTATTCCGTTAGAGTATCGCATACAATAGAGTTAAAACGCGTTCTTTGTAAGAACGCAGGACAAGCGGCACAACTAGTTTAATGTTGTCACCCAGGGTTCAAACTTTTTGCACAAACAGTTTGAGGTGTAAAATAAATTTTAAACGTGAAAAATACACAAAATGTTAAAATTTGAAAAATCAATAATTTTTTTACGAAAAAAAAATTTTATTTTGGTATCGTGTTATATATCAGTCGAAAGAGCGTCAAAAGTTATGTTATAATACCAAAAATCATGAAGATTGGACATCTGGGAGCTGAAATACTTGACCTGATCCGAACAAAATTCACATTTCTGCAAATCTTTATTTCAGGAAAATATGTTCCCATGATTAGCACCCTCTGGATCTGGCATATATAATGTATTTTTTTATCACAGAATCGGATGGTGAACATTTCATGACAGATTTTGGTAGTAAAAGTTCTCAAATTTTCATAAGACCACTTCCACCCTGTGATAAAGGCAAATCACAAATTGTGTAGAAAACTTTTTTCAGGCATGAAATCTTAATGAAATGTATACCATCTGAGAGAGCATCAAAAGTTATGTCTAAATCCATAAAATCAGGAGGATTGAACCACTAGGAGCGAAAATCGATCATCGCATCCGCAGAAGTTGAAAAATTGTATGACGTTAAATTTTTGGCTGTATTTTTTTATTGAAAGTGATCGACAAGGGCTCAAACTTTTTTTACAAGCTTTATTAGGTATGCGGTAAATTTTAAACACGATAAAGTGCTGAAAATTTGAAATTTGAAAAATCGATAAAAAAAAATTTTTTCTAAAAAAATAATTTTTCAAATTTTAAAAATTTTCCTGTCGTGTTATATCTCATTCGAAAGAGGACGAAAAGTTACGTATGAAAACGAATTTTCATCTTGATTGATGCGCTAGGAGCGAAAATATGTGATCGGAATTATCGATTAATTTGTTAGACTTCAATTACTATTTCTCTGCTAATAGAGCCTCAATCTTCATGAAACAGCGGGGTTATACATAACTTTTCGTCCTCTTTCGAATGAGATATAACACGACAGGGAAATTTTTAAAAATTGAAAAATGATTTTTTTCGAAAAATTTTTTTTATCGATTTTTCAAACTTCAACTTTTTAGCACTTTCTCGTGTTTAAAATTTACCGCATACCTAGGAATGCTTGTGAAAAAAGTTTGAGCCCTGGTCGATCACTTTCAATAAAAATACAGCCAAAAATATTGCGTCATACAATTTTTCAACTTCTGCGGATGCGATGATCTATTTTCGCTCCTAGTGGTTCAATCCTCTTGATTTTATGGATTTAGACATAACTTTTGATGCTCTCTCAGATGGTATACATTTCATTAAGATTTCATGCCTGAAAAAAGTTTTCTACACAATTTGTGATTTGCCTTTACCACAGGGTGGAAGTGGTCTTATGAAAATTTGGGGGGGGGGGGGTGACAATTCCGCAACCGACATTTCCGCAACGGCTTATAACTTTTCTCAAACTCGAGGAATCTGTATGAACTTTTTCCCCTGTTAGTTATTTGCGCACCTCCATCGATTCGTCTTGTTGCTGTATTTTTCTGACCATTTTGAATTTTCTGCTAATTAGTCAAATTTTAATTAGCTAATTAGTTAATTTGTGGGTTTGAAAGCCCTCGTGATTCTGATCACGATAACACAGCAGTTAAAAACCTCGTTGCGGAAATTTCGCGTTGCGGAATTGTCACCCCCCCGAAAATTTGAGAACTTTTACTACCAAAATCTGTCATGAAATGTTCACCATCCGATTCTGTGATAAAAAATACATTATATATGTCGGAGCCAGAGGGTGCTAATCATGGGAACATATTTTCCTGAAATTAAGATTTGCAGAAAGGTGCATTTTGTTCGGATCAGGTCAAGTATTTCAGCTCCCAGATGACCAATCTTCATGATTTTTGGGATTATAACATAACTTTTGACGCTCTTTCGAATGATATATAACATGATACCAAAATAAAAAATTTGAAAAAAAAAATTTTTTCTTAAAAAAATTATCGATTTTTCAAATTTTGACATTTTGTGTATTTTGCACGTTTAAAATTTACTTTACACCTCAGACTGGTTGTGCAAAAAGTTTGAACCCTGGGCGACAACCTTACAATAGTTGTGCCGCCTACCCCAGGCCTCGCACTGCGCGCTTACAGAGAACGCGTTTTAACTGTGAATGGGGACAGGAAACGGATGTTAGTCGACGTGTTCGAATCGGTTTTATGTGTGGCAGCAGTTAGAGCCAATTCTTAATAATTAATTCAGGGAGAATTTGGAAAGGGAGATTCAGGGTTAAGAGTTTGTTGAATACTATAGGAAATTGTTTTTCCTATCAGTCCTAGGCGCTCTCGTCGACCCCAGATATCTCATCATTTTAAAACATGTTCATTCGTTATAAATTCCAGGACATTCAGGGAGTTGACTTAGTTTAAAATGTTCCATGTATTTTGCAATCCATGTTTCGAAAAATATTTATTTTATAAAAAGGAATCATCGTTATTTCAATAAATAAAACACCGACATCCAACAGACAGAGCAACGGGCGGAAAATTAATGAAGAAGCGCCTCAGTGATAATTGTTTACGGTGAAGTATTGGCGATTTCATCTTCGACGGTTGAGGGATTGGGGCGTTCAGAGTGTCGTTTACTCGGCGCTTGACGGTGTTGTCACTTCGTTGACCTGCTCAGTAATGAGCGCTTGCAAATCAATTACGGGAGTGGTGGTAGTGAGAGGCGCAGTTGTAGTAGTAGTAGTAGTGGGAAGTGTAGTCGTCGTTAGAGTTGTAGCTCTAATTGTCGTCGGACGCGTTACCCGACCTGCAAAATCATCATTGAACAAGGAAAAATGGTCAATAACGTTCGGCAAGAAGTCCTACTTCATACGGAGACTCACTTAAAAAATATATTTCTGGGTAATATTGAAATGATGCTCACGAGTTGTTCTCACTGCGTTGCATCTTCTGCATGTTCTCGGGCAAGTCGCTGTCATAAACGTTCGGAAGAAGGGAACGTTGCAGAAGTTACGAAATCTGGGGCATTCCGAGACACCAGTTCGGGCGTTTCTCCTATCGACGCACCCTGCAATGAAATTCAGAAGGGAAACAACTTTCATCGATGTCCAATGTTAACCATTTCACCGCGGGTGAAGCAGTGGGTGAGACAGGTCACAAATTCCAAAATCTAATGCAATGACATTCGACCTATTTAGTTCTTTTGATGATAGAAGGGTAAAGGTAAAGTAAAGTTGCTACCGGAATCAAGAGGACTTGCACAGATCTACGTATCCCCTGCTGATCAGGCTTCTGGGACACGTTACCTTTCGCAATCAACGTTGCTACCAATTTTACCGACAATGAGGGGATTGAAGGCTTGGTGAACCTGGTGATAGAAACGTTGCAGTAAATGTCAACTCTTACTCTGCGAAGCGACCATTGCAACCATCAGAAAGAGGAGAAAAACTTTCATTGTGGGGAATCGAACTGTACGTGGGCTGAATTCTCTCATCGAGTAATGCTCTTTTTATTCTACTGCGATTAGCTGGTGATGGCACAGCTGTGTTATTTCAACCGCTTTTGACGGTTGAGAAATCATATCGAACATGACGTGGTTGTGTGTGTGCGGAACAAGTCCGTGACTGTCGGCGTTAACTATCGAAACGACAAATATTTCCACGTCATCGCAAGGCTGAAAATAAATGAAGAAATGAGTCAGCACTTCCAAAATCGTCCTTTTATCTCTTGAGTTCTCCTGATCTCCGTGGCATTATTCGGCAGCCCAATATAGCCCATTGAATGCTGTACTTGAAAATGTTTGTATATGTCCTGTCACTTTTACGAACTCTCACACCGCTGAAAGCATTGTGGGTTGTTTGAGCCATATGACGTAGGAAGCACTGAAAAATATCTCGATTTCATGTGGTAATGCACCGGGATTTTGAGGCGATGAAAGATAGGATATAAAATATCGTGGTCGTCTCCTATCCATAGCACATCATTCCACAAGCCGGTCAACCACCCAGAAAGGCCTTTGGAGTGAGAGAGCGTGTGAAATCGAGAGGGACTCTCTCACTTTTGCACACTCTCTCGTCCTAACCCTGGTCTGTAGGTTTGGAATCATGTGATAGTCAATACGCAGTCATTCAATGCACACTTGTTGAACGTAAATTTTGACTCATTCGTGTTTTGTCAGGCGTCGAATCATATTTCTGACGAAACAAAAGAAGTGAGATAAATAGCGCGACTGCTGTATGCGAACACATCCTACATTTTCACTTCGAGTCAGCCATGAATCTTCTTCTCATCTTTCTGATGGTTGTTGTCGTCGCTTCCCAGCGTGAGCCAATGCTTATTATTTTTTTTATTACTTCGTATCCGATTGAAGCGAATTTAGAAATTTTCAATTAAAATTCAACTTTTTCAGGTTGCCTCGTCGGAAGACGAGACGTGACGAGTCTGTCCGAGTGTCATCAAGCATGCAGAGCATTCAGCGATACCACTGCGACCAGGCGATGTCTGACTGAGATTTGTGCAAGGTGCAGATTCTCGAGTGAGTTGGATATGTCTTTGGAGGATTCGGAGACTAGTTAAGTCAGTAGAGTGGAAATCTCACTAGCGAGATGTGAAAATCGAGCGCATTTTACTTTTTACTTGAATCCCGCGCACATCGTGCGTTGAAAAACCGGAGCTGTTGAAACTTAGAAATCTGTTCTGGTCGTAGGATTAGTACTCTTAGCAGTGGTTTTTTATAGAAACGAAGGGAACGTGGCACAAATGATGCCAGGGGAATGAAAGGATATTTAAATAGAGATTTTTCCCGAATCAACAAGGTTTTCTTTAAAATAAAGATCGTTTAAAGAAGGAGTATTACGATCTCGCGCTCCCTCATTCCTCATCTCCTATGTGCCAATGGCGCGGTCGCTCTCTCCTCTGTTCCCATTATCCCTCCCTCTCATTTTTGAATCCCTGCGCGTCAGGGTCAGTTTGGCACTGAGCCAAACTCTAATAACTCTGTTCAAAATTATTGGTTGAACGTGCGGTTTGCGGGGCTCTTACCGGGGATCCGAGCGTGATAGCACCACAGTGAGAACTCAGTTGACCAAAAGTTCGTGGGACACCACCTTTAAGGTCGACCGGTTATTGCGCCGCTTGGAGATGGTTTGACGCCATTGAATCCAAGATAATCTCTCCGAAAGAGTCGTTTGCTTAATTGTTCAATTCCTCATTATTTGTCTACTCCGTCCTGAGAGCATGATTGGTAGCAATAAAATTGTTCGAATATTGTTAATTGGTTCCATCGTGGCATGATAATTAAGATCGCAATGTGATCTCGGCCATTTATTATGTGTTTTAATAAAGTAATCCACACGCCCAACTCAGTTGTGCTTGTGGATTGGCGTTGAATGGTAGAGTGAGGAATGCGGTGACCCGATCCGTTGATCCATGCGATCCTTTGATTGCAATCTAAACCCGACCCTATGTGTCAGCTGATGATTTAGACCGGAGATAGCGAAAGACAACCTCCCTCTTACTCGCTTTCACTTGATACTTACCCTGTATATCGATCAGATCGTGACCCATCAGTCATAGGAGGAGGGGTATCACTCCTAGTTGGTAGACCTCTTCCATCAACTTTAATATCCTCTTTCTCACTTTCACAGTACACTTCCAACAAGTCTGATGCCGTATTTCTCGCACCCCAACTTCTGCCATTGTAGTAGTCGCAGTATACCGTAGTCCTTCATGCTGATAGGATATGCAATCTCAGTTGTTCAGCGATATCTTTTTTAATATTAGTATATTTAAAGAAATTCACTGACGTATCCTCTCCCTAATCTCTCCCTTCCCTCACTCTCGATCTCTTCTTGAGTCTCATCCCCTCACCCGAATCGTGAGCGATCCCAATCGTCACTAGTATCTGCCTGATCTCGTGCTCACTCCCGACATTTCTCTCATTGACAATTGCACGGTTCAACCTCCCTCCCTTCCTTTGATCAGTCCTTCCCCTATAGCTACGATCCAACGTGATTACAGCAAAGTAGATTGGATTGTTGAATGGTTCGAGATAGATTATTTTTATTGGAGCTCTAGCCTTAATATAAATACACTGTCTTCCTTGGGATATTACTTTCTATAATCGACAAAAACTAAGCCCCTATCGTATTCTGAAGATAAAACACATTCGCTTCAACACCGAATCCCAAAGTCCTTTGCACAGATGCAGAAATTTTTCCCGTGTTCGCTGCTTACAAAAGAGATGACTAACTGGCTAAATCCCACAATCTCCATTCGTTCTGGTATTATACGTCAATACGAAATCGACTATTATGTTGATATTCTAATTTCTCAAATGAATTCGCATCCTACATCGTGGTTCTTTCATGCGGACCGTGTCCAATTTCAGAGTTCTACGCGCTTTCTCACTAGCATGACGAAATTCCATTGGATATTTTTAATTTTAATGAGGTAAACGTTTCGCTTTTATGCCAACACAAGGATCAAATGATCAGTGTGATTTACACTATAGACCGATATTGTTTTTGCATTGCCGATCGCTAATCAGATCAATCCAGCGGTGGCCGAGATCCGACTTTCCTCACTTTCATCTTCTTTTCCTTTCTCGATTTAGTTATTTTTTCTTTTTCAGGTCGTAATGGCTCGACCTTTCGCACCGCTTCAGACTACCTTGATTTAACAAGCGCATTGCCAATCGCCATACAACTAAGACATGTGAGCAATGTGAGACCATTTGACATATTTTGTTGCAAAATAAATATGTTTGCAGGCCCTCGATGTGGGAGTGAGAAATCCTGTTGAGTTTCGTATCGGAGAACAACAAATGGCAGAACAGGTAGAAAAAGCGCATTTTTCTGTAAATTATGAGTAGACGTGTTGATGAGTTTCCGGTGGGTTATCACATGCTCACAGAGAGATGTAGACATCATCATTCTAATCGAGGCCGGAGCGTAAATCGCTCCAAAATACTATTTGGTATTTTCTCCCACTGGTCCCAGGCTCCCCTCCCAGTGATCATCAACGGTTCCGACGGCTTTCCCCACTAGTCCCCATGCTCCTCTACTGGTTCCCCTCCTTTGGAGTGGGGAGTAGTGGGAGAAGCCGTAGGATCCCTTGATGTTCACTGTGAGGACTTGGGGACCAGTGGGTGAACAGTACAAGAGTACATGGTGGGGAGGGGAACGAGTGGGCCATTCCTCATCTCTCACTGTGTTACATCCTCTCCGTATTTATTATTAATGCAATGTTTTTTGACTATTCTAGATTCATGATTATATTTTGCAGGACAAGTACGGTTCATTCCTGCGAACAGGGGCGAATCGTCGATTGCCACAGAACCAGAGAGGGGTACAGATACCCGATGTGAGTACATACAGTTCTCATACTTGTTTTCATCAAATAACAAATACAGCTAATACGCATGTATTTAAATACATATTTCAGCACCTCATCGGACTCCGAATCAGTATCCAACCGGACAGTGTGAGAGTATGTCGAAAGGTGTGCGGTGCCAAGGTTAGTTCTTTATCTTTTTTCGCCCTGAAGATGTGTCTGTCTGTCTGTCTGTCTGTCTGTATGCATGTTTTTTTGTTGTTGCAGCGTGACAGATATTTTTTTCATTTTCCCCATAACCTTTTGCATATGATAACTGACCAGAAAACCAAGTACGGTCCAGGGGGAGCTTAGTATGTTGGGGAATGTTTATTGCTAGAAAGAGTACTGGCTTATTCCGTTGAAAAGGCTCGTGAGGCTGAGGGCGATCGATCGCTCTCAGCCTCACGAGCCTTTTCAACGGAAACGCAAGATACAGTGCATTCAAATAGAACACGTTCAGACACGTATCCGACATCGCAAAACATTTTTCCTTTTCCTTTTCCACTTTTCCAGTTTGCGAACACCCGATATCTCGAATGGGCCTTTATATTGTGTAAAGAACTTATTGGAAGCACCTTATCTCAATAGAGCGAAATCTCCACACATTTAATTAGGTACGTCAGGGAAACCTACAACTGCGGGAGGGACTCTACCTGTGCCCTACTGGAGGGAAACGGAGGAGCGGTGTTTAAAGCAGAGGATATCCTCATCGAGAGGATTCAATGTTCAAATTTTAAATTGTTGATTTTTTTTAAACGTTATTATCAATATTTGAAGATAAACTTTAAGTCAATTAATCAGTAAAGTATGGCACGCAGAATGAATGAGTAGCAGTATCCTAAAATGATATGCAAACCTTCTCCCAATGGAATTACAAGTCTTTTACCCGAGTTCTCACAGTAAATTCGCTACGGCGTTAATCCCAATCGATTTCCGATATCTGCTTGTTGGTGTAGCTTCTCTAAGTTGAGTAATAATGAGAATATTGGAGAATTAGGGTCATTTGAAATTTTACTGCTACTCATTCTGAAAGATGAGAAAGTGACCGGCAACAGTGTATAAGATCAAGTCAGGTAAACTTTTATCATAAATAGTCATCCTTATCATGGACGGTATAGAAAAGAAAATTTTGCCGTTTAGGCTTTCGTAGAGATTAATAGATGATTCAGAGGGGTTGAATGATCTTCGAATGGTGCAATGGTCGGACGTCCTTAAAAGTACCGATTGATCAAAATCTATGAAAATTAAGAGTTTTTCCATAATATTATTTTATTAAAGGTCTACATAACCTTTCTCTCTTCAGATTCCATTTCTGACAGACATAATACCTGGCTACATTATTTTGAATCTAAATTGCAACTCACGAAATATTCTGCATCTTCCACAGACTCTCCGACATCTCACGGTGTTGCCTCCTTGTCGAATGCACTCTGTGCGACACCGGTTGGAACAAACTGAAAAGTGTCCAGAAATGAATTTTATTACATTTTCGAAACTCTTTTCTTTAAAAACGATTAATAAATTATATCATAAATGTGTTGCCTCACGTTGCGAAGTGACTACTGTGAAGATCAGACAGATGAGAAGAAGATTTTTCATTGTAGAGTAGGAGTAAATGATAATTTCTCATTTCGAATCTCGCTATTTATTTTATAACCGTTGTTTGCTCAATCTTATTATTCCGCATGAATTGAAATCTGATAAAACAATCTAGTCGAGCAAAATCGTGTCCGAGAAAGGTGGGTTAAGGGAAGTGAGAGGGAGGCAGCACGTGGTTGGTTATTTGGTGTAAACAATATTCGCGGTTGGTGGATAAATATCGACCATCCAGATTTTTGGTCTGAGAAGAAAATATGCAACGGAATGCATTTGAAGAGAGACGCACCCATTGTCAGAGAGGGAAATGTCCGACTTCCCTTAATCTGGGGACATCTATACACACAGAGAAATAAGTCTTATATGCGGCCCGTAAAACTTGTTGGTTCTTACAAAATGATCCTACATATTAGAGCATTTTGCAAGAACCACCTGGTTTTACAGTCCGCATATAAGACTTTTTTCTCTGTACTCTCTCTCTCGAACTATTACATTTATAAAATGATACGAACACATAAACAGTCAAAATGGTACTTCCTGTGTTTACCAAATGAGAGAGCGGGCAAAAGTGAGAGGGTCGCGTACGCGCCTGTGTGGTAAACAACGGAAGTTCGTCATTTGACTTTTTGGTGTGATCGTATCATTTTATAAATGTAATACCTCTCGACCGCCTTCTCGATGTTCACATGATCTCTAAATGTGAGCAGTCAACACCTCTAGGGTAAGATGGAAAGAGGAGACTTTTCACTCTGTGTAGAGTAGTGTTGTTATCTCGAGTAACCCGACTATCGCTAGTATTACTCGAAGTTCGCGAGTATTTCTCGAAGAGCAAGCCGCACTCGCTGCCCATGCTTTTTTTTTCTCTACATTGTTGAATATGGTGGTACATCGTGCTGGTCTCCTATGTATTACACTTATAAAATGATACGATCTGACCAATGAGACAAGTCACGAACTGAAGTTGTTTTCCACACCGGCACGTACACGATCCTCTCACTTTTGCCTACTCTTTCGCTTTATGAAATACAGGAAGTAACATTTTGACATTTTTAATGTTCGTATACTTTTATAAATGTAAAAATTTTCGTAAATGGCTCGATTTTTCTCACGCCCATACCTGATATTGGACTGCCAGTCGTTTTTGGCCTCTGAGCTTTCTGAAGAAGTTCAGATAAACATCCAACATGAACAAGAAGATAGAAAGAACATTCGACAAGAAAATTACGATAGCCATTCTCTGAAAATCGTTAAAATTATAATTTGCATTTTTTTAAATAAATTAACGAACGCACCGAGTACCCAGCAGCATTTTGCGGTATTTTCAAGTTATTTAGCGGCAATTTGATAACATTGAATAATTTTCCAGAGTCTGAGTAGCTCATCATTAACCAAGCTGATGTAAGAATTACCTGCAATGCTACCGTATTGATTAGTGGCAATGGCGCTTTACCGAAGAGTTTGGCAAAAATCAAGAGAGAGAATCCTATTTTTCACCCGAATTTCAAAAATTACCGTTGTTAGGGCGAGGAAAACGGCTAGAATTCGTTGGGAATGTTTTTCAAATTGTGCGGGGTAGAGGGAGGAGTAGAGACGCTCGCAAGACATTAGCACTAATATGTGATGGGCGCTGAAGTAGGACGCAAAGCCCAGACCACTGGAAATTTTTAACATATAATATAAAAAATATATTTAATATAGAAAAAAAAATTTACCATATTTTTTAAAAACTTTCAGAATAACTCTTTCTTTGCGAATTACTAGACCACTGGAATGCATTATCCATTTTGTCTTAGTATTTAACCGCACAATTCATATAGTGAAAATAGAAAGAATGTCAAAATTTTGCAATATAAAGTATTCAAACCGAGTAAGAAGAATGACGCGAAAGTCGAACATGATACAGTCAAATCGCAGCCTGGAAATATATTGTATTACAGAATATTATTTTCAGCAAGAACAGTACCTAACAAATTCCCAGAGGTAGATGGTGCTGAAACACAGTGCCACGCACAAGTTGGTAGCGTACAGAAAGCGCAGGAATATTTGTGAATTTTCGTGCACCAGAAAACGGGTTCCCTACAAATATACTGCATATTTACGAATTACTTTAATGTCTATTTTTGTAGGTCAAAATTTGTTACTGATTAGTAATGACAAAATGATTACCAGTTTCTTCCACTGGGCTAACACTGCAACGCCTCCGACAACGCATAGCAGGAATTTGGCAAGCACAATAGCATTGTAAGCGACATTTTGGGACAGTTCAGCGATGATTTCGGTGGGTTAAGGGAAGTGAGAGGGAGGCAGCACGTGGTTGGTTATTTGGTGTAAACAATATTCGCGGTTGGTGGATAAATATCGACCATCCAGATTTTTGGTCTGAGAAGAAAATATGCAACGGAATGCATTTGAAGAGAGACGCACCCATTGTCAGAGAGGGAAATGTCCGACTTCCCTTAATCTGGGGACATCTATACACACAGAGAAATAAGTCTTATATGCGGCCCGTAAAACTTGTTGGTTCTTACAAAATGATCCTATATATTAGAGCATTTTGCAAGAACCACCTGGTTTTACAGTCCGCATATAAGACTTTTTTCTCTGTACTCTCTCTCTCTCGAACTATTACATTTATAAAATGATACGAGCACATAAACAGTCAAAATGGTACTTCCTGTGTTTACCAAATGAGAGAGCGGGCAAAAGTGAGAGGGTCGCGTACGCGCCTGTGTGGTAAACAACGGAAGTTCGTCATTTGACTTTTTGGTGTGATCGTATCATTTTATAAATGTAATACCTCTCGACCGCCTTCTCGATGTTCACATGATCTCTAAATGTGAGCAGTCAACACCTCTAGGGTAAGATGGAAAGAGGAGACTTTTCACTCTGTGTAGAGTAGTGTTGTTATCTCGAGTAACCCGACTATCGCTAGTATTACTCGAAGTTCGCGAGTATTTCTCGAAGAGCAAGCCGCACTCGCTGCCCATCCTTTTTTTTTCTCTACATTGTTGAATATGGTGGTATATCGTGCTGGTCTCCTATGTATTTTTATTTCCCCCCTATTCAACCCACTCATTTCAAATATAAAATTTCCGACCAGACTTGTTATGTCAGGAGTCAGATCGAATATAGTATTGCTGAACAAATATAGGAAATGAAATAGAAAGACAATTTGGGAATGATATCGAGCACGATGAAAACGACGTATGAGCGTGTGGATTGTTGTTTATAAGATTGTATTTGTGATTATTTCAAATATACCGTAAAGCAAGCGAGAATTTACAAACACTGTTTACGTGCAAATGCATATCTCATTATGAGATGTGCAGAAATGAAGTCTTGTAGATTTTCGTGGAGAGCAGGCTTGCGTTGTCGTTCATTACTATGGTGTACATTATACACATTACATGGATTATCTTGCAGAGGGAGTACCTGTTATTATTTACGAGGTAGCACTCGTCCAAAAAAAATAAAACGTTCCGCTGCTAAACAACAGATATATGACGGGTGCAACTAAAATTTGCACCATAGTTACCTAAAAAGTAGGGTACCATTCCAAGTTTTCAGAAGCTTGATTCGCACAGCGAAAAGCCATGTTAAAGGAATTTCAACTTACTTATTTGAACTACATACTTGGGAACTACTTACTTTCGTCTTCTATTTGGTTCTATAACATGCGTCACCACTGTTTCCCTCGAGTTCCCCTTTAAAAAACCATACTGGCACATTGTCAAAATGGTTATTCGGAACAACCATTCTGACAATTTGTCAGAATGGTTGGTCGGCCAAACCATTCTGGTAAGTTGTCGTCAGAATGGCCTGTTCGTTATATTTTTTTGTGAAACTCAATTGACTCAATTATTTAGCGAGTTGCTTAATGGCGTGCAGATTGTCGAGAGTACTGAACCCTTTCCTGAAACCGGTCTGGGTGAGTGACTCCGACTCAACGCGAGACGTCTCGACTCGCTTTAGGATGACACGGGTAATGCTCTTCAGGGTGACTGTCAGTAGTGAGATGGGGCGGAAGTTGCCAATGTTGGAGGGATCGCCCTTCTTGTGAAGAAAGGGAGACGACAGCTTCGACCAGAGCTCCAGGGACGGGGTCACCGGCAACAAGGTGGTTCAGTAGATCGGCTAGCGGTTGAGCGAGGTACTCCCTTGATAGATGGAGCATATCAGGGAGGACACCATCGGAGCCGGGGGAATGACCACACTTGAGGAGGGATAGAGCATGTCGGGTTTCATCAGCCAGGAACGGTGGAAAGGGCTCAGAGGGTGGGGCGGCAGCGAGAGGGAGCGCCACTGCAGGGGTGTAGAGAGTCTCGTAGAAACGTTTGACGGCAAGCTTGGTTGCATCTTGAAAGAGCGCGCCAGAGATTGGGTCAGGGACGAGTAGGCGTTTCCGAGACGAGTGGAGGTCCTTCATCGTTTTGACGATGCTCCTTCCCTTGGCAGCCGCGAGGTGCGCTTGATTCTCCTTCCTTCTGCGGACGTCGTCACAAAGGGCGGCACGGGCTGTCTTGCAGGAAATGGAGTAGGACACGGTGGTTCGAGGGTCAGCGCGAAGGGAATGACGGGAGGCGAGTAGGCGACGAGTGGTGGGCGAAATCCAGGGCGGGGTTTGGCGCTTCCTCCAGCAGTTGGTAGCCGCGGTCTTGGCGAAAGCGGTGATGGTACGGTAGGCTTCCGGGTCGGACTGGGCGCGTGCAAGGGGCAGTGACCCGAGAAGACTCGAGTTGGCAGAATAAGCGCGCCGATCGAAATCGTAACGCTCCCTGCGTCTTTTCTGCTTCATCTTGCGGGTAAGAGAGAGACACATCCGGACGAGGCTGTGGTCGGAGTTGAACTCGAAGGGACCGACGACTCCGCAATCGACAACTCGCTCTGATGGAGGGGCAGCGATGAAGTCAATTTGCGATAAGGTCAAGCCGTTTGGGGACCGCCAAGTCCAGAGTCTACCGTGTCGCCTCTTGGGAAAAGTGTTCCATATGCGCAGGTTGTTTCTCACGCAGGCCTCGGTAAAAATGCGGCCGCGCGAGTTCGGGGTCTGAGAGGCGAAGTCACCGACATGGATCTCATTGCCAGGCTCCCTCGACACTCTACAGTTGAAGTCCCCCGTCAACACTGGCATAAAGCCTCTGGGCGCACTCTGCAGCGCGGCATCGACCTGATCGAGGAATGCGTCATACTCGTCGTCCTGGTAGGCAGACGTCGGAGCGTAGGCGCAAACGAGGAAGAGCCGTTGGTCGGGAAGCTGCAGAGTCGCTAGGCGTTCGGAGAGGCCACGGAACACAGCTCCTCGCGCGAGGTGCGGTCGGAGGAGGAAGGCCACGCCATGGGACGCGGATGGGCCACCCGAGTGGTAGATCACTGTGCCTGAGGATGTAAGATTGAACGAGGCACAACCCACAATCCTGGCTTCCTGCACAGCAATCACGTCCCACTGGATCTTGTCGAGGGCCAGCTCCATCTCGATGTGTTTGTCCTTCGGGGCGAGCGTCCGGGCGTTGATGGTGCCGATGTAGAGGTGGCGACTCATCATGTGAAACAATCTACTCTTTTTATTTAGAATTTATATCGACATTGATTTTGGGATATGTGCAACACAGTGAGCTTTTATTTGACGGGAATCATAGATAAATTGAGGTAGCGGATATTTATAAAATCTTCTTCTTGATAGCTAAATTCCAGTGAATTTCTCGTACTCTAAACATAATAGACTGCGTATCGGTCATCGTCATCCTTGATAGTGAGAGTCCGCTTGATCCGGTTTCTCCTTTCTGGAAAAGTGGCTAAATATTGACAAAAATAATGATAGTCAATGAGCGCGTAATAAAGTGAAATAAGCACCGACCAACTGCGAAGGGAAGAATATGTGAGAATGAATTAAAATGAAGCGAAAAACAAAGGGGATGACCAGATTTGACTAAGATTTGAACGAGCGATCTCTCCATCTGACTTCATTTCATCGATGTGAGGGTGTGTGAGCTGGTCGATGTGAACGATGGATTCGACATTGGTCGTCGTCAACTACTTAAAACGAAGAATGCGGAGGCGCATGATTCCATTTTGCCGTCATATCTCCGGAAAGGGGTCATGGGCAGGAGAGTGAGTAGAAGAAAGAGGCTCTTTCTCTCTTTTTACACATTTTCTTGTTTCTGACCCCTTTCTGGATCTGTGAACTGATCTGGAAATTATCGTTCCGAGCAACTCATAATTAATAAACATAATACACAACATAATGACATCAATACAAAAAAAGCGCTCATAAATGACCATTCTGACACATTATCAAAAATGAATGGGGAATAATTAGGCGGTACACCATTCTGACAACTTGTCAGAATGGTTCGGCCTCTTCCTAAAATGATCAGTCCAATTCGCCATTCTGACAAGTTGTTCTGAGATTCTGAGAATGATTAGGGAGATGGAGATTTCTTTATCCGCCGAATATATACATTGCAATATTGGCGAATATCAAGAGAAAAATTTCGCAATCTATAGCTCTTGATTTCATTTTTTTCGAAGATGCTTTTTCGAAGTTGTGGTGCAAATTTCAGTTGCACCTGTCATATATGGGTGCGAGAGAGCGAGATACGAGCCGAGGTATAGAAAGAGAATTCGCGCGCCAGTAGTCCATGTTATTATAGTATCATTTTAAAATTATACTATGGAGGCAAGTCAGGGAGACCTACAGCTGTGGGAGGGACTCTACTTTTCTCATTCTGGAGGGATACGGAGGTGTTTGCTGCAGGGGATATCCTCGTCGAGAGGATTCAATGTTCAGATTTAAAATTGTTGAGATTTTATTTATTTTTTGTGTTTTTAGCGATATTTGAAGAAAATCTTTAAACGGATTAATCAGTAAAGTATGACAGAATGAATGAGTCCCCCAATGGAATTCCAAGCATTTCACCCGAGTTCTCACAATACATTCGATGCGTTAAGCCAAATTTATTTACAATATATGGTTGCTGCTTCTCTGATTGTGAATTGAGTCATAATGAGAACACAGGAAAATAGAATCATTTGCAATTTTACTGGCAAGATGAGAAGTGATCGGCATAGGCATGAAATCAATTCTGATAAACTTTTATCGGAAATAATCATCCTTATCATGGACCGAATAGACAATACAATAAAGAAGTTTAGGCATTCGGAGAAATTTATAGATGATTCGGAGGGGTTGAATGGTCTTCGAACGGCGCAATAGCTGGACGCCCTTTAAACTACCGATTGAATGCTTTTAAGAGACATTTAATGAAACGTAAGTTTTACTCAAAGTCCATATGCCCTCTCTCATTGATGCCTTTCTGACATGGCTTATGACATTCTTCCCTATTCTTACTTTGTCCCTGTAAATATCGTTCAACTAAAGTTTCACTTACGAATAGGGTTCTCTTATTGGAATAGAATTCCAAAAGAAATTCATTGGAATTCCAATGTCCTGTAATTTTACATTCTTTCTCACCACCCTCGTGGTCTGTGTTCCTGTGTTCCTCTTATTGGAACTCCGAAATCAGTTCCAATATGGGAACCCTACTTACGAAAGATTCTGCATCCACTACAGGCGTTCCGGCATACTCCCATGAAGAAGCCTCCTGGTCGGAGGCAGACAGAGGGACATCTGGGACAAGCTGAAAAGAGTTGGATAATTTAAATTTAATGAATTTTCGAAACCCGGTCCTAATGGAAAAGAAACTGTAATTAATATATAAATAGTAATTATATATATATTTTAAAAAATAATTATTAATATGGGTTGCCTGGGTTGCGTCGAGAATCGACGATTGTGAACATCAGAAAGATGAGAAGAAGATATTTCATTGTAGAATTGGAGTAAATGTGTTTGATGGATTTTATTTCAATTCACGCTATTTATTTCACTTCCGTTGTTTGTGCAGTATTATTATTCCGTCTGAATCGGCACCTGATAAAATAATCTAGTCGAGCAAAAACGTGTCCAAAACGGAGGGTTAGGGGAAGTAAAAGACTATTGAGTATGAAGTAGACTAACGACGCGGATATTGTACTAACAGCCAGTATCTAGTCTGCGAAAGAATATGCGTAGAATACATTTTTTTTCTATTAGAGTGTGACCTAGGAAATGCGAGAGAGAGGAAAAAAGGAGAGAGATAGACGATTATCGCGTCACTCGCGAGATCAAAGGAGGGCAATCCAGCAATAACCCAAGGAGATGATCAAGGCAGGTGCAATGCAACAAAGAGAAGCATAGTCAACGGAAGGGACAATAGCCATAAACCGTTGGTAGTAGAGAAGAAAAAGAAGATATGCGCTCACGAGGACCAAACCTCGACACAGCACAGACATGGCGAGTCAATGGAGGAATGGAAATAGCTAACTGAAGACACGGAAAGGACTGTCCCTGCCCTAGAAATGCATTGAACAGAAACTGTATACAATAAAGAAGAAAATCCTTTCCTTGGGGGGAAGTTGATACATTTCCCTACAAACAATAGAGTTAAAAAATCAACCAGACGGAAAGAAAGGGAAGGCGCGTGAAATTATCAGATTTGATCGCATATGTAATTGTAAGTCTTTTATACCAAAGGTTTTTGTAGAGTGTCACTCAGTTCTGGCACACGAAACGTATCGGCAGATGAGATAATTGTTTCGCAATCGACGAAATTGCTCATAATCATGAAAGGGAGAAACGGAGACCAAAATCGTGAAATTATCCAAGATGTAAGTTAATCGATGAAATTGCGAGGAATAAGACCAATACCTTTTCTCACTCTTTACATTCTTCATTCTTCATTCTGTGCCTCGTGACGGGCGGTCGACAGTCTCCCCGCTCCTCTCCCACTTCAGTTTGGAGAATCCTTGCCAGTCAGCTTGGGCAACCCGGCAAGTATTTCGCCCACCCGGTACCACTTCGAGCAGAGGACTCGGTTCGACTACATATAATTCAAGTCGTCAACTTTCAAGAAAGGCCCCAGTCGACAAGACTACGACGTGAGTTCCCACTTTGGTTGATACACACTAGTCAGGACGTCACTGGAAGCTGGAAGATCTACTTCTACGCTCAATGTCTATCGTCCAAGATCGGCACTACAATTGACCAAGGAAGCCAAGCATGATCCATTCCCTTGAGCCAGTTGCCTCGAATTCGAAGATCCCGACCACCTCTGTCCCCGAATGATACCTCCTGCAGGCCCTTGCCTTGATGCCAGGATAAATATGTATGTATATGTATGTACATTCTAGGAATTGCATATGTAATGAAGAGTCTCATACAAAAGAAAATTCATTGAATCAACACATGAACTATTGCCACCAGCTATTGCACGACACACATCCCGATGATTCCTTTAGGAGATGTCATCATCCAAGAACAGCTCCATCAGGTAGGAGAAGCTCGGAGAGCGAACCACCGCCTCGAAGATGAGAGCGATGACAAGAGTGGCTTACTCGGAAGTCGATCCGGTAGAAGTTCTCTTCTCAGTCTTCTAAGGATATCGGTGAGACGGTAGAACAAAGGTCAATAAAGAGAGGGAGATCAGAGAATAGATATACACCCATCGGCTCAGATGGATCAAGTGGAGCGCTACCTTCGAAAGTCTTCATAGAGCGGGTAATCGACACTTTCGATGTGCCGGGCGCATCATCATCGATCTGCAATAAACGAATCAAGATATAAGATTATATTAATGCTAGAAACAAACACTGGTGAGAGGGGAACGGAAGCTTACATCCAACACCTCCACAATTTTTGTTCGGAGGATGATCATCGGAGGATGTTCGGTAAAGGAGCATTAATTCGAGGACGATGAGGCTTCGGAAGTCCTTGCAGCTTGCGCTGCAATTACTATTCCTTAGAAAATGCTAACGTCTGTCTGTCTGTCTTTCCTTTTTTTGTTTGTCCGTTTTTGTCCATATGTCCGGTCACTTTTTTCTCATTTTCCTTATATTTCGCTACAAAATCACGTACTCTTCTCAGAACCTTTTCATAACTGACCAGAATAACTTATAAATTTTACAAAAATGATTATTGACCAGAATAACTTTTAAATTTTACAAAAATGATAATTGACCAGAATTACTTTCAAATTTTACAAAAATTCAAATCACCAAATTCGTGGCCAAGTGGTTAAAGCGCGCGATTTTCAAATCCGACCGACGCAGGTTCGATCCCCGACGCGGGCAAATCTTTTGCCGCATTTTCGCGAGTTTCAGAAAGCGTCCTAACACGTTATTGAGTAACGTGAAACACGTTTTCACCTGTTTTGCAAAGTTTTAACATGAAAAATCGAAAATTCCGATATTCTACTAAATGATTCGGGGAGCGTAGTGGAGAGTTGTTCTCGCGAACTACCTACTCGCTGTAGAGAAGACCAATAAAAGTACGTCGTGAAATCGAAAAATCTCATTTTGTTATCTATTGCCTTTCCGTTTCTCTCTTTAATGCTACCTTGTATTGCGTTTCCCTTGACGCTATATTATTATTTTATTAAAATGATTTCTACTCACAAATAACAAACTCAAGCTGCTTTCCATCTTATCCAGAATGTACGAGGGACGTGTAGAGTCCTTAACGAAAATATTTTTATGAACCATGAACCGACTGATAACTAAATAAACAGAATTGCAATGATGAAAAGAGGGCGCATATAATAGGAGGAGGGTTGGTGACGAGCGAAAGCGAGAAAAAAATGCGAGTGGTCTACACGGTGATCCCTATTCGTTAGAGACGCGCTGTGGACGAGATCAGATAGTTGAAGACTAGCTTTCGACGAATATCCATATTTACTTAGGACGGGTAGCGGTGAATAGAGGGGGATAGGCAGATCTTTATCCCTCCTTTCTCACATAATCAAATCGAATATCCCATTTATAGGGAGCGATTGTTAACGGGGACAATAGATCTAGAACCGATGGTGAAAGTGAAAATCTTAACAGCTGAGTGCTGAGGTACCGCCTATCTCAAGCGTCAAACACCCACAAAATTAGGAAAAAAATATAAAAAACATCATCCCCTTTCCCCGTCTTCCGTTTAAATAAAACAACAAAAACACAAAGGAGAAATCACTTTTATTGCACAAATTCAGTAATAGATATCAATATCAAGTAAGTGAAGGATCGCGAGAGTGTATGACCGGAAGGCGACAGCCTTGAACACTTTCCTATACTTCCGAGTGGACATGAAGGCTGAGCTCGATCTGAAATGGAAATATTTTAGTGTATATCGTTAAAAAATTATTCATACCGGTTGTCCATTTACTTTTTTGGTAACTCTCGCTGAGCATGTTACAATCGGATGGATACGGACATCTTGTAAGAACTGAACGGCACATTTTCAAAAAAGAGAAAAGAGAGAGAGAGGGAGAGAGAGAGAGAGAGAGAATGAGAGAGAGAAAGGAGAGAGAGATAGAGAGAGATAGAGAGAGATAGAGAGAGATAGAGAGATAGAGAGAGAGATAGAGAGAGAGATAGAGAGAGATAGAGAGAGATAGAGAGAGAGAGTGAAATTTTCATACGCTTGGCTTCTGAATTCCTCCTCCAGACACCGTATATTTCGCGTTTCTGACCCCGAAGTGCAAGCAGAGTGTCGAGAGTCTAAAAAGAAAACATTTATTTGAATAAATATTTTTTCATATAAACTCGTCGGCCATTTGTATTTTTAAAGACTTGTTCGCGACATGTGAGCCTCGTCAGTTACATCATGCAAGAGCTGAACAAATAATGATTAAACGGGGAAAAGGAGAAACAACAGATAGTATTGATACCGTATGTTCTTGTCTAACCCCTCGGGGGGCCACTTGAGTAGTCCCTAAAACTACACAATGGAGGGCCTAAGAAACTAGTACTACAACAGCAAAACAAAAACATACACAAAAAAATCTCAACCTACTACTTACACTGAAAATTGCAATCAGTTGAGGAACGCTCGGATTGAATCCGAGAAAGCTCACAATCTGTGTTTTGTTTATCTGCAAAAGTCGCAATTTTAAGGGTAATTTAAAAAAAAAATATAAAGGAGACTTACGTTACTTGTTTGCTACGATAATTTGTGTATTGGTTAGAAGTTTGGAAGTCGTGGCAGTGTAGATGCCTGTGGAATTGTCCAATTTAGAAAAAGAGAAGGATATTTAAATGATACAGTGACCACAGAAAAAATGAAATATTTGAGAGGGGGGAAGAGAGCTGCGTGAGATCACGTGACCTACTGTAGTAAGTGAATGTACAATATCCCGCAACTCCCCCCCCCCTGCCGCACATTGCCGCACTTTCTTTCTCGCGTCGGAATTGGAAGGAAAGGAAGGGAAAATGGCGTAAAAGGCGATTAGCTGGACGTGAAAAGAGAGGAGAATGCTATCGATACACAAAAAGAAACCAGTTATAGCCGACCGCAATGCGTATTTTCCTGTAGGAGTGATAACTTGATCACTCGCCTAATCACTCTTGACCCTGTTTAACTGTATTTACAGGGGTGATAAAGAGAAGTAGATCAGAAAGACAGAGATCTAATCGAGAGATACCCCCCGATACACAGGAAAATGAATAGAAATCGGACAATTATTGACTGCTCAATCATTGATTCTAGAGACTGTCCAATAATTGGCGAAACTGATAATAACATGATTTAGGTTTGAGATAATCAGATATCCTGTGTTACTCGATGGCTGACACTCTTTTACATTCACATATCACATTCTCACTAGAGTTTAAAATTCGGGTAAATAATTGTATTAGTTCTCTTCATTTCGCACACTCTATGCCGTTCGAGTGGTGAGTGAGTGTGCTAAATGAAGAGAGCTAATCCAATTATTTCCCCGAATTTCAAACTCTAATTCTCACTGAGCGTTCGCTCTCATTCTACACCACCGTTCAGGGTGTTGAGGAGAGGTCGAAATGGAGAAAAATCAAGGGAGACGTCTCTGCCTCCGGATTAACAAGGAGAGATTATATTTTCCTTTGGCCTGTACCTCTCCAAATGTCTCTCTTTCGGAACCCTACTGATTACCTCTCGTCATATCTTACTCAACACACGGTTCCGAAATGCGAAGAGTACAAAGCTCGAGAGATCGTCTCTCTCAACGAATTTGCAGCAAAGAAGTTGAAAATATACATCGGATTCAGATCGTATAAGTCTCCCATCAGTTCTGCCTCAGGTGTCAAATATAATTTGTTTTATCATATCAATAATTATATCTCTGAGGAGCTCATAACGAACACAGCAACAATTTCTAAACGTAAAAGTTCGGGTCTTTCATTATGTCAGGTGGTGGATTAGGGTTTTGAAACGGCTGCTAATGAGCTCATCTAATTCGACATCCTCAATAGGATCGTATTCCTCTCTTGGCTGCTCCTCCTCCTTTCGTTCATCAGTTCTGCCTCACTCGCATTAGCATGACGAGGTGAGAAGGGGCGAATCTGAATTCAGCACATTTCGTTTTTTTCACAACGCAATAATTTAGCTAAATTAGTTTTTTTCAAATATCGTCGAAAGTCGTATCGAATCGTCGCACCCACTTGTACACAATCACCACAAAAAAAGCAGCGGCAAAATTTTCGTCTCTCTATTTCAAAATCATCTTCTCCCAGCAACAATCCCTCCCCATCTATGCAACAAACCCTAAAAAAAGTACAAGAAGACGCACCAAGTTGAATTATAATTTGTTTCGATGTTCGAAGAACAGACGTTGAGATTCGAAGTTGTGACAGTGTAGATGCCTGTAGAATTGTTAAATTTTACACTCATAATAATAAAATAAGATAGAAGAGCGGCGAAAGGCATCGCGGAATACTTCAAATAGTCAGTGCTTGTGAGAAATGCTCAAAACTCCGGAATAATGAGAGAATATGAGAGACTATCTGAGTGGTTCGACATATTTGTTCAGGAAGCTGGCAGTTGACGAAATTTCCGATTAAAGACTGACAACGCTATGTTGTAGTGCATTTGGTGAGAGTTAAGACCGTGCCATTCAGGAAGTTCAAAAATGCTTCTACGCCTCAGGGCATAAAATATTGGTACTTGTGACGTCACAAAACTTTTTTGTCAAATCGAATGGAATCTTTCCGATTCTTGATGCAATCGATAGCCCATCGAAATACAACTATTTTTCACTTTCGGACCTTTTTCGATCAGAGTTCACGCAGCAGAGTTATTCTTCAAAAATAGTTTCTCACTTAATTTTCAATACTACTAGAGGTCCTGCAAAATTTTCCCTCCTCCTACTACATCGCACAGCAGTTGCGCACAATCTGTTAAAAATAGAGAATTTAAAAGTTTCTGGCAGGAAGTCAAAAACGAAAAAGTATACGGCAAAACTTAATAAAATCAGTTCTCGATTAAAGCAGTATGAGCGAAATTTCGTGTTAACTGCAATGTTTCTCATTTCAGTTTGCGTTTCTGTTGTTTCTGGTTACAGCAGTGCACACTAAGAGTAAAATAATGAGAAAATATTCAAATATTTCTTAAACATTAAACCGTTTGATGAGAGTACTTACAGTACTTTAGCTCTCCAGAGCTGGTCGGCTCATACTTTTGCTCATTGAGAACTGATTTTATTAAGATTTTTTTTGTATATTTTTCCGTTTTTGACTTCCTGCCAGAAACTTTTAAATTCTCTATTTTTCATAGATTGTGCGCAACTGCTGTGCAATGTAGTAGGAGGAGGGAAATTTTTGCATGACCTCTAGTAGTTTTGAAAATTAAGTGATAAACTATTTTTGATGAATAACTCGGCTGCGTGAACCCTGATCAAAAAAGTTGCGAAAGTGAAAAATAGTTGTATTTTGATGGGCTATCGATTGCACCAAGAATCGGAAAGATTCCATTCGATTTGACGAAAAAGTTTTGTGACGTCACAGGTACCACTATTTTTGCCCTGAGGCGTAGGAGCATTTTTGAACTTCCGGAATGGCACGTTAGTAACTCTTACCAAATGCATTACAACATAGCGTTGTCAGTCTTCAATCGGAAATTTCGTCAACTGCCAGCACCATTTCGATCCGCTCAGATAGTCTCTCATAAGTCTCTGCTCAAAACGCTGGTGACGCGGCACAGCATCCAGTTGGCAGCATGCCAAGAATGTCCCTTGTTGTCTGACCCTCTCGTTGTGCGCACTCTCTCACCTTCTCTCCTTTTCTCTAACTCGATCTCGCCGACTCTGTTTCGAATGCTGTGCACAACTCTCTTTGCCTCAACTAAGACTTTGTTGTGCCATTTCGTCGTTTTCATCGGTTCTTTTCTATCTATCTATCTCTCTCTCTTTCTCTCTCTCATTCCTCCCCGTCTCTCGTTCAATCAATTAGTTCAGAAGGGATTCAGAAGTTCAGAAGTTCAGAGAGAATTTCATTCATCTATCTCTCTTCCTCACCTCCTCGCGTCTCACACATATTCTGTGTGACTCTTTTGTTACAACGCCTATATTTTCTTGCTTATTCATTCGCGCTAAACCTTATCTTTACGAATTCGTCCGCCTTAAAGGTACCTACACTGCCTCGAGTTCGGATTTTATAATTTGCGATAAAGTTTGGAATCAAATATCAATGGTAAGTTTTCTTGATTTGCATTTCGGGACTGTTGAATATTTTTCTCCCTTCTCCTTTTGCCAAAACACAGATCGGAAGCTAGTAGACTGAGCGGAGATTTCCTGGTAAAAGGTTTCCCAAAAAAATTCAAATATTTCGCTAGAATAAGGGAAGAATGGACGTTGTGTTGGGACAGCCAAAACAGGGCTACCCTCGATATTGTTGCATTGAGCCGCTGTCCTAAACGTACAACTTTTCATTTACTAAATATTTCAGTCATCCAGTTTCGGTGTACCACTAGAACGAATGTTGATGGTACGCCCATGAGGGCTATTGCAAGGCAAAGGATTGCTCGTCGATTCAACAACAGGTTATCTCACCCTTTTTTTCGCGATATTCTCATTTATTTTATTGCAGATGCCTGTTCTGTAGCATGCTGATCGTATTCATGAATAATTCGGCCTCATTGCCCAAGTTGTTCAATGCACTGAGTATGGTTGCGCAAGTGAGAAATATGCTATGCCGAAGGGCAATTCTCCCGTTGCTTCAACGGTGTGTATGTAGCATCTGCGAATCCGCTGTCGATTTTTTGAGATCCGAAATGGGAAATCTTATCTGCTAATTAATCGTACCCAACTTCCCTATTTATTATGTATCCCATTTCCCTTTGTGATCTACTAATTAATGTGTAAGAGAATAAAAAGAGCAACAGTGTTATAACGGGAAGAACGTGCAGAGAATGAATACACTGAGTTAGGGCATCGAGTGCATGATACACTCAATATTGAGTGTATTCGCGCGTCGAGAGAGCGTGCGAAAACGAGAGATTTGTAAGTGTATGATACACTCGATGCCCTAACTCAGTGTATGATACACTCAATAGTAAGTGTATTCATTCTGGGTGCATAATGAGTGTGTTCTTGTGGAGTCACAACTTCTCTGCTACCAATCAAATCGATAAAAAAGAGAAAAAAAACAGATGTTTTTGATTTGTCAAATTTGACCAAACAGAAAAGAAAATTGAATTTGGTAAAAGTAAAGACACCGTTTGGGAGGGATTTTTTTTATATTGATACGGTAGCTCTATATCTATTCCGTCAGAGTATGCAACTCAAACAGAGACGGAGGACACACGGCCGTTTTTGCGCCATTTTTTCAATTCAATTCAATTCTTTATTTAGCCAGGGGGTTACGATCTTCGTATGAGGTATGTCGAAGAATGTCGATATAGTAGTTGGCAGAGTTCCGTCGTCTCACGACGAATTGGGGCATTTATTTTGAAGTTCCGTGCGGGAACCAAGGTTCGTCCTGATACCTGTGGCAGAATGCTAACATGCATATATTCTCATTCCCACCTCTTTCTTTCTCTCTCTCTCTCGGTGGAGGGAGCAAAAACGAAGTAGTAATGGACTATTTGTCCTTCCCGAGGCAGACAAGTGGTAGTAGGCGCAATATTATTAGTTTTATCGGATCAATCAATTAATACAATTTCTGGTGAGTGGATAATGAACGCATCAAAAAACTTCTAAACGTAAAAGTTCGCGCATGCCATGATGGCATACTGGGGGGACTTTGTGAGCTATTCCGTTCTATTCTGAAGACTAGGTGAGCGGGGACGACCCTCAATAAGCAGAATCTTTCGGAGGTGCACGCACAACTTCTCTGCTCCCAGTCATTCTCTGCGATGTACAGTACTCGATTGGATGAAGTTGACCATACGTAGTCGACATTAGGCATATGCTGCAAATTTAAAAATTTTTAAACAAAAATTAATTTTTAAATCAACTGGCTTATTGCAGCTCGGAAACTAGAAAATACCGCCGTTTCTACGACAAAATCCTAAATTTTCTTATTGTTAATATAGGTGAGAGAGGTTTCCATGCCACATAAGCTTCTGGAGAAACATTTCTGAGAACAATTAATGAACAGTCGTGAAAAAAACGAGTATACGCACCTATTTTTATTTATATTTGCTCTGTTGTTTGTTGAGAAGAACAGACGTTGAGATCCGAAGTCGAGACAGCGTAGATGCCTGAGGAATTGTTGAATATGAAGAACAAAATTGACACGGCCATAAACGAAAGTGGGCGAATTGCGAAAGAGAGCGTGAAGTACTCCAAAGATAAGTGTAATGGTGCGAACAGTGTCAACTAGAGTTTGAAATTCGGGTAAGTAATTGAATTAGCTCTCTTCATTTCGCACACTCTCTCACCAATCGACCAGTGTAGAGAGTGTGCGAAATGACGAGTGATAATCCAATTATTTATCGGGTTGGTGCATAAGTTTCTTTCCTTTTTCGTCACAATGCATTTCTTCAAATAAGTCGAATTCGTAGCAGTTCATGCTTTTGCACATTACTATGGACCAACCTTCCTCTATTAATCGCGCACCAAGTGGGAGCCCTTTGTTTGGAATGTGGAAGCCTGTGAACCCGGGGAACAAACGAGGTTGAGATCCACAGCAGTTCAAATGTATTGCCACTATACAATGACGATGCAATGCAGCCCTTAAAAAAGTATAGCACTGTCTAGTGTAGTGGTGGGCCTACATATCTAGCGCAATACCAGAGTTATGCTAGTTCGGGCAAAGCCCGGCCGCCTTCTAAAATTGAGATGGAGATTGAAGAGTTATCGAGAATTCAGAGATTTTGAATTATACTCCAGTCTGCAGAAGATCCGGGAGCTAATATAAAACTGATGAATAGCGCATGCATGTGTGTTTCTATTGATGTAGGTAACAACTTGGTTGTGCCATTCGAAGCAAAAATTTATGTCTCAGAACATAGGGTGCCATTTTATGATGTCGAAAATGATGTTCTGCGTTATACCCCAAGTCCCATGCACGATGGATGATAGCTATTTCGTGATAATTTTGTAGAGCAAGTATAGTCAAACTATCTCTAAGAAACACTCCATACGAATTTCGCGAGAACAAATATTACGTCGTTTCAACGGATCTCCAAAATGCTGATTTTTATATATTTTTTGCCTTTCTCAACTATCTTCGATTTTTTTGATTTTCTTTGAATTAAAAGGTCAGCGAGCTCGCAAGTTGTGATGAATGGCGACCCAGTTGTGGTATAAATACAGCGCCCCTATCTATACCTACCTAACTTTATTGGCCTTAAAACAGTGCTAACTCGCGTGAGGCATGTATTTCTAGAGTGCAACTCCTTTGACTAGGCATAATTTTGAATGACGTGATATAACCGCCCAGTTGAGTATAGTTTAAGGTAGAGGACACTTGACGTTACACAGGATTGGGCATAAGTCATTCCGGAATATACTGTCGCTTGAATGCGAGTATAGAATTTTTTCTCACATTTTTTTTGGTTAAAAGCTTGAAGATATTTTCTTCTTGTTCTCACGAACGAGGAAAGGTGTACCTAATGCATGTGTATGTTTTTGAAGTCCAACAACTCTACTACAACATACTCTGAATAGGCGCCGATTGCTTTTTGAAAAGCTGAGATACAGCGTTTGGAAAGATCACTACAAAAAAGAAAGAAACTTATGCACCAGCCTAATACCAAAATTTCAAACCCTAGTGTCAGCGACTATGACTGTCCTGGGGAAGAACTAGACGATTTTTCTGTGAGCAAAATCGCTTAGAGCGGTCGGTATAGTCGAGAATGAAATGGTCCTCACAGGCGAGGGATCATTTCGTTTTGAGAGAGCACTCTTACTCATTCTCGACTACACCGACCGCTCGATGAGATTCCCCGTTCGTCCTCGAAAGAGTTCCAAACGTCGACACTGTTCGGAAAATTGCAAGAATATGTATCGAAACACTATTTTCACAAATGGAGTGCGAGTAATTACCGGCATTCAGGGGCAGTAAATGTGGAGGAAGCGACTAAATGCCGTGAAGCCAAACAGTGACATGATTTCATCAGATTTGAAAAGTTCACTGCTCGATACGTGAAATGAGGGGTGCGTGGGAAGGTAAAAGGCAAACTCTGTTTCAGAAATCCTACTAGGAATCTACTGTAGAATCCTACTAGGAAAAGAAAGAGTAGGATTCTACTAGGATTCCACTAGGATCCTACTAGGAAACCACTAGGAAAATGCACAAAGACGTAAACTCACACATTCCTTGTTTACGCTCCTTGTTTGTCAACAACAGGAAGTGTGTGTGTGTGTTTGCGACTTTGTGCATTTTCCTAGTGGTTTCCTAGTAGGATCCTAGTGGAATCCTACTCATTTTCCTAGTGCGATTCTACAGTAGAATCCTAGTAGGATTTCTGAACCAGAGAAGGTGATCTAGGCTCTGAGGTTGTTACTGCTAAGGCCAGCGCAGAACAAAAACAATTATTTGGAGGAATGGGTAAAAGAGAGGGGATGAATCAAGGGGTCAGCTGCCACTGGAAGAGGAGAGAATGCGTGCCCGTCACACAGAGACATAACCGCACACAGTATCATGGCCAATGCATTGAAGAAAATGCACTCCATGCACGCGTGGTGTGCCTTTCTACCGTACGCCGCGAAAGAGTGGTTGACTAGTGAAAGAAGGACAGTCTCCCCAAAAATCAGCAAGAGAAGTTGCACGGGGTGGGGGTCGAACCCCCGTCCCCTAGATTAACACTGTAGAAACTTACCTCTGAGCCAAGTGGGCCGATGTAGCACTGACCAACTTAGCTCGCCCCATTCTTGCGGAATCCCTTCAGTGGATTCCTCTAGATACTGGGGGAACACTAGATACAGTACGCTAAAATTCGTGGTAAGAGAAAATCATACCTCAAATAACCATTTTCAAACTTCCCGGGCAGGTTCTACACCACATTTTGTTTCTTCACTATTTTCTTAAGATTCATGATACTGTGCGCAACGCGTCAGCTACGCGTTCGGTGAGAGTGACCAGCGCTCCTCCCTCTCCTCTCTTTTATCGCTGCCGGCGCGCCTCCTTGCAATTGACAACCCCCTTACCCATTCACCCCCCCCCCCTGAAGGGATTACCAGACCTCCCACGACGTTTATTTCAGCTCAGGATGTGCTAGTGGTTTAAGATATGAGAGTCCTGCACTAACAGACACTTTTCTGACCCCTTTCCGCCCCGATCCCAGAAGGGATCATTCAAACGCCTTCGCCTTCAATTAACAACGGCCCTCGCCGTTGTTCGTTGCGAATATGAGTTGTTGCTCTCACACGTCGTTTTGGCCGCATGAAATGTGAACATTCCGTCCTATTCACGGGTATTATAAATTCACAAACACATATCAAAAATAATAGAACGTTCCGCTCCTAAAAAAGATCTGGATGCGAGAGAACATGGCAAAGCGAGAGACACGCCGAGGTATGGAAAGAGAGTACACGCACCAATATTTAGTCCATTTCACTCACTAACGTATCATTTTAAAATTGTAATTGGCATCTTCTAGGTGTGGCTGCTGACAACCTTTCTCTCCTCCCCATTTCCGCTCTAATGATCTACCTCGTTATTCGAGTTCTGCCTGTCTAACGTTGCGTATCCCTCATCTCTCCTCTTTTACTCCATGTCTTTTGCCTTCTGCTCATATATGCGCTCATATATTCTTTTGCTCATATATTCGCACTGAACTTTTAATTTTAAAATTGTTTTATATCACTTTGAAGGCATCTACGCTGCCTCGGCTTCTCATTTCGCAAATTGTGATTAAAGGGAGCAGGCAGCCTCCAAAAACAGATTTTTAATTTTCATTATTTTTTATTCAACTTTTCTCGCTATCATCTAATGGAGAATGCAGAAAAAATTACATTTTTAGCATTTTTTTACAATTAGTTAATTTAATTTGAAATTAGACTGTGGAACGGTGCGTCGCCTATTTCCGAAAAGACAGAAAGCTGTTTAATTTGCTCTGATGATTTCATATTATTGCAAAAACAGGATTGTAGACGTTTTGACCACTCCCGGACTGAATGAACACAATCACATTCCCTCAAAATGGCTGGTTTTGGAAATATTAATTGTGGTGTTGTCGCTACCGTAACCCGATGTAGTGAAAATGCGAAACTTTGAAAATTTATAACTAATTTCAAAAAAATCGCAAAAATATGCGGTTTTTAGAATTCTTCCGGGAACAGGATTTTCTTTTATTTAAAAATAACTTATTTTTTGACTGCCTGGTCCCTTTAACAAAATTCGGGAATCCACCTTTGATCTACCACGAGAATGATGTGGGTAAAACGGTAAGTGTTTATCCTATTTTTTTTCCTTTTTTGATTTGTATCTATTTCATGCATTTTGTGATAACAGATAGCTAATAGGGAGGGACACTGTGTTGTTGTTGTGTGTATCACGTTTTCTTCGCGAAATTCCCATTCATTTTCTTGCAGAAGGCTCTTCTGCAAGATGCTTATCGGAATCATGCACAATTCAACTTTGATGCCCAAGATGTTCAACATGCTCCGACTTTAGTCGCATCGTTCATGATAGTTCTGTTTTGATATTATTGCCCGTGCCGGAGGGGGAGATTATCATGCTGCTCCATTCGAACATTGTCGTATGCGTACTCTATTGCGGAACCGCTGTCGACCTTTGCAATGCTAATTTGGAACTCAAATCTGACAGTCTATCTTCATTATATGTGCCGTTTCTGTTTATGCTTTACTACAACTAATAAATACAATTTCTTAAGAATAGAAAGAAAAAAACTTGAGAAAATACCTTTGTGGTATACGATAAATACGCAATTAAATTACTCTTAAAGGGAGAAATACCCCTAAAAAATAACGTGCGATTGACTTCTTCTCCTCTGTCTCTCTTGGAGAGAGAATAGACATGGACGTGACAAGAAAATAGAGATTGTGGAAATCTAGGAGGGGCGAGAGATGCTAGAGGAGAAGATAGACTCAGTAGATCAAAGAGTGTGAGATATCAGAGGTGACCTCGTATCCAGGGAATCACACTAGTCCGGAAAAGGGTGAAAGTGATATCTCGCGGCACCCAGGAAATTCACGCGAATTCAAGCATGGCTAACTCTCTCTTTAAGCTTTCATTAAAAGATTATTGAATCTCGCATTATGTGTTCAAGTTGTTCTCATTGAAACTATAGACATTAATATTCACAATAGAAATTGAATACTCGAAAATTCTCATGAAGTTAGCAGAGACGACTTATCCGTGCAAGATGTCTTGTGTTAGTGTATCGTGAAAGAGGATGAAAAGTGGAATCGAGATAATACAACTATGATATTCCAAGATATGAAGCATCAGCAATGGAGAGGTGTCTTGATGAAGAAAGATATATGTATTTATCGTTTCTATGTATACTAGGTTGGCTGCAAAGTTTCCAACCTTTTCTCGTTCAAATGCGATGATCACTTGCTGCAGAGCACGAAAATACATACATTTTGCTGCATTACTTTTATAACAGCTTCATTTACACAACAAGTTAAAATGTTTTACAAAAATTACAAATGTTTGAGTCGAACTTCATATTACAGTGCCGGGCGTTTTGCTCATTTTAAATTCGGGAGCGGAGACTCGATAGTCGGCATACTCTTCTGATACCATCGATTTCCGATTCTTCGAATCCCAGTGCAACGATTGTTTCCAGGAATTTGAATTTCTTGTCCTCTCTCCTCAAGTTCAACCTTGCACACTCCTGAAAGAACCATGTTAGAAAACAGCCTTTATTTATTGATCTCTGATTGTTTACAATTTTCATAGTTCATAGGCAACGTAAAAATGTGAGATATTTCGCTTTTTTATAATTATTGACTTTTTAATTCTTTCGGAAACGTGGGTCCCCCATGTCACTCAAAAAGCGCCTTTTCGACGGTGTAGTTCTACCCGCACTCTTGTATGGTTCCGAGACTTGGTACCTCTGTAAACGAGAAAAACAAATTCTTTCCCTCGCTCAGCGCAAACTAGAACGCAAAATGATTGGAATTACCGTATTTGATCACGTCACAAATGAGCGGATCCGTGACATCACTAAATTGAAGGATGTAGTTAGAGAGGCGGAAAGACGGAAATGGATATGGGTAGAAAGAATCTCGAATCAAAGCCATGATCGGTGGAATCGGAAGATGCTCGATTGGACCCCAAGAGGGAAGAGGAAGCGAGGCCGACCGGCAAAGAGATGGAGAGATGATTTCGTCAACGCTGCTGGACCACAATTCGTGCAACTCGCAAAAAAACGATCGCAAGCAATGGAGATCTCTCATGGCAACCCAGCTTTAACACCCAAAACCAGCTGATAAAGTTGTTCAAATGTAAATGTGAATGTAAATGACTTTTTAACATGGATAATAATTAAGAAGATACCTTCAACCATACAGATTTCTTCAACGTTGAGGATGAACGGTTCCATCATCTGTAAGACATATTTAATTTCCTCGACAAGAAAACAGTTCACTGTGTACTTCACAGTATACTTTTATAAAAATGCTGCAATACGAGTAGTTTTAGCTCCGATAATGTTATAATTATATGTTTAGCATGCTATTTGCTCAGGCTAATTCGTCCTCTCCCTAAACATGCCAACTGAGGCTAATAACTATTTTACAATACAATTACTCACTCTTTCTGGCTCCCTAGCGTCTCTCCGCTTGATCATTGGATACTCTTGAAAGGCTTCTTCTTCTCCCTAAACACCAATAAATGTCTAAATTTGCAATAAAAATCTATCTATCTATCTATCTATCTATCTATCTATCTATCTATCTATCTATCTATCTATCTATCTATCTATCTATCTATCTATCTATCTATCTATCTATCTATCTATCTATCTATCTATCTATCTATCTATCTATCTATCTATCTATCTATCTATCTATCTATCTATCTATCTATCTATCTATCTATCTATCTATCTATCTATCTATCTATCTATCTATCTATCTATCTATCTATCTATCTATCTATCTATCTATCTATCTATCTATCTATCTATCTATCTATCTATCTATCTATCTATCTATCTATCTATCTATCTATCTATCTATCTATCTATCTATCTATCTATCTATCTATCTATCTATCTATCTATCTATCTATCTATCTATCTATCTATCTATCTATCTATCTATCTATCTATCTATCTATCTATCTATCTATCTATCTATCTATCTATCTATCTATCTATCTATCTATCTATCTATCTATCTATCTATCTATCTATCTATCTATCTATCTATCTATCTATCTATCTATCTATCTATCTATCTATCTATCTATCTATCTATCTATCTATCTATCTATCTATCTATCTATCTATCTATCTATCTATCTATCTATCTATCTATCTATCTATCTATCTATCTATCTATCTATCTATCTATCTATCTATCTATCTATCTATCTATCTATCTATCTATCTATCTATCTATCTATCTATCTATCTATCTATCTATCTATCTATCTATCTATCTATCTATCTATCTATCTATCTATCTATCTATCTATCTATCTATCTATCTATCTATCTATCTATCTATCTATCTATCTATCTATCTATCTATCTATCTATCTATCTATCTATCTATCTATCTATCTATCTATCTATCTATCTATCTATCTATCTATCTATCTATCTATCTATCTATCTATCTATCTATCTATCTATCTATCTATCTATCTATCTATCTATCTATCTATCTATCTATCTATCTATCTATCTATCTATCTATCTATCTATCTATCTATCTATCTATCTATCTATCTATCTATCTATCTATCTATCTATCTATCTATCTATCTATCTATCTATCTATCTATCTATCTATCTATCTATCTATCTATCTATCTATCTATCTATCTATCTATCTATCTATCTATCTATCTATCTATCTATCTATCTATCTATCTATAAGTATCTATTCACGCACTCCATTCAACGCAGTTCCGTAGATTGTGGACGTGGACTCTGGCGCTCCATAATGGATCAAACCAATCACGATTACCCTGCAATATTTCATAATAGAAAATTGGAAATCACTCTAGAATCGTCGGTAGTAGGAACAGTAGCTTGTAACGATCGGCTCGTGGGCGGTCATATGCTACTAGTACGACTACCGTGGCCGGGCACCATCGGTTCTAGAACAGTCATCCTAATTCGACAGTCCGAAATAACGTGTAAATTATTACATTGTTTGGTGCAGACAGAGCAACACAAAATACAAATCATGACGCTAAAATTCCTGTTATCAGAGGTCGTCGTCAGAGTCATTCTTGGTCTCATAAGGTAAGAAGAAATTGAAATAATGATCGACCGGCAAATATCTCATTTTTCGAAATTGATTCAGAAAAAGAAGGGCAATCCAAAGCAGGAGTGACTAACTATACCGATGTACACTCTCGATACTAGGGTTCGCCTGGCAAGAAAAAGACTATTTTTTCCCGAAATGACGAGAATGATCTTGGCAAGAAGTGAAATGAGAAGATTTCTTGTTTATTTCTTGAAATTATCCAAGAACTAAATAAGAACCAAGATTATTTCAAGAAATTTGTGAAAATCGATTATGAAAATTTAGTAGTTTATGCAACATCGCCAGTTATTCACGAACGCATAAAACCCGTACCTTAAAAAAATTGACCTAATTCTTCCAAAATCCAATTCACTACTCCGAAAACGATGGAAATATTCTTTTGCTTGTCATTTGTATATTCAAGCCTACCCCCGAAAATAAAATTAGTGAATCCATGAGTGCCTCGTACTCTTATGCGCGCCTATCGTGCTGACGACCGATCATAAAGCGAATCAGGAATGAATATTGTTCAAATTCAGCTATCATTATGCAAATTATTAACGTTATTATGAATAATTATTTTGATTAAATCGATATTTTGAAACTAAGAATTGACTAAGTTTTCTTTCCAAGAAATTGTCAAGAAACATGATCTTGAAATGGTTTTCATTGTTCTTGCAAGAAGTGAGATAATTGGATTATCTCATTTCGGGATCCCAAGATCTTGCTTGCCAGGCGAACCCTACTCGATACCTGTGCCATCAACTATCACTGTTTCGAAACCATTGTGATAATCTGCTCCGGAAAAAAAGTTATCTAATCGGACCTATCTCAACGCTAACTGTCAATTTTGGTTTGACTCCAGAACCAGTCTATCTAAAGTTAGAGTTTAATGATTCTGCGCGATCGGGGGAGGTCACTAGTATAATCGGTGACTACCTCGATCACTGACCGTTTACACCTGTTCAAGTTATAACGAAAAATCTTCTTGTTGAGATTTTGTGACAGAACTTTTGAGCATGACACCCGAATTGCACGAGAATTCTTATATTTTGCATTCAGACATGTTTTGCTCCGCACAGTTCGCTTCAGTTGAATAAATCAGAAAATGAATCGAGAATATTCGTAAAGAAAATAAGAGTTTGAAACTGTACATGTATAGAGCGAGATTTTGAAAAGAGAGAGAGAGAGAGAGTGCACGAAAGCACACTCGCTAACATTAGAGTTTCAAACTCTCGCTCTGAGCATTTCAAGATTATAGTTTGTTCTCACCATCTCGTGCCTGTCTACACTGGAGTATGGATGTTGTCGGATCGAAGTCACGTCACTCCTGATAGAGTGTCCATATATCCTTCTGCAATTCAAAACTTGTGATTAAACTAAACAATTTCTTTCATTTAGACAAAAAAGGACATTTTATCTACAATCGTATTGTAGGGTCCCTCAACGAATTCGTGCATTTATACGGTATCCTATTACTCACTTGTTTCTGGTGTGAAAACCCCCTTGACTCGATTCTCCAGGCATACATAATGGTAGATTAACCTGGAATTACATTTATCATTTTTTAACGCGGCACCGTTGAAAATTTCTGCTTTTAAAATTCTGAAAACTTTTACTTTATGCAAGAGCAACCTCCAGTACTGACTTCGAGAAAGCTGTAGTTGTGGATGAATCTGTCCATTTCACTCTTCATGAACCCGGCGAAACGTCTTACGCACTTAAGCAATATTAGAATATCGTACCCTTGTTTTTTGATAAAGTAGACTTAAAAAATGGGGAAAGTTCGCTACCATTTCAAATAGGTACTTTTTTCTAACAATATTCGCTCACTTCAATATTATCATCGTTCTCCAGAGTTCTCAAGTGAGGCACGTGTAGAGTGCTGAATGAATATATTACAATTGATTCTCGAACGAACAAATATAAACAGTTTGAAGCGGAAAATACGGAAGATGGTAGAAAGTTCGAAGGTCGAATGGGAGAGAAGGGACACGAAAAAATGTGGGCGTCACTCGTGTCCTTCAAGTGTCAATAAGGAGATGAAAGGAGATACAAAGGTAATTTCATCCATCAATCTCTATTGATGGGAAGAGCGCGCGGACTTGGGAGATAATGATCTTTGGAATAGGTTGAGAATGAACGAGACGTAGGTGGGAGATGGAGGGAGATATGTGCGAACAGAGGGAATTGGAGTGCATTTCACACGTGTATTACACTAAAACATTTCTAGTCTATGATATTCTAATATTATTGTGTTGGAGGTCCATTGGTTTATCTTTTTTTACGAGGAAACAAAAATGTTTCACATATCACGGCTTGTGAATGACGAAATCTTTTCATTACGAGTTGAAACTCAAACTAGCCGGGATGTGTTGAGGTCAAATGCACTACGCTCTAAGCGCACACTACGCTCTACGAATAGTTTCGGGTGCAGATTCAGTCCAGGGGATGCTCGGAAGCCTGCTTCAGGTCCAGGGGGCGCCCGGTAGCCGGCTCCAGGTTTGGTCCAGTGGGACTTGCGAAAAATGCGGCAAAAGGTTTGCCCGCGGCGGGGGTCGAACCTGCGTCGCTCGGATTGTTAGTCAAGCGCGTAACCCACTTGGCTATGAATTTGGTGAATTATCTTTTGTAAAATTTTAGAGCAATTCTGATCAGTTATCATATGCAAAAGGTTCTGAGAAGATTGCTTGATTTTGAAGCGACATATAAGGAAAATGAGAAAAAGTGTGACCGGACGGAAGGAAAAATAAATGAACGGACAAACAGACAGACAGACAGACAGACGTTAGCATTTTCTAATATTTAGTAATGAACAAATTGAGATCTGTGAATTTTCCTTCATTGCGGGCAGAAATGAACAGGAATGCAAGGGAAGAAATAGTACACAGAACGCGAACTCTCTAGTGACTCGGACTCTCTTATATTAAAGGTGGTGTCCCACGAACTTTTGGTCAACTGAGTTCTCACTGTCGGGTTATGGTAATAGGTTCCCAGATAAGAGCCCCGAAAACCGCATGTTCAGCCGATAAGTTTGAACAAAGTTATTCGCGTTTGGCTCTGTGCCAAACTGACCCTGAATGCAGGAATTCAAAAATGATAGGGAGGGATAAGGGTGGACGAGGAGAAAGCGACCGCGTCATTGAAACATATGAGATGAGGAATGATGGAGCAGGAGATTCGTGATACTCCTTCTTTAAAGAGAGTCAGTTATCTTCTCTGCCCATTACGCGGACTATCTCGCCAACTATCTAAGAGAGTTGAGTTCACTAGAGAGGCGCACATATTAGAGACTTCGTGCACTGTGTAGATGAATGAGGTGGTTCAGTGGAAAAGATGTGCAATAAAGGGAAGTAAAAAGGGGGGAATGGGGATGATAAGGCAAGAAGAACGAAGACGTCCAAATGAGGGAGAAGGGAGAGCAAAGAACAATAGAGGTTTAGTGAGGCAATAGAGTAAATGAAGATGGAAACAAGTTAAAGAAAGAGAGATTCAATTCATCGTCATTATGGGAGAAAGGAGGAAAGATGATTAAGTCTGTTAGTTCAGCGAGGGGGTGGAAGGGGCGGAGACATAGAGATGATCTGGCAGAGAGAACATAGAAAAGATGCACCTCGTTTCAATATCGTTTCGTTGACATCCTCCGGCCCAGAATAACGTGTTGGTGTTATCGTCGGACTCGATTGTCAGAAATTGAACAAAGGATTTATTTAACGGAGGAAATATACTAAAGGACGGCTGGCTCGATTAAGCAAATAAAAAAACAACAAAAAACATATATCTAAGCACGCTTATTACAAAAAGTTAATCTCCATGATCGTTCGATTGAGAAGCCTTAAATTGATATAGAAAAGTATGAAAATGTGACTCCTATGCTCAGGTAGGCCTACAATTTTAGGAACCTCGACTCATTGCTTCTACAATTGGAGTAAAATTGATCATTGCCGGCTTGTAGTGACTTTGTTGTTCCATTCACTGCTCATCCGTCGCTTATGATCAGGGTTCCTGAGCGCATGCATTCTTGGCATGAACTACAATATCTCGCTTACCGGGGACAATTTGTTGTTCAATCAATGGTCGGCATAGTTTTATCGAATTTGGGAACTGTGAACATGAGAACCCTGAAGATGATTTGTATTTTCAGGAAGAAATACACGTATTCGCTTCCCTTTTCTGCTCCCTTTCCACCATAGGAATCGTCTCTGTGATAAAGAGAAAAACTCTCAGGGGCCAGTGATCAGTTAAAAATAAATACATATGAAAATAAACTTGAAAAATTCTTTACACCCCACCGGTAAACCCCCCTGTGCAAGTACAGTACTATTAAGTCGGTTATTGTTTAGAATGGATCTGATTGCAACTCACTTTACATTGACGGGTACTATGTAACAAGGTGGACGAATACTTATCATTCTTATGCAATATATGCGTCTTGTCCGAGAAGTATGAGGTACAGTACTGAAATAATATATGCTATAATCAATGCGTAGAGTACTGAAATAATATATGCTATAATCAATGCGAAAATGAGCCGAGAGTGGTAGTAATCGATCAGTATAAGAAATGTGGTAGGGGTAGAGCACATGGGGTCACTGTGCACAATCTGATGTGGTATTCTGTCGTCATGGAGGGAAAAGATGAAATGAGGCGGAGTGATTCCGTGCCCAACTCCGTCAGTATCACTAATATACCCTGTGCGCAATCACTTTTATCTCTCCACCCGTGAAGTTGTCCTCTAGTCGGAACGCGCCTTATCAATCAGTCAACAACATTATCACCTTGTCCTCGCACTGTAGTGATTCACTTGCTGAACTGGCATTCATATTTTGAGAATAATTTTCTAGAATTAGGACACAGAGTGAATATGTTCACTAACAGGTGACAAATAGCCGATGAGCATTACTAGAGCGTCCGCTGTGTCATTATAGGAAGGAAGATGAAAGCAAAATGAAAAACCAAAGGAAAAAGGGATTCTTTTCATTTTATACACCTTATGAGTCTGAGTCAGAAGAGGAAAGGAGGGAATGTACGAGAGTCCATTCATAAATGTTGTTAGATAGTCAGGGAGGAGAAGAGACGGGAAGAGAGTGGTACTGTGTGTGTGTAATGAAATATCGATTGGCTGATGAATCTACGTTGCCCACTTATGCGTTTTACGTGAACGCATTCACTTTCTATCCTGAACAAAGTGATTTTTTCCGAGTATTTCGGAGGTTGTTTGAGAGTAGCACGTCGAAATCGCGTGTGAACACATCAATCAATGCATTTTGTAAATGATAAAAAAGGTGGTAAAGGGTCTAGGTCTTCTGCACGCTAAGCGGTCTCGACCACCCCTATTCCTGAGTAGCAACGAGAGCCTGTCCTGAGATGATCAGCGGTCTGTTGCGAGGCAATCCTCGTGTTTTGTGCTGTGAATCGGGACCCCTTTCGGCATATTTGGATCACTACCAATATTTCTTAACCCCCTCCCCTTGGTGGGGTGGATCTGCAGACACGGGGGGTCGAAGTTGTGGCCATCCGATTCCCATTCTAGCACACGCACTGCGCTGCGCTACCCGAATTTTGAGGCCATCTATGAAATGCGTCTTATGATTGACGTACAATTGATCATAGCCGGCGTGTAGTGCCTTTATCCCACAAAAAAAGGATGGGGGAGAGAGTGTGTGAAATCGAGAGGGCCCCTCTCACTTTTGCTCTCTGACTCCTTTTAGTAGCTTTGGAGTTATGAACGTCACGCACATGAGCACACGAGTCGCATAGATTCTAGAGAATTAACTGGTCATGGTTGAAACGAAATTTCACTTCCTGTTTATGTTGTGCACGTTTCAACAATAGTTTCAAGTTGATTTTATGCTAATGAGTGTGTTCGGCGAATAGACGATCGTCAACGCTTGCAGCTACTTTAAAGAATGTCCGGGACGAGTCCTGAGTCGAGAATTGCACGTCCGGCAATGTTTCTAGCGTGGAGCAGAACAACGCGAAGCACCAGATCTGTGAGCGTTGGCGGTTCGTAACCATGAGGTTTGAGCCTCACAAGCCGTTTGTCCATTTGCTCACGTGAAGCAAACAAGGGCGGTTGCTAAACGACAGGGCTGCCCTCAGATGTAGTTGTCCCGAGTGCCGTCCATAACCCCGTGCAGAGTTGTCTTATTTTCGCAATCTACCTCGGTTTGTTCCATCTTTTTACACATAAACAACTTTATCAGCTGGTTTGAGACGTTAGGTCAACTGGTCTGCTTTGAAAATCCTCCATTGCTGTCGACCGTATGTCAAACTAACGATGTAGCTAGATGCTATTCTCCAAATATACTTCTCATTTCCCGCGCATGCGAGTGATTAGAAATGTATGCTACCATTTGAACCGTTTCTTTTCAAAGTTCGCCCATGACGAAGCTACTTCTACTCGTTTGCTCCGTTCAATTCTTCCGCTTTGCTCGCGGATCGGCGTGCTTCATGGCGACCGCAAGTGCGCTCGCGACGCGGCCTGTGTTGACGGAGATGCAGGCTGAGACTGAGACAGATTGCGAGAACGCCTGTGCAGAGGACGCAAAGGTAATTTTTAAATGTCGGCCCACTTGGTCAACAATCTTTTAACAATCTTTAAAAAAACATTGTTTAAGCGCTTTGAAAAATGTCGAAATAGTTGCATCACAGGGAAGTCACTCGATTGCATGGTATACATATATAGAGTGTGAAATATGAGTAGTGAATTCGTGGAGAAAAGTATTTTTCATCTACTTTGCAAACTTTTCGAATTAATTTTTCAAATCATATTCCTCAGTGCAACGCATACTCGTATGTCGGCAGTCGGTGCGAGTTGCTCGGTGCGATAGTAAGCGATGCTCAGTTATGGGAACGAACTGCCGAGTGTGGGTTGCACTTTTTTCATTCAAACTTCAAGTAGTGTTGACTACTCAGAAAACGCTAAAATACCGAGATGCAACCTTATGACGCGCTCATTATTGAGTATTGAGTCATTTCATTGCTGGAATTTTTGGAGATGAATTCCTCGTTTTTGCTATCCATTTCACTCCCTATATCCCACGCAATTCTTCCAGAATCCTTTTGTTCTCCACAAGGAATTGGGTGTTTTTTTTGGGAATCGAAAGGTGTGCAGAAATGAGCGATTTCTCAACGTAGTGAAAGAGAGATTTCTGATTCTCAGTCGTCATAGAGATGACAACGCTATACTGTAGTACGATGGATGAGAGGAGAGTCTGTGCAACTGAAAAAGTCTGTCGGCCCACTCTCAAATTGAATTAGTATGCTAAGATCAATGTCAATTTCGATGAGTACTGCAATTAACAGTGTTAGAAACTATAATAAGTATGTTTCGCTCCCTTAGTGTCAACACAGTGGCACTGTAGATAATAGCAGTTGCTTATTCTTTGCTGTCTCTACAAATGATCACTACATATTTGCTTCGCAACTAAAAGGCTATTCGGAAAGATTTCGCACTTCCATTTTTTGTTGAGAAACACTTCCTGGCTATGAAATTGAGCTTAATGTTGCTACTAATAGTTTGATTGCAGGTCCCACTCCTGCGACTACATCAACAATAACAACGACAACTACAGGTGAACAACCGGAAGTTTTTTTAAAGCTTTTTTTTAAAGTTTGGCTCCGGGATGACCACTTTGAATTTGCTGCGCAGCTTCCCAAGCCCCGTGCTGTGCTCGGGGCTTGGGTAAGCTGCGATTTAAAAAAAATATTTAAAACTTGCAGTTCCCACCACGACTTCAACGAGTGCGACCACAACAACAACAGGTGAACAAAAAGTAAAACTTTAATGGTAAGTTATTTATTTAAATTTAATTAAATTGCAGTTCCTACTACGACCACAACGAGTACGACTACGACAGGTAAACAACTGTGCAACCCACACAAAAATGAAAATCCTATTCTTGGATCAGAAGAACAATGCAATACTTATCAGTGCCGCTATGGGGGATGAATATTCCAAGTTTGAAAGCTTATTGTAACGCGACACTGATAAATATTGTTGGGTGCTGGTCAAGATGAGGATTCGTATAGAAGAGAGGAGCTTCCCTCAGTAGATGCGCCCTAACCGATTATAAGTTTGCACAAGTTCTAGCTAAATTTCAGTTCTTTCTATAGCTAAATATAGTGAGAACTATTGTTGAATTTGCTCTACATAAAACTATAATGGAAATGATGCAGTTCCTACTACAACTACGACTCCATTCACGGATTGCGGCGCGATGGTCCCGCAGGTGCCGTCTGGTTGCGGTATTTATTTTTATGTATTTATTTATTTTTATGTATTTATTTCTTCATCTCCATACTCTTCAGGTTTATGAGAGAACACGAGGAATGAAGTTATCTTATTCAAATGTTTAGTCGAATTTCCGAATTTTTTTATTCAAGGCACTTGCAACAAGGCAACCATCACAAAGGACAAGATCACGTGCCCCAGCCCATACACAGTCTACACCTCCGAAGACATTGTAAGATTCTTCTTTATTTATCATATTCTATTTTTGTCGCATTTTTCGCAAGTGTCAGAAGGTGTCCTAACACGTTTTTAAATACCTGTTTTGCTGAATTTTGAAAAATCTAAAATTTCGAAAAGGTTCCAATTTACGCGCAGAGCGTGGGGGATCACAGGAAAAGTGTTTTACGATGTCGGAAACGTGTCTGAATGTGTTCTAACACGTTTTAACGTGAAAAATCGAAAATTTCGAAAAGTTTTCATTTGATGCGCAGAGCGTGGGGGATCACAGGAAATGTGTTTTACGATGTCGGAAACGTGTCTGAATCTGTTCTAACACGTTTTATCGTTATAAATCGGAAATTTCGAAAAGTTTCCAATTTACGCGCAGAGCGTGGGAGATAACAGGAAAAGTGTTTTGCGATGTCGGAAACGTGTCTGAATGTGTTCTAACACGTTTTAACGTGAAAAATCGAAAATTTCGAAAAGTTTCCATTTGATGCGCAGAGCGTGGGGGATCACAGGAAATGTGTTTTACGATGTCGGAAACGTGTCTGAATCTGTTCTAACACGTTTTATCGTTATAAATCGGAAATTTCGAAAAGTTTTCAATTGATGCGCAGAGCGTGGGGGATCACAGGAAATGTGTTTGCGATGTCGGGAACGTGTCTGAACACGCCAGGGCAATCAACACAGTATCCTGCGTTTCTGTTGAGAAAGGCTCCTGAGGCTGAGAGCGATCGAAAAAAGGAGCCACGAAGTGGCGTAGTGGCAACTTTTTTCGATCGCTCTCAGCCTCACGAGCCATTTGCAATGGAATAAGCCAGTACTCTTTCTAGCGATTAACATTCCCGAACATCCTAAGCTCCCCCTGGACCGAACCTGGAGTCGGGCCCGAGCTCCCTCTGGACCGAAATTCAAGCCAGCTCCCGAATTCCCCCTGAACCGAACCTCAAGCCGGCTACCCAGCTCCTCCTGAACCAAACCTGGAGCCATCTACCGAGCTCCCCCCTGGACCGAGCCCGCACCTAGAACTATACATAGAGCGTAGTGTACGCATAGTGCGTAGTGCATTTAACCTCAATACAACCCCGCTAGTTACAAATACTAATATAAAAAAAAGATTTTAAAAAACAGGACATTATTTGTCACCGTGCACATTCGTGGCCGGGTAACGTATACTTTCCCACTGGTAGTTCCTCCACTACTAGGGAATCGAAATGTCTGTCTGTTTGTGTGTTGGTTTTTTTTCCTTCCGCGTGACGGACGTTTTTCCGTTTTTTCCGCTATAATTCGCTTCAAAGAGAAAGGCTCGTGAGGCTGAGAGCGATCGAAGAGCCACGAAGTGGCGTAGTGGCAACTTTTTTCGTTCGCTCTCAGCCTCACGAGCCTTTTGCAACGGAATAAGCCTGTACTCTTTCTAGAGATTAACATTCCCTAACATACTAAACTCCCCCTGGACCGTAGTTGGAACCGACTACCGAGTCCTCCTCCCTGGACCGAACCTCAAGAAAGCTACCGAGTTCCCCCTGAACCGTGCCTGAAGAAGGCTACCGAGGTCCCCTGAACCGTACCTGAAGAAGGCTACCGAGGTCCCCCTGGACCGAATCTTAAGTAGGTTACTTAGCTCCCCCTGGACTGTACCTGGAGCAGGCTACCAAGTTCCCCCTGGACCGAACCTTGAGCCAGCTTCCGATCTTCCCCTGGACCGAACATTCACCCATAACTGTGCAGAGAGCGTAGTGTACGCATAGAGCGTAGTGTACGCATAGAGCGTAGTGTATTTAACCTCAACACATCCCGGCTAGTTCACCTTTTGTATTGTTTTTATAAAATTGTAACGGCAAAATGGAATTCAAAGTTCAGGAGTGTGGAACGCTGACCTGCCAGGGAGGCAAATGGACGACCGCCACCGGTAACACTATCAACGCCGGCTGGGATGGTAAGCAACTCAGAGGGAAATAAGTCTACGATTCTAGACTACTTTCAAAGTCTAACCGTCTCGCTCACTTGCACCTATTAGAAGTCGTAGACATATTTCCCCGTGAGAATTTTCTTGTTCAAGTTTTGTCTTTCTATATTTTTAGACTATCGCATTACTTAATAAATGTGTTCAGTGTACTGCAAAAAGTGATCAACATGAAGAGGCGCCGCGTTCCCAATATTCTCGAGACGTAATAAAGAATGTTACCTCATTGTCAATATTTTGTCGCCTACAGTCAAAATGACATATTGTGAACAAAGTATTATAAGATATCATAAGTTATTATAACTATTTATAACTTATTTTTCCTGAGGTTCCCAGTGAACCGAAAAATCTGAAATTTTGGCAGTCGTCTTTTTTCCGCTTGTGAATAACTTATTACCGAACAGAATTTTAATAAAAAATCATTTTAAAAAGTTCTTGGCGGTTTCCCGTACCTCGCAATTTGAAGCCAGAGCCGGGACGCGGGCGAGCCAGAGCCGGGATTCCTAACAAGCCGGATCCGGGAATTAGATTTCGTATTCAAATTTCTCGCCTGTATACCGATAAACCGTTGCCACAGTTGGGTATGCACGGCCCCCGGAGCGCCGACATAGGCCATTGAAAAATGTCGCAAAGGATCAGTAAAAATCTCAGGGTTTTCCCGCGATTTCAAAAACCTACAGTAAAACGTAGTCCCTGAATCACGTTCCCTGAATCGTGTTGGGTATTTTCGAATTGTCTCACAACGATTCGTGATTATCGAGATCACTTCGCGATTCGAGCCGTCAAAAAGCACACATTTTTTCGGACCCGTGTGATTTTTCAAATGATGAAGCACACTCTCTCCCTGATTGTCAATGAAATTTGAATTTCGAACGTCTTTCCGTTGTTTAGCGAGACGATTGAAATACATTGTTTTACTGTTCCGTTTTTTTTGCCGCGACATTTCGGCTAGTCTAATGTCGGAGCTCCGGGGGCCGTGCCGGTATGCGCGAGCGGTTGGAACTCCAAGCCAACAATTGCCTGGCGAGGTATTTGAATAGCAGTAAATTCGAATTCTAATTCCCGGATCCGGCTTGTTAGGAATCCCGGCACTGGCTCGCCCGCGTCCCGGCTCTGGCTTCAAAATGCGAGGTACGGGAAACCGCCCAGAACTTTTTAAAATGATTTTTTATTAAAATTCTGTTCGGTAATAAGTTATTCACAAGCGGAAAAAAGATGACTGCCAAAATTTCAGATTTTTCGGTTCACTGGGAACCTCAGGAAAAAGAAGTTATAAATAGTTATAATAACTTATGATATCTTATAATACTTTGTTCACAATATGTCATTTTGACTGTACGCGTTGCATATGAAGTCAACAATTATCTAACAATGTTTCGAACCTACTCTGGCGGTATCGGTGTTGCGAATCTGGGAAACTTTTTCCGGTCAGTTACGGTACCTTATGACGGCTCGAATCGCGAAGTGATCTCGATAATCACGAATCGTTGTGAGACAATTCGAAAATACCCAACACGATTCAGGGAACGTGATTCAGGGACTACGTTTTACTGTAGGTTTTTGAAATCGCGGGAAAACCCTGAGATTTTTACTGATCCTTTGCGACATTTTTCAATGGCCTATGTCGGCGCTCCGGGGGCCGTGCATACCCAACTGTGGCAACGGTTTATCGGTATACAGGCGAGAAATTTGAATACGAAATCTAATTCCCGGATCCGGCTTGTTAGGAATCCCGGCTCTGGCTCGCCCGCGTCCCGGCTCTGGCTTCAAATTGCGAGGTACGGGAAACCGCCAAGAACTTTTTAAAATGATTTTTTATTAAAATTCTGTTCGGTAATAAGTTATTCACAAGCGGAAAAAAGACGACTGCCAAAATTTCAGATTTTTCGGTTCACTGGGAACCTCAGGAAAAAGAAGTTATAAATAGTTATAATAACTTATGATATCTTATAATACTTTGTTCACAATATGTCATTTTGACTGTACGCGTTGCATATGAAGTCAACAATTATCTAACAATGTTTCGAACCTACTCTGGCGGTATCGGTGTTGCGAATCTGGGAAACTTTTTCCGGTCAGTTACGGTACCTTATGAACAGTTTTAACTGTTTTGTTTAACAAAATTGTATATTCCAAGACCTTGACAACATGGAAAAATACAATGTGGGGTGTAAAAGCAAATGAGACTCACGTACATCCGTTATACTAACGGGTACACGAGTATCTCACGCTTCGAGCCTCTTTCTTCAAATCATCCGACGAACGACGGACGGCATCGACGGTGGTGAGTGAGTCGTACACGGTGTTGTTCGCCTACATGACGTGACCTTCCGCTTCTCGAATGCGACCCCTCCAGATATCTTGGTCCTGCAATGTTGTTAAGTTGAATACACGCAGTTTAATTTTTAAAAAAAATTTTTTTTTAATGAAAAACGCTTTGCGTAGTTCTCCGATCGCACGCATCGTATGCTTCTGATAATGAGAGCTTGATACAGAGCACTTCCAGTAGACGTCCGGCCGGAGTCCGAGTCGCTGGAGACGAAAAAGTGTACAAGTGGTTTCACTACCTTTTCAATGATGGCTTAACGTTGGATTGGTTGAAAAGAATGCAACATACCTCGATGTAGCAGTCAACGTCCTTTTTCATTTGTTCTTAACATAAACGAAGCTAATAGCCCTCTGGCGGAATAAATAATTGTAATTGTAATTGTAATCTTCTTCAGCGATTCAGACGTTGTCTACCGGCACATGACGCGGGCGAATTACAGGTAAGCATTGTTCATTAAAATAGGTGAATATTAACAACGAGTTTTTTAAATGGAATTTATTCTACCTTACAATATTGCAAGACGTCTGGAGATCAAGGATCAGAGCAGCCGAGGACGGGATCATCAAGTGCGAAATGACATCTACTTTGCACTCACGGCCCTCGATCAAGCCCATCGAGCACTCTTCTCTGGTTTTTTTGCCCCAGTAGGGCACCAGGCTGCCTCCCGATGGGGCAAACATCAAAGGTTCCGTGGGGCCCTAGTGGGGGTTTCACCGGGGTCCCAGTGGGGGGAACGGCAGCCCCACAGTGGCCACGGTGGGAACCCATCTAATCCCGCCTGGTGCCCTACTGGGGCAAAAAAACCAGAGTTGATGTTGAAACAAGAGTGCTCGATGGGCAGTGCACTGAACGTGCGTTGCACGGGCGTGGTGATTGCATGAACGATGCATTCAGTAACAGGAGCACTCGACGATGTGAAGTAAGAGGCTCGCTAAGTGAGATACTATTACACCCGGTGGTAATCATTTTGTTTTTCTTGTCGAATTGCACTGATGCCATCTTTTTGGAATATACAAATGTGCTAATACAGCGCACTCAATATCGCATGTATTTGCGCGTCGAGAGGTATCTCAGTGTAGGAAACACACAATGCAAATTATGAGCCTGTTCGTTCCGGCGTATGAGAGAAACAAACAATCAAATATATTTTATTAATCAGTAATGTAAGAGAGGTGCAAGTTTCGAACCAAGTAACATTCTTTATTGCCTATCTGTAAAATTACTGTATCCCAGGGGACGAAAGGGAAGTGACACGTCGCACCAAGCTCATCACGTCTTGCAGTAAACTGAACACGTATTCGGTAAAAAAAAATTTAAAGATAAGAATGCTCGAGAAAATTATGCCTACCAGAGCTGCCGGCCTTCATGACGCCCAGGGCCGAGGAGATCCATGTATCTCCCTGGCAGGTCAACGTTCCCGCCTCCTGAACATATTTTGTAAGTTCTACACTCGGAATTCCGTTGGTGATATGGCCGATTGGGATTATCTTGACGCATAGGACAGCACCTTCACACACCGCCTATCGTGGAGAGAAGATCACTACGACGTAAATACGAATATTTTGATCCCTCCAATTACTTTGTGTTTTTTGTGTAAGATTGTTATACTGTTGTACTATTACTATTGTAGTACTGTACGACCTGGACAAATAATGTGGCGCGATAGATTATTTTTAGAACAGATCATATTCTAAAAATGTATGCTATTGACCAAAGAAGGCGAGCATGTTCCGTTCCCTGAAGGTGCCTGCCTCCTCCACTCCCCCGGCTACCATCTCCGTTTGTGCCAGTAAAGCTGTGCCTGCATAACCCAAAAAAATCTTGTCATAGCTGAGACGAAGAGTTTGTATGAAGCACTGGGGCAGGTGACATCCTTTGCCGTAATTTTTGCTGAGTTGCAGGTACCACAGCCGGGCGGGACCTGCGGCACCAGCTCGCCGCACCCCGCCACTGTGGTCGTTGTCACAACTGCAATGTATTTTTTCCTCAGATTTTAAATTTGAAATTTGCGGTCCTTGGTTAATCTATTCATTCTATACACCAGCGAAGCCGCGACAGCAAGTAAAGAAATGATGAGGAATAAACGATATCCAAAATTAGGGCGAGGAATATAAATATAAATTTTATTTTTTTTGTGAACTGCAAAATGTTCCTCACCCGTTGTAGTCGTCGCTGGAGCCGCGCCTGCAATCACTTTATTAGTATTTTTTACTATTTATTATTTAGCAAAATGCATCAGACTGCGCACTGCGAGTAGTCAACGCCAGCCGAAGAATGAATAAAATAATGATGCAGTCAGAAAAAAATCACTTGAACTAGGACAATGAACTCTCTCTCTTTTCTATTGACATCAACTTAGTTCGCTCTTTGTCGTGATTCTAGTGCCTTTTCTGTCTGACAATTAGACGACTGCACGTCTTAAAGGTTGGTCAACTGAGTTCTCACTGTAGGGTTATGGTAATCGGTTTCCAGATAAGAGCCCCGCAAACCGCATGTTCAGCCGACAAGTTTGAACAAAGTTATTTGCATTTGGCTCTGTGCCAAACTGACTCTGAATGCAGGAATTCAAAAATGATAGGGAGGGATAAGGTTGGACGAGGAGAAAGCGACCGCGTCATTGAAACATATGAGGCTGTTCGCGAGAGGATCAATGAAATGGACGTACACGGAAATTGAAAAGTACTACCAAAATGTGCATACTAATGTTATCGAGGGTGCTGATGATCATGGTGACAATCATTTTGCATTTCACTCATCGGTTCCGGAGTACTGTAACTACCGTTTTCGAGGCTGCAATGCCATATCTCGTGACCCTCTGAACCGATTTGCGTTAAAAAATTTTTCTGCGGGTACTTTAAGATGCTGAGAACAATTTCATATTTTATTTTGACATTTATAGTATTTCTCAAGTTCCAAGAAAATGTTCTCGAACACCATTATTAAGTGCCGCTAATTTCGTATCAGAGAAGATGCGCCGTTTACTCAGCTTTCATATTCTTATGCTACATGCATACTTCAGAGGTACCACAACTATCGATCATGTCATTTTTATTCACAATTTCGTGGAGGAAATGGCCATTATCCATTCATTCATTCATTCATTATTTATTCAGTCAGAGTATCGCATACAAGAAAAATAACTGTGAATAGGGGCAAGAAACGGATGTCCGTCGACGTAGTCGAATCGGTTTTGTGCATGGCAGCAAGGGTATGGGGAAGAAGGGTTAGAGCCAATTCTTAACAATTGATTCAGGGAAAAAGGAGTTGGGCTGGGAGCGGATGAATTTTCGGAAGGAATCTCGGGATAAATCAACCGAGGGGGAAGGGAGGGAATTCCAAATTGATATGGTTCTGGAGGCAAGGGTGGTGTGGGAATTGGGAGGGAAGAAAGGCAGAGAGATACGGAAGTGATGTGAATTACGGACAAATCTAGTAAGAGGAGAACGAGTGAGGAGGGAAGAGTGATCAAGTTCATAATTCCTATGAAGAATGGAATGGAGAAAGACAATATCGGTGACAAATCTACGGCGTTCTAAAGTTGTTAGATTTAGGGAGCGTAAACGATTACAGTAGCTTACTGAAGTCAGAGAACAACGGAAATAGAGCTTCGTAGTGAAGTCGCGTTGGACACGTTCAATATTTTTGGTAGTTTCAACGGAATTAATGGGGTTCCAGATAATGGAACAGGTCTCTAGACTAGGAAGAATAAATGTTGTGAACGATTTCACATAAATATCGATACAATTACTACGGAAAGCTTTGAAAAGGAAGTGCATTTTAGAATTTGATTTCTTAATAATTTCTTTGATATGTTCAGAGAAACAAAGAGAAGGGGTGAAAACGACTCCTAAGTCCTTAACAGTCCTTAACAGAGAAGAATAAATGTTGTGAACGATTTCACATAAATATCGATACAATTACTACGGAAAGCTTTGAAAAGGAAGTGCATTTTAGAATCATTTATTATCATTTTGCACTGCTCATTCGCATTTCGCGGCCTCGTGCGCGGTCAGGGAACACAAAACTCTTAATTAAAAGGGCATAATCGATCTGTGGTACCTCTGAAGTGTACATGTAGCATAAGAATATGAAAGCTGAGAAAACGGCGCATCTTCTCTGATACGAAATTAGCGGCACTTAATAATGGTGTTCGAGAACATTTTCTTGGAACTTGAGAAATACTATAAATGTGAAAATAAAATATGAAATTGTTTTCAGCATGTTAAAGTACCCGCAGAAAAATTTTTCACGCAAATCGGTTCAGAGGGTCACGAGGTATGGCATTACAGCCTCGAAAACGGTAGTTACAGTACTCCGGAACCGATGAGTTAAATGCAAAATGATTGTCACCATGATGATCAGCACCCTCGATAACGTTAATTATGAGATTTCCAGAAAATCGATGTACGAGGTCCTTCACAAAAGTTATTGATCCTCTCGCGAACAGCCTCATATGAGATGAGGAATGATGGAGCAGGAGATTCTTGATACTCCTTCTTTAAAAGTAACATTATCAACACTTGCCAATCTAATTTGTCCCTCATATCTTCTCACCACTCATTTTTGTTTGCGTCCGGAAATCGTGAGTAGATGTAAGGTGGATTTTATTGAATACTTAAATTCCAATATTGGGACTCACAGTCAGCGTTTCGCTCCCACAGCTGTACTTCGGGAACTGTCGCTCCGAGCAGTTCGCATCGTGTGCCGACATACGAATATGCGTAGCACTCAACAAAGCACTGTTTAAGTCTCCGCCCATTTTGGTCATACTGTTGGTAGCACGAATTAGTCCATGTTTCGGAACATTATGTTCCCCATTTTATTCCCATTTCATCAAACCTGGAATCAGCTGCAATTGAAAGCACATAATAAAATCACTGAAATATTGATATGGAGTGTTAGCGTGCCGCGCAGTTTTTTTCACAGTAGTTTCGTTATTTGCGGAACGTAAAATTTACCTTTGCGTCCTCTGCACAGGTGTTCTCGCAATCTGTCGCAGTCCCAGCGGACATCTCCGTCAACAGAGGTCGCGTCGCGAGCGCGCTTGCGGTCGCCGTGAAGCACGCGGATCCGCGAGCGACGCGGACGAATTGATTGGAGCAAACGATCAGAACCAGTTTCGTCATGAGTAGACTAGAAATATTAACGGCTCAATTGGTTGTATGAAAGCCAAATCAACCGCTTTCGCGAGAAAGTGTGCGAGAAATAAGGAGTGTATGTGTGGAGAATATCATCTATATGCATCGTTGCTAGGAGACATGATCGAAAAGAATGGGGGATTCTTATGGCAGCCCAATTTTTCTAACACCTCAAACCAGCTGATGAAGTTGTTCAAATGTAAAATGAGGGGAAGAATCGAGGGAAATTGCGAAAAGAAGACAACCCCAATAGGAGACTATGGACGACACTCGGGACAAAAGCACCCGAGGACAACCAACCGAGGGCGTCGCCTAGCGACACCGACATTGTTTAGTGTCACATGAACCAGCGAGCATTTGAACAAACGGATTGTGAATAGCTCATGATTGCGACCCGCCAACGCTCACTGATCAGTGTTTCTCGTTGTTCAGATCCACGCTAGACATATTTCTGGACGTGCGAATCAGGATTCAGTTCCCTTTCCATTCATAGGACATCTTCTTGAAGTTGCTGTAGACGTACCATAGTATATATGAAACTTGTATAAATATGCGATCATTCAGATATCAGATAATGATAAAAACATATTTATTACAGAGTGCTAGGATTAACGAAATTGTATTTTCCGAGAAGATGAAAACAAGGAATTGAAGGAAATCACATGAAAAACAAATTAGTACCAACGGGTATTCGAGTACTTCACTCAGCGAGCCTCTTGTTTCGTGTCGTACAGTGCACGATAGGCAGGATCGACGGTGATGAGTGCATGGTAGACCTGACGTGGAACAAAAAAAGGAGTTTATTTGCCAACGAGGGAACTAAGGAATGCGAGTTTGAACACATTTGCATTGAAAATGAGCTCATTTTATTACCAGTATGATGGAAAAATCTATTCATGAGAACATTCGACCATTTCTGAGACAAGCAAGGAGTCAAGACTGGCCAGCCACGCACATCTCTTGATAAATGTGTTAACATACAAATACACAAATACCTTTCAAGTTCCTTTCGATAATGTCTTCGAGTACTTGTCGGCGGTCAGCGCGTCGTACACGTCATTGTTTGCGGATATCACCATCTCCTCACTATCAGCATCTCTGGTGCGCCCCCTCAAGATAATTCGATCCTGTAATATTGTAGAGTTGAATAAATACATTTTTAGAAGAAAAAAATCCACTATTAACAATCAAATATGTTAATGAAAAAGAGTTACCTGTAGTTCTCCGACCGCAGTCATCATGTGCTTCTGAGAGCTTGACTCAGTGTACTGCCTGGGTAGCATCTCTTAGACGCTGAAAAAGAAAACAAATGTGACAAGAGTTTTATCTCCTTTTCCAATGATGGCTGAACATTTTGTAAAAGATGGTTCAACAAATGAATCTATGTAGGAGCCAACGTCCAACAATTCCGGATCCTCGTTGGAATCATATATTTTCTTAAAGACACGCTTAGAGGTACTTTCTGTAGTTTCAAAGAACCCAAGCCTCTACCCCTCTCCATCCCACCCACAGCCGAAATGATCTGTCAAATCCGCGAAAAATGATCTTGAAACCATACTTATCTAAGTTCCGTCATTTCTTCAGTAGTGTAACAATTGTATCTTAAACTGACCAGGAAAATCCTCGGAATTGATCAACGTGAAGAGAAAAAACACGATTATGAACAGGGCGTGAGAGCACGTAGAACTCTGTTGATGATGTAATTGGAAAATGCTTTTCAAGAAAACGAAAAAATATGTACATTTGAGTCATTTCTAACGGATTGAAAGAATGGCGGAAAGGTCACTGCTCTAATAACAAGAAACGAGAATAGGATAGAGAACGAAGAGAAAAGATAGATACGAAGAGACAAATGTGAATTGGTATTTCGAAAATATTCGTGAGGACGTGTTTTGTAGAGACCGCCAAACTATTATAATCGATAATCGATTGACGAGGGGTGGATTTCAATTGATTGAAACCGATAATTGATTGACCGGTCAATCGGTTGAAACAATAACAGATAGAAGAGGATAATCGATTGATAATCGATTGAAATAATGGTTTGGCGAATCTATTATCGATTATTACCGGCGCGCCCATTCCTTAGTGAGCGCGCCCACCGATCTGTCTGTAATCGATTGAAAGAGTGATGCGACCTGCGACACGCCAATCGATTGACAAAGGATAATAGATTGAACCCTTTCTATTATCATTTCCATAATAGTTTGAGTAATAATTAGGCGGTCTCTAGTGTTTTGGGAGCTATGAGAATTCGGGAACTTATTATAAGAGAAGCAATGAATACAGGAGAAAAGTGCCGAGTCTAGCAGTGAGAAGCTTTGGACAATAAATTAGAAAATGAAGAGAAATTAAGAAAGGTCACACAGTCACATGCAAGTGTGCGTACTTTATTTATTATATTTCTATGAAAGGCGAGCAAGAGAAGAATGGAAACAAGAAGATAGGACGTCATAGGGAGAAGGATGATCGAGAGATGAATGAATATTGAACAGAGAGGGCAGAGGGAGAGATTGCGGGTAGACTGAGTCCACCAGACTCGTAGTGTAAAGAGCAGAGTAGTGGAGCGATGAGAAGAGCAGTGTTATTCCAGATCGACCTCTTCTCTACGGGACAGGACATGCGAACCATTATTCTCCCCAATCAGAATATCGGACCAAGCTATCTGATTATACGTGTTATGGGAGAGACTTAGACCAGCAGAGATCAAGGGAGTGTTACGGACTTGAATAGATCAATCGAAAGACGGGCGTACAAGTCACAACGCGTATCATCAATTGTATGTCCGAACTGACATGCCGACTTCCAAGTATGGCCTAAAGTAAGACAAACTGTTGTAGGGGCGGTCAACACATGAGTACAACAACAACCAATTAATTTATCCGTAATTACAAATATTTTCACATCTTGGTTGAGGAGTGGTGTCCGGTACGGCATCCATCTTTGGTTTCAATCGAATGAAGTATGTGGAATTGAGGTAATCGTTAATTTCCTCGTCGTATACTGCGTGAAGAACACACGAGAAGGTTTGTGTCCCTTTGTGATGTAGCTGACGATCGCCGGGTTATCGTCCAGGTTTCTCCTCGATCGAAGATGTGAGTTTTTCTGTGTTCCAGTGCTGCGCTCGTGGGAACCTCCTCCTGCAGCAATAATATCTCGCATATTATAAAAAATTTAAAAAAACAGAAAAAAAACTCGAAGCAAACACCAACATAATGACCCATATTCCTCACTACCGACCCGCGAATGCGTTGGTGTAAAGTATATAAAAAGTATAACAAATTCGATGAAGATGATCTGCGAATGGCAATAATGCCAATAGTCTACCCCAAACCAAAAATTATATGTTTCAACAAAGAAGAAGAATTCTAAAACAAGATAACTTACGTGATAAATATGGTCTCGCCGACAACGGAGTTGTTGCAGCCCTTCAGCTTTGATTGTACTTCTGCAGAAGATGTTGGAGTTTCGACAGAAATGGCCCACCACAAAAGAAATGGCCCACTGCGGGACGTGTAGAGTCCTGCAAGCGTTTGTGAAATTTGGAAAAATTCGGAAAGAAAACAAAGGCGCGGAACTGATGAGTGAACAAGATAGTGGGGGTGGTCCTAGACGCGCACCGTTCGCAATTTCAGAGGCAAGGGCCGATGATTGAGAAAGGGAGTTGAGGGGCGAGGACCAGCTGCACATCTCCGTCCTGTTTGGAGGGAGAAATAGATTCACGAATTACAGCGAAGAGGTGCCGTGAACGGGCACTAGAAATACAAGGAGAGAGAAGTGTCGCAATCGATAGGTGGAAGGGCGCAAGTGCACGCATTCTAGTGGGAGAGCGCAGACTAGAACGTGATGAGGACTAAGAGGAAGGAGAGAGGGAGGAATATTCACCAGAGAGGGTAGAGGCGGGAAGTGTAGTAGGCTCGTATGTGTAAAAGAGAGAAGGGAGAAGAGATGAGGAGGACCACAGTCCAGTTCGACCGCTTCTTTAGGGGAGACATTAGCGGACGTTCGAGTTCATCGTATCCAATGCTAAAATAACGGGACAAACTATCTCAATATGCATATGATGGAAAATATTTACGGTGGGTAGTATGAGAGTACGTACGGAGATGTTCACATTTAACGATGCTTCACAAGATAGACAAGCAGTGAATTACTCATGTCAAAAGAAGTGCACTCAACGTTTCCATCAACCATTTGTCCTCGGTCATTTTACTTCCACCTTCCAATCCTTCTTTCCCCTTTTAGGGAACGCGAACACATGCAAAAATAGCCATTCTTTTCATTGAAAATTGGACAAATGCAATCACCTTTCACATCGTCTTTTTGCTCCCTCTCCATTCATAACATTGCAAATCAAATCAAATAAGTTTATCTCATGTGCTCATTTCTATAATTATAAGTTTGAATTAAACGGAACAGTGGGACTGTGTTACGATACGAATTTCACGGTAAACTTTCCGTCCATGAGAGATAACATCGCCCGTTATTTGCATGACATTACTTGAGTGAAATCATTCTTGTAGTCGTACTTCAGAATCCAGGCTTCATTCGCGGTTATCTGCTAAACATAAGGAATTATTACAATTGGGAAAAAAGAAAAAAAAAAGAAAAAGCACAAAATCTCGCCTAATCCACCAGGAACTTCTAAGAAAATGAAGGTCTGTAAATGGGAAGAATTCCAATCCCAATGTTCTACTACGACCCCATCTAAAATTCTTCTTATTTCAAAAAAAGAAGAAATATTCCAATTTAAGTAAAGAACATACGGAACGATGATCTGTGCTTTCTCGATGGGGCTGACAATCGCCGGGTTCTTGGCCATGTTCACCTCGATTGTTGCTACGAATGCTTCGATGGTCGACGCAGACAGTGCTGAACACAGCGAAATGAGTCACCGACTCCACAAGTCTTGGCTAGCAAGCGATCACTTTTAAGTCTAACCCACTCGTAAGAATCTCCTTTTGATGTAGTGTCACATATAGAATTCCATGTTGTTATTGACAATGGTCTCTCCGACTTTGGAGTCGTTGCAGCCCTCCAGCGGTGTCGATTCATTGCAAGGAGAAAATGACGGAGTGTCGCCAAATAATGGCTCAATGAGGGACGTGTAGAGTCCTGAAAGCGTTTACGACATTCAGAAATGCAAGAGAGAACCAAAAGGGTGCAACAGACAAGAAAGCGCGGTAAGTGAGAAACGGAGGAATATAGAGGAGAGAGGGAGATGAATAGAGGTGATATGTTTGGAGCGAGAGATCGCTACACGAAGCGGCCATAATCACTTTGTCAGCGAAGAGGGGGCCTGACGGACATTAGAGAGGGAGTGAGAAGGGTCGCAATCGATAGGGGAAAGGGCGCTGAGTCTGATGAAAGTGTACGCATTCTGTTCATTAATTATTCGAGAGAGACGAGCGAGGGAGAACTAGGACGTGATGGGGATAACCGAGGATTAGACTGAGAGAAAGAGAGAGAGAGAGAGAAAGAGAGAGAGAGAGAGAGAGAGAGAGAGAGAAAGAGAGATAGGCAGAGACAGAGAGAGAGAGAGAGAGAGATGTGATGGGGAGAAGGAGGAACGAAATAGGGATGTATATTCCAGGGTACGTAGAGGGGGTGAGAGTGGAGAGCAGTCGGTGTAAAGGGGGGAAGGAGGGGGGGGTGACATTTGAGCAACCGACACTTGAGCAACCGACATTTGAGCAACGAGCCATAACTCACCAAGGAGTGAGCCTAGCGCTATGGGAGTGGTACCATTGTGACCAGCATCAGAAAAAAATAGATTTCGTAATTAATTAATTAATTAGTATAATTAATTAATTAATTAGTATAATTAATGAGATATTAATTAATTAATTAATTAATTATGAAATCTCAATTACCTGATGCTGATCACAATGGTACCACTCCCATAGCTCTAGGCTCACTCCTAGCTGAGTTATTACCCGTTGCTCAAATGTCGGTTGCTCAAATGTCCGTTGCTCAAATGTCGGTTGCTCAAATGTCCGTTGCTCAAATGTCACCCTCCCCCCCGGGAAGGAAGGGATACGAGACGGGCTGTGGGATTACAGTTCGATCATTTCTCAGACCAAGCGAATTTCCGAATTTTTTCAGATCCAATCGGGCCACAACCTCTGACTATCTGTTCTCCGTCATTTTATATACTTCCATTCTACACGTCCTGTTCCTCATGCAAGGAAACGCGAACTCGCAAACATGGATTTGTATTTATAGAAAATTATACAAATATAATCACCATTCACATCGTCACACGCTCCATTCATAACATTCCAAATTTAATCAAATCAAGGCATTTTATTATCATTTCTATAATCATAAGTTTGTAATAAAAAGACAATAGTGACTGTGCCACGAGATTATTCTTGCAATATGACTGTCGTGAGACAATTATTACATCGCCGTTGGTTTGTATCGTGAGCTTCTTGAAAAAATCGTTCTGGTAGTCGTAACTGATTTTCAACATTCGACAATCGTCTGCAAAATTAATCTAAAATTGTAGCAAATTTGTCGTAATGAAATTTCATGCATTGCGACAGCTACTTCAAAGAAGACAGCAAAAAATTGTTGTTTGAAGAAAGAAGAATGATTCTCAAATTCGAAACCTGACGTGACAATTATAAAATATTTTTAAACTGACCATGAACCCTATATCTTGACAGATTATGGACGCGTTGGATTGCTGTCCTTTCTTGGCTCGTTGCAATTAACGGTAGTCATCCTTCCAAACTCCAGATGTTTTCGACGCCTATTCTCCTTCGTATGAGATGGTGACCTTAACAAGGAATTGAAGAAAAGGTAATGCACATTTTCTAGGAGAACTGTTCTCCATGGATTAAATTCTCAGAGGATCATTCCCCGGCCTCTTCATTTTTACAGCGAGAGAGTGTGTAGAAAGAGTAGGACGGAGAACAGTGATCTATGTTTAATTTCCCGAAATTGGGGAGACGGAACTCGTATATTTCGAAATACGCTCCTTCAAATTCAACCGCCTCTATTGGCCATGTGTTCGCTCTTAATATAAATGTAACATTTTTATGAATACATAGACACATTTTCCAGTCGATGATCTCCCAAGCTTACCTCGATCAGCGTATAGGTGGAAACGATTATTGCATGGAGCTGGATCAAGGCGGCTTGGGCGTTATTGCTAGTGAGAATTGTGTGGGACGTGTAGAGTCCTGCAAAGGGTTGGAGAAGTTAAGGAATACGAGGGAACCACAATGCTAAGATGAAAAGCAAATGGCGAATGATACGATGGGGTTCGGAATGAGGTGAGAGTGGAGAGAGAGAGAGAGACTGGGGAAGGGCAAACCTATACCACGAGCGCAGGGAGAGATCGATACGCCGAGCGGCTGTCTGCACTTACTCAGAGTGGGGGGAGAGGGGAAGGGCAGGGAACGGTCATTAGAGAGGGGAAGAGAGACACAGAAAGAGGGAGAACACTCGAATAGTATCCGGGTGATAATAAATCAGAGTGGAAAGTAGAACGGGGAGCATTTAACTATTTGGTGCAAATATGTTTCACCCATCCATGATAGTCTGCACTATGATGTTCGCTTTAATTTACACACAGAGAAACGTTTGTTGTTTTGAAACTACAAGCACCTCACATGACAACCGCGTTGGTTATATTAAACGAGCATGCAAGTACTGGGAAGACCGACAATCATCAATTGTGAAAATAACAAACGCTGTCAATTAAATAATACAAGCACTATGTGTCAAATGAAATCATGATGCAATCCCAAGTAAACTTTGATATTTCAGTCTATTTATTGTATATTCGATAAATTATTATGTATTTAAGATTGTTAGTGTAAATAAGTTATGCAAAATACTTTCAGGATGCTAATTTGCCCAGAACATGCATGTTCCGTCTCTTTGAGAGACGAGAAAACCGTGGCTGCGCACTTTCGCATTTTGCACCGGGATTCGTCCTCAATCGTGTGCAAAATCTGCCGGAACGGTCCAGATTTCTCAAGCTACAAAACATGGAGGGTTCATATGCAGAGGTTTCACGCGGTATCTCCAGGTACTCATTTATTCTCTTCAATGCAATGTACAAAGGAAACGGTCTATATCCATAGTTCAATTCTTCCCCTCTCTTCCTCATTTTGCCTCCTCTTCATTTCTTGTCCGTCATCCGATCCAAACAATTCACTCAAAGAGCCATCATACGGTAGGCAATCTGAACAAAGCGATAATCATCGATCCCAATCCGGACCACGCCTTCCTTCCCCTGCGTGAATCGGATATTGATTGATTGCCGTGAAGGGCGTCATTGACGCGCTACAGTACTCCCTCTGTTACCGTATCCGGTTGCTCTGCACCGTGCATACAATCGTTTCTATGACTAACCTCTGATAATTTCGCATTTTGTCTCAATTCCACTTCATCTCCCGTCTCTCGATAGATCCACTCAAATCACGGTGATACGGTAGACAATCTGAACAAAGCGATAATTATCGATCCCAATCCGGACCACGCCTTCCTTCCCCTGCGTGAATCGGCTATTGATTGATTGCCGTGAAGGGCGTCATTGACGCGCTACAGTACTCCCTCTGTTACCGTATCCGGTTGCTCTGCACCGTGCATACAATCGTTTCTATGACTAACCTCTGATAATTTTGCATTTTGTCTCAATTCCACTTCATCTCCCGTCTTTCGATAGATCCACTCAAATCACGGTGATACGGTAGACAATCTTAACAAAGCGATAATTATCGATCCCTATCCGGACCACGCCTTCCTTCCCCTGCGTGAATCGGCTATTGATTGATTGCCGTGAAGGGCGTCATGGACGCGCTACAGTACTCCCTCTGTTACCGTATCCGGTTGCTCTGCACCGTGCATACAATCGTTTCTATGACTAACCTCTGATAATTTCGCATTTTCTCTCAATTCCACTTCATCTCCCGTCTCTCGATAGATCCACTCAAATCACGGTGATACGGTAGACAATCTGAACAAAGCGATAATTATCGATCCCAATCCGGACCACGCCTTCCTTCCCCTGCGTGAATCGGCTATTGATTGATTGCCGTGAAGGGCGTCATTGACGCGCTACAGTACTCCCTCTGTTACCGTATCCGGTTGCTCTGCACCGTGCATACAATCGTTTCTATGACTAACCTCTGATAATTTCGCATTTTCTCTCAATTCCACTTCATCTTCCGCATCTCGATAGATTCACTCAAATCACGGTGATATGGTAGGCAATCTGAACAAAGCGATAATTATCGATCCCTATCCGGACCACGCCTTCCTTCCCCTGCGTGAATCGGCTATTGATTGATTGCCGTGAAGGGCGTCATTGACGCGCTACAGTACTCCCTCTGTTACCGTATCCGGTTGCTCTGCACCGTGCATACAATCGTTTCTATGACTAACCTCTGATAATTTCGCATTTTCTCTCAATTCCACTTCATCTTCCGCATCTCGATAGATTCACTCAAATCACGGTGATATGGTAGGCAATCTGAACAAAGTGATGATTATCGATCCCTATCCGGACCCCTTGGTAAAAAACCTTGGTAAAATTGCAAAAAAAACATACAATATTTCTCTGAGAAATATTAAAATATTTTTCAGCTCCAATGCATAATGTGATAGTGAGCTCCACTTTGTCCGACTCTGATGACGATGATGATGACCCACCTGGAATACCAACGTCGCCCTCCCTTCCCTCCTCTCCAACAGTCGCTCCATCGCCAACTCAGAGAAACCCGGCTGTCGAACAGCTGCAAATGGAGTCTCTCGATGGATTGGAAGAGTTGATGAAAACGATGATACTCAAAAGATCGATCGGTATGATTGAAGCTGATCTCAATATGGTAGTTAGCATAATGAGAGATGCCTTTCGTGTAGCTAAACATACCGTACTCGAAATCGGTGCAGATCATATCGATAGATTCTTTGAAAGAGTAGATTCCGTTTTGCATCAATATTCAAGCCCACACATGAGACTTAAACAAATAAATTATTGTGGAAAAAGAAGAATTCAGAGTTTAGTTTTAGGGCCAATCCATTCTACGTTGCTGCACAGGCATGCCAGATGGGAACTATGACCGGATACAGGAGAAAGGTGGGTGAAGTACACTTCAAAAATTGCGATTAAATAGTCTTTTTAAGGACGGTGAGAGAAAGGAGGTAGATCAACCTATTCTGTATTATGGTTTCCCGCTGAAGGAAACACTCGAAGTTGCAGTAAGTGTGGAAGAGGTTAGATATGTTAATCTACGTTAGTCGCTCAATAAGTATATTGAAGATCAAAGATCACCTCATAAATGCGACTCCATCTGCGACACACTACCGTACTCTCAGAGATGGCGACGCATTCAGAGAGGCGGAGGCCTTGCTGAAAGTAAGAAAAATAAGAGACTTTCTATAGTAAATGGACGTTTTATCAGCAAGGAGAGAAACTACTACCAATCTACGTATACTTCGATGATGCTACTCCTGCATCATCTCTGGGGTTCAAGAGTACTAATTACCAAATGGCGTATTTTCACCTATCGATTGCTGGTTTACCTTCCCACCTCTCCGCACCTCTACGGTGTGAAGTAAAATTATATATGAATGCTTATGAATTTTGTTCAGGTTCAAGCATCCACTTGCTATAGCTCACTCCAAAGACGTGACTTCCTTTAACTTTGTTCCCATCTACGATTACATCCTTTCCCAGTTCAAGGGACTCGATACGATGACTATCGAGTTGAACGGACAACTTCACAAGATGAGAGTTAGTCAATAATTTAACAACGTATGAAAAAAACATTTGCGTTAAGGTTGTGCTAATCGCTACCCTCGGTGACAATAAGGGAATGCATGAATTATCTGGCCTTTCGACGACGTTTTCTTCGGGCTCCATTTGCCGGTCAGTATTTGTTTAAAAGTAAATTTAATAAAAAAAAATTGCAGGTGGTGTTCCGCTGAATACAGTGATATGCACCTCTGTCTCAGAGCAGCTACCCTAACCCTTCGTACTGCAAAAGATCACGACCAAGCAATCGACAGTGGCAACGAAACTATGATGCACCACCAGGGAATAAAGTGAGTGAGAAATAAATATCGCCTCTACTGATTGGATATATTGAATACTTAATTCTCAAATTTTCGTTTAAGATATTCGTGCAAGTTGAACGACTTACCTGGATTTCACGTGACGTCGTCTTGTCCTCCGGACCTCTTTCATGATATTCTCGAGGGTGTAGCCCGGAAGGAGATTCATCGTATTCAACAACATCTGAGTCGTCGAGGGTTGTCGCGTGATGACCTCAACACGCGAATTGACCGATACGATTACGGTAGAGTGGACAATGGTAACAGACCCAGCGCCCTCTCGGCTCCTACCGGATCATCGATAGGAAACAAGGCAAACCAGACATGGCTTCTAGTCCGGTTAGTGATTGATTATTGCGAATAATATATTATTTCGAAGTGAGAATAAAAATGAGTTTATATTTCTAAGCAATTTGGTTTCAGATATTTGCTGGTAGTGGCGGAGGATTTTGGAGACATCCAGTCTCCCGAATGGATGCATTTCCGTACCTTCTCCCTCCTCCTCGAGCGATTGACGAAACCGGAGTACGGTAGAGGAGAGTTGGAGAAGCTGGAAGAAGAGATTGAAGAGTGGTTAGAGAGCTATGTTACTCTGTACGGGAAAGATGAAATGCAATCCACAAGTGGACGATTCAAATCGTCTATAACTCCAAAGCATCACTTTCTCTTGCACTATCCCCATCATATACGTAGATTCGGCCCCATCATACATCTCTCCACGTTCACATTCGAGCAGATGCATCTCACAGGAAAGGCCCGATCTTATATTACGAAATGCTATAGGAACCTTCCACTGACCCTTTCTAACACTTGCGCTCTCGTGGTAGCCGAGAGGAGATCTAGACCTTACATTGAATTGACACCTGTCCAACCTGGTTCCATCTCGCTTTCCTCCTCCTCCCCTGTGGCATCACTGCTATCGTCCCTTGCTCAGTCTCTCCCATCGCTCGTTCCGTGCTGCAAATCGCTCGATTTCCGTGGTACTCGTTATTCGTGCAATGATGTAATTGTTCGTGCCAAGACTGCTTCGTTACCCCTATTCTCAACCATACAATCGATTGTAAATATTAATAATGAGTGGCACTTTGTCGGATTTGAGCTTCTTACTCTTTCTCGCTCCGATCTCACTTCCGCATTCAATGTCTCCATTACCACCACCCCCTCTATGACACCCATTAGTGCCCTATGCTCTCCGTTCCCCCTTTCACTTACTAAGACTGTCAAGAGAGAGACCATTGTCGTTGTTAAGTACGGTATCATTTAATTAATTGATTACAAAGCACAAAAGTACATATATAGATTTTTTTTAAATATAAGCGTGATACGTTAATAATATTATTGCATAAAGATAACAGCAGTAGAGCACTTAATAAACACGCGAATTTAATGGGCAACAATGTGGTTACAGTAACACCTATACATTATACTTCAGCGTCCACTGAGATGTCAAACTCATTACATATTCATATCTCTTATAATTTATTCTTTACTCAAAATCTCCTCTGAAAAATCCAAATCCCTGTCTTTCCATTCCTCGTGAACTACAAATGCACTTTCGCCCCCTCAGGAGATCGATTTTGTACTATTTGTGATCAGTATTGTACTAAAATAATAAATCAATAAACCGTTCCCTCACTTCTTTCTCCGATAGTTTCCTCTGTTTCACACTGTCCGATCGTCGTCTCAGCTTGCGAGCTCCGATTTGATCGTCGTCCTGACACGAAAAAAACATTTGAGTACACGCACACTTATGTCACTTTTATAATAGAGATACTTTTATATTAGATTTTGATAAAGATAAGGTGCAACTTGAAACCGCGATGAAGGTCGAAAAAAAATTTTTTACCTCGGAGTTGCTGGTTGATTCCTGATAACCTCTCCAATCAGAATTGAGTGAATCTTCGTCATTCTCTCAACTGCCGCTTGCAGGGAAACTTGCAAAGTCTTGTGCTCCTCCTCCAACTGCAAAATAAATTTATTAGATTACCGTACTCTCAATGATGCCCCTTTACAGTAACTCTACCGTAATCTCCCACACACCTCATAGTACTTCTTCTCCTTATTCTGCTGTTCCTCTCTCATTTTATCCCTCTCCACATTGACTCTCTCCAGTCAATTCTTCTCTGACGTAATCACGTGCTTCTCGCGATGATTGAAGTACCTTAATAAAAACACATCACACATCATCATCATGGAACGTCTAATTATACTTCAGCGTCCAATGAGATGACAAACTCTCCCCACATTCATCTCACTTGATTTCTTTTCTACTCAAAAGTGGATAAACGTACGCGACAAATTCGGGAGGGAGAAATAGAAGAGATCGCCCATCCACTTTGATGAAGGCCTTCTCGAATTCGTCTCGTCCCACTCCAACCAATTCAGCCTGCAACCAATCAAATATATTCTCTTAGATTCTCATCTCAAAGGGAAGAAGCCTGCGGCTCGAGAACTCTGGGCAACCGAGCAACGAAATGTCTAAAAGGTGCCATTCCCTTGTCTCGAACCGAAGTGATTAGACTTCTAAAATCGTCGCTCATATTCAGTAGCCTAGACTAGATTCGTAGACACCCCCCCTCTGAATTGTTAAATTCCAATGAGATTCACGTGCTTTCCACGACCAAAGTGTGCCGAGGGATCTCGTTTCCATAGAATCAGAAGTGATAGAAGTAAATAGAGAGGAGAAGAGGGGGATAACAAACCTTATTAGAGAAACCATCGAGGAAACGAGAAGAAGTGTGCAGATGGCGTACGCCTCTCTCTTCTTCCTTACATCCTTCTCGTGGGAATTCTTCTTGCAGTGAATGAATCTGAAAGCATAATAATATATACTAAATTAATTAAAAATTCATAAAATTACATTAATTACAAAAATATGAATACCTCTCATAGTGAAGTTCATCAGTCCTCCGATCGATCAATAAGAAGACGCAATCTACAACAAATTTATTCCGTTGAGCACATACCACGAAATCGATGAAAAAGTAAAAATGAGCGGTAATGTTGAAATAGAAACATGAACGTAGGCCAATGTATTTTCAACATATAATTTAATTTTTAAATGTTTACCTCTGTACACAACTGGGATGGTAGTATTTCCTGCAGAGGGCGGCATCGGATCCAATCACCATTCCAGTGCGAGACTCGAGACGATCCAAGCAACCACAGCCTGCCTGCAAGCGTCAACAATACTTTCATGTCTATTGTTTTGTACTATGTTCTGAGAACATAGTATGCGGGATTCAAATTCCGAGCTAAAAATGGTACATAAAATGACGCCAGTCGTGTGAAGAAATGCCTAGTTTCATTGTAAAACCAAGCATGTTTCAATGTCATTGCATAAAAAAGGCGGTACAACGAACCTTCTTTCCGAACTGCTTGTAGTCAATCTCCTGCCACGACACGGCCAACAATCTCTCCACGTCGCCGAATGTGATACCAGGAGTGTAGAGTGCACACACAACATGTGCCCAGCGACCACCAATATCTGCAATATTTGTATTACATACTGGTTAGAAGCCAATTTAAAATATGATAAGCGGATGGAGGAATGATGCCAGTCATGGACGCTCGTATGAAGACATATCTAGTATGTTTTTTTTTCCGTTCTTCAATTCTATAGCTAAACAAATGTGATTACCAAACACACTCAATCACTTTCTCTACTAGCCTATCATGCTCACTTCCCATCACCACTTTAATTGCCCTTATCACTCATATCATCAATCACTATCAATACCCAAGGGTGAAATACCTGATCGCTTCATGGCTCCGTCTCTTCCTGGATACAACTCGTAGTGGTGAGGCTCCTTCTCGCCGTGGATGCATGGATGTAACGTGGATGTAACGGACGGCGATTCAGGACAATCGGCGTCGCCACCGAGCTCTTGGTCCATACCGTAGCACTGCCGCACCACATCTGCAATCAACAACTGAGTGTTTAAATAAATTATCAATCGATTTGATGTCAGTATAATCATTATGAAATGCTTATCGTCACTATCGAAAGAACGATAGGGGATGACTCACTTGTCGCACTGAATACCCTCGTGCCTGGCCGAACTCCGGACGGAGATTCCGACATATTGAACAAATTGGCTCTTCCTCTTCTAGCTCCGCGCCAGGAGAATGTTGACCTGATAAACAGGTTATATAAATAATCGGAAGTCGCATGGTCAATAGAGAAGAATAATGGAACATTGATATTTTATCATAATTAAGGATCCATCTCTAGTAACAACTCACGTAAAAGGAAGATGGTGAAGCGGCACAGAATGATTCCATTGGGGGACTGGTCGATAGATTGGACGCGTCATTAGGACTCTGTTTCGGCACGTCGACCGGATCACTCGCTTGCATTAATCGATAGCTTTCTTCGCCCAGTCTAAGCAGAGATCAGTCCACTGCCTGTAACACCATTCAATCAATCAAATGAATCAATTGAAAAACAGGAACTAAGGGTGTGACATTCGTTCAAATGGAATTTAAGGCACGATAAAATACAAAATGAAACTTAGATTCCGGTTTCACCGAACACTAGATAATTTCACGTTCACCAAACGCGATTTCAACTTTAACGATAATGCAGTTGCATAACTGAACATAAAATGGCCACTGCACAACGAAAGAAGGCCAGAAAATCGGGTTATTAACAGAAATAACAAATTACGCAATCACTGTAGCCGTGACCAGTGTTTAGTTATATTTTCTCGCTAGCGTAGATAATGCAGCTACCGTATTTCTATTCACTTTAATTATTTAAATTTTAGAGATATTTTCGAAATTGCATTTATTTTTAAATTTCGCGCTTTTTTCTATGTAGTTTATAGTTTAGTCAACTGGCAAACTGCCAGAACATCGTGCTCGTGTATCCGTGAACATGTTTTCCTGCTATAGTTGTTGATATTTTCCTTCTAGCGGTATGTCCGTGTCCATTTTGGACATGGTCTCTCAGACGATCGCTGTCCGCTTCGACGAGGCTTTGCCACACTCTGAAGAGGCCGTCAAGGTGTTCCTCAGAAGCATGGGCCTCGAGGCGACATCCGTCTTCCACTACTGTATGGGTAGTGAATATCCCATACGTGGGATTATTGACTATCCTGGCCACTACGTTGCTTATGTGAATGTGAGTTCATCTTCATTTCTCATCTCCTATGTGCTTGTTTATTTATTTATTTCTATTTCTTAACTTCGAAAACCTCTTCAGCCCTCACTCTCTCAACCTTCTTCCACTCACACTATCTATCCGGCGAAGAACGAGTTGGCCAGACCCGAGTCCAAGCCAGTCGTGAATCATGCAGTCGATCCGCCACCGCCGGCCGACGACAAGAAGCTGCATGTACGTCGTCAGTTTCCATATCAATTGATGCTTTTGTTTTAGCTCACTTCTCCTAATGACGAGCAAGCCCATCACTCCGCTTCTTTTGACGACGATACCGATGAGTTAACACTCAATATCAAGTACGATAATGGTGAAGTGGAGAGGGAGGAAGTTGTTGAAGAGGAGGAGGTAGTTTTTTCTCCTTTCTGTTTTTTTAAAAGATGGTATTACGATTCAAGAGTCTCAATGTCACTCCAATTGACGTCACCCCACTATTGTCATCGATAACAAACTCAGAGGTTATTAAACCTCTTTTTCATCAAAAGTAACACTTCGTTTAAGGTATCCGCTGCACTTCGATCTCTCGACCTCAAGTCGAAAATGGAATCATGCAAGGAGGGGAGGAAATGCTTGCTTCTTGTTCAGAAGAACACCGATTTCATGGTGGAGTCCAACGATAGATGCACGATTCTAAGATTCCTCTCCGGAATACTTTTGAAGGATGCAATCAAGTTAGTCATTATACTTTATGTGATGCAAGTATAATAGCAATGATCTAGGCCGTACTACCCAACACGAGATGAAATGGACTTAATAATGATTAAGTTCATGGTACTCGCCAATCAAATGCTCGACATTGTAAGTTACATTGCTTGGTCCATTTAATAAATACTCTGTTCTAGCGTGCGTTTACAACTCGTACCACTGGATGGCTTCAGATGCGAATGGGAAATGCACGAAGCAGATTGAAAGCTCTCGGAGAAGACATTCCTGATCCAGCGCCGGTCGGTTCGAGTTCATCACTCTTGCTTAACAAAACTTTCTCTAGAAGCGCCCTCGCACGGATACGGTGATTCATGGGGATTCGGAGCTTGAGAATCAGAAATTTCAAGCATCAATAGACGGCACTGCGAAGGCGCTCGCGCTCGAATTGGCAACCCGGTGAGTTGCTCACCTTATTACCTCTATCCTTTCGATAGCTACTTCAACACGATAAAGATTCTTTCAGAAATTGGCGAATGAATTTCGCAAAGAAGAAAAAGGTCGAGGACACAATCTGTTCGATCCGCCAAGTCGTGACTGCTCCCAGAATGGTTAGATTTTTCTTCAATTATTTTTCGGAACCCCGAATGATTACCATGTTTCAGATAATGACGGATCTGGAATCGAGAGGTATCGTAACTTGGGATGCAAATGATTCGGATGCACTTACTGAGAGTGTCGAATCTACAATGAGAATTCACTTGGGAGAGGCCAAATTCAATGGAATCGAAGCCGCAGGTTAGTTTTATTCGACGAAATTAAATTTTGATGAAATTTTTAGATCAACAAACTCGGGTCATACCCAAAATGTCCCCCCCCCTCCTAAAAAGATGCCCAAAATGTCCCCGGAGAAAGTGCCCGAAATGTCCCCTGCCCAAAATGTCCCCCCATGCCCAAAATGTCCCCCCTGCCCGAAATATCCCCTGCCCGAAATGTCCCCCCCCCCTTCCGAGGAGGGGGAGAGAGTAGGGGAGAGGAGAGAGATAGCGTCCTCTCCTTTGCCGCCAAGCCATTTTAGGCGATTTTCAAGGTGCTCGATCTCAGCCGAGAGTAAACCGATTGATATAATTTTTTTGGTTTCAGAGGTCTTCTTGCTTATAGCAATAAATAGAACCGAGTATTAAGCAAATATATTAAAATAGAGTCGAGTTACAGCAAGTCAAATATGGCCGTTTTCACCCACATAAGGTTTTCACCCCATGGTGAAAAAAAAGTGAAATTTTTCGATCTCACAAACTTTCATGAAATGTTCATACAACACATTTCCCATGATGGGGAATTCGATTTCATCAATATTTTCACTTCATGTCGCCTCAAAAAGCGACAATTTTCGACTGCTTGAGGCTGTTTTATCGCTATTACGTTGTTTTTTCTCTCAAATAATTTACTATGATTTCTATGAAGATAGCAAAATATATTAAATGAAGAAACAATTCAGTCGCCGTACTAATCTCACCTCGTTTGCCAGGCAGATAACATGTTAGAGAGTGTGTTGGAGAAGAGATACGAGGAAATATGTCCAGGATTGTGAAACTCAGCGATGCGAATTTTTGGAATGAAATTTGTATGGGGTTATCTATTGTGGGGTTTTAATGTTATATTTTTAAAATATCTTTTTATAATATTTTTGGCCAAACACCGGAGTATTCTGTGCAATGTGTGTTTGTTCTTTCATTGTGTGTCCTCCCCGGAACATTGTTGAATGTGTAGTGAAAACAACGAGCCATGAGTAAACGAGAAAAATATCATGAAAGAAACTCGAAAGGATCGAAATCAATGCGTACGAAATGCGAATTAAATAATAATTCCAGAACAAAATTTGAATCTAAAATCCCAGCCCTTGTTTTGATTGCTTTTCGAAGACTTGCCGTTGGTATTTTGGTGGGCGTTTGAAATATACTATCACTGATTCAATAGCTATCAAAACTAGAAGAGACATTATCAAAAAATCCAGACAATTACATGACGGGCAATTTCTCCAAAGATTAATTTGAAAGTTTCTCTGATTAAAACAAATAATGCGGTTTTGCTAGCATCTTTCAGTAGTTATTGATTGATCTGTGTATGACATAGTGGATAGACGAGCATGATTGAATATTTACTTAATTCGAGATGTTTCGGGCAAACAGCCCATCTTCATCCGGTTTCACCTCAAATTAGGGAAAATAAAATTTATTTCTTTTTTCCCTAGTTTGGGCTTTTTGCCCGAAACTAGGGATAACAAAATGAAAACGGGAAGCGGAATTAGCCATGCAAATCGGCGAGAGTCGTCTCTTGCCGGCATGCACGCTAATCTAATCAAATTTCCGCTTTGATTCCGGATTGGAAGCAGAAAGATCACGAAAACGGAAAATCATCTTTTCATATAATTTTTCCACGGAAGCTGGGACAATCGGACTCTGCAGACAATATAAAAAAACACAATATAAAAAACTCTCAAAACAATTTATAAGGTCAAAAAATATTTGTGGTATTAATCCACCAAATTTCGGGTTTGCCATGGATTTACATACGATCAGACGAAAGAGGGTTTTCTGCCTTGATTCCACCTAGGAAATGAGCACATTGAGCTCTTGCCGGCAATAAGGGCACATCAGTTTGAATTCCACCTTCATTACGCTTTCCGTTTTTGCCATCCCTAGCTGAAACGTCTCGAATAAAGTAAATATTCAATGACGCTCGTCTATCCACTCGGTCATACACAGATCAATCACTAATTCTACACAATGACGAGAATTACTAAGTCTCTTTCTTTCTCGGTGTCTATTCACACCTGGAAATGTTAAGGCCTGGAATCGTAAGTCATTTCTGCAAATTTAATTTTGAGACCAAACAGTTTTGGATAATGAAATGAAAATCAAAGATTGAATGTTCTATGTCTTTTTCTCTTGCACTTTGGTCAGTTCACTGACTGCAACAAACACACAGACGGTTAAATAAGTCTGCCATTTTTTTTTTCATTTTTTTTTGAAATTGTTGAAATAGAAAGGTCCCTAGAAAATAGAAAGGTCCCATAAAATAAAAAGGTACCAAGAATGTTTTTATAAATGATGCTGCAAATAGAATGGTCCCAACATCGTGCGAAAATTGTCCGGAAAAATATAAAGGTCCCAAGAAATACCATTATTAAAAATAGAAAAGTCCCATGAAATAGAGAGGTCCCATGAAATAGAAATTGTTGAATTGGATTTCGAAAAATAAAGGTCCCAATAAAGGTAAAAAATAGAAAGTGTCAAAAATATTTTTAATGAAATCATTTTAAAGTTAAAATAAGTTCTCTGTAGCAGCGAAAGGGTACCACTTAGCAGACACTATCTGACAGGGTAGAAATAGGTCCGTACTAGCGAAAAATTTGACTATGCTGAAAAGTTGCCCTAGGTGGTAAACTTGATGCGTAGATTCCGAAAATGCACCTTAAAATTGTCTCAGGTCAACCCCGGCTGAGATATGTTTCATATGCGATAAAAGGTCAATTTTCTATTTCGAGAACGGATCACCGAAACTCCTTCATAGTTATATTTTCTGAAAGCTCACCACGGAAGGAGTATTTTTTTTTCGTTTAAACTTTTCTTCCAACTTCTCGTTGAAAAAAGTTACTGTAAGTCAAAAAATCAAACTTGTTTTTTTTGAAAATTTAGTTTTTCCAATCCAGATTTTTTAAAATATCTTTTGACAATTTCTATTTTTTTAAATATTATTTTCTAAGAACCTCTATTCCGGAACAGAGCCAACAATTGCAAGAATAATTGTAACGCTGCAAAATATGTGTTCTCATATTTTACATTAGGTATTCTTCCCGAAACCGGACGAGTGCGAGTTCCTCTCGGACCCCGCAGATTCAGATAGACACAAATGCGATTGGACAACTGATGAGAAGTGCAGAGCTGTCAATGTTCTGAGCACCAAAATCGCGTTAGTTAATCCTGAGAGATAACATTTTAAATTTAATGATCCAGTTTCTAAAACAGGACCATTAAATTTTCTGGGCCATTACGTTTAAAAAAATAGAATAGTTATTTCCAGAAAATCAATGTCTATGGAGAATGCAGAATATTCGAAACAGGGTCACGTGAAGAAACCAGGAAGAGTACAGAAAGAAGGCAATGCCACTATTGCCAACAGACTAGGCAACCTTCCGAGTATTATCGACAGAAATGAAGTCCAGGTAGATCAACGAAACGGAACCTTGTAAAAAAAAGTCTTTAGGAAGTGCTCGAACTGTACTCAGGAGGTGAAAACAGGAGAAAGAGGAAGAGGCAAATTGCAGCCGACTTGAAACGGTAATATTTTAGTGTTTTTTTTGCAACAGACGCACTGAGAATATCTAATGAACAGGGTAATTTTAAGGAGAATAAATGAATCAGTTCCTTAAATATCAGATCATGTGGAACGATGTCAGCTGGCGCCTATGATGAAGTCGATGACGAGGATCTACAAGTACTCGGAACCACTGATTGTCTCCGAATTAGTGATCCTGCTGATACTAAGCGAATCTATTTGGCTTCTCGAAGAGTGTGTTTATTGAAACAGATTTTTAGATTTTCATGCATACTATATGAAAGAAATTGTTGTTGCAGATGGTGGAGTGGGCGATCAAAGGAGGTATTGAAGCCCTTCTCGTGGATGGAAACTTCTCCTTCACCCCCACTCCATCACTACCGAAGAAACTCGCGTTTCAGGTATACCTACACTTTCTTTATTGTTCTTGTTGTTTTAATTTAAAATATTGTTAGAAACATATTGATAGTAACTATGTCTGTTATAGTTGTACACTGTTCGTGTTTGCATGAGAGGAACGAGTTTCCTTCTCATGGCTGCATTGCTCCCATCCAAGACGGCCAAGGAGTACTCCAAGCTGCTTGAGGTGTCTATTCTAATATATTAGCTGTTCTGTGAATTGGTCAACGAATTAAAAAAAATTAACTTTCAAGAGTTTGGCTGAACTGTTCCAAGACTTCAACCACTCACTCAGTGGTGTTCGAATTGTCAGTGATTGGGAGAACGGAATTATCAAGGCAATCCGTGACACAGTTCCGATGATGTCTCACGAAGGTATCTAGAATGCCTAGAATGAAATAGGCCTTGAATAGAAAAATTATTTATAAAGAAACGAGATGTCAATATCAGTGCGTTCGCAGCAAAAACTGCAATGGAATTAGAAAGAATCCGTACATAAAATTTTGAGTATTTATTATTCATCCCCCGTTTCCCTTTTCCGATCCCGCATTTCCAAAACATTTCTTTATGCGTAAAATACATTGAGATGCGGGATCGGGAGAGGGAGAAAAAAATCAGAAAGACTCAAAACTTGATGTACGGCGAGCATCCAATTTTAGGTGAACACACAGATAAACTTATTTTCAGGATGCCTTTTCCATGCACTCAAGTGTACGAATCACAAATTGAGCCATTTTGGTTTGAAGATAGCTGGAAAGAGCTATCCCGTTATCAAAGAATGGACGAACCGAGTTCGGGCGTCATTCTTCCTTCCTCGCTGCTTCTTCAAAAGGTATCATCCGCAATAATCGATGTTTTGTTCATTAATTAATTAATTATTTTCAGCGCGAAAATCCTTGAAGTGCCAGTGACTCCTATCCACTCGCAATATGCAGCTTGCAAGAACTTCATCGATTATTTCAAAGATGAATGGATGACTCATCCTGAGCCAATGACCTGTAAATTCATGGTCGAGAGTCATAGAACCTCCAATCTCGTTGAATCATGGCACCGGTTAGTTTTGATAGTTGAAATATTATTTCAGAAAAAATGTGCTTCTAGAAACTCATGAATTGTTGATCTCTTAATTTTTCAGAGGTGCGATGGACTATTTCCTCTGCACTCATCCACCTCTGATGACCTTAGTGAAGTTCATCCAAGTAAGCATTAAAAATATTTAATTGGATGATGCTGAAATATTCGACGAAAATGTATTTCGGTAAAAATATAACTCCCTTTCTGTAGCAAACTGAACTAGATGACTTCAACACGCTTCATCACTACGTCGACAAGAACACGAAATTAGAGCAGTCCAAAATCGCCAAAGAAAGATCAGATAAGACCCTTGCACCCATGATTGAATTCGAGGCACTGGTAGATCTTAGAGAATCTCAGGATAGGGACCCAACAGAAGATGAGATCCACTCTTACTTAGACAAGATGGTATCTTTCTGCCATGAACTCACTAACTGAATTGTTCCTGTGCCTAGTCTAACATGATTCTGTACATAGTCTAATTAATTCTTTTATTGCAGTATCGATTCGAGACGAGTGCTCAAATGTCCCCGAACGAAGACTAAGAAGACATACTATGTGAGAGAGAAAAGCGAGAGAGTAATGAGAGAGAATGCGAGAAGAGAGCAGAGAGAGAGAGAGAAGCGCAACTCTATTATTTTCTTGAAGCTTTTTGACTTGCCTTTATTGAGCATTGTTTTCGATACTTTCGAGTTCCTTTAATGATAAATTTTGTTTTCTCGTTTTCTCATCACTCGTTGTTTTGACTACACATTCAACGATGTTCCGGGGAGGAAGACACATAGAAAGAACAGAGATAGCAACACACAATATTCCTCCGTTTGGCCTAAAAATATTATAAAAGGTATTCGCCATTAAGGCACCTTTCAGGAAACACACTTGTTTCAGGCGGGGATACCTTTCTATCCAGATCGCAGAGAGCACAGCCGATATTGGGCAGAGACAGGAGGGAGGAGGAGAGAGTAGGGGAAAGGAGAGGATAGGGAAGATGAATATTCTAGATTAGGGTAAAATTCTAGTGATTTGAAACTGAAATATTTATGGAACTACATATTATATAAAAAGGGAAGGAATGAAAACTTACCCGGTCGTTCCTTGACGATAATAGGCGCATCCATTCGCCTTCGCGATCTTGATGAGAGTACCAAAGTAGCAGAAACCAGCACAATTATCCAAAAAAAGAACTAATTTTAAAAAGGTTGAGTTTAATTTTCAATCAAACTTTCACGACTTAAATACCCTCACAGTCGGATCATTCCCTCACTCTTCATGCAAAAATGACGCTCCTCTTCCATTGTTATCCCCACTGGGTAGATGCGAGTCGGGTTTCCTCTTTGGAACTTTATCCACGGGGATTACTATGTCTATGGCATGTTCTCAAAGAGCTGTGAAGAAAACACTCGTGATATCGACGCTCCTGGAATTCCTTCAACTTTTGCGGCGTGCAGAGCAATTTGTGAGAAGAATGTTCTGGTTATCAGAATCATGAGTGCCCCGTGTGCGCTATCAGAAATCTAGAATCTCAAGAAAAAAAAGAGAATTTGTATACAATTTTATTGTAAATAGTATTCAGTAATAAACAAGTTATGCAATGGAATCACAAAAATATGTCAATCAGTCGAAAATTACCGCTTTAGGAGTCGAAATCGAGTGAAAATATTGATGAAATCAAATTCCCCATAATGGGAAATGTGTTTTATCAACATTTCATGAAAGTTTGTGAGATCGAAAAATTTCACTTTTTTTCACCATGGGGGGTACCCTTATGTGGGTGAAAACGGCCATATTTGACTTGCTGTAACTCGACTCTATTTTAATATATTTGCTTAATACTCGGTTCTATTTATTGCTATAAGCAAGAAGACCTCTGAAACCAAAAATTATGTCAATCGGTTTACTCTCGGCTGAGATCGAGCACCTTGAAAATCGCCTAAAATGGCTTGGCGGCAAAGGAGAGGACGCTATCTCTCTCCTCTCCCCTACTCTCTCCCCCTCCTCGGAAGGGGGGGGGACATTTCGGGCAGGGGATATTTCGGGCAGGGGGGACATTTTGGGCATGGGGGGGACATTTTGGGCAGGGGACATTTCGGGCACATTCTCCGGGGACATTTTGGGCATCTTTTTAGGAGGGGGGGACATTTTGGGTATGACCCAACAAACTCGAGTGGCATATTCGGTGATCGAGATGCTCAACAAGATATCTGGCAGCAAGCGATTACGCCGGGACAGATCAAGCATCTTCATCATTGAATTTACAGTTCGTTCCTTACTTACACTACGATTTCTTTTAATATTTAATACGAGCAGGAGGGAACGGACTCGTCAGATGCTCTCAAGACGATTGCAAAAGAAGGACTGTTGCAGCCCACTCTCTACAGGTGATATACCGTTTCATCTTTTTTCGATCATCATTTAATTGCCTCATAATTACTTATTTCATTACTTAGATTGATTCATTTTATGTATACGTTTATTCAGAATGGGAGTGGATCGATTCAAGATGGCCTTCCACGGACGCGAAATCACTCTTCACATGAATCTCCTCCCTTCCATCCACACTCTTATTGGGTACTGCCATTACTTCGGAATACAGTATACTCCTTCCTTAGTTGACGTATACCAGTTCTACGAGAAGCTTATGGGTGTTCGATCAGGCAAGTGTGCTGCGAACGCACTCACACTGTTCAACTTGGTTAGATCCTAAATTGACTATAGCTAAAGGCTAGATCCAAATAGATGTTGTGTTTTCAAAATTCTCCTAGCTTATGTGTTACATAAATGTATTTCCGTTCTTCCATGTTAATCATCATACTTGTGTTTCTGTGCCATATTGTTTTCCCCCGTTGGAGCTCAGCTCTTACTCGTTCATAAACGAATTCTGTGAAACTTGCTTGTACACGTTCGTTCACAAACAACCACATTCATTATATTCCACATCCAGTGGGCAAAATGAGCCAACTTTTATCGCTCCCTTCTTTTGGAAATTTTCACAAACATGTCCGTTAAAAAACAACAAGCGGTGTTTGTTAAATATAATTGACACTCGTGTCAATCCCCAGGTAACCGACGCCGCTTTCCAGGTGCCCCCAACAATTGACGACTGTCGGTTATATTCTACAAACGTTTCTCTGTGTGTATGTACAAAATATATTTGCAAAAAAATATAATCCGCAATTATCATATCCCCCAGGCAGAAAAGACTGAGGAGAGGGAGTACCATCTGAAAAATAGAGAATTAAAAGCAATTTGCAAAAATAATCTATATTCTGTTTTCAAATTTTTCATAGTTCAACTCAGATTCCCGAGTCTGTCAGTCGTCGCGAGCGGTCCCTCTCCATTTCTCTCTGATGGAGAGGGGGAGTTTCCCTCAATTTCCCTCCCCTATGCCATCGACTACGCAACAAGATCGGAATCCCCATCCCAGCCGGACTGGTCACCGTGTGATGGGTATGACTACGTAAGATGGTTGGTCCCTCAGTTTCTAGACTCGATTAATCTCATTCTGAGATTGATGATTTGAGTTTGGTTGACGCAGATTCAAGAAAGCAGACACCACCTATCTTTATTCTAACGCAAAATCTTCAACGTCAAGCTCGCGAGATCACTATTCTTTCTCCAGCCAATAATTCTGGGTCTGTGATATGGAAAGAAGACCGATCTCGGCGCTCAATACTGTTCACAATGAATCATTCTAAAGAAGACCATCGACCACGTCTGAAACCTATATGAAACCCCCATCTTGATCAGCGCCCCCTAAAGCGACACTGATAAATTTGTACTTGCCATAATTCAAAAGTGGTGGAAATACATATCGTAAGATACGTGCGTATTTACTCACAATGCGAAATGTTTATCTCATCATCGTTTATCTTACAATGTAATAATGAGATCAGACACAGTCCTATATTAACTTCGAATTACGTCTCCCGAAGGCTGTAGGTCTGGGCTGACAGGAACTATTCGTAGGAGTTCTAGTAGGATTTATTGGCATGAGCTTTGAGGAAGATCGTGTCGTGGGTCTAGGGTTACGCTTTGAGGGAGATCGAATATTTCGGGGGGGGGGGGAATTTGTGGGGGGGCTTAGTTTGGGTTGGGGAAGAGTTCGATGAATGAAACAAAACGGTTGTCCTGTCACACCAGGAAGAGACCGGTCCTCTCGTCTCCACCGTCGGACCGCCAGTCCCCTGTGCCGTGTGTCCCCAACGCAAGACGAGTCTTACAGTTGTCCCTTTATCGACTAGAGCTGTGCTCGGAGGTGGAAGGCTAGCTGGGATGAAGACTTTGGGAAAGACTGCATCTTGGGGGAGAGGAGGGGGGGAGGATGGGAAGGGCGTGACAGTCTGGGAATTGCAGATTGCGACTCCTGGAGAGGCATGGACGTAGAGTTGTCGACGTCCCGAAGTCAGACTGAATAGCCATCAAACTTATTCTGAAATACGAGCAAATAACAAACACTGCTTTTTCGCTTGTTTATAACGGGTACCGTAAAAAAGGACCACTAGAGTTTGAAGTTCGGGTAAATAATTGGATTAGCTTTCCTCATTTCGCGCACTCTCTACTAGAGTTAGAAAAGTGACACTACCCGACACTTCGGGTACCCGACTGCGCGAAATGAGAGGGCGAGAAATGTCGGGTAAGACGTGACTTCGCTCAATTACCCGACACTCAAATTGACCAATTTGAATGCTCTCATGTGTGTCTGCCCTCATTTTCACTGGTTTATCTTGTGCGGTATGGTTGGTCGACAGAGTAAGAAGAGAAGCGCGCCTCTGCCTAAGAGGTAAGTATATTTGTATGTGATTTATCGTCCTATCTCTCTCTTTACTATTCACAGTGTCTCAAAACGTGTCAAAAAAGACGATCACAATGTCTCTCCGATGCCATACATTTTACAGATTCATCTGCAGACCAAAGATTTTGCCGGACGATGGGCGTAAGAAAGCTATTTCCCTCGTCAAGGATAAAGGTCTACACTTTCTTGATAACACTATAATATTGTGGGTTTCAGCCGAATACTTTGCCCCTGCAATTGGAGTAGCTGCCAAGGAGTCCATTGCAGTTATTGCGGAAGAAGGTCAGAAAAAGAAGATTAATTATTTTTGCTCAGAAAATTCTTCCAGATTCGAGATATGCAGCTCTCTTCAATGATGAGGATGCACCAGAAGCCAATTCAAACCTCGAACTGGAAATCCCCTCGTATTTGGCACTCGTTGAGCAGAATCGCAAAGTATACGCCACTAAGTCTCCCTTCGCTTTCTGGAAAGCGAATTCCTTTACGTTTCCAATTCTGGCCAAACTCGCTCGAGGGGCATTGGCGATTCCAGCGTCCTCAGTATCATCAGAGAGAATGTTCTCAGCCATTGGCTTGACTCTGACTGATCGCCGCTCTCGCCTCTCGCCGAAGCTGCTCGAAGCCACGACCTTGTGTGCTCTCAACGACTTGTCCGACCAATGCAGAGAAGCTACAACTTGGAGCGAAGATCCCGCAGATTTATCTGATATACTCCCGATAGCATCATCGAGGATCTTGACAATGAAAACCCCAATACCTGAATCAGCATTGTGTTACCGTAATCCATCTATTTATCTGTTTTGTTAATGAATAAAATCAATATTGCTCAAATTGGGTGTCGGGTTATGAATCATTGCTGACTCCGAGTGTCGGGTAATTGTGCATTTTGAGAGTGAGTGTCGGGTCCATTTATTCCTCGAAATTGAGGGGAAAGAACCGGTGAGATCCGCATTACCCGACCCGAATTACAAACTCTACTCTCTACGCCGATCGATTGATGAGAGAGTGTGCTAAATGAAGAGAGCTAACTCAATTATTTACCCGAATTTCAAACTATAAGGATCACTCCTACAAGAAGTTCTGAACGAGAGTCTCACATTTCGCATTCTGTAACACCCTCTTCCAAGTTCGGTTCAATGTAGAAAAATCACCTCCTTCCTCCGTCTTCTGCGTTTCGGCGAGGATATCGTTGCTCGGCTCTGCCTGTTGACCAGTTCGTGAGAATGAGAGAAACCCCGTATGTAGGACGTGTAGAGTCCTGCAATAGAGTTGGTGAAGTTTATCGTCCGTTGGCTGATTTAAACGAGACCGCTCTCTCAGAACAAAATCGTCTACCCTAAAAACGTAGGATCATTTCATTCTCATCTAGATCACATAAAATGCGCCGTGAAGAATGCAAGGGAGCCACAACGCTACAGGAGAAAAAAACAAAGGATGAGTGATACGATGGCTTGCAAATGAGAGTGGAAGAAGGAGATGAGAGAGAGAGAGTGAGAGAGAGAGTGAGAGAGAGAGTGAGGGAGAGAGTGAGGGAGAGAGAGAGAGAGATGACCCCACCCACATACGGTCCTCTGCAGAGTGAAGAAAGAGATCGATTCGCCGAGCGGCTGTCTGGAGAGAGAACGAGAGAGAGAGAGAGAGAGAGAGAGAGAGAGAACGAGAGAGCGAGAGAGAGAGAGAGAACGAGAGAGCGAGAGAGAGCGAGAGAGAGAGAGAGAGAGAGTACATTCGAATAGTGCCCGGGTGATAGGGAAGCTGGGTGGATAGAGGGACATAAGACTTTCGAAGTACTAGCTACACATGAGTTGCACCCGTCAGTGATATGCCGCACTGTGACTTTTATTACAATTTCCTTTATTTATCTCTTCATAAAAAAGTCATACCAGCAATTACTATGTCTCCAGGTGAAGATACACTGAAGGGGGGGGGGGGGTTGCCGCCAAAAATATAAGCAAATACTCATAAAGGCCCGTGCCTCCCAAATATCGTTATGGAATAGGTGAAGAGAGGAACGCATTTATTCTTCTCAAGCTCTGCCTGTGGTATGACGCCATGATTGAGAAAATGAGATGCTACACTCACTCCTTCTCTCACTCATATCACAACTGCCATGGACCGGGCCAAGAAGGTGTTGATGTTTGTACTATATCTGTCCTTACTTCTCTTGGTAATCAACGTGCTGCTCGTTTTGGTCTTCGCTTGGATCAATTGGCCTCTCGGTACGTTCTAAAAATAGAGAAAATATTATGTTTTTAAAAGATGCGCTGGTCGAGAAACGATAAGGTCCAACAAACAAATGGTGGAGAAACTGTGCGAAAACAAGACGTCTAATCCAATTATTAACCCGAATTTCAAATCCTTAGATATGTGAGGAGTGCAGTGTTAGGTCTAGAATTCGAAATATTCCTGGATCTCACTGTTTCAGCGCAACTCGTCTCCTGTTTCTACATTTTCGTCATCTTTCTCTACCTTTTATCATTCGTGAAGATGCGCTATTCTACTACTCTCTATGACCGAAATCCACTTCGAACGGCTCAAATCGTCATTGGATTATTCCCCGTAATTCAAGTGCTCCCGGCCGTTGCCGGATTCGCCATTTCCGGTTTCTCCTTTACCCGTGGTAAGTATTTTTTCCTCTCAAAGTAGTATCCAACTGTTTTTGAAATTAATAGCTGTTCATGCCATTTCAGCCTTTGCCTGCTACACTTTTGTTGGTACCTGCCTTCTGATGATAGGCATTCGTTGCCTGGCCAGTTGCATTCCGAATCTGCAGCCGGTGCAGCAACTGCAGCAACTGCAGCAACCTCAGCTGCTGCAGCAAGCACCGCTTCGCCCCGGTCGTCCCGCTGCAGCAGAAATGGCCGAGGCCGCCTGATCATCAGATCTTCATCAGAGTCAATTTATGACTGGACTGTGGAATGATGTGCAGGCCATTTTCCAATTCACATTCAGTGTAAATCTATCATATGACAAACAATTCTGAGTAGTTTAATATCATAACTTCAACGCGAATTGCATTCACATGATGATAAAGGGAACTGAAAGATCATAACTTTGTAACCGTTTCTCTTCGATCTCTCTAATGTATATATATCGTTTCGTTCTCAGTACATGTATTATACGTAGTATATTCAATTTTTATAAGAACGTAGAAGTGTTAAAGTGCGTGCTCACATCTTCTTCTATCGAATTATGCTATTTTTGAAATGTTGATCGATTAATTAAAGGGTCACATGTAGTTGTGTAATTATCGGCACATAGAACACTCGGAACAATACCAGGAAATATATAATCTGTCTTTTCTTTTCCCCATGTTGACTACAGCTGATTCGCATTGTATAAGCTACGATTAGAATAATGGTATGGTAACAAATCAAACAATTCGCTTCGACGGATGTGGTAACTCTCGCATTTCTTATATTTTTTGAGTCGTGCACAATTTTATTCGAAAACACTAAAAGATATTTCTGGAGCTTAGTTAACTGTGGTGTTATGTAAAGAAAGTATTTCAAAAATAAATTTCCCCTTCTTTTCCGTATTCTTGCCTTCAGTAAACGGTGTTACCCTTTTTTTCGGTCACTGTGAGAAAAAGAGCTACTGGGACCAAGACTAGACTTTGAAAGATACTACCCGCATAATACTGATCATTCTTCGCGCTCTCTCTTCAGAAAAGCGGTCAATATCCCTCTTATGCTGTTAGATGTATAGTTACCGTTCAAATTCTAACCAGGACACAGAGTGAACTAAAACACAAACGCATACGTGAAATTTACGAGAACTATGCGATATTTAACATTCAAGCAAGTGCGCGTTTGTTCAATTTGTGTCGTTTATCCCAGTCGCTTTCTCTGAATGCACTCTACTTCACTGGGCGTGTGTGTGTGTGGGAAGGGAGTGGTGACCACTACCCGTTTACTGCACCCTTATGCTGCTTTTATTGTCGCAAAGAGGTGAGAAATATGTTAGCTGTTCCGTGCACTCTCTTATTACAAATTTAAAATACTACGGTCCACTTCCAATACTACCTGTGGTGTGGTTACTGTCTGCTTCTCTCGTTTTCACATGCTCTCTCGCCTTCTCTGTGAATTTATGATACACAGAGCGCGAAGTATCTAAGATACTTGGTATCTAGTTCAACTATCTAAGAGAATGTATATCTTAAAACGAGCAACTTGCTCATATATAAGATACTCGTTCTCTAAGATACTTCAAGTCTCTTAAATATAAGAGATACGATACCTAAAAACAGCAGTTCACGATAGGTGGTGTATTGTTTTCTGTTTTTTCTCACTACAATATGCAGCTCTCCAGCTTCAAATTTTCTTTCTTTTTTTTTCCTTTTTAATCGATTTTTAACCTTTCTTCTTGTCGTTTCGCAATATTTGGGTTTCCTATCGATAATTACAATTGAGCTGCATCGTTGTAGCGCGGCCGCGGCGGAATCGATGCTGGATAGCAGCGACAACGTCGGGAGCAAGGTTTGTCCTATTTTTCTTTCGATTTTTGAGGTGGTCCGGTGTTTTTAAGCGCAACTTGACGGCTAGTTGTAGGGTTCGACGCATCACGCGACGAACGCTACGACTAGCCGTTCTGTCACGGAAACTCTGGCGCAAATTTGCCGCAAGCACCTTGTGGAATATGCAGTGAACACCACCGCAAACACCCTCGCCCTTGCTGCAAACTTGCGCAGACTCGTGCAATTAAACAAATCACCACCTCAAACTCTCCCACAGTTTACTTGATCCTTGCCCGAACGGGAGCTGCGTTTCACGAAAAATATACGCGCAATTTATTTTGGTTTAATAATTTGGCGGTACGATGTAGTCGTAAACCGCTAGTTCTTGGAGTACTATAGCCTGTGAACACTATCGAGTCCACTATAAAACTCGTGAAAGGTTTTGATTTTCTTCATAAAGTTGTCTTTTCAACCTCTTATTTCAGTGCGCTCGCTCGGAACTGAAGATCGCCCCGTTTCTAACACTGTTGCTGCTCGCGATGATGACTACGAGCACGTCATCTTCAAGGCTTCAGACATCAAAGATCTCATGGTCTGCCAAACTCACAAGGTGAGCATCGAAAATCCTATCCGGGAAATATCTACCGTCTTCGTTTAAAAACATTTTTGCACATGTTATCGCACCCCGCACTGAAACGCTGTATTACGCAATGCGCGCGTTATTTTGGTTTTTCTATTTGGCAAGTTTCAATCAAAATGCCGGTCACAACAACATAATTGCGCTGGTGTTCCCCGCAACGTGCACAAGGGCCATGTTCTTGCTGCAAATTTGTGCTAGCTTTCAGTGCGTGGTAAAAAATAACTAAATAAACCAAGGTTATTTTCAGCCTCAAACCCTTGGCGGTCTTCCATATGATCCGGCGATCGAAAACCGCACCGCCCATCCGCGGAAGTTACCAGCCGCAGAGACCTGGTGAGGTTTGCTCGCTCCTACATTCAAATATTTTATGCTCAACTCGGTTCGTTGTTTTTTTCATGAAAACAGCGGGGTTCTCCGTGAGCGAGGTCATAGTGCTCGACCATTAAAAAAAGGGCGTTATGTTTTTTTTCCTGGTAGTTCCCACATGAATTGTCATGATAGCTTTATTTTCAGCATACAACAATCAAGGCTACAACCTTGGATAAAATGGACCGCAGCCTCTGATGGGTCGCGAACGTGGCATGTCCCAGCGCAATCGGCCTCAGGTTTGTTTTGTTTGTTAAGCTTTATACAAAAATGCTGTAAAAGGTCCGTGGTATTCTAAATGAAAACTAAGGGGTTATTTTTGAGCTAGATAATAGTGCTCTACCATTCAAAGCGATTTTGCTATTGTGATATTTTTCCAAGTCGTTCCCACATTTATGTTTTTTTTCAGGATTTGACCATTTCGGAGAAGGAAGGAGATAACCAAGAGGAGTTGAAGCCTGCAGAGGATCCGAGCATGGTTGATGAGGATGGAGAGCCCTTCTACGATAAGACGGTATGTAGACTCTCTGTCTATTGGAGATCGTAATTTTGTAACCTGTCATTCGAGAACCACCAAACAGAGTGAGCTTGCATAACAGAGCGCGCGCTGCGCGGATGCGTCCGTGTTCCTCTTTCGCTCCACCTCTGGCGCACGATGCGCGCTCGGTTATAAATCGTCGAGTTCCAAAAAGATTTTTCCAATAAAATCAGTTCTCAATCGTAGTTTATAAATCGTTGGTTACATAATACCGTTTATAATTTGATGGTTTTAATATAATTGTGTTTATTCTGATTTTCCCAAAACCGTGGTTCCAGATGAAGTCTTTCTAATTAGCTGGTTTCTCAAAGAAACAATTTTTCCTAAACCATTGTTCATAAACCATAGTTTACAATCTTATGATTACAAGGTCATCGATCTCCTGTCTATTGAAAGCAAACCGTATACTTACAGAGTTCATTCTTCGATCGCATATCCTGTGAAGCCCTCGAGAAAGCCGATGGAAAGAAGTCTCGTCCCGACTGGAGAAAGGAACGCGAGACCAACAAAGAGACCCCCGAATATGATAGGCACAGTTCCTTTCTTTCCTGTTTTTATCAGTTCTTGTTCATGTTTCGTGTGAGACTATCGATTGTTTTCCCCCAGTTTGTCCATTTTCACTCCGTATCGGCTACGTCCCCTTATTTGTAAATACATTTCCCGTGTATTCCCTCTCTCCCATTGTTTCCGTATCCTACGGTAGCTTCCTTTCGCTCCTTTTTTGTACGATGTTGTTTGTGGATAAAAATGTACCCAAGTATACTATGTTTCGCATTTGCACCAAGTAGCTTACAATCGATGAACAGATCAATCTTTGCTGTGGGTTACGGTAACCGCCCGGGGAAGGGGCGCCAGCCAGCGAGCTACTGGCGGCGGCGCCAAATAAGAGACGAAGTATCTTACATAAGATACTTGGGCTCTTACTCTCCCTCTCTCCCCCGCTCTAGAAGTAAGATACTCGAGTATCTTAAATATAAGTTCCAACTCTCTTAATGTCGCCAAGTCTGGTACTGAGTATCTTATAATTAAGATACTTCGCGCTCTGTGTACCTGCCTACTGATCGAGATAGTGTATGCAATGATTGATCCCTTTCTGCTGCCCAGCGAAAATAACACTTAATTAATACTCGCTAAACATTGCCATAATGTGACCTTATTGATTTTGTTGTCTATTGATGATTCGTGCTTTTATTTTAATTTATGCCATTGTACCGCGTATCCTCGTGACTCGCATAAATATTATTATTATTATATTATTATGTCTTTTTCCGATGAACTGTGGCTCTCTGTCCACCTCTGCATCTCTATTTTTCGTCGTTTCCTTCCTTCTCAACACGCGTCTTTGCCATCTCGTGTACTCGAAAAGCGGAAAAATCGGCGAGTATCGACGTTTCTTCTACGTTTTTATTGTCATCGATCTCGTTTTCTGCACGCTCGAGTGGCTCATCGCCGGAGTACGTTTTTTTTTATTCGGAAACGTTGTTATATATATTTTTCTTTACTTTGAAAATCTTAGCAAAGCTGTTGCGATAAGCAATTCAAATAGTTTTCCAATGGTTTCGTTCAAGAAATAAGTAAATCAATGACGTATCCGAATTGTATGGATCAGAGTTTTCTTGAGTTGTACATTTTCACATGATTTCAAACCTACAGACCAGGGTTAGAGCGAGAGAGTGTGCAAAAGTGAGAGTGTCCCTCTCGATTTCACACGCTCTCTCACTCCAAAGGCCTTTCTGTAAGGTTGATCGGCCTGTGGAATGATGTGTTTTCAGCTCTACTACACGAATACGCGATGAAAACGTGATTAAAAAAAAGAATTATCTTTTACTTTAGTTTACGCTAAAATCATGACAAAAATGGATTGACAAATTAAAAAAATTCTTTGGCATGCGAATGAAATAATGAGTAATTGAGGTTCTGGCCGTTCTCTACACTATCTGGCTCAGTTTGTTGACGGGTCTCGTAATTGTCATCGCCTACAGCTACCTATATCGACTATTTCTGCTCACAAAGTAAGCAATTTTTATGGTTTCTCAAGAAAAAAAACTCTCTTCATTTCGCACACTCTCTCACCGGTCTGACCGACTATTTCACTATTGACGGTTGTGTCGGATGTCACATCATTCCACAGGCCGCTCAACTTTACAGAAAGGCCTTTGGAGTGAGAGAGCGTGCGAAATCGAGAGGACTCTCTCACTTTTGCACACTCTCTCGCTTTGACATTGGTCTGTAGGTTTGGAATGATGTGGGTTGTGTCGGATGTATCTAGTCGCATTGATTGCATGCTTTCTCACAAATGAGAGCTTCCGGGATTTTATAACAACACGTTGGCCTTGAGACTGCGAGAAAACTTGCGAACAATTCACCATTAGATCGAACTGGGAGAAAATATTATAGGAAAATTATCAAATATTTTGCAAAGTTCTGTGAATCACGAATAACAAAAATAACAACCGAAGTCTAGTTGGATAAAATTCAAAAAGAACAATTCAAAAAAGAACGACATAGTGAATGTTGTTTATTTATGCATTTATCGTACACCACAACGGTGCGACAACATGTACAAAATTAAACGAGTTAAAAATGATATTTAATAATGGGTCATTCATTCACAGGGGAAGGGGTGCGGGAAGGGAGTGATCGGGGCAACCGCACGGGAATTGGGAGTGAGGGGAGGAGTCTCAAAAGCGGTGGAGGAACCGATTATCCAAGTGATTGTAATGTTCAGATTCGACAATATGTGGTTGTTCCACAGGCGCAGTGGCTTGGCCATCCTTGCATGCTTTTACGTAGTAAGTGTTCTCTGTCCGTAAGGCCTTTTTTATGTTGTCTCACTTTTGCACAATCTCTCACCCTGATCCCATACTGTGGGATTTCAATGATGAAATGTGCAGGTTGGCAGTTTGTTCGGGGCTTCGTTTATCACTCTCTCATCCTACCCGATTGCACCTCGATTGCGGGCGGAAATTCGCCAGAACCTCAGCATCGAGACATCAACCGAATTCAACGCTCGCCTGATTTTTGCGTTTGACTACGAAGCGGAAGTAAGCGAATTCGATTGCTTACGAGTACCGTGTGTACAATGATTTAATATAGTTGAACTAGCCGGGATGTGTTGAGGTTAAATACACTACGCTCTATGCGTACACTACGCTCTATGCACAGTTCTGAGTGCAGGTTCGGTCCAGGGGGGAAATCGGTAGCTGGATCCAGGTTCGGTCCAGGGGGAGCTCGGTATCCTGCTCCAGGTAAGGTTCAGGGGGACCTCGGTAGCCTTCTTCAGGAACGGTTCAGGGGGACCTCGATAGCCTTCTTCAGGTAAGGTTCAGGGGGACCTCGGTAGCCTTCTTCAGGAACGGTTCAGGGGGACCTCGGTAGCCTTCTTCAGGTAAGATTCAGGGGGACCTCGGTAGCCTTCTTCAGGTAAGGTTCAGGGGGACCTCGGTAGCCTTCTTCAGGAACGGTTCAGGGGGACCTCGGTAGCCTTCTTCAGGTAAGGTTCAGGGGGACCTCGGTAGCCTTCTTCAGGTAAGGTTCAGGGGGACCTCGGTAGCCTTCTTCAGGTAAGGTTCAGGGGGACCTCGGTAGCCTTCTTCAGGTACGGTTCAGGGGGGCCTCGGTAGCCTTCTTCAGGTACGGTTCAGGGGGGAAGTAGGCAGCTTGCTTGAGCTTCGGTCCAGGGAGGAAGACTCGGTAGCCGGCTCCAAGTACGGTCCAGGGGGAGTTTAGTATGTTGGGGAATGTGAATCTCTAGAAAGAGTACTGGCTTATTCCGTTGCAAAAGGCTCGTGAGGCTGAGAGCGTTCGAAAAAAGTTGCCGAAAAAAGTCGAAAAAAAAAAAAAAAAAAGTTGAAAAAAGTTTTCGATCGCTCTCAGGCTCACGAGCCTTTCTCAACGGAAACGCAGGATACCGTGTGTTCCTTTCCCGGGAGTGTTCGAACACGTTTCCGACATCGCAAAACACTTTTCCTGTGATCTCCCACGCTCTGCGAATCAATTGGAAACTTTTCAAAATTTTCGATTTTTTTCATTTTAAAACGTGTTAGAACACGTTCAGACACGTTTCCGACATCGCAAAACGATTCTCCTATGGTCCCCCACGCTCTGCGAATCAATTGGAAACTTTTCAAAATTTTCGATTTTTCATTTTAAAACTCGACAAAACAGGTGAAATCGTGTTTCACGTTACTCAAGAACGTGTTAAAATGGCTTCTGACACTTGCGAAAAATGCGGCAAACGTTTTGCCCGCGGCGGGGTTCGAACCGGGGGGTCTCGGATCGTAAGTCAACCCACTTGGCTATGGATTTGGTCATTTAAATATTGCAAAATTTTAAAGGAATTTTGGTCTGTTGTTGTATGCAAAAGGATCCGAGAAGATAGAGCAATTTTGAAGCGATTTATTAGGAAGCTTCCGGATAAATGATTCCGGCCTCCAGAAAGGTGTCAGGGGCGAGAGAGTGTGCCAAAGTAAGAGAGTCACTCTCGATTTCCCTTACACTCTCGTTCTAACTCCATTCCTGCGAGATTGCCGGCAAGAGGAATGATTTGGAACGAAATGTGCGAAAATTTCATGAAATCGCGTGAAATCAAGTGAAATCAATCGATATTTCACTTCAAAAATCGGCAAAAGATGCTCAAATGTGAATCTCGTTACTCAAAAATGGGTTTGGGCCACATTTGACACTTGCAAAAAATGCGGCAAGAGACTATGTACCGGCGGGGATCGAACCTGCGACCCTCGGATTTGAATTCGAGCTCGCTACCGACTTGGCCATGAAATTATCGATTTTTGGTTAATAAATTTTGAAATGTTTTCAGATGGGTTATCATGTGCAAAAGGATCTGAGAAGATTGATTGAGTTTGAAGCGATTTATAGCGAAAAAACGACGAAAAAATGTCCGTCACGCGGAAGGAAAAAAACACACCAACAGACAGACATTTCAATTTCCTAGTAGTGGAGGAATTAGTTAAACGCACGAGTAAATTGATTTAAATAGTTCATTAAGCAAATGAATTTAACTAATGCGTTAAAGCACGACGCCCTGTCCACGCTGTTTGCCTTGCTAGCAGCAGGAATGAGTGCCGCCGTGCTGGGAGTCACGTGTTGCGTAGTTGTTGCGGCCGGTCTGCGCATAAATACGTTCATCAAGGTATTTAAAGGGCGTCGACAGACATTGGCACTATTAGTGGAATACGACTTGCTTATCGCATGAAAATAAACAGAAATTCTATGAACCCATTTTTCTATTAAGAGTGTGCTGAATACTGATAAATCAGTGGCATCCCTATCGATGCTCCCCTTTAAAGTGCATAAATTGTTACAAATATAACCTTAAATTAAGGACGGCATGCGTTCTTCGGCGACGATGCGCCAACAACGAAAGCACCTCAACATGCTTATCGCGCAGGTGAGTACTCCAACTTTGTCTAGATACATCTCACAAGGGCAGCATTCGACTGCTAGATATTAGAGAGTGTGATCTTTTCATTTCGGGCACTTTTTCACCACTAGAAGAGAGAGAGAGTGTGTGTGTGTGTGTGCTAACTTATTAAATCTTATAATCAACAGTGAGTTGGACACTTGTTAAAAGTCGAGAGTTAGAGATGACATACATGCAAGACATGGCGCATTTCTCAGGCACTAACACCGGTGTTCAGTACCATCCTGCCGGAGGTGTACCACATCTTCACGCTCTCCTATCGATTCTCGAATCCGATAGCCATTCACTGGCTATTGTCCTATCCCACCATGGCTTTTCCCGTAGCCAATCCACTCATAATCATTTACTTCAATGAGGACTACCGAAAGAATCTGTTCAAATGTGGCGGCAGTGAGATACGACCACACGCTAAAACAATTTCGTCAGATAGCAAGCAAAACGGGCCGATGTGAATCATTTAATTCTGTTAGCACCGAATTGCGAGATTGGCGAATTGACGACTGGGCGTAATCAACTTTCACAACGTTCCAGTATTCTTTTATGTTGATTGCTTGTTAACTGTTACTATTGTTATCGCGAAATATAATAAATCAAAAAAAATCCAAGTGATTGCGGCAAAAGATATTGCAAATTTCTTTTTTAAAATTTTATTATTTAATTCTTTAAACAAATTACAATTCAATGTAATGGTATGAACAGGACGAGAACACACGTATCAGCTCATATTCGATTAGTGTTTTCCTTGGCTAGTGATAACGTAGTCGAAGAAGCTAAAGGTGAAAAACGAGAGCAACAAGCAACGACGGGAATATTGTCTGAACAAAATACACCATTCTAACAACGTAAAATGACCCTAAAATTGCTCAGTGTAATGTGTGGGAACCTTAGTTTCTTAGTTTTCAAAATATGTTTCTGAAATTCTCTTTATGAAGAGTTCGCAATACAATTTTATTAGAAAGTGCCTGCGTTTAAGAAGTCTGACCCAAACGAAACACGCCAAATTATGTTGTGTTGTTCCGTTTGGCTTGCTCCATGACGACGGTGTTTTTGCGGTCTTTGCTGTCGAAATATGTCTCTCGAACGTTTGGGAAACCCATTCAAAAAGAGCACAGAACACGATTTCGTCAAGAAACAATAGCTCATTCTCAATTTCGCAAAGTCCCAAACGGTTTATTCTTATGTCTTAGCACAACGGGAGTTTTAGAGAAAAATATTTATGTTAGAGAAGCACGGAGAAACAACGTCTCGCCACGCGAGCAGAAAATGGAATGAATTACGTCAGAATTACGAGGCCTATTTAAACGTCATTGCTTCATGCGTTAAGTGTGTGAGAAAAAATATGGAGGTTTCCATTACCGTATTGCTTGGGTTGTGTTGGGTCATGAACAGTTCGTTAGTCCAACGTTATGGTAAAAGGTCATACTCAGCATTTATTATATTGTTCCTTTTCGATTGTTCTCTGACGAAACTGTTTTAACGCTCGGTTGTGTCTTGCTGACGGACAACTTAAAAAGATGCTTTCTATAGTCCTCGTTGAAATAAATGATAATAAGAGGGTTGGCTACGGGAAACGCCACGACGGGATAGGAGAGTAGCCAGTGAAGTTCGATCGGATTCGAAAAATGGACGGAGAGCGGGAACATTCGGTACATTTCCGGCAAGATTGTGGTAAACACCGGTGTTAGTGCCTGAAAAAATAAACTTCTCAATAGTAATTGTTGCGATATTCACCTAACGGAGGGTCTTGGTTTCGAAAACCATTAGTTCCTATATATTCAATATTAAAATAAATTGTAAGATATAAAACATATGATTAATGTTCCTTTGATAAATGCACTTTACAGATAATAATGCGGAGTTTGAATTCGGTGAGACATAATCAAGAAGAAGTTAGTACTCGCCTGCGCGATCAACATGTTCAAGTGCTTTCTTTGTTTGCGCATCGTTGCCGCGGATCGCATGCCATCCTTAACATCTATGACATTAACATTAACATTAACCTTAACATTAACATTAACCTTAACATTAACATTAACATTAACATTAAAATTAACCTTAACATTAACCTTAACATCATCCTTAACATAGAACGTTCAACTTGGCGACATTTCAAGAAAAGGATTGGAGTGAGAGAGTGTGCAAAAGCGAGAGGGGCTCTCTCACTCTCATACCTTGTCCCCTTTCAGTAGATGTGGAATCATTTGTAACTTAGTCCCTAAATTGTAAGCTTTTGCCAAGTTCAAAGACCTTGATGATGGTGTTTATGCGCAGACCGGCCGCAACGACTATACCGCACGCCCCTCCCATCACGGCGGCACTCATTACTGCTGCTAGCAGGGCGAGAATTATGGACATCGTGTCGTGCTGAAATTGATTAGGTAAATACATTTAATTTAATGAACGTTCGCTTACTTCAGCTTCGAAATCAAACGCAAAAATCAGATGAGCATTGAATTCGGATGATGTCTCGATGCTGAGATTCTCGCGGATCTCCGCACGCAATTGAGGGGCAATCGGATAGGATGAGAGCGTGATAAAGGCTGCCCCGAATAAGCTGCCAATCTGCACATTTCCAAATACACTAGCACTTGAAATTCGGGTGAATATTTGGATTAGATATCATACACTCAAACACACACCGAACGACCGCCTAGAGCACATGGGACATGAAGAAATCTAATCAAATTAGTTAACTGAATTTAAAACTCCAAGTACACATAGGGGCCACAACGTGGTCAGCGGAATTGACTAGGTGGGGTGAAATTTAGGGTCAACATGTCCCTACATGTGTGATTAAGACAAATCTTTTGGATTTAGCTCGATATCTTATCTCTGAGCCGAGCTACACCTCCAAAACCACGCGCGCTTCGACTGTTGTGAGAGGGGGAAAGTCGCGATGGGGAGAGGGGGAGGCGGAGCCTATTCGCCCTTCTTTCCAGGGGCATAGCGCGCTTAATTGGAGATGTTTTGATGTTGTGTCAGAAGATAAGTAGTTTATGAGAGTATGGAGAGTACATTGGCGTCTCAATTTGGAGGATTGAACATGTCATAGCGCTTCGGGAGTGGAGGAGCATAGCACGCAATTGCAGAGAGGAAGAAACTGCCTGTATGGTGCAGTGGGTTGAGCGTTTGCCTAGTGATCGCACACCCGCAAGTTCAATTCCCCTTTTGCCGTTGCTATTTACAGTAAAACGGAATGTCAATACTCTCGTACTCGTATTCTCGCAGTTTTTTTGCAATCGAGAGCACAATTCAGGGTCGCCAATTTAGATTTCTTTTTCTCTTGTAATATTCCCAGAAAATTCCAGAGAATAAAATGCGGGTATATCAGGAGTTGTGAGTTCATTGTTAAGCCAAATTTCAACGATTTCGAAATTAAATTTAACCTTTTCGACACCTCAACGTTCTCCGATCAACCCTGATATAGGCGCAATCGATTGCACTCTTGAAGACCTCTAAAACAAGCCATAATATGAATCATATCGTTTCGAATTACGCTTGTGCTCTCAAATTCTCATTTTTTGTCGAATCCGGGTGCGCGATAAGTGGGCGGACGTTGTGGACCCTAAGTACACATGCAATCTTTACGATCTAGAAGTGCAGAAATTAAAATATTCCCGTCGACCGGCAATTTTAAACAAGGAACGCCGGATAATACAGGTTTGTAAATACTCACAGCATAGCAGCAAGCAAGAATGGCCAGACCACTGCGCTTATGAAACAACCACAGATTGACGGATCTGAACGAATACTTCACACTACTCCGAACCTATGGACAGGGGGTCAAGACAAGAGAGTGTGCAAAACTGAGAGAGCCCCTCTCGATTTTACACGCTCTCTCACTCCAAAGCCTTTGGAAGAGTGTGGGTTGGCGTCACTTGTAGTAAGTTTACTCCAAAACTTCATAGTGAACTTTCAGACATATGTTCAGTAAACAAGACTCATTTATTCTTGCCATTAGTCATTTGTCGAACTTTTTGCAAAATATCAGACAACGTTCATCAAATATTTTCTGTTCCCACTTCACCTTCATGTTCGCAATTATATTCTCAGGCTCACATCAAACATCATGCGTTTGAAGCTCTAAATCCCCGGGAAGCTCTCACTTATGAGAGAGTTCTACAATTGACGAGGTTGAACCTTGCAGAAAATGGTTTCGAGTGAGAGAGCGAGGGATTTTAAGAAAAGGGATTTCTATCACTTTTGCAAACACTCTCCAGACTCTCCACTAGAGACCGCCAAACAGATAAATTTGATACGCGAATTGCGAGAAATGAGAGGCATTCAAATAGGTTCGATATCTGATTGACCGGTTATCCGAATGGGAAAATATTTGAATGGAGAAAATATTTGATTGGCAATCGAATATCCATTCATTTGGTCAATCAGATATTGAAAACAGTACAGCCGCGCTAGGGGCTAGAGAATGAGAGGTGAGAGACGGGAAATCCGAATGGAAAAATGATAGGGCGACGATCCATTCGTATAACAAAGGATATTCGATTCACTTCAATAAATATAATTATAATATGTGTTTCGCCATTCAATGGGCGGTCTCTACTCTCCACACACCCTTTGAAATCATTGTAAAGGAAGTGTGAAATAGGAATGGCCTCATGATTCCGCAAACTGTCATGTCGGCCAGACCGGTGAGAGAATGTGCGAAATTAAGAGAGTTATTTCTTGAGAAGCCATCCTTAATGTGAAATTGCTCACTTTGTGAGCAGAAATAGGCGATAGAGGTAGCTGTAGGCGATCAAAATCACGAGACCAGTCAACAAGCTGAGGTAGAAAGTGTAGAGCACGGCCAGGGCCTCAATGACACATCGTTCCATAAGACAGCGAACCCTACTCAGAACGGGGTTTGGATTGAGAAAACACGCGAAATCTCTTCTTTTCTCCCTAGTTTTTTCCCTGATCCCAATCTGTAGTCTAAAATAAAAGAATTACGAAATAAACAAAATTAATTATTAAAGTCACATCATGATCATGAATCCAGTCGGCAGCCCCTGCAGCAAAGATTATCCGTGTATTCGTGTAGTAGAACTGGCAAGGAAATACATATTTGGAGGAATTCAGTTGCTCTCTTAATTTCTTAATTCGTATGAGTTCCTAACATTTACCCAAATTTCGTAAACTTAGGGATGGCTGCACAAGAAACCGGTCTCTGTGACGAGCCTATGCGCAGAATGATGATTTCATGCGAAGCCAACCCTACTCTGTATATCGAAAAAAGGATGACTTACGCCGGTGACGAGCCATTCGAGCGTGCAGAAAAGGATGTCGATAGCGGCGAAAACGTAGAAAAACCATCGATAGGCGCCGATTTTGGCGCTTTTCGAGTATACGAGATGGCAAAGACGCGTGTTGAGCAGTAGAGAAACGACGCAGAATATGGATGCGGAGGTGGACAGAGAGCGGCCGTCCATCTGGAGTAACAAAATGCATGTATGTAATTCATAACCCCGGCGAGAGTCCAAATGAATTGAAAGGATTCATACCGAAATTGGGGAAATAAGAAGATTATCCAAGTTTGGATGATCTAAATTTGGGTAGGGAAGGCTCTTCTCTACAGGCATTTTTCAATCATGGAATAAAGGAGAATGTAAGGGAAAAAGATAGAAGGGACAGGAGCAAAATGATAAAGATATTGTAGTGATACAGATATTGTATTGTGAGAAACGATCGCAAAGTAATATTGTATTATCTATAGAATCGCCGGTGGTCGGCCCGCAGCATTTCGTGGTCGGTCCTGTAGCCAACGATCGAAGCTGTGGTCGGACCAGTGGACAGTTGGCCAGACTGGTAGCCAGTATGGTCGGTCCTGTGGTCAATCGTGGTCGGTCCCGTACCATCTCGTGGTCGGTCCCGTAGCATCTAGCGGCCGGCCGACGGCCTGCCGACGGCCGACCACTAGATGCTACGGGACCGACCACCGGCGATTCTAGAGATCCCACCGTTTGTCATCTGAATCGCTGAATATCGCGCGATCCCTCCAACAGAACATTCGTATATTTAAGAAATAGTTTTTTTTATTTGTCATTACAATGTATTAATGTTATTATCATCATGTTTCCGAAGGAGTATATGACGCCATATTTGCATATTATTGACATGAGCCGCCTGATTCATTCAATTACTCAGAATGTTTGGGGTAGTTAGATTTTTAGGGATAGTTCCGCTAAGACTGTTTCGGTCACCTCTTAGATGCACGTTTGCAGCAGTAGACTGGTTGGATGCATATTTAGCGTCGTTTGCATGTATAAACAACACCATGAACCAATGAACAATGATGTTCTCAAAGCATTATTCCCAAAAATAAATATTTATTGGCATAATACGAAATGTTTAGTGAAAATTGTCGCAGAATATGGCGTGCAACTGATGGTGCCCAGTATGGTGCTCAAAAACAACTTCAAACCAAACGTCGTTGAGATTGTTCTCGTTTACTATTCGGCCATATGACCAACCACTATTCGGGTTTCTAAACAAATGAATCTGCAAAAAAAGAAAAAATCAATTTTCATAAATAAGTGTACTTGAATTTACCTTGAAACTCTCTCCCAGACCGCGAAGGTGCTCAATCGTGACATGTCCAGTAAGAGAGAAGTACCATTTTGAGGCCGCTTTCTCACGTCGAAGGCGAGTCTAAGCAAAATATGTTATTTTGTGTCATCTCGAGAGGAAACAACTTATTAATCAATATTTTTTTCTATCTCTTATGTTAAATTCACCTCAAAGAGATTGACTATCCATTCATTGCTCACAACGAGTCCATTTACGTGGAGATATTCGAAACGCGAAATCGGTAGAATCATATCCATGGAGGCGTGAAAGTGGTTCTGTTAGACATTAGACATTAGACATCATTTATCCTGACATCAAGGCAAAGGCCTGCAGGAGGTATCATTCGGGGGCAGAGGTGGTCAGGATCTTCGAACTCGAGGCAACTGGGTCAAGGGAATGGATCTTGCTTGGCTTCCTTGGTCACTAATCTGAGTGGTTCTGTAGTTTGAATCACGTGTTGGCTTGGAACTTCGAGCACTAATACCAAAGAAAAAAGAAAATAACAGACAGATTTAATGGGCGCAATATGGTTTAAGAAATTTGATTAAAAAAAGACTATAAAAGCTATGGATATCTTGGGCCAAATGCAAATCCTTTCTACTGATCTTAAAGGTTTGAAAGAATAATGAAATTCACCACTCTATAATCGCCAACGTCCAGTCTCTGACGATCAGATAACGCTGAAAATTCTGTGATAAATCGTCCATCAACTTCCATCTTCGATTGATTCATGCGATTGACGGTGAGCGATTCCAATGAATTTGCGAGAACAAAACGACGAAATCGGCAATAAACAGCGCAAATCGCATATAATGGGTTCTTTTTAATTATTACAAATTGAATTCTATATTCCGCCAGACGTGCTTCGTATCGCATGATTCCAAACCTACAGAACAGTGTTAGGGCGAGAGAGTGTGCAAAAGTGAGAGAGACCCTCTCGATTTCACACGCTCTCTTACTCCAAAGCCCTTTCTGTAAGGTTGACCTGCCTGTGGAATGATGTGGTATGGGATATGTTGTTGATTGTCGAAATAGGAGTATCATAAAACAGAATACAGTCCGGTCAGATCCCCATGTGAAAACGGGGCGCCCGGGGGCGCCCGGGGCGACCCGAAGCGACCCATTGACTTTCACAGCCAGGAGAGTGAGAAATTCACGTTGAATTAAAGTGCGCTGTGTTGTCGAGGTCATTACCGAACTTTTTATGTATTTCACATAAATATTAAAAATTGCATTAATTAACAATAAATTATTTTAAACGGTTCAATTTGGGAATAATAAGTGCACCCGAGCCGGACTACCGTAGTTGAGAGCTTTCTTTTTTAAGGACCTGGTCTTGGTGTGTCTTTAATTCAACGTGAATTTCTCACTCTCCTGGCTGTGAAAGTCAATGGGTCGCTTCGGGTCGCCCCGGGCGCCCCCGGGCGCCCCGTTTTCACATGGGGATCTGACCGGACTGTATAAAAGTGTCAGATGCTCTAGAATCAAGCTATAAGCTCAATATCTCTCCGAATTTAAGACAACTTATTCGAACCCACTCACTCCTCAACATTTTCTTCCGTAGTTATCGGAGTTGAGAAAATTCCCGTGAAATTCCATGACTTCGCTTCGGTCAATTGATGCACTTGGTTGAGACAATCAATCGTCGACGAATTTAAAGGAATCTGAATATATGTTGAAAGAACGGCTCATATTTTCTTGATTAAACAATTTTCTGTTTTGCGAACTACTCCAAAACTTATACACCCTCTTATTTCAAAACTCCCACTGAGACATCAGAACGAGAGCGTAGTGCGTGATAATGAGAATATCACGCGACTCACGAGAGGCCCGAATTAAAACCGATAATTCCAGCATTGTTTTTTTTGGTTTTTCGTGCTAAATGATATGGAGCCAACTAAGATATCCTCAGGATATTCCGTCGCCAAATTGTTTTCATCGCGATGCAGCATATGCGAGTTGCAATCTTGAAACTGCGATTCTATTTTTCCAAAATGCCAAGTTCACGTCGAGACTCTCGTGAGTCGCGTGATAGAATTCCTTTTGTACGGTCCCTCACTCTTGTCCCCTTTCTGGAGGAGCGTCCGGTAAAAGGTAAAGGTAAAGGTGCTAAGTCTTCTACACGCAAGGTCGACCTCTATGCCTGAGTAGCAACGAAAGCCTGTCCTGAGGTAATCAGCGGTCTGTTGGGAGGCTATCCTCGTGTTGAGCTGTAAAAGGTGTACGGGATAAAGTCGCTTACACTATCAATGGTGACATTCAGCACAATACTACGGCGTAAACTCTGCCGCAGTCGCTCAATAAGAAGATATGGAATAGGGCCGTCTCGAACCTCATGTGATGTGTAGTCAAAATGTTTCTAAATATTTGAAAATATTGCGATAATCGCGCTATTATCGCGATTATCGCAATATCGCGCTAATCGTTTATTTCGCATATCGTTTATCGCGCTCCCAATTCCCCCTCACCCTCTCTGACGCCATTTATCGATTACCTCTATGAGGTTACTAGCTGTTCACATCCATCAATAATAGTGGGAGATTTTAATTATGCAAATATCGACTGGTATACCTACCACTGCCCCACACTCTCAGTTACTCCTTTTCTTGACCTCATAACTCAGGGATCGTTCAATCAATATGTAAATTTCCCTACACGAGGGAATAACATACTTGATCTGCTCTTGTGCAACTCCCCTATCATTAAGAATGTCAAACCTGACATCCCGCTTTCTGACCATACCGGTATTGCGTTCACTATCAATTCTCTCATTGAGAAGGATAGAGTATCTCCACCTTCTCGTGACTACAGTAATGCTGACTGGGCTTCCATTAATAACCAAATTGCTTTGCATAATTGGACACTCAGTTTAATGGGGAAAACAATATCTGAAGCTTATTCGTTCTTTAGCAATTTTGTCACTGAGCTAATAAGTATTTACGTTCCTCTCAAAAAAACAAAACATAATAATGGGCTGCCCAAATACCTGAGTATCCTTTATGAAAGGCTTCAACGTTACCATTCGGCTGCGCCAAATTCTGACCTAGCCCATTCTCTCCGTATACGTTTCGACAAAGCTTTAAAGACATTCGAAATAAATAGAGAGTTACGTGCCGTTCAATCAGGAAACACAAATACGTTCTTCAAATATTGCAAAGCACGTTTTAAGAGCAATAATGCTAGTCTACCGGGTATAATTGATAATACAGGCAAAACTCTTCTCTCAGATAAAGATAAAGCACATGCTTTCTCCAGATTCTTCTCCAAGGTTCAAACTAATCCTTTTGTCTGCCCCCCTCAGCCCCCCTCTCCTCTGTGATTCCCGTTTTGACCTACCTTCAATCCTACCTGAGCAAATTCTCCTAGCCATTTCTCAGTTGATTCCTAAGTGTAATGGTTCTCCTGACAAAATCCCTAATATATTATATTGCAAGTGCAAATTCTCTGTAGTTGTTCCCCTCACAATCCTCTTTAATATGTCGCTTACATCTGCCACATCGCCATCGCAATGGAAAACTGCTCATGTTAAGCCTATTCCTAAAAAATGTGGGAATACTTCAATAGCCAACCACCGCCCTATCTCTCTTACCGTGACTGCATCGAAAATTTTCGAGAAGATTCTGATAAACTCAATAATAGAATATCTAGACGCTAATTCTCTCCTAGATACGCGCCAAGCTGGCTTTCGTAAATCGCGCAGCACGACCACTTCACTCAGCGAAACATTATCATTCTATGCAAAAGAGTTGGGCCATGGTAGATCGGTAGACGCTATTTTCTTTGATTATCAAAAAGCTTTTGATAGCATCGATATCAGACTCCTCTTGCACAAACTAACAGATCTAGGGTTTTCAGCTCACATTATCAGATGGCTAGAGTCTTACCTGAGTGGTAGATCTCAAAGCGTCTTAATCGGGAATTTCCTAACTCCACCCTCTCCAATTAAATCTGGGGTCCCTCAGGGTTCCGCAATTGGCCCGCTGCTCTTCATATTATTCATTAATGACCTGGGCAAATGTATTCCTAAAAGTGTTGAATACAACATCTTTGCCGATGATCTAAAAATTTACACAACTGTTCCCGACCGTAGCGATGACCTACAATCAGCAATAAATAATATTGCCGACTGGACCTCTCAATGGAACATGACACTGAGTACACCTAAATGTGCCGTTCTCCATTTAGGCCGCCTAAAGAATAGATCAAAATATATGTTGAATGACCTCGCTATCGCATCCTCTAATAATGTTAGAGATTTAGGAGTTCACTTCTCCAAAGGACTGAACTTCGGATATCATATTACCCAAATAACGCGTAAGACCCGGTCCATGTGTAATCTAATGTTAAGATCATTTCACACAAACTCCTCTAATACCCTTATTAAGGCCTATAAGATTTACATCCGGCCACTCCTCGAGTCAAGTACCGTAATCTGGAATCCTACCGCAATCGGCCTAGTTAATCGATTAGAGAATGTACAGCGAGAGTTCACTAGAAGAGTTCTCAAGCGTAGTCAACACCCTCCACTTTCCTATCCCAACCGCCTCAAATTATTCGAAATAGAGACCCTTGAGTATCGCAGGGCTCTGCGTGACCTACAGTTCTTGCATGATTCCATCCATAGACACGCGCTGGTGGACGCCACCAATCTATACACGCTTGCTCCTTTAGCTCGTTCTCTCAGATTTTCTCATGGCTTACGCATCTCGATTCCTTACAGAACAGGCTCTATTTCCACTTGTGCAAGTCGATCCATAACGTTCTGGAATAACCTCCCCTCCCGCCTAGTAACTACCCCCAAAATCCCCTTCTCCGTAGGTCTTCGAAAGACCCCAAAATTAGTCATGACCACCTCGCGAATCCGTAAGTTGTGATTGTGACACGAAAACTGCCTGATTCCGCCACCACAAAAAGTGCTCGATCCAGAGCCGAAGAATCCATCATAACGTCAAGATAAATCCAAATCCCTCCCAAAATCGCCCCTTGGAGAATAAAGATTAAAGATTAAAGATTAAAGATAAAATTCCTTTTTTTGCTCTCGCGACATTCATATTTACGTACCACCAAATCAGAGAATTGGCGAAATTGCGTCTCCTTAACATCCCCTGTTCGCGATAGCGCAAAGAAGAACATTATGTATAGACTACCGACGCTTTCCTGACTAATATCATGTAGCCCCGACGATCCTGAAAATATTATTAATTAAATATTTTTGGCAGCATTTACCTAACCGTATATAGAAATAACAATTGCAAGGAAAATATCATACCTGTTTAATCGTGATCTGACTAAAAAATAAAACATACCTTTGCAGCTATTGCGTAACCGAGTTTCCTAGAAAAAGCCATACCTGCATAATCTTGACCTGGCTAATCACCCTTTTCGCATAATTTGTCGATTGCAGATTGCCTACAACATACATTCTTCTGCTTACACGCTCCATTGCCTCGAGACTTGGCCTGAACATATGTTGTGGGTACTGTACTTGTACAAACATAAACGTTTTTGGATAATATATAGAAGTTGCACAGACAGAGCACCTGAAGAACGATGCATTCAAAAACGTACAGGTCTAGAAGGGAGAAGATTTTAATGAAGCAAATGTCTGGAATAGCCGATAAAATGTCCTGAAAAAAAGTAAATAGTCCTTTTTTTCGCTTCTCTCATTTTTCTTACGTACCTCTATTTCGCAAGGAGCAAATTTAGAATCCAACACATGCCTGTCCATAGCTTAGTTGTGAAATTCCTGCAATCCGACACTTTTAGCATACATTTCAACAAGGAATAAAACTGATAAAAACGCTAGAAATATGTATTATCATTATCTATTTTCACGCGACGCCTCCACTATTGTAGCGTGGTTTTTTTTTGCGTTTTATTCGCGTTGCCTGGAATTGATTGTGTGACCAAGGGAAAGACGGTTGTTTTATTCGTTCAGTAAAACACAATTATTATTTCCCCTCATTTGCATTTATTCATTACTGAGATCTCTCTGGTCCTCATTGCATTACTTTTCTCCATCTGCTTCGCCGTCCTATCGAATATTCTGAGTCTTTTGTCTGCGATATTCTTCATTTTCTTCCACATTAACCACTTTGGTGAGCGTTTTTCTCAAGACTATTTCAATATTTTTCTAACCCAATAGTCGGCTCTACGCTTGCTAAACGCATGATTTCGATAACTATTATTCATGAAAATGCTCTAACAGTTCGAAATCTCCAGAAGGGGTCAGAAGCTAGGTAGTGTGCGAAACTGAGACGGTTAAGCGAAATCATGATCGTTTCTTGGCCCCTTTCTGGAGGCCTGAAAATGCGACTTAATAACCTCAAAATTTGCAGCAACTCTAATCGCCTCATTCTACATGGCCGTGAACGGTCTGTACTTGACAGTACCCTATGCATTGAGCCGATTCTGTCGTGTGCAACTCACTGATTTCTCTGCTAAAATCGCCCTCGGCTCATATTTGATTCTCTTAGTCATCCCGATTTTGGTTGGAAAATCGATTTCCGGAGTCATTATTACAGAAGATTAGTGTTAGTGAATTACTTATCAGTGCATAAGTTGCCGATGTTCGGAAGCCTATCACACGATTTAAACATCTATAAAATGGATCACGACCAAAATGCACTCATTTCGTCGTTTTTTCTGGCCCCTTTTCTGTACGGACTGCGAAATAATGCTTTTTGGAGAGGAGCAACAATTATTGATTTCAGGAATTGCCATCTCTTCGTCACTTTTCGCTCTGCTCCTAAATTTTCCAATTTGTTTGATTGATTTTAAATGGATTGAGGCAGTAATTGATGCATACCTACATCCGGTGCAGCAAATGCAGCACGTGCAGCAAGTCAGACCCCGCCCACCTCAGGCCGCATATGCAGCATTGGCTGAGACGGTTTGACCTCGTTAAAATTGTATCGGACGAGTCCTTCCGCAAATTCGATCCTCAATTTATTCCGTAACATTATTCTTTAGTATGGGTTTTACCTATTCAGTAATGCTCATGTCAATTATGCTCACATCGTTTCTCGTATTTGTTTTATTATGTAAGATAAACAGGTTATAGTAATTTCAATTAATTATCAACACCTGAACAGCACGAGAGCACACGTATTATTTGACTTGAAAATTGGCTAGTGATGACGTCATCGAACACTTATAAACCGAGAAAAAACTATAACAACTACGAACGAAAGTGGGGTTGTCTGAACACAAGACAACACTATAGAAACGTACAAAACAAACACTATAAAATCGTCTGATCAAAAGAACCGTCATATCGAAAACCTCTACTCTACAATCATCCCACAATTGCCTAGTGATGACGTAATATCAATCCTCCTCATTCTCCTCTTCCTTAGACATGACTCGAGTAGAGACGTAGTACTGACATAGAACCATCCACAAAATGGATCGACAATCAATGAATCGGGAAGAAATTGTATCTGAAATGGATATTTTTCATATAATAGTAACGAAAGATGTTGATCATATGCTGACCTTACATACGCGTGTATCTAGCATGAAAATCGATTTGGGGATGCTCAAAAATCAATAATCACTTATAGTTTTGTTCAATCAATCGTTAAATTATTTTTAAGCATCAAAAAAAAGAAAAAAAGGGATGCTCAAAAATCAATACTCACCTATAGTTTCGTTGAATGAATCGTTAAATTGTTCTTTAAGCATCAAAAAGATCACCTAACTCAAAAAAAATATTAGTAGAGTTAAAATTAATAAAAAAATTATAGTAATTAATGAACCATTTACTGAAATTGATGTGTTTCAGATAATAATGAAATGAGATGATGATTCTACGCTGACGCAGGATGTCTTGATTTCTAGAATTGAAATAAATCAAACTTAAAAGTTAAGATCTTAGATCATAGCAATTCACTGAAAGGGTAAAGATCAAAGATCATAAGTCAAAAACACAACACATAAGAGTAATCCCATATCAAAGAACTAACCCAACTCGACGACATCATTGTAGTCCATCACCATTACTGTAATTGTCACAATCGGAATGAGAGCGTGAAAAAGAGCGGTGGGTGTGAGATTTGAGTGAAGAGAAGAATCGAAGAATCGAGGAAGGAGAAAGAGAAGGGAGAGAGAAGAAACGATTGAGAGATGGCAGAAAATCGTGTCTGAAATTAGTACAGTCAGATCTGCAGAAAGGGGTGGGGAGCGAGATAGATTGGAAACGTGAGAGAGACTTATTCTGCACACTCTCCCGATCTAGTCCCATTGTGGAGATGGTGTCTTAATGATGCTTTCAACAACAAATCTGGGCAAAATGCCAAAATTCAAAATCGTAACATCGCTACTTACATGCTATTTTCTTGCTCATTAAAAGTCTTCCTCAATTTACATACACTCGCCAAAAGACCGTGAACAATTGATCTCATACTTCCGGAAAGGGGTTCGACAAGAGTGGGTTTACGCTCGCTCTCGACCCCTTTCTGGAGGTGTGGACGAACGAGTCTCACCTGCATAGAAGAGATTGCAGCACACGACCACTGCAGCACCTCCGGTCGTGCAGAAAACGGCCATGATATGCGAACTGAAATTGAGAAGAGTACTTCAGTGCCACGGGAAAATGTACATCTCATCGCTAACTGTCTCCATATACTTGGAAAGTTGAGGATTGCTCAATCGCAAAATTAGAATAAAAAAAAATTAAAACAATAAAATAGTAATAATTTCAAAAATAAGTACGCGTAGGTTGCGAGTACTGCTCTCGGCTCCTTTGTGTTCATGATCCAAACGATAGATATGGGAGCGAACGAAATGGAGAGACCCAATAGATCGAGAAGGAGACGAGTGGTTGAATAGGCTGAAATTTAGGCAATTCGCAACATCCATAAAGGGGTTTACTGGGCTGCGTAATGTAGTTGGAATTGGAAAAAGAGACATAATGAATCGATTGTGCAACTTTTCTGGTAATTGGCTTTACTTTCATTAGAGGGAAAACGATTAGAACCAAAATCGAATGAAATTTCAACTTATCAAGAGTTCCGACGATTCCACAATTTGAAAAAAAATTCAAAAGCAGGGAAAACGAATGTAGCGAAATGAGATTATTCCTCATTCTATATTTTTGTCTTGTTTGGAGATTTGACTGACCATTGTTGAGTCTGTCCTCTACACTCTGTTCTTGATCGGGCGGTGTATCAATGAAAGTGAAATAGAGTGGCAGAAGGAAGAGAAGGGAGGAGGAACGAGCGATTTCGACCCACATGAACAGCCGATCTGGAATTGCGAATCGGACAAAGATTTCGGACAAATTCAGAAAAAAATTCACTCATTTTTCACTGTTCTGCGTTCGGCTTTGTGCGAATTCGCAATTCTAATCTGGAACAACGCTAATTTGTGATGAACATTGGATGAATTCAAGAAAAGAGGGTTCGGATATGATCATTCATCAGAATGCTTTACTTTAAAAAAAATCGTCAAACCGAAAATCCGAAAATTACTAGTTGGGTATGGTAATTTTCTTTTCATGTTTTATTTTTCCCCTCCGTCCAAACTTCAAAAAGAAATCCGAAAATTACTGATAAGTTTCCGATGGCGTAATAACTAGGCAACCGACCTTCATCCACGATTTGTAGCGAAATGAGGATATTGATCGTGCAGGCAACGAATACGGAGAGGAACACAGAGATAAGCATCACGCGCCACTCAATAAATAGAGAATAGCTAATTAAACGATTTATTGATTTATCCCCATAAGCTCAATTTCTCAATAAAAATTGGAAATACAAAAATTCTTATATGTACCGTAGTCTCAGATACAGCAACACCTAATATAGTAATGTAATCGACGATAACAGCAGATACAGTAGTCACCGTAATATGTGATACCGTGATCTCTAATACCGTAAACACTGATACCATAAAATGAATAGTGACTAAACGATTTATTTTTTTTATTTATTATTTTCCATTTTCCTTCAACTGGTGTATATAGCAAAACCAAATAAGTTTCATGGAGAACATATCTTTTGCGGAAGTGGAGGAAGTTTGAATTTTTTAGTTAAATTCGTTTCCTATACTACACTTTACACAACATCGAATTAGCAATATAAGTTGGATAGAAAAGTCGGTAGCAATAGATAAATCAGTATTATTATACCATAACATATACGTTACTGTAATCATCTATATTATTAATTCGAATACTGTAGTCAAGTTACTGTAACCACTTTCTGATTCCATAACGCCTGATTCCGTAATATCTGATACCGTGATCTCTAGTCTCGTGATCTCTAGTACCGTAATCTCTGGTACAGTAATCTCTGATACCGCAATCTCGATCATACCGTAATCTTTAATACCGTAATCTCTAAATACCTTAATCAATCGACTCACTCTTAAGTCCCTTTGCTGCTCGTCCGCTCTCAGTTTCTCAGTGAAGAGAAGAGAAGGACCGAGAATTGAGAAAGCGACGAAACCGAGAAGATCTGAAGAAGAAATCAATCAATAATTAAGAAAAAAAGAAAATGAATAATAATAATAATAATAATAATAGTATTATTAATATTCCATGTGAACCCGAATAGCCTCCTGATACTTTTCTCTTCTAAACAAACAAACTACTATTATTCTCAGGGCTATTTCTTGTTTGTGAATCTCTGGCGGAATGAATAAGGAATCAACAAATCTACCTGGGAGAACAATCACTTCCTACCCAACTACTACCAAGGCTAATCTTAGTTTCGGAGTGGGAATTGCCTAAGTATGACGAAATCACGAATAAAATGGATGAAACTAACTGATTGGGCAGAGAAGGGGCAGAAAGACGGTGAGAACTATGATCGAAAATGCGGTGAAATGGAAGACAAGACTGAAAATAGGAATAATTACATAGGGATGATGTAATAAAGAAGGATTGCATAGGGATGATGCAATAATGTAACAGACAACCACATGGAGCACGGAGTCTTATATAACATTGATAATATAATACGATCAAACAACATGTCAAAATGGTGAGAAAGTGATAAGGTCGCGAAAGTTCTTTTGTTGTAAACACAGGAAGTATCATTTTGGCATTTTAGTTTGATCGCATCGTTTACAAATGCAATATCCAAAACGCCTAACACAGCATCCAGTTGGCACCATGCCAAGAACGTCTCTCGTTGTCTGACCCTCTCCTTTGGCGCGCTCTCTCGTCATGTCTCTCTTTCTCTAACTCGTTCTCGCCGACGCTGTTTCGAATGGTGTGCCTAATGCTGTCGTGTGATAAAAACATTAAACCGGGTACGGTGTTAAGCAGGTTCAGGTTTTGAAAATCACTAGTTACAGGGAAATAAATAATGGGGCAATCAATAATTCAATAGCTAAACTGACATCGTGTCCATATCCTCAAGGAAAGCATCGAGACGACGAATCCAATCCATGAGGGAGGAGGAGGAGGGGAGAGTGAGGCACCTGCGATCAAATTTGCAGGGGGTTGCCTTTCATGATTTAGAGAACGCTTCTCCAGACTCCAAATTCCACGCTCTCTCTCGTCTGCGAGATGTGAGACCACGGTCTGTTCATTTCGCATACTCTCTCCACTGGTCGATTGATTAGAGAGTGTGTGAAATGAAGAGAGCGTGTCTCGCATTCTACTGCTCACCGTCGCTTGAGAGTGTGGAAGGAGGAGAGTTGGAGAACCATTCTCTAAAGATGAACTAAGGATGAAGATGAAGATAAGATAAACTGACATCTTCTTGTCGAAATTCGGCAGCAAAGAAGGGAGACGACGGAGCCAATCCATTGGTGGGGAGGGAGAGAGGATTCAGCGAGGTAGGAATGAAGGAAGGGAGAGGTCAGGGAGTTGGATAGAGAGGTGAGAGGAGAGAGTGAGAGGGAAGAGGGAAGAGGGTAGATCACGCAGGGGTCAGATCGATACAGAGGGGCGGGTTGGAGGGAACAGTAGTTGGAAGAGAGTTGTTGTCGTGCTTATTGCACCTTTTGCCTTTTAAGATTTTATCCATTTTTCACGAAAATCAAAGGTTGGATAAGAGAACTCTTTGGACCAGCTTTTTCTGTCGATACATGCTTCGACGTGGTCAAGGTGATATAACATTCCTCGTTGTCACATGCACTAGAACGCCTAGTTGTCTGGCCCTCTCAATTCACACACACTCTCGCTCTTTTCTCCTACTCTGGCTTTGCCTCGTCACCACTTGTTTCGACTGCTGCACTGCCTTTGACTTGATTTGCACATTTAGTTTACATGTCTCTACATCTCTCTTTCTCTGATTCTCTCCTTTCCACGCACTATTTCAGCAGAATCAGTTTAGATTTGCTTCTCTAATTATAACGCACTTTCTCTTCTCTCTCCTCTTGGTATATCTTGATTCTTTTCCTCATTCGTTTACTAAATAATCTAGTTCGAATCTCTGTATCTCACATTTATTTTCCTAATTTGTCTTTTAAATATATTTGTATTATCGTTAACTTATTTGTAACAATTATATTTAAAGATCTCTACACGATCTACATTCCACTTCAATTCATCCCACAATGTCAATATCGTAGTATTCGAACATCCAACATCAATACATACTGTAAGCTATCCTTTTTTTAAGTTTTAAAATCTACAAACGTGATTTCACTTGCAGACTTCGGCTATTGAGTGTTCGTCAAAAGGTTCTGTGATCAAACGATATGAGTTCGAAATCATGGACCCTATCGTCAATTTTCCAATGTGCATCGCACACATCATACGGTTTTAAAGTTTAAAAAATATGTTGAATAAGAAAAAAATAAAGTACGTTCGTTCTCCTGTTCTCTCACAGACACACCTTCGCAATTTTAATTTAATATTTTTATTTAATATTTGTTAAAACAGTTACTAGGAAGAAAAAGGCAGAAATGACGCTATGAGTACAAATGCCAATCTGATTGGGCAGATTCTTAGGGCAATATCACCATTATGAAAGCAAATTTGAAAGGAATACGGTTCGCCAAGGTTCAATTTGTTATCGTTCCGTAAACTCTCTAGTCTCGGTGAGCGAATGAGAGAGTGTGCGGAACGAGGAGGGTAGAGAATCGTTCTCACCGCAACTTTGCGCTCTGTACAGTAGAGTGCGAAATGTGAGTCCCCGGTCTCGTCATTTCTCACACTCTCTCATCCATCGACCGGTGTAGAGAGTGTGCGAAATGAAGAGACCGTGGTCTCACATTTCGCACTCTACTGTACAGTACGCCGTGCTCGTCGCGGTCCAATGCATTGTTGCGTGATATTCAGAGGGACACAGCAACTATAGTATATACTAGGGATGCAAACAAATATGTGATGTTTCCCTCTCTTGATTTCGCACGCTCTTTATGCTGGAGACAACATCTCCAGAGTAAGGAAAGTAGGAGACTTCGCGCTCTGTGTAGTAGATTTCCTGGACATACCATTTTCAAATTGTAATTCCGGACCATTGGCATCAATGGACCATACTCGACACTTCCTAGCCTTTTCTCATCATGGCACACTCTCACTTTCCCTCTGCTCATTGAAACACATTTCTAGTTCTGCCTTTCATGTGATCTCTGTAAGAACGTCTGTGAAGTTGCACAACTTGCGCGATTGCCTTGCGCATTGCGAATGATTGCCCGAGGCTCAAACTTGGATAATATGAATCTTGGATAATATTGATATTGATCTAAAATCAAATTTTTTTTCAGCTCGTGCTTTGCGTAGGCAAGGTTTTGTTGTTTATTCAGGTAAATCACAGAATTTTCCCTACTGGTATCGCGTAGTGTAACCGTCTGTGTATTCAGGTGTGTTATGCTGGATCCAGTGTTCATCAATCTACATCAATGTACTCTTCTTTTCACACAATCTCTCGTCCGGTCGGTTGACAAGAAAGTGGGTAAAATGAAGAGTACATCGCGGTAGATTGATGAACACAAATAGTCTTGTAATATTGCTGTTTGCATTGAGCTACTAGTTTAGCTCTCTTAGGTCACAACACTGTCAAATACCCCGTTATATATTTGCTCTCTCACATTTAATAATTGAAGGTGTAATTGTGATAAATATTATTATTATAACACCCCCGTTGGTCTAGTCAAACAGGGATGCTCGAAGAACACAGGTATAAATTAGTGGGACGGGACAGCTCCCCACTCATCATTTCGCCCTTTTTCCAGCAATGAACTCCCTTGGTATTTGTCTTCTTCTCTCCCTCTCCGTTTACCAGACCGTCTCCTTTTTCTGCACGCAGCCACGCGACAGTATAGCGTGAGCCATCTGAGCATTATATATCTTTATCGCAACAATAAATGCGCGAGTACACACTAGCCGGTAGCTCGGAACCGACATGGACAATTTAAAGAAGACGTAACACGAATGATTGAAACCTTATATTTTCCCCGATGTTCGAGGTTTCATTTATGTTATCAGAAGTTGGTGAAACACAAATGCAGCGCGCGTTTCCCTCGTGCACCCTCCTCGTTTCCCCTTATCTCTCTGCCTTTCCCTGACCTCTTCTCCACAAAATGCCAAGTCCCACCGCGAAAAGATTGCAGGTTTAATGTGAGATACTGTAAGAATTCTGGTCGTTTTGGACAGTTTATTAAACATAACTTTCTTCAAACTAAAAACTGAAACATGCGATTTTCGAGGCTCTCATCGGGTATTCGATCTCCATTGCCCCACAGTGAGGACTCAGTTGACCAAATATTCGTGGGACACCTTCTTTAACGATGATCGGGAAGCGGCGCCTCCGAGGCGACCCGAACGGAGCTAAGGAGAAAAGAAAAAGAGGAGAGAGAGAGCATTTATTGGCCCTTCAGGAATACTGGTACCCACTGTTCGAATGATTTTTATTCCGACTTTGTCAGAAACGTAGGCCGATAGATTTTAAAAGAAAGTTTGAGGCAGTTGAGTTCAGTATTTGTGGGCCGTTCGCGCATGCCTCTATCAACTGATCAAGTGGCTTTATTCCGTTGTATCAAATACTTTTGCTTATAGTTTTGGAAAATTTGAAAAACTCTATGGACATCTGTTAGAAATATTGGTCATCAGGATAGATAAGTTCCAGGAAGCTAAACTACGTTGCCTACTGATTTTCAGATGTCCTGGCATGGCGCGTGTCGGTTTCTGCGACACCCAGGATATTCCGAGAGATCAGAGGTGAGCTGCTAAATCACGGAGAATTATACAACTTTTCGCTTTTTTCTTCAAAAATTGATGAGCTGGAAAGAATATTTCAGTGCAAGCTCCAACTCCATTTCAAATATCCAATGAATTTTCCCACAACACAGAGTAATGCTAGGATCAGTATACAAAGTTAATGTGGTTCCTTTGCGTCCCGATACTTGAATTTAAAAAAAGCAAAGTTCGAGTAGTGAGCTGTCCATTATTCGCAGGGAGAGTCTGTGCGGCAGAGCATGCGGCCTGTGTTACGATGGAGTGTCCGAGTGCAAAGACATCAACGCCGCTAAGTAAGTCTAGAACACACACACACATGTCTTGAATACGGCCCGTAAGAAAGGTGTGTCTGATATACAAGATACTATGTCTTGTATATATTGTATTATATGCCAGACCCCCTCCCCCGTCTTACGGGCAGTATAAAAAGCAAAATATCTTATTTATAAGGCTTTTTCGGTGTATGTACACAGAGGGAAGTCTCCAACTTTCCTTCCTCTGGAGACATTGTCTCCAGCTGAGAGATCACGCAAAAGCGAGAGATCATCTCTCACTCTCACTCTCACTATCTCTCGCCCGCTCTCTCGAGTCTGCATACTCTCTCAGCTGGATACAATCTCTCCAGAGTAAGGAAAGTTGGAGACTTCCCGCTCTGAGTATTAGTCACAGGGAAAACAGACAATGTTCTCTTTGTCTTCATAGAGAGTCACCGTTGACAACAAAAATGAAGAAACACGATCAGCAATACAGTAAATGGAATAAATTTCGCAAATGCTGGCTCTCAGGCGAAATATAGACACCATAGTTTCTTTCCCAGAGCGGCTCGGCTTTTTTTCAAAATCCGGTAATCAAATCAGTTTCTCTATATGAGCCGCCCACACCCCGACCTTTAATAATCTCACTCTGTTATGCTGTATTCGTTTCTCTTTCTATTTGTAACCGCGTTTCCATTGAACACGCATAAATATATGTATTGCAGGTGCCCGGGATTTGCGAGAAAGGGCTGGTGCAGCATGGCACAGGTCACATTTCCCTTATGCTGCAACAGCTGCCGGTGAGGGTGCTGCAGTTGCTGCAGTTAACTGTACGCAGTGCTCAAACTCTGTAACATGTTATGCATGAGCCTCTCTAGTGAACCCAACTCTCTGAGATAGTTGGCGAGATTGTGTGCGAATCGAAGCGCCTGGAGAACGAGTTCACTAGAGAGGCACGTGTTAAAGAGTGTTCGCTCTCTGTGTACAGAGGCTGTCGTGTCGTCTGAGTCAGCAAAATGCTGCAAATAGTCACGCTCAATTGGCGCAGTTGATCGGAAATCCGTCAATCTATTATTTATCACCTTTCTATAATTAATTTTTAGAACATTTTTTAGAACAGAGGGGTATGACTGTCTGACGCTAAGGGAGTGAAACAGTCATACCTACTATAGTTTTTACTTATTCAACTTGTAGTACACTTGATTTAGCAATCGATATTGTAATCATATTCAATATATGAAAAACATTGTACTTTCGTTTTACAGTTTGATCGCTGAGGCCACCACTGCTCCTAAAGTGAATGCCATTACGGAGTAACATCAAATTATGGTTACCTGCATCCAATGATATTCAAAAACCTTCTTCGGGATTGCCTCTAATGCTATTGCTGTTGAGACGTCGACATATTGGTCATGAATATGTTGACGTCTCAACAGCATTAAACAACAACAATTATAATTTCAGAGTGAATGGCTTGTTTTTATTGTTCTATTCATTATCAAAGTGTCCAATTGTATTTTTTTCTCGAGCAAATAAATGTGAACACCAGCCTAAATGGTATTGGCGAAGAACACAATATGGCTAACGGTCTCCTTTACATTTTTTCACTGTGTATTCCCCTTTCTGTTTGATGTGATATGTTAATGTAGGTCCTTAATTTTGCAGTTTTATACGAAAAGGTATGCTTTATCATTAACAGCTACAAATAAATATTGACGAATAAGTGCACGTCTGTGCGCTTTAAAAGTTCACTGAAAGATATCCGAGAATGAGGCGGATAGCTTAGGGAAGCCACATCGAGAGACTGTGAAGTGGACACCCTTGCGATTATTCGTGTGTACGATAGTTCCAGCGGATTGGAGTCCACCAGTGTCGTACGTGGCAATTCGTCCGCTCAATATGACGCTGTCCGCAATAGATTCAACAAATCTCCAACGGGGCAAAACAGCTGAAAAATGAAATATCTCCCAAACATGCCCCTAGGGGTAATTTTCGATGCTGAACAACGCGGCGTCTTTCATTTTTCATGAATTTGACATTTGGCGCCAAAATGATGCCGCGCCAGAACTCACTGAAATCACTTTTTCTAATATTTCTCCCTCAGCGTTGCAGATAGAGAGTCGAAGTACGTGTACTATAAGAATTTGATGGCGAATCTCGCTATGTAATTCATTTGTCGCTATTAGCTTAATAAGCCTGTAATTAAGCATTTTTGACCCGTTAAAGTGTGAACGTCGTGATTCGAGCGTCGTGATCTTGCACAAATATTATTATATTCTGCCAAATTCACAGTCAATCGATGCAGTTTTGGCTTCCCTGAGCTACACGCCTCAGGTTTAAACGATCAGTGGACTTTTAAGAGAGCATCCAAGAGAGGCCGGGGCGTTGGGGGAATATCCACGGATGACTTTTTTGCAACCTATTTCAATAACTTGGGGGTGAAGTCAGCATCACGAGTGAGTGCTGATATTATGCCAAGTAACTATTGCACTGGGTCCCGCCCCGAAAAGTTACAGTTACCCGGCGTTACGACATCGATTTTCCAAAATTTAAAAAATATATTTTATAGGTTTTATAGATGTATTTCGAAAAAAATAACAATGAAAATATTTTTGAAGCGATAGGACATCGATAAAGGGTCGACAAATCGAATTTTTGGAGTTTTCGATCGTCCTGAAAAAAATTGTCCATGTTCAGTAAACGGTTCTATGATTTTTGGAATCCTCATTAAAGAAGGAGTAACCTCAAAAATAGATTCTCAAGCTAATGGTATTACTCGCATACTTCTGTGAACGATAATAGAAATCCAAAATTAGAGACCTCTATCTTTCCTCTGAACCGAGATACCGGCGCGAAAAGAAACTACCGTCGCTAAGGGACAATCAGGGTCAAGTGAGGAATACGGTAAAGGGGGCGTTCTCTCACTTGCGCGAGTAATCAAATCTATCGGTCAACTTTCTCTCTCCTCTCGAGTTTGCGTGCACTCTCTTCCCTTCTCCTCCCTCGTCCCCCACGGGGAAGAGGGATGGGGGAGGGAAGAGTGTACATGCAAACGAGGGATTAGGGAAGGGGAGGAACAGGTGGAATCACTAAAAGTGTTACTGCGCTTAGCGGCGAACTCAGTTTGCGATGATTATCTTCAACCTTTGCTTACAGTACCCGCTTGTTCGCTAAGAAAATTTCCAGTCGGGAGTCGCGGACATTCGTCCTTCTTTAAAAACTGTATTAAGAAAATTATTTTCTTGAATCCGGACTATGTATGTCCGAAAATGTGGTCTGAACCTCGGCACGTGTTTGGCGATATTTCTGATCCGGATTGCGAAATTTCACGCGTATCAAGTGCTCTATTATTTTCCTAAGATGCAGTCAACATGGCTGACCCGATGATTTCATCACCAGGTTGAAAAATTTACAAAAATATTTTCAACCATGAAACCGGGTTCATGGAATTTCGCAAAAACTTTTTTTCAAAAGTAGTTATACTTGTTTGAGATGTGTTCAATACTTGAAATGTAATACGTGTGCATCATATTTGATTCTGAATATTGCAATATTTGACTATCGTAATGCATTCTACGAAAGCAAAATACAACACAAAATTCAAAACAAACACATCAATTCTCGACGTTCATAACACTTTTATCATCAAATACGGTGAACACGTATTACATTTCAAGTATTCAACACATCTCAGACAAGTATAACCACTTTTGAAACAAAAAAATTTTCGCGAAAATTCCATGAACATGGTCGAAAAAAATGTTGAACATTTTTCAACCTGGTGAAGAAATCATCGGGTCAGCCATGTTGACCGCAGGAAAATAATATAGCACTTGATACGCGTGAAATTTCGAAATCCGGATCAGAAATATCGCCAAACACGGGCCGTCGTTCGATAATATACATTCAGATCACATTTTCGGATATCGGGACCACAGTCCGGATTCAAGAAAATAAATTTTTTAATAGAGTTTCTAATGAGGATTCCAAAAATCGTAAAACCGTATACTGAACATGGGCAATTTTTTTCAGGACCATCAAAAAACTCCGAAATTTCTCTTTTTCGACCCTTTATCGATGTCCTATATCTTCAAAAATATTTTCATTGTTATTTTTTTTCGAAATACATCTATAATACCTATAATATATATTTTTAAAATTTTGGAAAATCGATGTCGTAACGCCGGGAAACTGTAACTTTTCGGGGCGGGACCCAGTGCAATAGTTACTTGGCATAATATCAGCACTCGTGATGCTGACTTCACCCCCAAGTTATTGAAATAGGTTGCAAAAAAGTCATCCATGGATATTCCCCCAACGCCCCGGCCTCTCTTGGATGCTCTCTTAAAAGTCCACTGATCGTTTAAACCCCGAGAATGAGGCGTGTAGCTCAGTTTTTTTTCGCAAAATACACCTATTCCTCCACTTCTAGGGAATCGAAATGTCTGTCTGTTTGTCTGTTGGTTTTTTTCCTTCCGCGTGACGGACGTTTTTCCGTTTTTTCGCTATAATTCGCTTCAAAGTTTAGCAATCTTCTCAAATCCTTTTGCATGTGATAGGCAACGACAAAACACATCGAAATTTATATTTGAAAAATCGATAATTTGATGGCCAAGTCGGTAGCGAACTCGACTAGAAATCGGAGGGTCTCAAGTTCGATCCCCGCAGGTGCATAGTCTTTTGCCGCATTTTTTCCAAGTGTCAAATGTGGCCCAAACCCATTTTTGAGTAACGAGATTCACATTTGAGCATCTTTTGCCGACTTTCGAAGTGAAATATCAACTGATTTCACTCGATTTCACATGATTTCACGAAATTTTCGTACATTTCGTTCCAAATCATTCCACATGCTGGCAAACTTCGCAGGAAGGGGTTTAAAACGAGAGAGCAAGGGAAATCAAGAGGGACTCTCTCACATTGGCACACTATCTCGCCCCGGACCCCTTTCTGGAGGTTCGGAATCGTGTATCGGGAAGCTTTATAAATTGCTTCAAAATCGCTCTATCTTCTTGGATTCTTTTGCATACGACAACAGACCAAAATCCCCTTCGAATTTTACAAAATGTAATTGACCAAATCCATAGCCAAGTGGGTTACGCGCTTGACTTTCAAACCGAGACCCCCAGGTTCGAACCCCGCCGCGGGCAAAACGTTCGCCGCATTTTTCGCAAGTGTCAGAAGCCCTTTTAGCGCGTTCTTGAGTAACGTGAAACACGATTTCACCTGTTTTGTCGAGTTTTAACATGAAAAATCGAAAATTTCGAAAAATTGCCAATTGATTCGCAGAACGTGGGGGACCGTAGGAAAATTATTTTGCGATGTCGGAAACGTGTCTGAACGTGTTCTAACACGTTTTAAAATGTAAAAAATCGAAAATTTCGAAAAGTTGCCAATTTATTCGCAGAACGTGGGGGATCACAGGAAAAGTGTTTTGCGATGTCGGAAACGTGTCTGAACGTGCTCTAACACGTTTTAAAAAGGCAAATCGGAGATTTTGAAAAGTTTCCAATTGATTCGCAGAGCGTGGGGGATCACAGGAAAAGCGTTTTGCTATTTCGGAAAAATGTTCGAACACGCCCGGGAAATCAATACACTGTATCCTGCGTTTCCGTTGAGAAAGGCTCGTGAGGCTGAGAGCGATCAAAAAAGTTGCCACGGAGCCACGAAGTGGCGTAGTGGCAATTTTTTTCGATCGCTTTCAGCCTCACGATCCTTTTGCAACGGAATAAGCCAGTACTCTTTCTAGAGATTAACATTCCCCAACATGCTAAACTCCCCCTGGACCGTACTTGGAGCTGGCTACCTAGCTTCCCCTGGACCGCACATAGAGCCGGCTACCGAGTCCTCCTCCCTGGACCGAACCTCAAGCAAGCTACCGAGGACCCCCTGAACCGTACCTGAAGAAGGCTACCGAGGTCCCCCTGAACCGTGCCTGTAGAAGGCTACCGAGGTCCCCCTGAACCGTGCCTGAAGAAGGCTACCGAGAACCCCCTGAGCCGTACCTGAAGAAGGCTACCGAGGACCCCCTGAGCCGTACCTGAAGAAGGCTACCGAGGTCCCCCTGAACCGTGCCTGTAGAAGGCTACCGAGGTCCCCCTGAACCGTGCCTGAAGAAGGCTACCGAGATCCCCTGAACCGTACCTGAAGAAAGCTACCGAGATCCCCCTGGACCGAATCTTAAGTAGGTTACTTAGCTCCCCCTGGACTGTACCTGGAGCAGGCTACCAAGTTCCCCCTGGACCGAACCTGGAGCCAGCTACCGATCTCCCCCTGGACCTAAAATTCACCCAGAACTGTGCATAGAGCGTAGTGTACGCATAAAACGTAGTGTATTTAACCTCAACACATCCCGGCAAGTTAAACCTATAAAAAATCTAATTTTTTTTACTTTGAAAAATTCGATATCAGAAACCGGGGTTACTGTAACTGTTCGGGGCGGGAGCCAGAACATTAGTTACTTGGCCTAATATCAGCAATCGCGATCCTGACTTCACCCCCAAGTTATTGATATAGGTTCCAAAAAAGTCATCCGTTGGGTATATCCGGCTTCTCGTGGATGGTCTCTAAAAGTGCATGTTAGTGCACTAATTACCAACAATTATTTGTAAATGTTAATGATAAAACCAACCTTATCGTTTACAATTGCAAACTTGAAAAAACTTCATTACTACACCACTGCACCTATCAAACAGTAATGGAGCATCAAACTATTGTGCAATTGAAAAAAATGTTCAGAACCTTTAGTGATATTGTTTTAATTTATTGAGTCTGGTTCACCACTAAATCATGAGCGGAATATATGAAAGGAAAGAACTAGCAAAATCGTTTTTTGCAAACTTTCGAAACCACAAATGACAGAATTCGTGCTCGTAACTCAGTATTAGTTTCGTCTGTACGCCACTGATTTTACCTGCCATTCTCGCTATATTCAGGAGTAAATTACGGCAATGGAAACCGCCGCTTACCTGGCGTCTTCCCTACCCCCACAGTTAAAAAATATGCCCCCTGGAGGAAGAGTTGTCATACTGTACGGCACGGCGTTCATTTCATTTTATTGGGGGTATATTTCAGTGCAAATAGTTTCAATCACATTGCTAACACAACGATTTAGGGAGCTCTGACCGGTTTGATTGACTGAACAGTGTAATCATCCATTCTTCCTCGTTTGTTTGATCTGAATCTTTTACAAAAAACGCGTAAATATGCGCATAATACAGTTAAACATCTTGCAGCAGAATAGGGTATGGAGAGCGGAGATACGCGACGTTTTCATTCGTCATCTCATCGATACCGGAAGGGCCAGGTTTGCATTTTCATTCGGTCAACTTTATACATATTCTGGTGTACTGTGAGTTCCACGGCGTGTGATCATGTCTGGCTAATTGCAAGAGCTAAGTGAGGGCCTTATGGATCAGGAGGTTCAAATACATGTATTTTAATGCCGTAAATGACATATTTCCAGGATTATCTATCAACCATGCCTGATATTTGTCTCGCTCAAATAGTCACGTTTCTGGACATGTAATTTTTTTTTAAATTTCATTGCTGAACAACTAATGCTTTGCCGATTACATAATAAATTTGTTTAAATAAATATATTTCAGAGTGAGTCTCGAGAGATTGAAACTCGTAAGCAGGAAAACGTATGCCGTCATCAATCTTGATTCGACAAATAGTGTGAAAAGAAAGCTCATCAGCAAGATCCAAATCGTACAGGTACCGATTTTTTGCAATAGCTTGGAGAGTATATTCCGTAAAATTATTCATGTCTGGAAAGGTAAGACTGGGTAATTTCTCTACCTCACTTAGAGGCTGGACTAGGTAATGGAATGATGCCCTTGAATATGGGAGATAACAAAAATTAAAATATATTTCAGACGCAACATGGTTTCATCCTGACTCTGCACAAGGATACCAACAGACTGCCAGATCTGAAGTATGTGTACTTCTTATCAAGCAATACGCGCATGGTAGAGAAGCGATTCTGGCACGATCGGGAGCTAAGAGTAAGTAGGAAAATGCTTTGTTATCGAAACAATTATATATATTTTATTGTGCCACAATATGGTAGCATCGGGAGACATGTGAGCAATCAGATAAAAGAGAAAGATGGTGATGCGCGGCATATGACAACGTATCAGTCGGTCCTTCTAGAGGCGCATTTTCGTGTGATTTCAATATATTCATCAATTGTATCGCAGAGGAGTGCAGGGCGCAATTCTCACCAGGTTGGAGACGCTCCAATACCCGATCTATTGATTGAGAGGCTCGTCAAGTGCACTCGCCACTGCGCCGCCAAACAAGTCAACGTGACCTCAGTTAGTGTCTCAAATTTGAATCGTTGAAAAATTGTGTTCCTTTAAATTTTAATTAGTATGAACGAAAAGATACGAATATATATATATATATATTTTAAAAAAGAATGTTATGATTGTGTTCATTTTGTTGCTGTAGGTTTCGATAAGCTACGCAACAATCGCGAATATCATCAGCGTGCAGCAAATTACCGGCGCCAATTCGTTGTGTTTCATGGACGTTTTCACCGCTTCGAACACTCTGGAAAGGGATCTGGAGCAGTGGGTTTCGTAGAGAATAGGGATACCGGCAGTGTTCGCATTCTGAAATTTGGAGGAAGAGTTAGAGGAAAGGAAACTATCAGAGAGGGTAACCACACGGGAACCGGCATCCCCAGCAGAGAAAAAAAGTTGTCAGAATAGGAATAAATAATGAATCACAACGAACTGCCGCAGGGCTAGTTAAGCATTTTGTAACATTTCCCTCTCAATTAGACAGTGTTCTATATGTTCTCCCATAACCTAGACCAGAAAATTCCATCTTCGTAATGATGTCTTTGTAGTGAACAATCCGTGAGTGTTATCCATTGTAGATTCAAACAATTCCTGATTTCTAAGTCCGGAGAGTCTCTGTCGTTATCTAGAATTCCGAAAATTATCAACGAGCAATTTATCAATGAGTACTCAGCTGCTTCAGAAAGTCCACATCTACGGGTCCAAGATGAGGATATGGTAATTTTGAGAATTATTCACAGAAACTTATATAATAACAGAACAAGAAGAATTAAAATATATATATATGTACCTATTATAGATTGTATAAAGAAAATGCGAAACCACCCATTTGCAGGAACCATTTCATATGTCTCGAGATATGATTGATTCCTTCTCCCGTTTCACCACTCTTGCAGTTGGACATCTCATTGTCCGCAATGACTGGTTCGTTAGCATGCTTGAGGCGAGTTAAATAATTTTTTTTTAAACATGATTTGGCAAACTACCTTGCTATGTGAATATCTATCTAAATCTATCTGTAGATACCTGTAGAAAATAGTATTCTCGAAACTCTGTTATAGACACAATAAGAAAATAAAATAGTAAAATTCATAGACTCGAATTCAAAGTGGTAAAGCCGCCGGACAATGGAAATTTTGTCGACTACTCAATATCTTTATCGTAATTGATCGTAATTTAAAATTTAAAATTCGATTTTTTCAAGAGCGTTGACACGGAAACGCAATCAAACAGAAAAGGCAGGGGCTCATATTACGGAACGAAAGGATAATTGTAGATAGAAGAAGTCGACAAGCTTATCATGGAATTTCTAGCAAGAGAATTCAGCACAGAGCTCGTGCGCTCCTTCACTAAGCTTGACAGCGAGGTCAACAGTGCTTCCAGTAGTAACGTTCATAACAATTCCGGAAGTGCTTTCTTGTGTGGTACTGAACGATTTAACCTGAAAAAATATAAAGCTAGTGTAAATCGTTCTCTAAATGTTATTTGGAGAATTTACAAAATCGTTAAGGTGAAATCTGCAAAATGTGCCCCTAAAGTACCTTCCGTAATTTTAAATAATATAAAATAAATTTTAAAAAAAAACATTTTTAGTATGTTCTCACCTCATAATTGGTCGTTAACTCGCTAAGCTGACGAAGAGTCAGAGGTTCCGTCAGGGAAAATTTCCTTTGTCCGGCGGCTTTGAATTCGAGTCTATGAATTTTACTATTTTATTTTCTTATTGTGTCTATAACAGAGTTTCGAGAATACTATTTTCTACAGGTATCTACAGATAGATTTAGATAGATATTCACATAGCAAGGTAGTTTGCCAAATCATGTTTAAAAAAAAATTATTTAACTCGCCTCAAGCATGCTAACGAACCAGTCATTGCGGACAATGAGATGTCCAACTGCAAGAGTGGTGAAACGGGAGAAGGAATCAATCATATCTCGAGACATATGAAATGGTTCCTGCAAATGGGTGGTTTCGCATTTTCTTTATACAATCTATAATAGGTACATATATATATATTTTAATTCTTCTTGTTCTGTTATTATATAAGTTTCTGTGAATAATTCTCAAAATTACCATATCCTCATCTTGGACCCGTAGATGTGGACTTTCTGAAGCAGCTGAGTACTCATTGATAAATTGCTCGTTGATAATTTTCGGAATTCTAGATAACGACAGAGACTCTCCGGACTTAGAAATCAGGAATTGTTTGAATCTACAATGGATAACACTCACGGATTGTTCACTACAAAGACATCATTACGAAGATGGAATTTTCTGGTCTAGGTTATGGGAGAACATATAGAACACTGTCTAATTGAGAGGGAAATGTTACAAAATGCTTAACTAGCCCTGCGGCAGTTCGTTGTGATTCATTATTTATTCCTATTCTGACAACTTTTTTTCTCTGCTGGGGATGCCGGTTCCCGTGTGGTTACCCTCTCTGATAGTTTCCTTTCCTCTAACTCTTCCTCCAAATTTCAGAATGCGAACACTGCCGGTATCCCTATTCTCTACGAAACCCACTGCTCCAGATCCCTTTCCAGAGTGTTCGAAGCGGTGAAAACGTCCATGAAACACAACGAATTGGCGCCGGTAATTTGCTGCACGCTGATGATATTCGCGATTGTTGCGTAGCTTATCGAAACCTACAGCAACAAAATGAACACAATCATAACATTCTTTTTTAAAATATATATATATATATATTCGTATCTTTTCGTTCATACTAATTAAAATTTAAAGGAACACAATTTTTCAACGATTCAAATTTGAGACACTAACTGAGGTCACGTTGACTTGTTTGGCGGCGCAGTGGCGAGTGCACTTGACGAGCCTCTCAATCAATAGATCGGGTATTGGAGCGTCTCCAACCTGGTGAGAATTGCGCCCTGCACTCCTCTGCGATACAATTGATGAATATATTGAAATCACACGAAAATGCGCCTCTAGAAGGACCGACTGATACGTTGTCATATGCCGCGCATCACCATCTTTCTCTTTTATCTGATTGCTCACATGTCTCCCGATGCTACCATATTGTGGCACAATAAAATATATATAATTGTTTCGATAACAAAGCATTTTCCTACTTACTCTTAGCTCCCGATCGTGCCAGAATCGCTTCTCTACCATGCGCGTATTGCTTGATAAGAAGTACACATACTTCAGATCTGGCAGTCTGTTGGTATCCTTGTGCAGAGTCAGGATGAAACCATGTTGCGTCTGAAATATATTTTAATTTTTGTTATCTCCCATATTCAAGGGCATCATTCCATTACCTAGTCCAGCCTCTAAGTGAGGTAGAGAAATTACCCAGTCTTACCTTTCCAGACATGAATAATTTTACGGAATATACTCTCCAAGCTATTGCAAAAAATCGGTACCTGTACGATTTGGATCTTGCTGATGAGCTTTCTTTTCACACTATTTGTCGAATCAAGATTGATGACGGCATACGTTTTCCTGCTTACGAGTTTCAATCTCTCGAGACTCACTCTGAAATATATTTATTTAAACAAATTTATTATGTAATCGGCAAAGCATTAGTTGTTCAGCAATGAAATTTAAAAAAAAATTACATGTCCAGAAACGTGACTATTTGAGCGAGACAAATATCAGGCATGGTTGATAGATAATCCTGGAAAATATGTCATTTACGGCATTAAAATACATGTATTTGAACCTCCTGATCCATAAGGCCCTCACTTAGCTCTTGCAATTAGCCAGACATGATCACACGCCGTGGAACTCACAGTACACCAGAATATGTATAAAGTTGACCGAATGAAAATGCAAACCTGGCCCTTCCGGTATCGATGAGATGACGAATGAAAACGTCGCGTATCTCCGCTCTCCATACCCTATTCTGCTGCAAGATGTTTAACTGTATTATGCGCATATTTACGCGTTTTTTGTAAAAGATTCAGATCAAACAAACGAGGAAGAATGGATGATTACACTGTTCAGTCAATCAAACCGGTCAGAGCTCCCTAAATCGTTGTGTTAGCAATGTGATTGAAACTATTTGCACTGAAATATACCCCCAATAAAATGAAATGAACGCCGTGCCGTACAGTATGACAACTCTTCCTCCAGGGGGCATATTTTTTAACTGTGGGGGTAGGGAAGACGCCAGGTAAGCGGCGGTTTCCATTGCCGTAATTTACTCCTGAATATAGCGAGAATGGCAGGTAAAATCAGTGGCGTACAGACGAAACTAATACTGAGTTACGAGCACGAATTCTGTCATTTGTGGTTTCGAAAGTTTGCAAAAAACGATTTTGCTAGTTCTTTCCTTTCATATATTCCGCTCATGATTTAGTGGTGAACCAGACTCAATAAATTAAAACAATATCACTAAAGGTTCTGAACATTTTTTTCAATTGCACAATAGTTTGATGCTCCATTACTGTTTGATAGGTGCAGTGGTGTAGTAATGAAGTTTTTTCAAGTTTGCAATTGTAAACGATAAGGTTGGTTTTATCATTAACATTTACAAATAATTGTTGGTAATTAGTGCACTAACATGCACTTTTAGAGACCATCCACGAGAAGCCGGATATACCCAACGGATGACTTTTTTGGAACCTATATCAATAACTTGGGGGTGAAGTCAGGATCGCGATTGCTGATATTAGGCCAAGTAACTAATGTTCTGGCTCCCGCCCCGAACAGTTACAGTAACCCCGGTTTCTGATATCGAATTTTTCAAAGTAAAAAAAATTAGATTTTTTATAGGTTTAACTTGCCGGGATGTGTTGAGGTTAAATACACTACGTTTTATGCGTACACTACGCTCTATGCACAGTTCTGGGTGAATTTTAGGTCCAGGGGGAGATCGGTAGCTGGCTCCAGGTTCGGTCCAGGGGGAACTTGGTAGCCTGCTCCAGGTACAGTCCAGGGGGAGCTAAGTAACCTACTTAAGATTCGGTCCAGGGGGATCTCGGTAGCTTTCTTCAGGTACGGTTCAGGGGATCTCGGTAGCCTTCTTCAGGCACGGTTCAGGGGGACCTCGGTAGCCTTCTACAGGCACGGTTCAGGGGGACCTCGGTAGCCTTCTTCAGGTACGGCTCAGGGGGTCCTCGGTAGCCTTCTTCAGGTACGGCTCAGGGGGTTCTCGGTAGCCTTCTTCAGGCACGGTTCAGGGGGACCTCGGTAGCCTTCTACAGGCACGGTTCAGGGGGACCTCGGTAGCCTTCTTCAGGTACGGTTCAGGGGGTCCTCGGTAGCTTGCTTGAGGTTCGGTCCAGGGAGGAGGACTCGGTAGCCGGCTCTATGTGCGGTCCAGGGGAAGCTAGGTAGCCAGCTCCAAGTACGGTCCAGGGGGAGTTTAGCATGTTGGGGAATGTTAATCTCTAGAAAGAGTACTGGCTTATTCCGTTGCAAAAGGATCGTGAGGCTGAAAGCGATCGAAAAAAATTGCCACTACGCCACTTCGTGGCTCCGTGGCAACTTTTTTGATCGCTCTCAGCCTCACGAGCCTTTCTCAACGGAAACGCAGGATACAGTGTATTGATTTCCCGGGCGTGTTCGAACATTTTTCCGAAATAGCAAAACGCTTTTCCTGTGATCCCCCACGCTCTGCGAATCAATTGGAAACTTTTCAAAATCTCCGATTTGCCTTTTTAAAACGTGTTAGAGCACGTTCAGACACGTTTCCGACATCGCAAAACACTTTTCCTGTGATCCCCCACGTTCTGCGAATAAATTGGCAACTTTTCGAAATTTTCGATTTTTTACATTTTAAAACGTGTTAGAACACGTTCAGACACGTTTCCGACATCGCAAAATAATTTTCCTACGGTCCCCCACGTTCTGCGAATCAATTGGCAATTTTTCGAAATTTTCGATTTTTCATGTTAAAACTCGACAAAACAGGTGAAATCGTGTTTCACGTTACTCAAGAACGCGCTAAAAGGGCTTCTGACACTTGCGAAAAATGCGGCGAACGTTTTGCCCGCGGCGGGGTTCGAACCTGGGGGTCTCGGTTTGAAAGTCAAGCGCGTAACCCACTTGGCTATGGATTTGGTCAATTACATTTTGTAAAATTCGAAGGGGATTTTGGTCTGTTGTCGTATGCAAAAGAATCCAAGAAGATAGAGCGATTTTGAAGCAATTTATAAAGCTTCCCGATACACGATTCCGAACCTCCAGAAAGGGGTCCGGGGCGAGATAGTGTGCCAATGTGAGAGAGTCCCTCTTGATTTCCCTTGCTCTCTCGTTTTAAACCCCTTCCTGCGAAGTTTGCCAGCATGTGGAATGATTTGGAACGAAATGTACGAAAATTTCGTGAAATCATGTGAAATCGAGTGAAATCAGTTGATATTTCACTTCGAAAGTCGGCAAAAGATGCTCAAATGTGAATCTCGTTACTCAAAAATGGGTTTGGGCCACATTTGACACTTGGAAAAAATGCGGCAAAAGACTATGCACCTGCGGGGATCGAACTTGAGACCCTCCGATTTCTAGTCGAGTTCGCTACCGACTTGGCCATCAAATTATCGATTTTTCAAATATAAATTTCGATGTGTTTTGTCGTTGCCTATCACATGCAAAAGGATTTGAGAAGATTGCTAAACTTTGAAGCGAATTATAGCGAAAAAACGGAAAAACGTCCGTCACGCGGAAGGAAAAAAACCAACAGACAAACAGACAGACATTTCGATTCCCTAGAAGTGGAGGAATAGGTGTATTTTGCGAAAAAAAACTGAGCTACACGCCTCATTCTCGGGGTTTAAACGATCAGTGGACTTTTAAGAGAGCATCCAAGAGAGGCCGGGGCGTTGGGGGAATATCCATGGATGACTTTTTTGCAACCTATTTCAATAACTTGGGGGTGAAGTCAGCATCACGAGTGCTGATATTATGCCAAGTAACTATTGCACTGGGTCCCGCCCCGAAAAGTTACAGTTTCCCGGCGTTACGACATCGATTTTCCAAAATTTTAAAAATATATATTATAGGTATTATAGATGTATTTCGAAAAAAAATAACAATGAAAATATTTTTGAAGATATAGGACATCGATAAAGGGTCGAAAAAGAGAAATTTCGGAGTTTTTTGATGGTCCTGAAAAAAATTGCCCATGTTCAGTATACGGTTTTACGATTTTTGGAATCCTCATTAGAAACTCTATTAAAAAATTTATTTTCTTGAATCCGGACTGTGGTCCCGATATCCGAAAATGTGATCTGAATGTATATTATCGAACGACGGCCCGTGTTTGGCGATATTTCTGATCCGGATTTCGAAATTTCACGCGTATCAAGTGCTATATTATTTTCCTGCGGTCAACATGGCTGACCCGATGATTTCTTCACCAGGTTGAAAAATGTTCAACATTTTTTTCGACCATGTTCATGGAATTTTCGCGAAAATTTTTTTGTTTCAAAAGTGGTTATACTTGTCTGAGATGTGTTGAATACTTGAAATGTAATACGTGTTCACCGTATTTGATGATAAAAGTGTTATGAACGTCGAGAATTGATGTGTTTGTTTTGAATTTTGTGTTGTATTTTGCTTTCGTAGAATGCATTACGATAGTCAAATATTGCAATATTCAGAATCAAATATGATGCACACGTATTACATTTCAAGTATTGAACACATCTCAAACAAGTATAACTACTTTTGAAAAAAAGTTTTTGCGAAATTCCATGAACCCGGTTTCATGGTTGAAAATATTTTTGTAAATTTTTCAACCTGGTGATGAAATCATCGGGTCAGCCATGTTGACTGCATCTTAGGAAAATAATAGAGCACTTGATACGCGTGAAATTTCGCAATCCGGATCAGAAATATCGCCAAACACGTGCCGAGGTTCAGACCACATTTTCGGACATACATAGTCCGGATTCAAGAAAATAATTTTCTTAATACAGTTTTTAAAGAAGGACGAATGTCCGCGACTCCCGACTGGAAATTTTCTTAGCGAACAAGCGGGTACTGTAAGCAAAGGTTGAAGATAATCATCGCAAACTGAGTTCGCCGCTAAGCGCAGTAACACTTTTAGTGATTCCACCTGTTCCTCCCCTTCCCTAATCCCTCGTTTGCATGTACACTCTTCCCTCCCCCATCCCTCTTCCCCGTGGGGGACGAGGGAGGAGAAGGGAAGAGAGTGCACGCAAACTCGAGAGGAGAGAGAAAGTTGACCGATAGATTTGATTACTCGCGCAAGTGAGAGAACGCCCCCTTTACCGTATTCCTCACTTGACCCTGATTGTCCCTTAGCGACGGTAGTTTCTTTTCGCGCCGGTATCTCGGTTCAGAGGAAAGATAGAGGTCTCTAATTTTGGATTTCTATTATCGTTCACAGAAGTATGCGAGTAATACCATTAGCTTGAGAATCTATTTTTGAGGTTACTCCTTCTTTAATGAGGATTCCAAAAATCATAGAACCGTTTACTGAACATGGACAATTTTTTTCAGGACGATCGAAAACTCCAAAAATTCGATTTGTCGACCCTTTATCGATGTCCTATCGCTTCAAAAATATTTTCATTGTTATTTTTTTCGAAATACATCTATAAAACCTATAAAATATATTTTTTAAATTTTGGAAAATCGATGTCGTAACGCCGGGTAACTGTAACTTTTCGGGGCGGGACCCAGTGCAATAGTTACTTGGCATAATATCAGCACTCACTCGTGATGCTGACTTCACCCCCAAGTTATTGAAATAGGTTGCAAAAAAGTCATCCGTGGATATTCCCCCAACGCCCCGGCCTCTCTTGGATGCTCTCTTAAAAGTCCACTGATCGTTTAAACCTGAGGCGTGTAGCTCAGGGAAGCCAAAACTGCATCGATTGACTGTGAATTTGGCAGAATATAATAATATTTGTGCAAGATCACGACGCTCGAATCACGACGTTCACACTTTAACGGGTCAAAAATGCTTAATTACAGGCTTATTAAGCTAATAGCGACAAATGAATTACATAGCGAGATTCGCCATCAAATTCTTATAGTACACGTACTTCGACTCTCTATCTGCAACGCTGAGGGAGAAATATTAGAAAAAGTGATTTCAGTGAGTTCTGGCGCGGCATCATTTTGGCGCCAAATGTCAAATTCATGAAAAATGAAAGACGCCGCGTTGTTCAGCATCGAAAATTACCCCTAGGGGCATGTTTGGGAGATATTTCATTTTTCAGCTGTTTTGCCCCGTTGGAGATTTGTTGAATCTATTGCGGACAGCGTCATATTGAGCGGACGAATTGCCACGTACGACACTGGTGGACTCCAATCCGCTGGAACTATCGTACACACGAATAATCGCAAGGGTGTCCACTTCACAGTCTCTCGATGTGGCTTCCCTAAGCTATCCGCCTCATTCTCGGATATCTTTCAGTGAACTTTTAAAGCGCACAGACGTGCACTTATTCGTCAATATTTATTTGTAGCTGTTAATGATAAAGCATACCTTTTCGTATAAAACTGCAAAATTAAGGACCTACATTAACATATCACATCAAACAGAAAGGGGAATACACAGTGAAAAAATGTAAAGGAGACCGTTAGCCATATTGTGTTCTTCGCCAATACCATTTAGGCTGGTGTTCACATTTATTTGCTCGAGAAAAAAATACAATTGGACACTTTGATAATGAATAGAACAATAAAAACAAGCCATTCACTCTGAAATTATAATTGTTGTTGTTTAATGCTGTTGAGACGTCAACATATTCATGACCAATATGTCGACGTCTCAACAGCAATAGCATTAGAGGCAATCCCGAAGAAGGTTTTTGAATATCATTGGATGCAGGTAACCATAATTTGATGTTACTCCGTAATGGCATTCACTTTAGGAGCAGTGGTGGCCTCAGCGATCAAACTGTAAAACGAAAGTACAATGTTTTTCATATATTGAATATGATTACAATATCGATTGCTAAATCAAGTGTACTACAAGTTGAATAAGTAAAAACTATAGTAGGTATGACTGTTTCACTCCCTTAGCGTCAGACAGTCATACCCCTCTGTTCTAAAAAATGTTCTAAAAATTAATTATAGAAAGGTGATAAATAATAGATTGACGGATTTCCGATCAACTGCGCCAATTGAGCGTGACTATTTGCAGCATTTTGCTGACTCAGACGACACGACAGCCTCTGTACACAGAGAGCGAACACTCTTTAACACGTGCCTCTCTAGTGAACTCGTTCTCCAGGCGCTTCGATTCGCACACAATCTCGCCAACTATCTCAGAGAGTTGGGTTCACTAGAGAGGCTCATGCATAACATGTTACAGAGTTTGAGCACTGCGTACAGTTAACTGCAGCAACTGCAGCACCCTCACCGGCAGCTGTTGCAGCATAAGGGAAATGTGACCTGTGCCATGCTGCACCAGCCCTTTCTCGCAAATCCCGGGCACCTGCAATACATATATTTATGCGTGTTCAATGGAAACGCGGTTACAAATAGAAAGAGAAACGAATACAGCATAACAGAGTGAGATTATTAAAGGTCGGGGTGTGGGCGGCTCATATAGAGAAACTGATTTGATTACCGGATTTTGAAAAAAAGCCGAGCCGCTCTGGGAAAGAAACTATGGTGTCTATATTTCGCCTGAGAGCCAGCATTTGCGAAATTTATTCCATTTACTGTATTGCTGATCGTGTTTCTTCATTTTTGTTGTCAACGGTGACTCTCTATGAAGACAAAGAGAACATTGTCTGTTTTCCCTGTGACTAATACTCAGAGCGGGAAGTCTCCAACTTTCCTTACTCTGGAGAGATTGTATCCAGCTGAGAGAGTATGCAGACTCGAGAGAGCGGGCGAGAGATAGTGAGAGTGAGAGTGAGAGATGATCTCTCGCTTTTGCGTGATCTCTCAGCTGGAGACAATGTCTCCAGAGGAAGGAAAGTTGGAGACTTCCCTCTGTGTACATACACCGAAAAAGCCTTATAAATAAGATATTTTGCTTTTTATACTGCCCGTAAGACGGGGGAGGGGGTCTGGCATATAATACAATATATACAAGACATAGTATCTTGTATATCAGACAAACCTTTCTTACGGGCCGTATTCAAGACATGTGTGTGTGTTCTAGACTTACTTAGCGGCGTTGATGTCTTTGCACTCGGACACTCCATCGTAACACAGGCCGCATGCTCTGCCGCACAGACTCTCCCTGCGAATAATGGACAGCTCACTACTCGAACTTTGCTTTTTTTAAATTCAAGTATCGGGACGCAAAGGAACCACATTAACTTTGTATACTGATCCTAGCATTACTCTGTGTTGTGGGAAAATTCATTGGATATTTGAAATGGAGTTGGAGCTTGCACTGAAATATTCTTTCCAGCTCATCAATTTTTGAAGAAAAAAGCGAAAAGTTGTATAATTCTCCGTGATTTAGCAGCTCACCTCTGATCTCTCGGAATATCCTGGGTGTCGCAGAAACCGACACGCGCCATGCCAGGACATCTGAAAATCAGTAGGCAACGTAGTTTAGCTTCCTGGAACTTATCTATCCTGATGACCAATATTTCTAACAGATGTCCATAGAGTTTTTCAAATTTTCCAAAACTATAAGCAAAAGTATTTGATACAACGGAATAAAGCCACTTGATCAGTTGATAGAGGCAAGCGCGAACGGCCCACAAATACTGAACTCAACTGCCTCAAACTTTCTTTTAAAATCTATCGGCCTACGTTTCTGACAAAGTCGGAATAAAAATCATTCGAACAGTGGGTACCAGTATTCCTGAAGGGCCAATAAATGCTCTCTCTCTCTTCTTTTTCTTTTCTCCTTAGCTCCGTTCGGGTCGCCTCGGAGGCGCCGCTTCCCGATCATCGTTAAAGAAGGTGTCCCACGAATATTTGGTCAACTGAGTCCTCACTGTGGGGCAATGGAGATCGAATACCCGATGAGAGCCTCGAAAATCGCATGTTTCAGTTTTTAGTTTGAAGAAAGTTATGTTTAATAAACTGTCCAAAACGACCAGAATTCTTACAGTATCTCACATTAAACCTGCAATCTTTTCGCGGTGGGACTTGGCATTTTGTGGAGAAGAGGTCAGGGAAAGGCAGAGAGATAAGGGGAAACGAGGAGGGTGCATGAGGGAAACGCGCGCTGCATTTGTGTTTCACCAACTTCTGATAACATAAATGAAACCTCGAACATCGGGGAAAATATAAGGTTTCAATCATTCGTGTTACGCCTTCTTTAAATTGTCCATGTCGGTTCCGAGCTACCGGCTAGTGTGTACTCGCGCATTTATTGTTGCGATAAAGATATATAATGCTCAGATGGCTCACGCTATACTTTCGCGTGGCTGCGTGCAGTAAAAGGAGACGGTCTGGTAAACGGAGAGGGAGAGAAGAAGACAAATACCAAGGAAAAAGAAACTAACCGTATTTTGGAAACCCATCGTCCGTCCAAAAGAAGATCATGTTGACCATTTTGACAATCTTCAATTGTTTTGGGCACAGAATCGTCGATAAAGCAAAAAAACAGATTTTTGTATGAAGTTAATTACTTACTTTTTTCCTCACAGCTCCTAGTTTAATCATTACTGTGAGAAGTGCGAAAATAATAGGTGAGAATAAAATAAAATAACAAAATAATATGCGCGTAAGATGGATTTCTGATCGGTTGTTTGTGCCGACAACCAGGGAGATTGTGCGCTATTGTGTGCAGACAATGTCCCTTCTATAGCCTGTCAAATAAGCAATCAAATCAACATTACAGACATGTAAGACAGCTGTAACGTGGGATTACGCAACCCAACCTTTCCCAAGGCTTATAGGGCACGTTACCTTTCGCAATCAAAGTTGGTACCAATTTACCGCCCCGGGTTGGATGGAAGGCTGGGTGGGCATCTGCGGGGATCGTGCAAAATTTATTAGCCAGCTTGATTGCCTGATTCGAAAAATGAACTTTATAAAAAAATTTCCAACTATTATTTGATTAAGTCCACCCAATTTCAGAGAAATCGGAGATATGAAATTTTTTTTTACTGCACAATGGCCAATTATTCCTACACCGTCTTAGAAGATCTGTGATAATAATATTCTTCGTTTCCCATTATATTCCGACATAGTGGAAAATAGACTTTGAAAAGTAACGATGCAACTAGTTGCTTTTCTCCACACACTCCTCATTGCTCTTTTTCAGAAAATTGGTCGATTTCCCTTGTATGCAACTAATTGATCCGTTACTTGTCTAGTGGTGGTAAACAACATGGAATTTCCCAGATTCTGCTCTCCTCTTGCTACGTACTAGCAAATATCACCGAGTTGGGGGCACCTTTGGTTCGATCAAATCACCGTGATGAAATAGACAACCAGCCTTTTCCGGACTTTCCACTCTAGAAATATGGCCAGTATCAGGGGATGCAGCATCGGATATGTTGTCAGTTCGAGAAATAGTTGTTTCCCGACAGAACTGGGATTGACGTATAGCTTAAAACGTTTAATATTTTTATAAACGTTCAGTTCAAAGTTAAATGCTCGTTCCTTGGTGTAGAGAATCTGCGCTAATGCGGAAGAAAAAGCGAGAAGACTATCGGTTAGCTCGACGGGAAGTAGCGTGAGCAACACTCGACGATTCTCCGCAAACTATAAAATATGATGTTGTATAGGAACCAGACATTCTCTACTATATTTGGACAGTCAAGATGTCGACGTCAGCGAGATGCATAACCTACCTGATATTTGACAGCTATTTTGCCTCCGACCTCCCGCTTTCGGCAAAAATTAAGATAAAAGTCGAGCGCGAACATGCATAGAGACAATGCGTTTGACAGCGAAATTACGAGCATCAGTCTCTGAAATTAAAATAGTTCACGATTCGTCCATTCACACTTACCGTAAACCTTTCTGCGTTATGGGATATTTTCACGTCGATTTTAGCCACTGCGATTGGGTCGAACAACAGGTTCCCTAACTCGGTGACTTGGGCGAATACGTAGACAGAAGAGAGCAATATCTGAAACTCTATCTCTATTGTTTCCTTAAATTGGGAAGTTTAATGGAAACGCATGGCTAATATCTTTTTAAAGTGGATTTCTATGACCACCGGAACAACATCTTTCGGTAGTGCTTATCTGCGTCGCCACTAGATACGTTCAAAGCGAATGACAGGGTATTGCACTGTGCATTTGTAGCTCATTGTAGATTTACAGCTGTAGTTGTTATTCATGGGGCGCCACGAAAGTGAACCACCTCTCAAAAAACACCCTCAAGCACTTAGTACTCAGGAATTCGCGTGAAAGAGCGCGCGAAATGTGTGGAGAAGCGAGGCGACTTATTGTGTATAAATTGAATTGTTTTATTGAAATTCATTCCATATTGCGGTGGAAAATGTTAAGGTGCATACCGCAATTAAGCCGAGCGATACAGCGAAAAGTCGATGGGAGTGTCGTTCGAAACGTGCCGGGAAGAGGGAGGAATAGAGTCGCTCGAAGGTCATGATTACTATCACATGATGGGCGCTGACGAAAGACGAAATGCCAAGGCCGCTTGAAATCAAAAAAAGGTATTGTGCGTAAATTTGCCGTTCCGTTAATAACGAAGCAACTGTGCAAAACGTCGGCGAAACGCTAACACGTCAAATCAATATTTCAGTGACTTAATTATGTGCTTTCAATAGCGGTCGAATGCACGTTTTATGAAATAGGAATGAAATAATTTTAGAGAAGATGTCTGCCTTAGTAGAGAATAAAATGTTCCGAAACATGGACTAATTCGCGCTAACGAGCGTATCGCCAAAGTGGGCGGAGACTGCTAAGTTCTTGAATGGCACAATAAAGGTGTTCCATGTCAAGCGATTTTACAGTAGCAAGATACCACACAATATGGGGAAAGCCGGTAAGCCACCGGCAAAGTGGGATTGCGAGCCCGACCAAGTCAAATCTTGACCGAAACATTCGTATAGCTTTGAATACCACATTAGCTCTGTACTAATTTTTGAAATAGCCATCGTTTTGTTGTTGTGTGTAATAAAAATGATTTTGTTGTTGTGTGTTTTGTTGTGTTGTTGTGTGTAAGTAATGCAATGTGTAATTCGGGTAGTGCAAAACTGCCGAACCGCAAGATTATAATTGTCCGAAAATCGAAGAGAAAGCAGTCGAAACGAAGTCTGAATTGTGCACATTAAACAATGAAGAGACAATATATTCACCTGACAAACTCCGTTAGGTATAACACACCGTAGTCCAAAGATAGAACTATGTTTAGTACGTAGTAAAATTGAAAGAGTATTTTGGAGTTTTCGTGAACGAGGAATCGCACACCCTGATTGGCAATGTAATTTGGGGAAAAAAATCTAAAATTATGTTTGTAAACCATAAACAAACGTACCACTCGTTTACATTGTACATAAACTCCCGCGGCTCCGGCGTAGCAAATTAGGCATTTTACCATAATTAGCGCATTGTAGGCGGCGTTTTGCGACAGTCCTTGGACTATTTCGCAGAGTGAGTCGTTCATTAGAATTTCGGACTGAATATAAATTAATTAATTAATTTGATACACCCGCGAAGCAAGTTTACAAACGATGAAAATTTAAGATCATTTAACGGAAGATAATATGACGCTGTCCGCGATAGCTTCAACAAAGTGTCGACACAGGTAAAATGATGCTCTTAAAATTTCTTGAAAATCGGTTTTAAGAGTTGTTTTTCATTCGGCACAGCGTGGCTGTGCAGAATGAAAAACAACTCCTAAAACCGATTTTGGACTGTATCGCAGAGGGAATAGTTCATGCGAAATTCGGCACTGTAGTATCCCGAGTAGAAGGAACGAGGGCTTTACACTATAAAGTGAGCACGAGAGACGCTGGGAGAGATCTACCGTGCGCGGGAAATTGTGACTTCTTCGTGTTATTCGGCCGCATTCTCATTTTGCCCATCGTATGGAAGCTTGCTCCGGCGTTCTTGATTCGACCAACTATTTTCACTTAATAGCCGTGTCGACGATTTGATGGTCAACTTCCAATAATAATGTCATATTCATGCGAGTCACGAGCAAACGAGGTACAATAACATTTTTAAATGACACGAATAATTAATGGACAGCATAAACAATAAGGTCACTCAGGGGAACTGCTCAAGTCTCCGGATTTTGAGAATAGCTGTGCTGTCGTCTTGTTTCTTTCTACAAGAATGGGTATACCACATTCGTTACGTGTGGTGCGCTTAAAATTCGCCACAAAATCGTTGTGAATTACGACTTCGCTATCTATAACACATAGAATACATAAAAAAATAAACTACAAGCATTTATGTCGGTGCCGCTTTGACTGTAAGTATGAGACTAGTGAAGTAGTGTTTGGCGAGTCCAGAAGGTCTGCAGATTGGAAAAATGATCAATGCCATTTTCCGCTGGCAGCACGACACGTTTCCTGAATTTATGAGCTCATTTTTAAATACATTTTGAAAAGTTGCGGTAAAAGTTTATATATATATATATATATATATATATATATATTGTAAAGTGAAATGCGAAAATCGCACTTTCTTGCAACTCTCAATTCCAAGAAAACAGCAAGTATGAGAGGATGCGACATCGGCGCTGTTGTTAGCTCAAAGAAAAGCTGTCTGTCCAGTGGACTAGGGTTGATGACGAGCTGAAAGCGGGAAATTAGAGTAATCTTACGCGCATAATGGATGTTATTGCATTTTTTCATGTAATGGACTACTGGGGTGTTTAAACTCTTTCCATACTTCGGCGTATCTCTCGCTTTGCTCTCTCGCAGCCAAATCTGTTAGGAGCGGAACGTTTTATTATTTTGGACGAATATTTGTGAGTGTGAAATACCTTCGCATAAGTAACATATGCAATAGCGGTGGCAAAGGCCACAAGCGTGTCGCACACTTCGATAGGGAGTAATGTAAGCAAAACCCGTCGGTTTTCAGCAATCTGAAGCAACCACTATATATATTTAATTTCCATCGAATTCAATAATGTAGCTACGATAAGCCGGTTTCAAATTCCGTTTAGGATTCAGGCAGAAGACATGTAGAGACTATTACACTTATAAAATGATACGATCTGACCAATGAGACAAGTCACGAACTGAAGTTGTTTTCCACACCGGCACGTACACGATCCTCTCACTTTTGCCTACTCTTTCGCTTTATGAAATACAGGAAGTAACATTTTGACATTTTTAATGTTCGTATACTTTTATAAATGTAAAAATTTTCGTAAATGGCTCGATTTTTCTCACGCCCATACCTGATATTGGACTGCCAGTCGTTTTTGGCCTCTGAGCTTTCTGAAGAAGTTCAGATAAACATCCAACATGAACAAGAAGATAGAAAGAACATTCGACAAGAAAATTACGATAGCCATTCTCTGAAAATCGTTAAAATTATAATTTGCATTTTTTTTAAATAAATTAACGAACGCACCGAGTACCCAGCAGCATTTTGCGGTATTTTCAAGTTATTTAGCGGCAATTTGATAACATTGAATAATTTTCCAGAGTCTGAGTAGCTCATCATTAAGCAAGCTGATGTAAGAATTACCTGCAATGCTACCGTATTGATTAGTGGCAATGGCGCTTTACCGAAGAGTTTGGCAAAAATCAAGAGAGAGAATCCTATTTTTCACCCGAATTTCAAAAATTACCGTTGTTAGGGCGAGGAAAACGGCTAGAATTCGTTGGGAATGTTTTTCAAATTGTGCGGGGTAGAGGGAGGAGTAGAGACGCTCGCAAGACATTAGCACTAATATGTGATGGGCGCTGAAGTAGGACGCAAAGCCCAGACCACTGGAAATTTTTAACATATAATATAAAAAATATATTTAATATAGAAAAAAAATTTTACCATATTTTTTAAAAACTTTCACAATAACTCTTTCTTTGCGAATTACTAGACCACTGGAATGCATTATCCATTTTGTCTTAGTATTTAACCGCACAATTCATATAGTGAAAATAGAAAGAATGTCAAAATTTTGCAATATAAAGTATTCAAACCGAGTAAGAAGAATGACGCGAAAGTCGAACATGATACAGTCAAATCGCAGCCTGGAAATATATTGTATTACAGAATATTATTTTCAGCAAGAACAGTACCTAACAAATTCCCAGAGGTAGATGGTGCTGAAACACAGTGCCACGCACAAGTTGGTAGCGTACAGAAAGCGCAGGAATATTTGTGAATTTTCGTGCACCAGAAAACGGGTTCCCTACAAATATACTGCATATTTACGAATTACTTTAATGTCTATTTTTGTAGGTCAAAATTTGTTACTGATTAGTAATGACAAAATGATTACCAGTTTCTTCCACTGGGCTAACACTGCAACGCCTCCGACAACGCATAGCAGGAATTTGGCAAGCACAATAGCATTGTAAGCGACATTTTGGGACAGTTCAGCGATGATTTCGCACTGGGACTCGTTCATGAAAGCGCAGAGGCTGGCAGTGAGTGGCAATGAATAGCAATTTACAATCCCAGGTGGAAATGGCACGGAGCCCAATGAATGAAATAGACTGTAAGAGGTTAACTGTGTTCTGGGACAAGGAAACTGAGACTCGCAGATCCCCGCTCTTTCTCTCCCTTTCCTTACTTGATTGTCTATTGCGCTTTCGCATAATTGAATGCGAAAGCATTTCCAGAAAGAGAAGGAAATGTAAGATATTGCGCTTTTCACCAACTGACATCGACAGAACTGTCGGCATTCAGAGAACGAATAAGAACAACTGTATTGAGGTCGAACGTGGAAGTAGTTCAACTAATCCAAAAAAAATTGGCTACCGGGCGAGGAGTTTACGAGTGCTTCCTCTGATCGAGGTGAGCGGACTTTTAACGTGATCGTTATGTACTCTGGTTCAGTAATCCTACTCGGAAAAATTAATAGGATTACCATTAGGATCCTAAACCACTAGGAAAATCCTAAACCAGAAAGATGCAAAAATACACTTCGTTGTTTTTCAATTTGTGTGTTTGCGTCTTTGTGTGTTTCCTAGTGGCTTCCTAATAGGATCCTTCTGGAATCGTTGTTGATTCCTACTCAATTTTTGGTAGGATTTTACAGTAGAATCGCATAGACAATGTAACATAGTCGATAGATAATCAGAGCGTACAAGTAATTTTCGCATAAAGCAAATGAGAAGAAATCGTCGCTTAGCATTCTATTATCCGCATATTCTGCTTGTGAAACATACCTGGTTGTTGAGTTGGTTGTGAGAAAAATGTGGCAGGAGCAATTTTATTTCAATTTTGAATGAAAACATTTTTAATTTTCTCTTTTCTTATATTTTCTCAGTGGCCGTGCCCCTCATGCGACGACGTTGGAGAGCTCTTTGCTACGTCACAGAGGTACCGCATTTCATTCTGTGGTCCATCTTTTCTTCCCCCGCTTGGTAACTAAATACGCGAACATTTCTGCTGAGTAAAGTCGATTTCAATCTAATCAAAACTGAACCTTGATATCTTCTCTTCTTCCAGATGCATTTTTATGAGGTGGATGTGCGATTCGGAAAACGACTGTGACGATAACTCGGACGAGACGGACCCGTCGTGTGGCAGCACTAGCCGACCCTGATCCGAATTCGAGATGTGGGAATTGTGATATCCTGATATTGCGGAAATGTGGTAGACTGGTATCGCGCGGAATCGTTGTAGAAGACTTGTATCGTGTTATCCTGGTTTCCGGACATTAGCTTGTCATGGTGCAATCATTTCGTTGCAGATGCAACGACGGCAAGTGCATCCCGGGCAACAAGGTGTGCGACGGTACCGAGCAGGTACGGTATCCCTACACTAACCAGAGAAATTCCGTTCGGGACATAGATTCGTTTGAAATTATTTATTGATTTCGTTCAGGGCTCCGACGGATTGGACGATATCGGATGCGGTAAGGCAATAATTGAAATGTTCAAATTCCCGCCGTAGTTTGGTCAACATTTTCGCGCAGTTCAAAAATGACTTGATTACGAAAAACTTAAGAAAAGTGTCAGGGATGTTTTAAATTTGAATGTTGCAGCGAAGAAGGACGGCAAGACGTGCTATTTGAATCACGACAACGGCGGATGCAAGCATCTGTGCACGGGTGAGAGCGCGAATGATCTTTGATCGTTGATTTTTGAGCGTTTCCTCGCACCCTTTTTTAAATTGCAAAACGGCTTGACAGAACAGTGAGTGAGATTTTACTACAATGTTTTTTCCAAAGAAACAGTTATGTTTCAGACCTTTTACAAATCCCGGAATATTTTTCAGGAAACGATTGTCAAATCTTACCTTGTCGAACAAGATAAAAAAACAGTACATACAGATATTGATTGCGTAACTCCCTTCACTCACAAGCGCATATGTCAGACATCTCGGGTGGTGGGTTCTACGGTCACTGTCGGGACGGTTTCCGAGCCAGCCCCGCGGATCCCCCGCGGATCGATTGCATTGACGTGGACGAGTGCGCCGGCTAAAAATATTCAATTGAATTAAATTGCTAATTATATTAAAATTTGACAATGGACTACACGCGAAGATTGAGTGATGGAAGATGGACGGAAGTCATCGACAGGTGAGAATTGCATAATTTCCTATTTACCTCCAGAATTGGTCAATAGCGAGAGAGAGAGTGCGTGAAAACTCTATTATATAAACTCGCCCAGACCCGGTGGAGGGATAACAGTTATTGTAAATGCATCAACCCGGGAATATTCCAGCCGAGTGAGATAGCTAGGAGACCGAGATTATATTGTTTACTAGGTATGTAACAGGTCTGTGCGGCAAGGCCCTTGCCGGTTGCGGAAGTTGCCGAAGTTGCCGGACTTTCATTGCCGAAATATCTCGCCGGCAACTAAGTTTGGACGGCAACGGCAAGCAAATATTTTGATATAAAATATATAAAAATTAAGAAAAATGTCAAAATTCAGAAAGAAAAATCTCTCTCTCTCTCTCGCTACTGACCAATTCTGGAGGTAAATAGGAAATTATGCAATTCTCACCTGTCGATGACTTCCGTCCATCTTCCATCACTCAATCTTCGCGTGTAGTCCATTGTCAAATTTTAATATAATTAGTAATTTAATTCAATTGAATATTTTTAGCCGGCGCACTCGTCCACGTCAATGCAATCGATCCGCGGGGGATCCGCGGGGCTGGCTCGGAAACCGTCCCGACAGTGACCGTAGAACCCACCACCCGAGATGTCTGACATATGCGCTTGTGAGTGAAGGGAGTTACGCAATCAATATCTGTATGTACTGTTTTTTATCTTGTTCGACAAGGTAAGATTTGACAATCGTTTCCTGAAAAATATTCCGGGATTTGTAAAAGGTCTGAAACATAACTGTTTCTTTGGAAAAAACATTGTAGTAAAATCTCACTCACTGTTCTGTCAAGCCGTTTTGCAATTTAAAAAAGGGTGCGAGGAAACGCTCAAAAATCAACGATCAAAGATCATTCGCGCTCTCACCCGTGCACAGATGCTTGCATCCGCCGTTGTCGTGATTCAAATAGCACGTCTTGCCGTCCTTCTTCGCTGCAACATTCAAATTTAAAACATCCCTGACACTTTTCTTAAGTTTTTCGTAATCAAGTCATTTTTGAACTGCGCGAAAATGTTGACCAAACTACGGCGGGAATTTGAACATTTCAATTATTGCCTTACCGCATCCGATATCGTCCAATCCGTCGGAGCCCTGAACGAAATCAATAAATAATTTCAAACGAATCTATGTCCCGAACGGAATTTCTCTGGTTAGTGTAGGGATACCGTACCTGCTCGGTACCGTCGCACACCTTGTTGCCCGGGATGCACTTGCCGTCGTTGCATCTGCAACGAAATGATTGCACCATGACAAGCTAATGTCCGGAAACCAGGATAACACGATACAAGTCTTCTACAACGATTCCGCGCGATACCAGTCTACCACATTTCCGCAATATCAGGATATCACAATTCCCACATCTCGAATTCGGATCAGGGTCGGCTAGTGCTGCCACACGACGGGTCCGTCTCGTCCGAGTTATCGTCACAGTCGTTTTCCGAATCGCACATCCACCTCATAAAAATGCATCTGGAAGAAGAGAAGATATCAAGGTTCAGTTTTGATTAGATTGAAATCGACTTTACTCAGCAGAAATGTTCGCGTATTTAGTTACCAAGCGGGGGAAGAAAAGATGGACCACAGAATGAAATGCGGTACCTCTGTGACGTAGCAAAGAGCTCTCCAACGTCGTCGCATGAGGGGCACGGCCACTGAGAAAATATAAGAAAAGAGAAAATTAAAAATGTTTTCATTCAAAATTGAAATAAAATTGCTCCTGCCACATTTTTCTCACAACCAACTCAACAACCAGGTATGTTTCACAAGCAGAATATGCGGATAATAGAATGCTAAGCGACGATTTCTTCTCATTTGCTTTATGCGAAAATTACTTGTACGCTCTGATTATCTATCGACTATGTTACATTGTCTATGCGATTCTACTGTAAAATCCTACCAAAAATTGAGTAGGAATCAACAACGATTCCAGAAGGATCCTATTAGGAAGCCACTAGGAAACACACAAAGACGCAAACACACAAATTGAAAAACAACGAAGTGTATTTTTGCATCTTTCTGGTTTAGGATTTTCCTAGTGGTTTAGGATCCTAATGGTAATCCTATTAATTTTTCCGAGTAGGATTACTGAACCAGAGTACATAACGATCACGTTAAAAGTCCGCTCACCTCGATCAGAGGAAGCACTCGTAAACTCCTCGCCCGGTAGCCAATTTTTTTTGGATTAGTTGAACTACTTCCACGTTCGACCTCAATACAGTTGTTCTTATTCGTTCTCTGAATGCCGACAGTTCTGTCGATGTCAGTTGGTGAAAAGCGCAATATCTTACATTTCCTTCTCTTTCTGGAAATGCTTTCGCATTCAATTATGCGAAAGCGCAATAGACAATCAAGTAAGGAAAGGGAGAGAAAGAGCGGGGATCTGCGAGTCTCAGTTTCCTTGTCCCAGAACACAGTTAACCTCTTACAGTCTATTTCATTCATTGGGCTCCGTGCCATTTCCACCTGGGATTGTAAATTGCTATTCATTGCCACTCACTGCCAGCCTCTGCGCTTTCATGAACGAGTCCCAGTGCGAAATCATCGCTGAACTGTCCCAAAATGTCGCTTACAATGCTATTGTGCTTGCCAAATTCCTGCTATGCGTTGTCGGAGGCGTTGCAGTGTTAGCCCAGTGGAAGAAACTGGTAATCATTTTGTCATTACTAATCAGTAACAAATTTTGACCTACAAAAATAGACATTAAAGTAATTCGTAAATATGCAGTATATTTGTAGGGAACCCGTTTTCTGGTGCACGAAAATTCACAAATATTCCTGCGCTTTCTGTACGCTACCAACTTGTGCGTGGCACTGTGTTTCAGCACCATCTACCTCTGGGAATTTGTTAGGTACTGTTCTTGCTGAAAATAATATTCTGTAATACAATATATTTCCAGGCTGCGATTTGACTGTATCATGTTCGACTTTCGCGTCATTCTTCTTACTCGGTTTGAATACTTTATATTGCAAAATTTTGACATTCTTTCTATTTTCACTATATGAATTGTGCGGTTAAATACTAAGACAAAATGGATAATGCATTCCAGTGGTCTAGTAATTCGCAAAGAAAGAGTTATTGTGAAAGTTTTTAAAAAATATGGTAAAATTTTTTTTCTATATTAAATATATTTTTTATATTATATGTTAAAAATTTCCAGTGGTCTGGGCTTTGCGTCCTACTTCAGCGCCCATCACATATTAGTGCTAATGTCTTGCGAGCGTCTCTACTCCTCCCTCTACCCCGCACAATTTGAAAAACATTCCCAACGAATTCTAGCCGTTTTCCTCGCCCTAACAACGGTAATTTTTGAAATTCGGGTGAAAAATAGGATTCTCTCTCTTGATTTTTGCCAAACTCTTCGGTAAAGCGCCATTGCCACTAATCAATACGGTAGCATTGCAGGTAATTCTTACATCAGCTTGCTTAATGATGAGCTACTCAGACTCTGGAAAATTATTCAATGTTATCAAATTGCCGCTAAATAACTTGAAAATACCGCAAAATGCTGCTGGGTACTCGGTGCGTTCGTTAATTTATTTAAAAAAATGCAAATTATAATTTTAACGATTTTCAGAGAATGGCTATCGTAATTTTCTTGTCGAATGTTCTTTCTATCTTCTTGTTCATGTTGGATGTTTATCTGAACTTCTTCAGAAAGCTCAGAGGCCAAAAACGACTGGCAGTCCAATATCAGGTATGGGCGTGAGAAAAATCGAGCCATTTACGAAAATTTTTACATTTATAAAAGTATACGAACATTAAAAATGTCAAAATGTTACTTCCTGTATTTCATAAAGCGAAAGAGTAGGCAAAAGTGAGAGGATCGTGTACGTGCCGGTGTGGAAAACAACTTCAGTTCGTGACTTGTCTCATTGGTCAGATCGTATCATTTTATAAGTGTAATAGTCTCTACATGTCTTCTGCCTGAATCCTAAACGGAATTTGAAACCGGCTTATCGTAGCTACATTATTGAATTCGATGGAAATTAAATATATATAGTGGTTGCTTCAGATTGCTGAAAACCGACGGGTTTTGCTTACATTACTCCCTATCGAAGTGTGCGACACGCTTGTGGCCTTTGCCACCGCTATTGCATATGTTACTTATGCGAAGGTATTTCACACTCACAAATATTCGTCCAAAATAATAAAACGTTCCGCTCCTAACAGATTTGGCTGCGAGAGAGCAAAGCGAGAGATACGCCGAAGTATGGAAAGAGTTTAAACACCCCAGTAGTCCATTACATGAAAAAATGCAATAACATCCATTATGCGCGTAAGATTACTCTAATTTCCCGCTTTCAGCTCGTCATCAACCCTAGTCCACTGGACAGACAGCTTTTCTTTGAGCTAACAACAGCGCCGATGTCGCATCCTCTCATACTTGCTGTTTTCTTGGAATTGAGAGTTGCAAGAAAGTGCGATTTTCGCATTTCACTTTACAATATATATATATATATATATATATATATATATATAAACTTTTACCGCAACTTTTCAAAATGTATTTAAAAATGAGCTCATAAATTCAGGAAACGTGTCGTGCTGCCAGCGGAAAATGGCATTGATCATTTTTCCAATCTGCAGACCTTCTGGACTCGCCAAACACTACTTCACTAGTCTCATACTTACAGTCAAAGCGGCACCGACATAAATGCTTGTAGTTTATTTTTTTATGTATTCTATGTGTTATAGATAGCGAAGTCGTAATTCACAACGATTTTGTGGCGAATTTTAAGCGCACCACACGTAACGAATGTGGTATACCCATTCTTGTAGAAAGAAACAAGACGACAGCACAGCTATTCTCAAAATCCGGAGACTTGAGCAGTTCCCCTGAGTGACCTTATTGTTTATGCTGTCCATTAATTATTCGTGTCATTTAAAAATGTTATTGTACCTCGTTTGCTCGTGACTCGCATGAATATGACATTATTATTGGAAGTTGACCATCAAATCGTCGACACGGCTATTAAGTGAAAATAGTTGGTCGAATCAAGAACGCCGGAGCAAGCTTCCATACGATGGGCAAAATGAGAATGCGGCCGAATAACACGAAGAAGTCACAATTTCCCGCGCACGGTAGATCTCTCCCAGCGTCTCTCGTGCTCACTTTATAGTGTAAAGCCCTCGTTCCTTCTACTCGGGATACTACAGTGCCGAATTTCGCATGAACTATTCCCTCTGCGATACAGTCCAAAATCGGTTTTAGGAGTTGTTTTTCATTCTGCACAGCCACGCTGTGCCGAATGAAAAACAACTCTTAAAACCGATTTTCAAGAAATTTTAAGAGCATCATTTTACCTGTGTCGACACTTTGTTGAAGCTATCGCGGACAGCGTCATATTATCTTCCGTTAAATGATCTTAAATTTTCATCGTTTGTAAACTTGCTTCGCGGGTGTATCAAATTAATTAATTAATTTATATTCAGTCCGAAATTCTAATGAACGACTCACTCTGCGAAATAGTCCAAGGACTGTCGCAAAACGCCGCCTACAATGCGCTAATTATGGTAAAATGCCTAATTTGCTACGCCGGAGCCGCGGGAGTTTATGTACAATGTAAACGAGTGGTACGTTTGTTTATGGTTTACAAACATAATTTTAGATTTTTTTCCCCAAATTACATTGCCAATCAGGGTGTGCGATTCCTCGTTCACGAAAACTCCAAAATACTCTTTCAATTTTACTACGTACTAAACATAGTTCTATCTTTGGACTACGGTGTGTTATACCTAACGGAGTTTGTCAGGTGAATATATTGTCTCTTCATTGTTTAATGTGCACAATTCAGACTTCGTTTCGACTGCTTTCTCTTCGATTTTCGGACAATTATAATCTTGCGGTTCGGCAGTTTTGCACTACCCGAATTACACATTGCATTACTTACACACAACAACACAACAAAACACACAACAACAAAATCATTTTTATTACACACAACAACAAAACGATGGCTATTTCAAAAATTAGTACAGAGCTAATGTGGTATTCAAAGCTATACGAATGTTTCGGTCAAGATTTGACTTGGTCGGGCTCGCAATCCCACTTTGCCGGTGGCTTACCGGCTTTCCCCATATTGTGTGGTATCTTGCTACTGTAAAATCGCTTGACATGGAACACCTTTATTGTGCCATTCAAGAACTTAGCAGTCTCCGCCCACTTTGGCGATACGCTCGTTAGCGCGAATTAGTCCATGTTTCGGAACATTTTATTCTCTACTAAGGCAGACATCTTCTCTAAAATTATTTCATTCCTATTTCATAAAACGTGCATTCGACCGCTATTGAAAGCACATAATTAAGTCACTGAAATATTGATTTGACGTGTTAGCGTTTCGCCGACGTTTTGCACAGTTGCTTCGTTATTAACGGAACGGCAAATTTACGCACAATACCTTTTTTTGATTTCAAGCGGCCTTGGCATTTCGTCTTTCGTCAGCGCCCATCATGTGATAGTAATCATGACCTTCGAGCGACTCTATTCCTCCCTCTTCCCGGCACGTTTCGAACGACACTCCCATCGACTTTTCGCTGTATCGCTCGGCTTAATTGCGGTATGCACCTTAACATTTTCCACCGCAATATGGAATGAATTTCAATAAAACAATTCAATTTATACACAATAAGTCGCCTCGCTTCTCCACACATTTCGCGCGCTCTTTCACGCGAATTCCTGAGTACTAAGTGCTTGAGGGTGTTTTTTGAGAGGTGGTTCACTTTCGTGGCGCCCCATGAATAACAACTACAGCTGTAAATCTACAATGAGCTACAAATGCACAGTGCAATACCCTGTCATTCGCTTTGAACGTATCTAGTGGCGACGCAGATAAGCACTACCGAAAGATGTTGTTCCGGTGGTCATAGAAATCCACTTTAAAAAGATATTAGCCATGCGTTTCCATTAAACTTCCCAATTTAAGGAAACAATAGAGATAGAGTTTCAGATATTGCTCTCTTCTGTCTACGTATTCGCCCAAGTCACCGAGTTAGGGAACCTGTTGTTCGACCCAATCGCAGTGGCTAAAATCGACGTGAAAATATCCCATAACGCAGAAAGGTTTACGGTAAGTGTGAATGGACGAATCGTGAACTATTTTAATTTCAGAGACTGATGCTCGTAATTTCGCTGTCAAACGCATTGTCTCTATGCATGTTCGCGCTCGACTTTTATCTTAATTTTTGCCGAAAGCGGGAGGTCGGAGGCAAAATAGCTGTCAAATATCAGGTAGGTTATGCATCTCGCTGACGTCGACATCTTGACTGTCCAAATATAGTAGAGAATGTCTGGTTCCTATACAACATCATATTTTATAGTTTGCGGAGAATCGTCGAGTGTTGCTCACGCTACTTCCCGTCGAGCTAACCGATAGTCTTCTCGCTTTTTCTTCCGCATTAGCGCAGATTCTCTACACCAAGGAACGAGCATTTAACTTTGAACTGAACGTTTATAAAAATATTAAACGTTTTAAGCTATACGTCAATCCCAGTTCTGTCGGGAAACAACTATTTCTCGAACTGACAACATATCCGATGCTGCATCCCCTGATACTGGCCATATTTCTAGAGTGGAAAGTCCGGAAAAGGCTGGTTGTCTATTTCATCACGGTGATTTGATCGAACCAAAGGTGCCCCCAACTCGGTGATATTTGCTAGTACGTAGCAAGAGGAGAGCAGAATCTGGGAAATTCCATGTTGTTTACCACCACTAGACAAGTAACGGATCAATTAGTTGCATACAAGGGAAATCGACCAATTTTCTGAAAAAGAGCAATGAGGAGTGTGTGGAGAAAAGCAACTAGTTGCATCGTTACTTTTCAAAGTCTATTTTCCACTATGTCGGAATATAATGGGAAACGAAGAATATTATTATCACAGATCTTCTAAGACGGTGTAGGAATAATTGGCCATTGTGCAGTAAAAAAAAATTTCATATCTCCGATTTCTCTGAAATTGGGTGGACTTAATCAAATAATAGTTGGAAATTTTTTTATAAAGTTCATTTTTCGAATCAGGCAATCAAGCTGGCTAATAAATTTTGCACGATCCCCGCAGATGCCCACCCAGCCTTCCATCCAACCCGGGGCGGTAAATTGGTACCAACTTTGATTGCGAAAGGTAACGTGCCCTATAAGCCTTGGGAAAGGTTGGGTTGCGTAATCCCACGTTACAGCTGTCTTACATGTCTGTAATGTTGATTTGATTGCTTATTTGACAGGCTATAGAAGGGACATTGTCTGCACACAATAGCGCACAATCTCCCTGGTTGTCGGCACAAACAACCGATCAGAAATCCATCTTACGCGCATATTATTTTGTTATTTTATTTTATTCTCACCTATTATTTTCGCACTTCTCACAGTAATGATTAAACTAGGAGCTGTGAGGAAAAAAGTAAGTAATTAACTTCATACAAAAATCTGTTTTTTTGCTTTATCGACGATTCTGTGCCCAAAACAATTGAAGATTGTCAAAATGGTCAACATGATCTTCTTTATGTTCGCGCTCGACTTTTATCTTAATTTTTGCCGAAAGCGGGAGGTCGGAGGCAAAATAGCTGTCAAATATCAGGTAGGTTATGCATCTCGCTGACGTCGACATCTTGACTGTCCAAATATAGTAGAGAATGTCTGGTTCCTATACAACATCATATTTTATAGTTTGCGGAGAATCGTCGAGTGTTGCTCACGCTACTTCCCGTCGAGCTAACCGATAGTCTTCTCGCTTTTTCTTCCGCATTAGCGCAGATTCTCTACACCAAGGAACGAGCATTTAACTTTGAACTGAACGTTTATAAAAATATTAAACGTTTTAAGCTATACGTCAATCCCAGTTCTGTCGGGAGACAACTATTTCTCGAACTGACAACATATCCGATGCTGCATCCCCTGATACTGGCCATATTTCTAGAGTGGAAAGTCCGGAAAAGGCTGGTTGTCTATTTCATAATTAAAAAGAAACTAACCGTATTTAGGAAACCCATCGTCCGTCCAAAAGAAGATCATGTTGACCATTTTGACAATCTTCAATTGTTTTGGGCACAGAATCGTCGATAAAGCAAAAAAACAGATTTTTGTATGAAGTTAATTACTTACTTTTTTCCTCACAGCTCCTAGTTTAATCATTACTGTGAGAAGTGCGAAAATAATAGGTGAGAATAAAATAAAATAACAAAATAATATGCGCGTAAGATGGATTTCTGATCGGTTGTTTGTGCCGACAACCAGGGAGATTGTGCGCTATTGTGTGCAGACAATGTCCCTTCTATAGCCTGTCAAATAAGCAATCAAATCAACATTACAGACATGTAAGACAGCTGTAACGTGGGATTACGCAACCCAACCTTTCCCAAGGCTTATAGGGCACGTTACCTGTCGCAATCAAAGTTGGTACCAATTTACCGCCCCGGGTTGGATGGAAGGCTGGGTGGGCATCTGCGGGGATCGTGCAAAATTTATTAGCCAGCTTGATTGCCTGATTCGAAAAATGAACTTTATAAAAAAATTTCCAACTATTATTTGATTAAGTCCACCCAATTTCAGAGAAATCGGAGATATGAAATTTTTTTTTACTGCACAATGGCCAATTATTCCTACACCGTCTTAGAAGATCTGTGATAATAATATTCTTCGTTTCCCATTATATTCCGACATAGTGGAAAATAGACTTTGAAAAGTAACGATGCAACTAGTTGCTTTTCTCCACACACTCCTCATTGCTCTTTTTCAGAAAATTGGTCGATTTCCCTTGTATGCAACTAATTGATCCGTTACTTGTCTAGTGGTGGTAAACAACATGGAATTTCCCAGATTCTGCTCTCCTCTTGCTACGTACTAGCAAATATCACCGAGTTGGGGGCACCTTTGGTTCGATCAAATCACCGTGGCCAAAATCGACTTGAAAATAGCGCAGAATGCAGATCGATACACGGTAAGTTTCGTGGATGTATCGTGAATTGTTCAAAGACTGATGCTCGTAATGTCGTTGTCAAACGCTTTGTTTATGCATGTTCGTGCTGGATTTCTATCTGAATTTCGGCCGAAAATAAGTGGGCGGAGGCAAACTAGCTGTCAAATATCAGGCAGGTTACACAATAAATGCGATTAAAGAAATAAACATCTTTTAATTTATCTAATTATACCGCGTTTCCTCGTGACTCGCATAAATATTATTATTATTATAATATTAGTATTATTATTATTATAAATATTGTGCAGTTCGCGGAGAATCGACGAGTGTTGCTCACGCTACTTCCCGTTGAGCTAAGCGATACTCTACTGGCATTCACGTCCGCTTTAGCGCAATTTATTTACTCGAGGGTTGTCGTGATTCCCACCAATCACGATATTATACAATCAGATTTCTGTACATTTGCTTATGCTGACGTGTAGCAACATCCCTCTTCCCTCATTGCAAGAGCTGATTCATATCGTACATGTATAAAAGGGAGAGAGACGATCTCTCCCTTGGCATTCATTCGCATTCTATCAGGCGATAAATGGTTTATGGACGAAGAGTAGTACGCAGTTTCTACTACATGGCGACCATGGTGGGAATCACGACAAGGGTTAACACGTGTTACTTAAATGATTCACTAATAATGTAAACATATATTGTTTTTAGCTAGCCGTCAAACCCAGTTCTGTCGGGCGACAAATCTTTCTCGAAATGTCAACCTATCCGATGTTGCATCCTCTGATGCTCGCCATATTTCTAGAGTGGAAAGTCGCACGAAGGCATGTTGCATACTGAATTATAATAAATCAATATTTACATATTTAGGAAAGCCGTCGTCCGCCCAAAAGAGGAAAAAAAAAGAGAGTATGAAGTAAATGCTCTTAATCGCTCACAGCTTGTCGCTCCATAGTGAGAAGTGCGAAAACACAGCTGGTATATGTAGCTTATGCGCATGGATTTCTGATTAGCTGTTTATGGTGAGATCCGGGGAACGGCTAGATTGTGCTCTACAATTTCTCCAGTCCCTATAGCCTGCTCACATCCAGCTATTACATATCGCCCAATGAACGTCTCAAGCGGGTCTGGTAAGTAATTTACTTCATTCAAACATCTGCTCTTTGCTGATTTATCGTTTATTCAGTGCCCACACCGTGCGAGTTGGTACACGAACTGTCGCAGAACGTTGCCTATAACGTTGTGATTGTCATCAAGGGAACGCTGTGTTTCGCTGGCGCGTTTGGTGTGTCCGTGCAGTGGCAGCGAGTGGTGGTGAATTTAATTTATCGATGGTTACTTTCTCAATCGCATCAAAATTATAATATTTTATAGGGCACTCGCTTTCTCGTTCACCGAAATTCGCAAACTATTTTCCACTGTTATTACTTTTTTAACATTGTAATGGGATTGGTGTACGGTACGATCTACCTGAGCGACTTTGTTCGGTAGGTTAAACTGTTACTGAGATTTCTTAATTATTGGAAACATCCACAGGCTCCGTTTTGACTGCATTCTGATTGATTTTCGACTCATTCTTGTCACGCGGTGAGATTCAACTACTGATCTCTTTCAATTCTACAGAAAGGGGTCGGGCAAAAGAAAGTTATCTCGCGCCTGGCCCCACTATGTAGTGTTTTTATTGAAATTTAATTGTTTTGATTCAAAATTCACGTTAAGAAGCATCGCCTTTTCTACATATATGAGCTCCCACCACATCATTGTGTTAATGTCCTTCGAAAGGCTTTACTCGTCCATATTTCCCGCATACTTTGAGCGCAATTCGCACAAATTGCTGGCTGCCATATTGGCACTGGGCTCGGTAAGTCGATTTGGCCTATATTTATATTAGTCACGCTAGATCACTACGTATGGGCGTTTCGAAAACATTCTATGCATGAAGTCATCAACATGTTAGTTTCTTGTCACAGGTGGTTAGTGCGAAAATTGTTTCGATGTGGTTTGCCAATTGCTAAAAAGCAGACCTTTCTATCGTCGTTATTTGTTGTTATGAGTTGCTCGGACAACGGCAGCTTATTCTTCGCTGACTTCAAACTGCCATTAAACGATGTTAAAGTAGCGCAGAATGCGTATCGGTATGGGGTAAGTGTCACTAAGTAACTCACTAAGTCACTAAGTCACTTACTAAGTGATACATTGACACACAAAAATCTAAAATGAGGCCATGAAAAATTGAAAGTCATGTATTTAAGACTTGTCACTTATGTAAGAGTTCGGACTTTCATGGCTCCTTGTAAGACTTTTTGTATGTGTTTTTTAAAAGTAATAATAAATGTTTATCTTAATATTGTTTATCATGGGTGTAAGGTTGGGTTACCGAATAATAGGTAGCAAAGCGATGCGTGACTTATTACTACGCCACAACAAGGCAACATAGGGAGGGACATCTCCGCCATTTGTGTGATTTGCGGCGTCTTCTACAAGTAAATCCGCGATTATAAAGCGAATGTTGATCGTAGTCACCCTATCCATTTTCTTGTCGTTGATTGTTTTCATTATCGATGTATATCTTAATTTCTTCCGCAAGCACCGAGGACAGAACGGACTGGCCGTTAAATATCAGGTAAAGTTCACTAACTAACAAAATACTTTTAAAGTTTGTTTGAGATTGCGGAGAATCGTACCGTTCTGCGGACTCTCGTTCCTATAGAGCTGTCCGACACTACAATTGCGCTCATTACATCATCCGCTCAAGTTGTCTATTTGAAGGTGATTTTATCTTTACCTCGTCACAAAGTACCAAGAAGGTTCCTAATTTAGTAGCCTACACAGTGCGCGAACTCTCTTAGATGTGCACTCAATGAAAGACAGAGTGTCTAGATGTCGACATCCAAGGGAGTTCGCGATCTGTGCATTATAAATTCACAAACACTCGTCCATAATATTAAAAAGTTCCGTTCCTCGACAGCGGATACGGCTGCGAGAGAGACACGCAGAGGTATAGAAAGAGAGTGCACGCACAAGTACTCCATCTCATGAATCTCATTACAATTTTTTTAAAGATGCAACAATATCGAAGAAATAGGCGTTTATCGAAATGGAAAATGCTTAGATATGGACATCTGAGACAGAGATGACGGGCAATTTATGCCAAGTTATCAATTTATGTTAAGTTAGAAATCACAACAAAAATTAAAGTACCAGTTACGTAAACAGATTGTCTAGCAGGTGAGTTGTTTTATTGACAAGTCGGCAAATCCATGTGTCTTTTCGGTTATTATTAGATTCCACAGTGGTCGGAAGGGGCATTTTAACCTTCTCTTGCCACTTCATCCCCATCTCTTCTATTGGCACCGGATACCTACCATCGCGCGCTTTTTCGTTCATTACGACAAGTTGCTGCTGAACACCGCAACGGTCAAGTAGCTGTTGTACCTACAATTGAAGTAATTACTTATTAGACTATATTAATAATAATAATGGTTATCACGAATGTAAGGTTAGGTTATCGAATAATCGGTAGCTAGACGAGGCATGACGTATTACTATGTCACAACAAAGGCAACATAGGGAGGAAGCGGTGCATATTTAGATTGATCGACACAAGGCTTGGGGAAACGGGCAAATTTGCACATATCGACTATTGATGTACACACATCGATACGATTTCATCGCCCGATTTCCCTTTCCTCCCACTATTTAGAGTCATCATTTACTGTACATGATTTCGTGTAATCGCACGTTGATGAAATATAAATATGTAAAAAAATGAACCTCTTCACATGTACATCCAAAGGTGTGGAATCCATTGATCGACACGATTTCATCGCCCGCTATCAGACCGGACTGTGAGGCCGGAGAGTTATCGACGACTCTGGTTACTTTCGGATAGCCTATTGGATCAGCTTTCAAGAGGTATCCGAAGAGATGAGAAGGACTAATTATCTTCAAACGGATCACTCGAGGACCATACTGAAATGTGTTTAATTTTATTTTTGTACCATTTTTTCCTACAACCTGTAGAATATATGAAAAAATATACCGCTTGAAAATTTAATCATTTTTGTATTGTTAAACAAAAATCTATCACCCGTTAGGTACTCACACACTTACGTTGTCCATATGGTAGAGAAATGGGGTGCATTACTTATAACATATTTTCTCCCAGGCAAATCACTGCTAAAAGTTGTAACGACATACTTGATCTCTCTCAATGGGAACAATTGTCTCCATTCCTCGTCCTTCGATCATCTCTTTTGCAATGCTCTCTCTGTTCTTCTCGAACCACTCCTCCACTTCTCTATCATCAATAACGAGCAGCCGCTCCTCAATTTCTCTTCGTGGGAAAAGTGCCGTCACCTTAAATACACACTAATTATACGCTAATTCTAATTACTAACAATAAGTGCATATCGTTAATTATAGTTGTTCTTCGTTCTCGACCTCGCATATGCCTCGCTCGGACATCCCTAATTCTTATAAACTCGATTTAACAACACAGTTTTTTTGTGGATCGTCCATGATATATCTGAAAGATGCATTAAGTTGATCAATTAGACTTTCCCTATTATGACAGGTATCACGAGAGATTGCATGAAAACAGACCCCCTGGGGAACAACTTTCAAAAACATATTTTAGATTTCGATGAAACTTTTATGTAGAAGTAGGTTGGGGACGAGAATTCCATTGATCCGGGTCCTAGGTCGCAGAACCGGCTTTTAGTGATCTTCCGGCTCTGACACCGGAATCAACGTAACTTTGTTCAAAATATAGCTACAATGCTGCGGTTAAGCTTAAAATTACCAGAACAATATGGCGCATATTTTTGCTGTTAGCACATTCATTCTAAAGGCTGAAAGAAAAAAAATTTGATTGAAAAAAACGAAAATAATTAAGAAAATTATTTTTAACATGTCTTAGATTAAAGAAGTCTGAAATTTGCACAGCATAATATTAAAGAGCAAGTAAATATTAGTTATATAAAAATATAAAAATGACCAAAAAGGTACGTACTAGGCCCCGAAAAAACGAGTTGAAACTAGGAAACCGTCAATTTTTCGAAACGTTATTTATGAGTTTACCGAGTTCCGATGCTAAACTCTTGTAAAAAATGTCCAAATTAGTACATCTTTTCGAACTATTCCAAGTATTTTTATATTGTAATTTCGTCATCTCCAAAAATTCGAAAAAATCGGGGTTTTTCTTTCAAAAAATGGATTTTTCCGGGGTTTTGGAGATAGTGAATTTACAGTATAAAACTACTTGGAATACTTCGAAAAGATGTTAGCAACTAATTTGGAAAATTTCTACAAGAGTTTAGCATCGGAAATCGGTAAACTCAAAAATAACGTTTCGAAAAATTGACGGTTTCCTAGTTTCAACTCGATTTTTCGGGGCCTAGTACGTATCTTTTTGGTCATTTTTATATTTTTATATAACTAATATTGACTTGCTCTTTAATATTATGCTGTGCAAATTTCAGACTTCTTTAATCTAAGACATGTTAAAAATAATTTTCTTAATTTTTTCGTTTTTTCAATCAAATCTTTTTTCTTTCAGCCTTTCGAATGAATGTACTAACAGCAAAAATATGCGCCATATTTGTTTGGTAACTTTAAGCTCAACCGCAGCATTGTAGCTATATTTTGAACAAAGTTACGTTGATTCCGGTGTCAGAGCCGGAAGATCACTAAAAGCCGGTTATGCGACCTAGGACCCGGATCAATGGAATTCTCGTCCCCATTGTGGTTCCATAAAAAAAGTTTGATCGAAATCAGAATTATATTATTGAAAGTTGTTCCCGGGCTCATGCAATCTCTGGTGATACCTGTCTTATGCAAGTAGTTGAACCGTTACTTTTGAAAGTCTAGTCTGAATACCAGGTCTGCCGTGCGTCCAAAGGCAATAGCTCCATTGATGCGCAGAATCCGGTGACCGGCTTTAAGCCCAGCTCGGGTAGCCGGTGATCCCTCGTCTACATCTGACACCAGAGGGAAGAAAGACGAATCCGCCAACCATCCATAGCCAAAGACGTCGAGTGCACTCTCCCTCTTCACTACAATCACTCGCGCTCCGAACTAGAAATACAATGCTTATGTTTTCTGTAAACTAATAGACATGAATGTCTTTAACAGCTCTGCTATCGAAATTGCCTTTTTTACTGTTTTCATAATTTACTGTTTTCACCCCGCGATATTCACTTTATCTAGTTGCGCCCTCAAAATATGTTATAACGATACGTACCCTCTCATTTGAGATCTTCGGCGGTCCTTGGATGATATTGATAGGAGTCTTCTCGCTGTGCTTGTCATCATCATTCCCTTCTTGATCATTGTTATCAACGGTAGGAATTCGTTTGAAGCTATATCCCAACTTATCAGCCACCGCCGCACTAATCACAATTAGTTGCTGTTGCATATCGACGCGATCGAACAGCTCCGCTATCTGCGATGACAATTAATTTAAGATACAGTACCAAATTATTTCCGGAGTTATTGAACACTCAGAGAAAGATTACTTTGCCAGGCATGCGAGTTAATGATTAAATTACTTAAGCTCTCCACACTTTTCACGCTCTTTCTGCAGAAACTAAGTTATTTAATCATTAACTCACATGCGTGGCGAAGTAATTTTATTCTGTGTCTGATGTTGATTTAAAATTCAGTATCAAATCATTTCCTGAGTATTGGAAAAAAATTCAAAAATTGCTGACCTCTCCTTCTGCTCGGTCGTACGTACGCAATCCGTTGATGGACATAATGAAATCGCCTGATCTGAGTCCGGAAGTGAAAGCCGGAGATTCGACATCAACTGTTTCCACAACCGGATTATAGTACGACCGATCGCATTTCCATCGATAGCCGATTTCACAATTGCGGGACGATTTCTTTATTCGGATGACTCGGTAAGCGTGCTAAAATTATTCTTCATTAAAATTTCTTTTTTTTTCATTTCACTTTTCACTTTTCTTTCACTTTTCTTTTCTCTTTTCTTTTCATTTTCACTTTTCTTTTCATTTTTTAAACAAACCGCTGTCATAATTCTATTCTTATTTCTGCTCGTAATCTATTTTTATTCAGGCTCAAGTCCGGCGTGCCCACCTACTACTGCTAAAACCCCGACGATGTGAAGCCCATTCTACGTCAAAAGTTCGCATTCCGACCGCTCGATAAACATATTGCTCTGTAAAATGATTTTGAAAGACAATGAAAAGGTGGAGGTCGTTTCGAGAAATGGGCAATTGGTACCGCGGCTGATGTGGTTTATATACTTTCATCACTTCCTCACGGCTTTCCTGGCGTGTTGGAACTAGACTTTGAAAGGTAACGATGCAACTAGTTGCTTTTCTCCACACACTCTTCATTTCTCGCACTCTTTTTCACAAAATCGGCCGATTTCCCTATTATACAACTAGTTGAACCGTTACTTTTCAAAGTCTAGTTGGAACCGTGTAATAAGAAAAAAATGCATAACCTGTTCTCTGTCATGTGCTTCGTCGCTATCTACTTCAGCTGCTATTGTGTGAGACTCCATGGTAGTCTTATACCACTCCGCTCTCTCGTCATCGATAACCAGTAGAGTCATATGGGTGCGCCGATTATCGAAGAGCACATAACGCTTCAAAATCAATCGTTCACAGTGTGTCAGACTGGTGAGAAAGCCCCCATTAGAAAGGCGGTGAAATTTGTGAATCTAATCCCAGACAAAGAATCATTCCTGGTGTGGGGATCGGTCAAAATGAGAGCAATTCTCCAAGAAATAAATTCATAATATCCAAATGAGATCAAAATTTAAAAATCTAAACTGGTCAAGTTGTTCGAACATACATTAGACATCTTATGTACATTTTCCATCTCACTATCTTTCATCTCCATGGAGGAGATAGCTTTTGAAAGCTTTCTCCTCCTCGACGAGAAAAGCTACGACCATGCCGATTTTTTGTAACATTCCCATGACACGTACCAAAAACTTGACCAGTTCTGATTTTTCGATTTTGGCCTTGTTCGTCGGCTCTAATTATTTTATTGTCAAAATTTGCATAAATTATTTTATTTCTCATTTCGACCGATCCACCAGAAATTACTCTTTGTCTGGGATTAGATTCACAAATTTCGCCGCCATGCTAATGGGGCTTTCTCACCAGTCTGACACGCTGTGATCGTTATTTCAAATATCTGGCTGGTCTGTTAACGTATCATACCTTGTCGTTTGTGAATCCGTAGCAACTGGTTCCGTTTACCATCAAAATGCGATCTCCAGCCTTGAGACCTGTACAGGAAGCAGAGGATCCCTCGTCGATATTTTGTACGACCGGATAGAAGGAGGGATCGGCGCGCATATAAAAACCGAAAGCCCCGTCAGCACTCTCCTTTTGCATGCGAATCAGTCGAGGAGCGTGCTGAAAAAAGAAAAGCATCCAAGGAAATCAGCGAAGATGAGGGATACAGATCGATTCCGTGGCATACATTGACGCAAACTCTTTTTTTTCTCTGCTTATAATAGCTGTGAAAATCGTCAGTTCTCGATAGCCTAAATACAGTATACATAATGGAGCTCGCACACTCGCTTTAGAGGCAATTTCTAATAAGTTAGAAATTGCCTCTTCCGTTACCAACACGAATACATTTCTGATGAAACCCATGTACCTGCTCTGCATTCCCTGTAGGTCGACTCGCGTGATCCGTGGACGAATACTTAGCTGAATGATTATTAATTATATTAATGTTCAAAATATTTTTCTTCTCTATGTGCGCATTTCCGGCATGCGAGTACTCACAACAACAAAAAACTGTTTGAAACTCCATTTGGCCAGAGCGAGGAGTTGAAACTCTAATTTTCCAGAGAGTGCACGAAAAAAGAGAGCCGCGCTCTCTCATTTTCGCACGCTCAAGACAAGATTTTTTTTTCCGAGAGTTGCTTACGTGCTGAATTTGTTTTCGCCACAATTCCATCTTCTGCTTGCTCCATTTCAACAGTAGTAGGTCTCAAATTATCTTCGATCTCGGCAGACGCAGATTTCTTGCTTTCAATATTGACGACTAAATTGTCCGAGGAAGAAGTAACCCCAGCTGAAATAACCAAACTGTCGCCAAGCGCATCATAAAGCGTTGTCGATATGCTGCAGGTCAGCTACCGTAACCGTGACGACAATTCAAACATGCCTGCAGGTTGACCGATAATATAGAACGAGTCGTCTGATGAGGCAGAATCGCTTCGAAAAGTGTCCATTCTAAAGTAGGACAGGAAAAATAACTAAACGATGACAATAGAGGAGTGAACTTAATAAATGAGCCGAGAACACGTAATGAGAACAAGCGGGCCTTGTCCAATGTTTTTGATGTGCAGGTTAGTTACGGTAGCTTTATGAAACGCGTTGCTGTCGTGCCAGTGGGTAGAGAGAAGGGACGAGAGAGCACACTATCTGAAATCATTGCATTTATTTACAGAGTAGACAGTAGGTACAAGAGAGAAAGTTTTTAAGAAGCAAAAGAACGCCGTTCTATTGGCGTTGTTATTTAGATGATTATGAAATTTAGGCCTAAATTTTCGAATCGATAAAATATTTGTGCGTGCAAAAAAAAGAGTGAAGAATACAACTCCTGACGTTAAATTATTACTTAAACATATAATCGAGCTATTCTCTTCTAAAATCGGTAAAGGTGTTTTAAAATTCAAGAAAATTATTAGATAAGAGATCAAAGATCAAGAAAAAAAGAAAGGTGACCCGAGCAAACCAAAAAAATGCAAAGATAGAGTTTCGCGCAATCGACTTTTATCGTCTGAACGCTACGTTTTGCTTGCGGTGACGTTTTGCTTAATATTTAAACTGATAAATATGTTTCACAGAGCGGTGAGAAAAAGCGGTCCTGTTCGCCAACAGTTCCCGCGAAGAAAATCAAGATAAAATTAATATAAGAATTTTCAAACTGTTGTCCGATAGGTTCTAACATAGGTTTTATTTGACACTATGATATAACAAGACCATAATTATAGAGTTCATAAAATGATCAATAGGAGAGTGGCTAATGTGGTGTTAGTTTTCGGAAAAAGGGAATGGAAAAAGGCTAAGATTTGAATTCCCGCAATTTCTTATCTCACTTCCCTGTGGAGCAATCGGCTCAAAACTTCGAATATAACATTTTTCGACTCTTTTAGACTTATAAACGAAGTTTTGAGTCGATTGCTCCACGGGGAACTGAGATAAGAAATTGCGGGAATTCAAATCTTAGCCTTTTTCCATTTCCTTTTTCCGAAAACTAACACCACATCAGGTACACGCGCTCAGTTTTTACTACATGGATGAATCAGATCCAGCGCCCATGCAACTGGTTCATCGGCAAACACGAGTAGGCTCAACTATTTAACTAAATATTCTCGATCTTTTTCCTGGATATATAATTACTGACCTGTCAACCCTCCAGAAAGGGATCGGGAACGCATTTTTCGACTAGTGTACCGGATGACGTTATTCTTCACTAATAAATAAATTATTAATTAATAATATACCGTTCCGAGACTGGGGATGATTAAGAAGACGGAAGGCAGTTGTAGAAGACCACCGATTTTCTGTTGCAGATTACGACTAATTAACTTTCTCTCTAACATCAACACATCCTCTATAATCCGGCTTTACTCACAATATAAGTTAGATATATACGAGATACGCTGATCGCAAGCACAAATCACGCCTTCAACTGTTCTTTATCACTGTTTTATCGTGGTAATCTTCGATAAATCACTGAATATTCTACATATCGTTCGAATCCCTCAAATCGCCGACCATTATCATGAAGTAGCATCGAGGGGGGCGAAGGATGAGCTCGTCTTATGCCCCCTTCAGTGTACATCAATGTCCTCTTCATGTCACACTCTCTCGTCCACTGACCGGTCGAGAGAGGATGTGCATTGAAGAGTACATCGAGTTTCATTGCACACTGAAGTCAGCATAATTCCATCCTTCTCATGCCCACTGCTTTCTGAGTTGTTTGAAGTAGTGCGACGTCTCGTCGGAAAGCACGCAGTGACGAAGACGACGACGTCTGCTGAAGGAAACCATCTCACAGAGAAAACAAATAATGGTGAGGACTAGGGTTCGCCTGGCAAGGAATTTTCCTTATCAAGGAATCACCAGAACTAGTATTATCTTTCAGCCTATGATCACTCTAGAACCATCAATCGCTACCAAAAGTTGAGGAAATATCGAGCTTGCAACTCGTTTTTTGAAATAACACCCACCGGCAAGTAGATCATTAAAATGAAATTCCTTGGCAAGGAGAAACAATGTGGTCCCCCCCCCCTTACTCATTCCTTGTGAGGCGAACCCTAGTGAGGACTATGTCTCTCTCTCCCTAGTCTTCACTTCCAGTCGAAAAAGCGACTATAGTCAGAACTGGGGAGAGTCTCTTGTTTGGCATGATATGGGTCTGAATCGAGAAATCGGCACGTATAGTCGTTTTTTGTATTAGAAGTGAAAACTAGAGAGAGATAGTCCGCATCAACAGCATGATATGCCCAGTGCCCACAGTTTTGGAAATGATAATTTCAGAAAAGGTGCTTAAATGTATTGATTACGAGATCACACTCACCGCGCCAGTTTGTATTCCAGTATCGCAACAAGAAAGAGAGTGAAGTGAGCGGGCATCGAAAGGACCTCGAGGAAGATTTGCATGTTGAGCGGAGATTTTGATTGGACTATCTGCAATTAATTATATTTGTGTACATCCGTGCGACCCAACCCATTGTTACTTAGTATTGCTCCTAGAAAAATCGAGAGACACTGTAACCTAGACCCTCTCTGAGGGGGGATAAATGCGACCGCTTTTCCCCTTCTCTCCAATTCCCCCTTCTCTCAGGTAGCTACCCTCACACTGCAATAATCTATCTTCCCCTATCACACACACACACGCACACTCTCTCCCCTTTCCCTCTCTCACTTGCTTCCTGTGGGCCCCGCCTCAGGGCGGCGGCCAGTTCCCTTCTCTGCTCTCACCCCTAGCTCCCCTCCGTCTATAAATCAGTAAGTGTGTCGATAAATATGTGCTATAATATCTTACGGGTTCATGCGCACGGGATTGGGGAAAGACGGGCTCCCGGTTAGGACCATGGGACCGGTCGCTAACCTGGGTAGGGCATGGAGGTTTCGGCTGGAGACGTTCAGTTTGACCGATATCAACACGGCTTGGACGACTTGAGACCAATGGACCATCCCATCACACCATACACTGTCTACTCTTTCTTCAATCCTTCCCCACTATCCTCCCAATCAGTCGAGGTTATCCTCCTGTTTCCCTCCCCCCTCTCAATCAGTCATCGTCGCCACAGAAGCGGATGAACTGCAGCGCCACAGAAGCGCAAGCGCCATGGATGCGCCCTCCCGTCGACTCATGAAGAAGTCGCTTTTTTCAAACACGGACAGAAATCAAGACTCGAGAAAGAAGAAAGCAAGGGATTGGATTTGATTAAGAGCATCTGCTGAATCATGTGAGTGATTTCGCCTCTTCTCTCAAGTTCGCAACCAAGCCCCCTGAGTCACCGATTGCCATGCTTCCAACGCCTAACGACCTCTTCCCCATTCGAATCCGGAAGAGCTCCAACACCTTTGCCCATTTCCCCTGTTTCATTCATGACCCGCCCAATCGACAGTTCGACAGTACTACCATCACCATTCTACGAGAACTCGCAACCACGACCAAGGAGAACGGTACCCCTTTTTTTACATCACCCGATTTCTCAAATCTCTCTGAACCACTTTTGCGGAAAACTCTCCTTTATAGACTTGAGAAGTCGCGGTTGTTTGCATCACGTGTTTCTCTTCTCTTTTCTCTTCATTTCTCTCAGAATTCTCGATTACTGTAGACTCCGAAAAGATTCGTTTTCGAGAATGCAACCACGTGAGACTGAATGTTCCGTGTAAATATTCCCGAGCGAGAAAATAACTCTCTCGGATACCCTCACTCTATCAGTTGTTATGCAGTCGCCTCTGGTCAGGCGCCCACTGTCCGAAATAGAAACAGAGGGAGCAGATCCCCTCTATCCGTTTTTTTTCATTCTCTCTCACTTTTGTTGTGTCTGGTCCCTCTCGTTTCATCCAGTCCTTTCGTTCTATCGTCGTCTGAGTCTACTCTATTCCCATTGAATCTAATCTCTCTGATTTGTGTCATCTCTCCATCAAACAAATCTTGCAGAAGCCCCCGCTGAGAGAAAGAAAAAGAGAGAACGAGAAATACTCTGGAAATATTTTGGAATCTCCCGAGGAAACTAGAAACAATGCAACACTCCTTTTTTTCAACCGAGCTGAAACATGGTCAAGATAGTCCCCAGTGAATTCATTTGTGCACTTAATTGTGCCAAAAATTGACCCCAATTCCTCGAATTCCATTGTATTTTGGGAATTATAACGGCGTTGTCTACACTCTCCATCAACGCTTCGTCACGTCGCCATCGTTTGACGCCCCTCACCACGACTTCGCTCCAATTCCCCGAGAAGAAAATAGAATCCCATCGGAACCGGCCGCTCGACACTTTACCCCCGACCCCAGCATTTTGTCCCCATAGTTTAAGGTTGCAAGTCTACAATGCAAAACCTCCTAACAATATTTTTTCTAAGAAAGCCCATTTTAGATTCATAATTAGCACCAAACGGCCCGGTTGATTTTTCTTCTTTCTCCATTGTCCCTATTATCGACACGTCGTTTGAATGTTTTATTTCATGCCTAGGCCTCGGAGGGGCACTTTTAATTGTATTTTGTTACACAATTCATTATAGATCTTAACAATTGAACCGCGCTTATTTCGAGTGTTCGCGTGTCATGCTACATCACATGTCACCCCTGTCGCAGTCCTGATCATTCCGTCATGAGATAATTGTCTAGTCCCATTGTTCAATCTAGCCTTCGTACCGTTTGATCTCTTATGCGATTCTTGATCACATTCCTGTTACTACCTACTAGTGATCACAAGATTGTCACGGTACCCCGCAGGAAGGCCACGGGACTGGCCTTATCCAGGAAAGGGAGATGTCACACCCCTCTCCCCCTTGACTCGCCTCAAGCACTCCTCTCATTCTCATTCCCCCTGTTCTTCCCCCAGCTCGGTCTCCGCCCCGAAGCCCGGCAGTTCTCTGACTAGTCATCGTCTAGTCCAACACCTTATCCTCTAGTTAGTTAGTTTCCCCTCCGAGTTCTCGTCTCAACTGTCGAGTCGATAAAAGGGTCAAGCGGACCTCATCCAAGGGCACATGGCATGGGCACAGACTCAGTTCCACGCACGAGGCAGGACCAACCTTGTTGCGTAGGACAACACATTTAGGAACAATTGTTTTCGCTTGTTTTTTTAAATGCCCCAAAGAGGGGTCTAACAGCGGTAACATGTGTCAATTTCCCCCCCGAAAATCTTGGATGACGTCACTCACAACCGGATACAGTGCCATTCCAAATGTGATCGCACACATGAAGAATGAATGAATATACTCGATGGGAAGCATCGTAGAGATGATCTCAGCGTTCTCTTTAATCTGAAATTATTCATTTTATTATTACTTAGTGCAATTCTCGCTCCTTGAAAATCCTGTTTAAACAGTCATAGTAATATTTCACAATTTAAAATAGCTGACAAAAACATTGTCATATATTTGTTGTTCTTTGATCATTATTGAGTTGTATGACTACTTTTTTTTCTGGTTGTGCGTTTTCATTGAAATCGCTATTACAAATTTAAAATGATACGTTCATGACATGGACTACTGGTGGTGTACTCTCTTTCTATACCTCGACGTGTTTCTTTCTTTGGCATGCTCTTTCACATCCATGTCTGTTGTTTAGGAGCGGAACGTTTTATCATTTTGGACGAGTTTTTATGAATTCATAATACCTGATACAGCAGCGCAATGGACGAGGATGCATCCGGGTCGGGCTTGCTGCAATAATTCACCAGCCATCTGCAAGCATCTCATTAATTGTTTTCAAAGATTATTTATTTTTAAAAAATCAGACCTCCCACTTCTGAAAAAAATCGTACGAGTTGTCTGCTTATTTTTTTTGCTACAGAAAAAATAATTATTTGGTTTCAGCAACCCCTTTCAGCAATTATATGTTTCACACGCTGCTCATCTTTTTGTCTTCAGGTGTTTTATTTCAATAGTTGCCGGTTAGCTCAACTATGTACAAAAATAGTAAAGTTTTTAAAAAAAACTCACCCAATATGGAAAGTGAGGATGGACGCGAGTTCCATGCCAATCATGAAGTAGATCATCATCTGAAATATTTCAACCAAATATAGAATTGGGAAATACGTTTTAAAACTCCTTGTAGATTAACATCAATGCAAGGGTTGCATTTTGCAGTGAAAAGCGAAGATTCTCTGAAGCTTCAAATATAAGGAACAGCTAATCTCTCGATCTGTGTAGTAGAGTGCGAAATGTAAGACCACGGCCTCTTTATTTCTCTCACACTCTCTCATCCTCTGTCCGGTGAAGAGAGTGTGTGAAATGGAGACCCCGTGACCTCACAATTCGCACTCTGTTGTTGACCCATTTCCCACTGCTTACCTGTCTCTTTCTAAGCCTGTTGTTTCAATGTTGTCAGATCTCCCATGTGATTCGTAGTGACCCCGAATAGCTTATAAAAACGATTTAAAAAAACTAAAATACAAATACCTTATAGCCCTCTGCCGTTTCTGGTGTCTTCAAATTCGTCGTTGGCACTAGGGCGGAGAAGTTTGAGAGCGGCACGAGGAAGACCACCATCACGCCAGTCGACGTCACCAACTGAGCGCAAACATTTTTCTTAATACATTTATTTTGCTAAAACACATTTATGAGTTTTCAAATTGAAAAAGGTCTATTATGGTAACGACGACCCAATCATAAATATCTCACGGGGAAATAAGTCTACGACTTCATAAGTCTAATAGGCGGTGGTTAGACTTTGAAAGTCTTCGCACACACAGAAAAAGGTCTTACTTTTTCCACCTCCCTCCCAATCTGAGACAAGCTGGTCTTATATATAAGAAGTCTACTTCTGAAATATAAGACTTTTTCTGGTCTTAAAAATAAGACCTTGACGTCTTGTATATAAGACTTTTAATAAAATCAGTAAACGATAAATTAGGTGGTGTGCGCGTGGTGCGGTGGCATACCGTATACCTCGCCTCAAGAACATTTAATTTATTTTCGTTCTTTATCGATTTCGTATGCGTTTCATTTGAATTGGTGCTGATTTCTATGTTGAAAACGTGTCCATACCCTTCCCCTTCTTGTGAGTGCTCTTCATGGCCGAAGTAGGAATTATAACAGGGATATTGACGGCTGCTGATTTTTGTTACGAATTTCACGATATATTGTATTCTTCCTCAAACGTATCCATCCTCAGCCATGTTAATTTGATTGTGTATGACTCCGAAACGCTCCCCCAGTTATGTCTTTATTAATTTCGCCGTAATAATTACCGTCGCATATGCAGGGCGTTGTCGCGATTTATTTTCTTGCTTACAATAGGCTCTACGAGCTTGACAAAATCAAGTTACGAACCAATCCATTCAGGAGCGACAGATTGGAGAGGAGAGAAGATAAGTTGAAAGAAGAAGGAATTGAAGATGGGAGAAGAGAACAAGAGAAAGGTGAGTACGGTTGCTTTATTAACAATAATAAAATTGGGTGAATTGTTTGGCGTGCGCATGACCGTTTACATGGTCCCACTTACTTGTTATATTTATTTCGTTCTTAGAAAACGTTTTACGAGCTTGGCAAAATTAACTTACGAACGAATTCATTCAGGAGCGACAGAGCGGTTTCGATAGAAGAGATGAGAGGAGAAGGAAGAGAAAATGGTGAGCATGCTTGTTTTATTTCTTATAATTAAACGTGGTAAACTGATTGGAGTGGCTCTAGGCGTAACGCCCAGGGCGTTCATTCAGTTCTACACCCTTGTCCTCATTATTGTCCTGCTCTTAAGTGGTGTTAGGTACTTTGCCAAACCGGGTTATGAACGAGCCCATTCAGGATCGATCGATTGTGCACGGAAGAAGAGAAGAAGAGATAAAGGTGAACATGCATTTTATGTTTATTTTTTATTTGTTATATATTATTTGCTTATTATATTTACTTATTATTTATACATTAAATCGGGTGAATCTCTTGGTGTGCTCGTTTCCAGTCATACGGTTCCACTCTCTTGTTCTGTTTATTTGCATGCTTATTTACAAACGGTGTAGGAGCTAAATTAAATCGAGTTACTAACGTGCCAATTCAGGAGCGATCGACCGACTACGTGAAGAACGCTGGGAGTGGAGGGAATAGAAGAGTAGAGAAGAGATGAGGGTGAGCATCTTTCTCTTATTTGTAATAATTTATTCTGGTGAACTGATAGTTGTAGTTCTGGGCGTTTATACGGTCCCACGATCCTATTTATGTTAGTGATCACAAGGGACTTATACTCGATTTTTGGTCTGTTTATATTAGCACTATGAAAATTAAAGTTAGTGGTGAAGGAAAATGGTGAAGGAACTGACCACCTGTTTTTATATTTTAAATGGAAAATTATTCTAAGAAATGGGTATTTTTAGAATTTTTTAAAAAATCGATAGCCTAAAATATTGATTTTTTTAACACCATGAACCCCTTTCATGGTTCACAATGGGGATGGAAACATGTCGACAAAACATCAAGTGGCCTTTAGGAACAATACCACAGTACTTTGAGTACTGTAGAAAAGTTACCGTAACCAGGATTTCTGATATTGATCAAATTACGCCATTTTTAGTTGCATGAGGTGGATCGCGAGTAGTCATTGCCTGAAAGCCATACTGTATGTCACCTACCGTACTCCCGGCTACAGTAACCCTACCGTAATCCGAAAATTAGAAATTGATCAAATTTACCCATTTTTTGTTATATGAGCTAGGTCTTGAGTAGACAATGTCTGAGGGTTTACCGTTTCTCTGTCACAGTATCCTGGGCCACAGTAATCGTGTTACAGTATGCATAAAATACAAAATTTCGAAAATTGAGCCTGAATAGGTTGCATCAGCTGGAGCTCGGAGCCTGAGGAGTATGATCTGACCTCGATACATCTCATCAAACCAGTAATTGACCTTCAGCAATCGGAAAATATGAAAATGCCAAAATGAAAACGGATTTGGTATGGTTGAAATAGTTTAGAGAATGCCGAAGAAGTGTTTGTTCTTTTTCCTCAATATTGGATGAGCTTTGCGGAATACTCTCTTCGTATACGGTATGCGGTATACGGTATACGCTATACAGGCAGTAATAACACGAGGCCCAGCTCAGAGAATTGACTCCTGCTCAATTTTAGTAATTTCATATTATATTTTCTGATTACTGTAGCTCGATTACCGCAATCGAGAATCTAGTGACAGAGAAGCCGAATATTCCAAATTCATTGCCTACTCGAGATCTACCTCATACGAAAAATCCAGAGTCAATTTGATCAATTTCTGATTTTCGGATTACGGTAGGGTTAGTGCAGCCGGGAGTACGGTAGGTGACATACAATATAGCTTTCAGGCAATGACTACTCGCGATCCACCTCATGCAACTAAAAATGGCGTAATTTGATCAATATCAGAAATCCTGGTTACGGTAACTTTTCTACAGTACTCAAAATACTGTGGTATTGTTACTAAAGGCGACTTGATGTTTTGTCGACATGTTTCCATCCCCATTGTGAACCATGAAAGGGGTTCATGGTGTAAAAAAATCGATATTCAGTTACCGTATACCGGGATTAGGGCATCAGGCCCACGCTTTCTCGAATGTCTAAAAATACCCATTTCTTAGAATATTTTTCTATTTAAAATATAAAAACAGGGGGTCAGTTTTTTCCATCACCACTAACTTTAATTTGGGACGGTCGGGCTAAATCAGTAAGGTTCCGGAACCAAAACAAATCCATCCTACCGTAACCCGCATATAGGAATTTAACAAATTTACCACAACTGGTTAATGGGCAATCGATCCATCGAGTTGCTACCGAATCAATATCTAACGGTAGTTAGCCAGAAGAGGAAACTGTTAGTGGTCCTGGTAAAGAAAGCAGTTTGTATTATTGATAACGTTATGACGAAATAAATTATTCAGATCTCGATGTTGAACACATATGCGGGTGCCCAACTTCGAGATCTGAATAATTTATTGCTCATCCGGCGGATCTACCGTATACTCATGAGCTGCAGCTCATGCGTATACGGTAGATCCGTAGGGTAAGTATATCGACGACTTATCGGTCGTCGGAAACTGATTTTAATTCAAGTTTGAAATACTTAGCTGATCTCCGTTTGTGCATTTCAGAGACCAAGTCTCGTTCGTCATCCAAGCCTCCGCAGGAGGCAGTTCTCCCTTCGTGCGGACTCACCAAGTCGCCATCAATATCAACGAGGTACGGTTGCTTATCGGTCCATTAATACAGCATCAGCAGACTACATAGTCCAAGTACAATAGTACGGGTGGGTATTATCGGACAGCAAGAGTTCATTATTATTAATCGATTAAGTGAACGAAATGCATTGGTGTCTGAGAATTATCTCGTCTCTCAAAGTAGTGGACCCGCGCATTACATAATAATGATGCAACGGGATGAAAGTTAGAAGCCTTGGGATAGGTTGCGTTGCATAATCACACGTTGAAGCTCGCTTATCCGCTTACTCCATCTAGCGCGATAGCTTCCTTATTTAAAGAAGGAGTATCACGAATCTCCTGCACCCTCATTCCTCATCTCATATGTTTCAATGGCGCGGTCGCTTTCTCCTCGTAAACCCTTATCCCTCCCTATCATTTTTGAATCCCTGCGCGTCAGGGTCAGTTTGGCACAGAGCCAACCGGGAATAACTTTGTTCAAACTTATCGGCTGAACATGCGGTTAGCGGGGATCTTATCGGAAACCGATTACCATAACCCGGCAGTGAGAACTCAGTTGACCAAAAGTTCGTGGGATACCACCTTTAAGATCGCTTGTGATGGAACACCTTTTATGCGATTGCGTAGTGATGATGCAATATCTGCCGTATTCAGGTGCGATCGCGGGGATTCTGACGACGACGTCTTCTACTTCGTTCCCGGCCGCTTCTCGCTCCTCTCGCAGGCCATCAACTACTCGGTGGGTTACGGTAGCTTTTTGGCGATTTTTATTTGAATGGAGAAAGTATATGATTGGAAATCGAATAACCATTCATTTGGCCAATCAGATAATGAAAACAGCATAGCCGAGCTAGGGGAGGGAGAATGAGAGGTCAGAGAGGGGATCTTCGAATTGAAAAATGATAGGGCCTTTAAATTCGAAGATCCCCTCGTGTAAAGTCCATTCGTGTAACAAATTATATTTGATTCACTTCATTTTATGTTTCGCCATTCAATGGGAGGTCTCTAGTTATTGTAGTCAATTGATGCACGGATGAACCACACGTAAAGCAATCAAAGTGAGATTTAAGGGTTTTTAACTTGGGTTTCTCCAGAAATGCGTGGAGAATGACGAGTTCAATAGTGTCTCCTTTGTGATAAATAGTAAATATAGTAGTTCAAGAAGTGACAAATAAGTTGGTTGAGATCTGGTACGATAGCGAATATCATATATTAATCGATGAATTGTAGATGGATCTCTCGCTTCTCCCCGGGATCTCTACCGGCCCACTAAAGGAAGTGAGAAGGAAGAAGTGCAAATCTGCACTACCAAAGGAGAAGAATCTCAATCGATGTTGTTTTTTTCTTTACATTGTTTGGATTAGTGTGGATAAATTTGTATTATTCTCAATGTGATGTGTTTTTGCTTTTTCACTCCAAAGAGCAGGATGAAGGGGGGACGGGTACCGTAATCCCGCTGGGTGTAAGCGGGGGGGGGAGGGAGCGGGGGCAAGCTCCATAATTTAAGAACCTGATGTCTTACATTCAAGACCCTTTGAAGACTGAGAAGTAAGACATCACGCACATCTTAAATGTAAGACCCCCCTGGGATAGTGGGCCGCATGTAAGACTTTTTTCATCTTATATATAAGACTTCTTTCTGTGTGTGCGTTGTCCAGCCCATATGACGCTGTTTGCCTTAGGATCAACAAGTCGCTGGAACAGGTCAACAATCGAATTCGCTCAAAAGTTGCTCCTAGGGGTAACTTTCGACGCGGAACACGCTGGTGCCATCGGTTTCGCAATCGGACCCCTCTGGGCGCCGCTATGGCTCCGCGCCTTTCGGCGGAAAACGTGTTTATCGATTAAAACTCCGCTAAAACTCATCAAAATGGCGGAAAATCTCGCGAATGTAAATCAGAATTTGAAGCTCTATCAAATGGCGGTAATGGCATATCTTGATAAATTCTCGTTCTTGAGAAAAATCGTTTTTTTTATCCAGCCAGCATCGCACGAGATCTCACCTGAAGTTGAAAGAGCATTTTCTCCTGATCATTTTGGTATATTGGATGTGGTGTTGTAGCCTGTGGAACATTGTTTATTGATCATACCAAAATGATCAGGAGAAAATGTTCTTTCAACTGCAGGTGAGATCTCGTGCGATGCTAGCTGGATCAAAAAATCGATTTTTCTCAAGAACGAGTTATTATCAAGATATGTCATTACCGCCATTTGATAGAGCTTCAAATTCTGATTTAGATCGCGAGATTTTCCGCCATTTTCATGAGTTTTAGCGGTGTTGTAATCGATAAACACGTTTCCGCCGAAAAGGCGCGGCGCCATACCGGCGCCCAGACGCGCCCTATTGCGAAACCGATGGCACCAGCGTGTTCAGCGTCGAAAGTTACTCCTAGGAGCAACTTTTGAGCGAATTCGATTTTTGACCTGTTCCAGCGACTTGTTGATCCTAAGGCAAACAGCGTCATATCTCTAGGGTCGTATACTTAGGGGCCACAACGTGGATTGCCGATTTTCGATGTGAGGGTGGAAATCATATAGAATAGATGCCTCATGGTCCCATTTAGACAATACTTTTTGTCGTTTGTCGATATCTTGCCTCTGAGCCGAGACACACCTCGAAATCCGCGCGCGAATCGCTAGTGGGAGAAGCATCAATCCGGGGTGAGGACAGAAAGGGGCGGAGTCTTCTCTCTCCCTCTCTCTGAGTAATGATGAGGCCCTCTCCATTCTTTACGCTCTCTCATCGGTCAGACGGTGAGCGAGAGAGTGTGTGAAATGGAGAGAGCGCTCCCCTCTCCTCTCCCTCGATAGGGAGGGATTTGCATGAGTTCAACGTCCCTATCTGCGCTCTCAAAAGTGCACGCTCTCTCGCCTCTCTAGCCTCTCTCGCCCCCGCGTCAGAGACGGCGCTCTCTCTCCAGTGCCGCTAACCAGCACAAGTCGTCATTCCACAGTCATTTCCGTACTGAAATATTTCAAAAGGGTGGCACAATTCACGATTCTAGAATTACGTCTTATTGTTTGTTTAGATGTCACTGATAACATCATGAGAATCAAAATATTCTTGGGCAAAACATGTAGCATCACTCGAAGCATAAAAACAAGCACTTTTATTTTTTGTAACTGCATTTTAGCCAAATTGCCGTGGAGCGACCAACTTTGCCCAGGGCGCATTCGATAGAGCAATTTACTAGCTACAAGACAAGACCTAACTCAATTCATACGGTTTAGAACTAAGCTTGTGCTACTCCATGGCGTTTCTGTGCTTTCTCCTTCAAGGAAAAGTGGGCGGAGACTGCGGATGCTACGTATACTTATCTACCTCTGAGATGTGTCGTTTTCGTAGCACGTCCGAACATTCGAAATTGTAAACAAATAATCGCAGTTTTTTCTTCATTTTTTGGAGTGGAAATGGGTTACTTACCGACACCACTACAGCCACTACACTCAGTCCCACGCTCGCCGCTTTCTCGAAGTGGACTGGCCGACAGGAGGAATAGAGCCGCTCCAGTGAAAGAACAAGACCACACAGGATCTCACTCATGAGTGCTGCAAGCGATTATGTCATTGAGAAGCATCATCGCTACAGTATCGTTAGCAATATGATAAAAGATATAATAAAAATAGTCAATGAATTTATCGTGCATCACGTGCGAAAGTATTGCGTCGGTACCAGACAAAACACCGAGCTGTAGGAATTTACAGTGCCTTGCGTAAAGTGGCAACTATTACGTCATCACTAGGCAATCTAAAAAAATCACCGATGATGCCGACTCCGCGCAGCACGAAGACGACTCGATAATGAAGCAGTGGACAGGGACCGCCCAGCCAGAGCCTGCCAAGACATTTCATAAAGGAATATTGGTAATTATAATTAAACAGGTTCGTTAGACATCGTCGAAAAAGGCCGGGATTTCAATATGAATATTTTATTCAGTAAATTACCGATAAACGTCGACCGTGTAGATGATTCCGAAAGCGGCCGATGCGACAAAATTGCACACGAGATAGGAGGAGAATACGATCTTCGTGTTGGTATGGACAAGCCAGCGAACGCCCTCAAAGCCATAACATATTCTCATCTACCTCATCAAATGTTATCTCTTTTTCTCAGCTTTTCTGAGAACACCTTCTTTGTCACTATATGTGACATCGTAACTCATGTATGCCGTTACTTTCACTTCGTCTCAAATTTATATTACAATTTGCTATGTAAATTGCATGATAAACATTATTATTATATTTTTATTATAGTAAGAAAATTTGTATTATAGTATTAAGTTTAGTTATTAGTTTTACTCATGTTGAGATAAGTAGAGGAAGAATCGGACAAACAGATATCATTTGAGCAAAACGCTAGCGTGAACACTCGTGTTTCATCAACAAAATAACCCATTTGAGATTTTGTCTAAACAATTCTGGGTCGATTGCTGCCGATACAATATAATCGTGAAAAAAGTCTCTGCTTAGGGAGAAACCATTGCTGTCGGTTATTTTCCCACAGTATACAAGATTAAAACGTTTCAAAATTCGCTGTTTAAAAAACTCGCATTTCTCTTGACGTGCCACACGAGAAGCAACAGCGCGAGATAACAGAGAAAAGCCTGTAAAGAAATATTTATAAAAATTAATTTCGAAATGTTGTTTTAATACAGACTCAAATGCTGGGGACACACTCAGAAGTAAATATACAGAATGATGTATGCACAACCTGTAAGCGCAGTTCATGGGCCATATATGACATGGATTTTTCTTTTTGTACTACGAAATAGCCCCGTTGTTCCTGTTTTGAATTCAAACCTTGACAGCCATAAATGTAACGTAGGCTTGGCTCGCTGCCAATTGATCAGCGACGAAGCAACTCTCATTGATATCGACCATCTGGAATCAATTGCATTAAAATTACAACAAAAAAAATTTTAAAAAATAAATTTACTAGACAATTGAGCGATTCTACGCTATCAGTGGAGTAGAAACACACAGATAAAAAGTGTATTAATCCAGCCCCATCATACAACAAAATTAATAAGGAATGTTTAAAATGTAATACGTTTTTTCTACAATTTCATGTATAAAGATGCTGTATTGATACATTTTTCTCTGTGAGTACCAGATTAATGAAACACGACATGAACACGAAAAATATTTATGAGTAAATATGAAAGAACTAATGAAAATTCAATTAACTGGGTGTTTCAGCGAACTTTTTCCAAAACGACAAAACACAAGCTGAGTCAATAGTGGAATCCAATAAACTAATCGTTGTTTTCATGTTAGAACCAGAAATATTTTGCTTATGGAAACAGTTTTATAGTGTTAAATTATTGATTGAGTGCGTGAATAAATAATTAAAAAAATAATAAATAAATTTATAAAAAAGATAGATATGGAAAAATGGAATCAACTTCATCGCGCAGCGCTCATGTCGAAAGCGCAAAATTCATTCTAAAAAGGAAAATATCACGGATGTGATATCGTTGATGGGAACTGGGAATCTTGCTACGCCAACACAATCTTAGGAATTTTTCTTGCTAGCCATCCATATGCACGGGGAATGAGTCTACGTTGGCCAGCAACGACTGCAATGTCTTATAGGCGCAGGGAAGCAAGTCGTTTAAACTTTGAAAATCGTCGCACCAGCCCTGAAGTTTAGAGTTGTCCACTTATTCCCCACTGAGTAGTATCTTCTTCATTACTATTTCAGGCGCGTCACAGTGAGGAAATTGGGAGGAGCAAACTTCAAGTGTCAATTAACGCTAGTGGAAATGATTCTCCGGGTAGAGGCTACGAGCGTAATTGGAGAAATAAGAGAATCGCAACTCTTACGACGAGTCAAGTGAACAATAATCAACGAAAATATCCATTTGAAGCGCCTGCGAATACTCGGAAACATCTTCACGAAAAACGAGAATATTTTTTTGTAGAATTTTGCCTTTAGGAAAAAGTTAGAAAATGAAACGTCATTCTCTCAAACTGAGTCACACAGTCTCGCCAATCAAAATAAAGACAGATGAAGGGGGGGAATGACCTTTGCTACAGCACAGAAATCTCATTAGTTGGCAATGAATAGGCGCGCTTTTTCCCGCCCCAGACGAGACATTTCTCAATCTCGCCAAGAATAGAAGAATGGAAGGATGGAAGAAGGTAGGACCGGGACTGGGATCAAACTCGTATGTCATCATCCTAACGAAATGGGAATTCCTTAAATGAGCAAGGAGTCTAGAACCCCGAAAACCGGGCAAGTAGTAGTCATTTGTGGTCGGCTAGAAGCAGCTTGTCGCCGACTACAAGACACTACTAGTACGACCAAAAAGGACTATTCGCTGTTCTAGAGAAGAACGAGATAAAGGCTATTAGGGATTCTAGAAGAGTACACAGAGTTAGAAATCTCTAAGAAGTCGACATTAAGATACACAGTCTTTTGACGAGATAGTACTTGATTTAGAGAGAGTAGAGGGTGAAGTATCTTGAATATAGGAGAGCTGGACTATCTATATGTCGACAAGTAAGAAAGTTCGCGCTCTGAGTGCGAGATAAAGACTATTCGGCGTTATAGAGGAGTACGAGACATATAGCGAAGTGATTCCCTCGTTTCTCCCTAGCGGTTTTTGTATCTCTACGTAGGAAACATATTACAAATACAATTTCCCGCGTGACTGTGAGATTTATAACAACAAAAAGCGACGTTGAAAAAATTGGAAGAAAAATATGAAAGAGGCAGCGGTAGGTCACTTAGCGACGATTAAAAGTTTAAAAACTTTTAACAACACTTCAGACATCAAGTGTTTTAATATCCTGTAAATAATAGAGCTATATCTCTTTTTCCTTCAATTTCCCTCCAACAAATGCAAAGAGTGCATGCGAAATTGATTGTTCCAATCTAAATTGCCCGTTTCAGACTCACTAATATCGCCCTTCCTAAAGTATCTCACAAAACAATTCCGAGTCAAGCTAATGGGGCCACAGCAGTCAGGTTTAGCCTGTTACATTGAGAAGGACCGTTGACAATTTACTCGCTCTTCCTTACTTCATTCTTTGGGTTTGAAATCATGCGCGGTGGAGGGCCAAGTCGTTGGAATTACGTAACTACGAATATGGAAGGAACGCTATGAAGTGTGTATTATGATCACTGTACGGGTTCTAGTAGACCACTCGAAAAGTCGAAACGAAAAAACACAAATCGTTTCGACTCCGTTTCGGAACAGTTCTTTGTTTCGTTTTTTAAATCTTCCTTTGCTCTCAAGCAATGGTTATTTCGAGTGGTCAACACTAGGTTCTACTGCTAGAGTGCGCAGGTCACAAGTTCGAACACAAAAACGTTTATACAAAAAATAAATGTCCTAGTAATGCGCGCGGACAACATGCGGACACAATGGCGAGGAGCGAACAAGTGCAATTTCATACCATTACACCACACAGCATTTCGAGAGCGGCCACATGCCAGACGACGAGAGAAAAAGCGAGAGACAACAACGCCGTGAAGAGACTCGTGCGTTGCGGTCGCGTTGCGTTCCCCTCTCTCCACAGTTCAAATTCAAATTCTGGAGTTTTGCCAAAAAGTGTGTGGCCGTCTCGCTGTACACCTGAATCGCTGTGCACCAGTACATCGTACTGGTATATCGAGTACACCGTTAACCTTGCGCTCACGACGAATGGGAATCAAAAGACTAGAAGCGATACAGGCTACATTACAGCATCACTATTATCTGGGGGGAATTTGAAAAAAGAGAGCCTTTTTCTTAGCTGGCTTAAGGCGCAATTATTCATTTGCACCATGAAAAAAATAAGGGAGTCGACACGAATTCCTGATCTAATTAATAATGAGGTGCTTCTTACACACGTAATGCGAAGCACCGTCAGAGTTAGGATCAGCAAAAGGGTTCAATTTTTTCGGCTACAAAGCCTCGACTACAGGAGACTCGTGTGAAATTAATACCCCGCAGGTCTTTGTGCTATGATTTGTCGGCCGTCAATACATCGTGAGAAAAGGAGTTGAGGAATGAGCGGACAACGTTGAGGAGTGTGTCCAGTGTAGAAGATTCATCTGCTAAATCCTACAAATATCACAATCTTCGGAGAATATTGGGGCTGACCTCAATGAAAAAATGTTGCACTTTCAATCTATTCACTTTTGCAAAACTCTTAGCATCCCCACAATCATTATAATAACAGTCTTTGGCAAAAGGAGTTGCCCATGGGTGGAATCGAACAACCGTCGCCACGGCCACAACGTGGAGTACTAACCACTATACTACATGGGCCGATACCTGAACGCCGGAGAGTGGCTGAAGTACTCGCACAGATTTGCTTTTGTCAGGATCATGCTCACTAACTGGTTAGCAAAGAAATTAATGTACATATCCGGAACGTATTTACCGGGAGTGAATGGAGACTCTACCCGTGTGGTTAGTGAAAGAGAGATATCTTAGTAGCCGGGATCAAGGAATCATAGCACCGGTCAGAAATATTAATAAGATCAAAAACTTGTCTTATATAGTCAGGGAAAGTTCTCACGCTAGCAACAATAACAAAGTATGCAACTAGCGTGGGCACAAATATGATGCAGCGTATTATGTTGAAATATAAACTGAATATGCAAAGAACATCATATCAGGGTTCATTTTTTCAGTTCAATTTTTTTCTCAGCTACAGGACAAGACTCGTGTGAGGCATCTCCCAAGATTGAGAATTTTAGTTCATCGACGTTGAAACATCCTCGGAAAGATAGAGGAAGAATAACATGACACCGTTCCGGGGAGTGCAAATTTCATCTTCGCTTATTATACATTAAATTCTATTGTTTACGAGAAGCCACGAATTAGTCTAACTACGTAATCACATCTTTTCGTTTGTTTATTCTTTAAATATATAATATTAAAATTATCAATTTTTTCACATAACTGTAATGTTGCTATCAGACTCGGGCAAAAAGAGTTGCCCATGGGTGGAATCGAGCCACCGTCGCCACGGCCACAACGTGGAGTACTAACCACTATACTACATGGGCCGATAGCTGAGCGCTGGAGAGTTGCTGAAGTACTCGCTAGGTAGTGCTTTTGTTCGGATCGTTCTCTATGACTAGTTAATGAACGGATAACCGCTTGCATCAGGACATGATCCTAACCCTCAAAAAGCGATCAATCGAGAACTTCAAAGATATGCGCCCACTCATTTTTACACGTTGTCTCGTCCCAAACCCCTTTCTGGAGGTTTGGGAAAATGATGTACTCAGTTATAGGCAGCCAACCCTCCTTTGTGTGCCTACCGTATCATTTCGGTTTGCACTTTCCGGTTGCGGCACATTTGAACATTGTACTGCTTGTGCTCTCATGCTGCTCGTCACCACAGTCGTTGTGTTCTGCACACAAACGTCGACTCACCTCACGCAATGGGAAAATGTCTGTGTTGTGAGAGACTTGGAAAAGAAATATGAGACAACTTTTCGCCATTTCGCCATTCCCCTATTCTCCCCATTTCGCACACCCTCTTTATCGGCGGTCGATGAGAGAGTGTGCGAAACGAAGAGATAGCAGACATACTATAATTTTTGCACTGTTTATTTCATTTTTGGATTTGATTTTGTGCGTGCTTCCGCTATGAACAAATGATCTCCCCGAATAGTGACAAAATTGTGCGCAAGCGTTGTGGAAACGCGCAATAGTCGTCTACCGCCTCCGTGTATCTATTACAAATATAATAAAACTGCGTTCCACAATGTCTGATTCTCTAGCTTTCGCGTGCACTCTCGTCCTCGTTTCTGTTGTTTATCAGCGGAACGTTTTAATATTTCGGACGAGTATTTGTAAATTTGTAATACCGTATCTCTTCGGAGAAGCGGTCGGGTCGCGCGGCTTGGAGTTACGATGAGACTCTCCTCATTCTACATGCTCTCTCACCGGTCACACAGCACGAGAGAGCATGCAGAATTGAGAGGGTCAGATTTACTAGCGGCTTGTCGCAGTCTTTCACGTCTATCACGTCACATTATCACATCACATTCGTCGTCGCGCGGACAAATTTCGACTCGCCTCACGCAATGGGAAAATATCCATTTTATGAGATATTAGGAAAAGTCGTTCTCCATTTCTGCACTCTCTGTCTCGCTTACGGCAAAAAAACGAAATGCATCGACTATTTGAGCCGTCGCAACCGGGTTATTCGAATATGTTTCACCCGCCGAGTGAAAGGAGATGAGTGGAGGCAATTTGATGTAGTGTCAGCTTTTGAAAAAAAAAGGAAATGAAAAAATGCCGAGATTTGAATTCCCGTAATATATTATATCTGTCCTTTACATTGCCTCACCTCTACGTGGTGTAAGGGAGTAACTCAACCCTCTATTGCTACGAGGAGTTGTGCTAACGGGCAACCCGCTCACGCAGTACTAGGCACTTGCACGCCCCATGTATAGGCGGCCCTCCAGAACCCCCAGCTCGGAGCAGGGAGGGTATCTAGAGCACCCCTCAAGCTACGACAGTTCTTCATTCGCGCCCAAGTCCTCCGCGCCCCCTCCCTGCCAGTCTCCGATGTCGGACTGAGCAAAGGGGGCAGGGCCATCCAATCACGGAGCATACAGGACATCTACCATACCCCCGACACGACATGACAACGACCTGCGCATCTGCACTTTTAATGCGCGCACCCTCGCCTCCCATGAGAACCAGGCGATCTTCGAAGAGGCCATCCGAGGAATTCGATACGATGTTATATCACGCCTCTCACGAGAGGCTCGGCTTAGAATGACATAGTTCTGGCACAGACCTCATTTTTCGAAATTCTGTTTTCAAGTATTTAGGGTCCCACTGGGTCCAAATAAGATCCCTGTGAGGTATTATGCCACAGAAGTCATTCCTCCCTTTAGTACAGCTACTGTAAAGCGCAGCCCGCGAACTTCGAAGCCCTTTTTCAGTGTTTCAACGCAGTTTCTGAGAATACTTTTCGCTTAGAGCTAGTGTTACTTTTCCATGCTCTTTCGACCTATGTCATTCGTTTTCTGATTGGTTTTCGAATTTGCTTGAAAATCATTATTATTGAATGTACCAAAATCCGCTCGAAAAGGCCGCATTTTTATTTTTCCATAGCCTCCAGCTGGTGATGAGGATTCGAATGATATGTCTAAGCTCCCCCAACTCGGGAGTTGATGCTATATTTCATACGAAAATATGCCGATTCTAGACAATTCCCACCGAGTCACTCGATTCTATCGTTCTGAATGACTCAGCCATCCATTATTCTCCCTCTCTCTAATCGTTCATTTCCTTTGAATGAAGCGGTGTGCGGTGTACATAATGAGAGTAAAAGCAAAATTTGACACATTTTCGTATGAAATATAGCATCAACTCCCGAGTTGGGGGAGGTTAGACATATCATTCGAATCCTCATCACCAGCTGGAGGCTATGGAAAAATAAAAATGCGGCCTTTTCGAGCGGATTTTGGTACATTCAATAATAATTATTTTCAAGCAAATTCGAAAACCAATCAGAAAACGAATGACATAGGTCGAAAGAGCATGGAAAAGTAACACTAGCTCTAAGCGAAAAGTATTCTCAGAAACTGCGTTGAAACACCGAAAAACGGCTTCGAAGTTCGCGGGCTGCACCTTACAGTAGCTGTACTAAAGGGAGGAATGACTTCTGTGGCATAATACCTCACAGGGATCTTATTTGGACCCAGTGGCACCTGAAAACGTGAAAAACTCAACCTTGAAAATGGGAGCTGTGCCAAGTTCAGTCCGAGCCTCTCGTGAGAGGCGTGATATGCATCCAGGAGACAAAAGCGAAGACACTCAACGAGACCACCCTTGCCTGCGGAGCCAAGCTCATCCTTGGGCCAAAAGTCACCGGGAAGAATCAAGGAGGAGTCGGATTCCTCATTCACCCCCGCCTTGTCCCCTCCATCCATTCCTGTTCCATCCTCTCCCCTCGCCTCGGCGTTCTCCATCTCCGTATTGGGAAATCGACCATTTCCATCATCACAGCCTATGGTCCCATTTCCTCTGCCCCGATCGAGGAGCGGCAGGCATTCTTCGATGACCTCGCCACCCTCTACACGGAACAGAAGAAACACTTCTACAGGATCATAGCCGGTGATCTCAACACTCGAGTCGGAGAGAGACGGGAGGGCGACTACCGGACAGGGCCGTATCATCATGAGAAGACGGGCGATCCAGACGATTTATTGCGTGACTTTCTTTCCCTCACTCGCACGTTCCATTCTAACTCCTTCTTTCAAAAGAAGTCGAGTAATAGATGGACGTGGGAGTCCCCTGGAGAGAGGACTCGCACAGAGATCGACCACATTCTTGTGAATAGAAGATGGATGCACCAAGATGTCTCTACAGTACCCGGCTTCTCCTACCCTTCCGATCACCGTCTACTCCGAGCCCGCATTCGTCTGGACACGCAGATTGAGAAGAGTTGGAAGTTCTCCTCCCGCCAACGGCCGCGCCCTACCATCGACCCTTCCTTACTGCAGGCAGCGATCGCGGAGTACCCATGGGACTGCCACCCCGACGCCACCAAGGACTACGAATTGCTCTGCATAGGTCTGAAGGCGTGCGCTCGGAAGGCGGAGGTCCACCCCACTCCCCCACTCCCTCGCTTATCAGAAAGATCTACATACTGGATACGGACAAGGAAGGAATGGAAGAACGACCCCACTCGACTACCATTCGAGAAGACGATGGCGGACTGGACGTGCAGGATGATGGTTAAGCGAGACATCAAGGAGCACCGCACCCGAGTGCTACTCAGAGCAGCTGAAGAGAGGAAGTCACTGAAGAAGGCCAAGCAATCACTGAGCAAGAACCGTACTTCGATGGACGCAGCCCTCGGCAGAACTGGGGATCCCATCACCAGCAGAAGTGGAATCGAAGATCGTATGCAGGAGTTCTATACGGATCTCTTCCGATCGGAGATCCATGTGCCTCGATGCCTCCCCCGGTCACCGACGACCCCCTCCCGCTCCTTCCATCAGAAGTCCGCCATGCCATTGAGAAGACGAGGAAAGACGGTGCAGTTGGTCCCGACAAGATCTCTGGCCATCTGCTACGACACGGAGGACCCGCAGTTCACTCACTCCTGGCTGCACGTTATAGTCGATACCTCAAGGAGCAGAAGTACCCGGATCAGTGGAAGGCCTCGTCGTCCATCCTCATTCACAAGAAGGGCAGATCTCAATAACTACCGTCCCATCGCTCTGCTCTCCATTCCTTACAAGATCTTCACGAAGGTTTCTCGTGAATCGGATGGAGAGGCAATTGGACGAAGCGCAGCCTGTGGAGCAGGCAGGCTTCCGTCGACGGTTCGGATGCATGGACCACATCCACACACTCTCCACCCTGATCGAACACCACCGCGAATTCCACCTTCCTCTCGGTCTTGTCTTCGTGGATTACAACAAGGCCTTCGACTCCGTCGAAATCCCCGCCGTCCTCAACGCCCTCACGCGATCCGGGATCGATTCGTCTCACGTCGACTGCCTCGAGAAGCTATACAGAGATGAGACCCTTCGAGAGACCTATTCGCATCCCCATCGGCAAAGGAGTTCGACAAGGAGACACCATTTCGCCAAAGCTCTTCACTGCCGCGCTCGAAGATTGCATGAAGAAACTCAACTGGGAGCACAAAGGAGTCCTCATCGATGGGAAACGACTCTCTCATCTTCGATTCGCCGACGATATCGTCCTCATCGGAACCGACACGGTCTCTCTCCAGACGATGCTCACGGAGCTGGCCGACGCAGGAGAACGAATCGGACTGAGTGTCAATAGGAAGAAGACCCAGTTGATGAAGAACGTGTGGTGCACCGGGCCTGCAGTTTCACTCCACTGCGACGATCTAGTGGAGACAGATGCATACGTCTACCTCGGCCGTGAGCTCCGATGCAACGGCTCCATCGACTCGGAGCTACTCCGAAGAAAGCGAGCAGCGTGGGGCGCCTTCACCAACATCCGCGAGGTCACCTCCCAGCTGCAAGATGCGAAGCTACGCGCATCTCTCTTCGACTCGCACGTGCTTCCCGCCCTCTGCTACGCCGCTGAAACCTGGCCACTCACGAAGACGACGGTCTCCTTCATCCGGAGAACCCACCGTGCCCTGGAACGCGCGCTAATTGGAACTACGCTATTCATGCAGCAGAAGAAGAATCAGTCATGTGCCGACATCCGCCGCATCTCTCTTCTATCGGACCCGATAGTTCACATCACGAGAGCGAAGCATCGATGGGCAGGTCACGTGCTACGAAGAGACGACGATAGATGGTCTACCCGTGTCACGCAGCAATTCCCCCATCCCAACCTGTTTCGTCCACGAGGACGACCACCGGCTAGATGGAGGGACTCGATCGAGGAGTATGCCAAGATGCCCTACAGTACAGGACGATCTACCCGATCGTCTTCCCAACGAGCGCCCTACCAACACTGGATGACGCGCGCTCGAGACAGAAGCAATTGGAAGAACTGTGATCCACGCGGCTTCGCCGCTGAAGATGGGTCTACTAAGTAACTAAGTAAGTAAGTATTATCTCTGTTCTCCGTGAAGCAATCGACTCAAAACTTCGTTTCTAGGTGTGAAAGCAACGAAAACGATATATTCGAAGTGTTGAGTCGATAGCTCCACGGAGAATTCGTATAATGAATTGTAGGAATTCAAATCTCGGTCTTTTTCCACGTCATGAAAACTTGTCTTTGCAATTGTACATCCAAAGCTGTAAAGAGGGATGCAACGTTTGTGTGATACCATTTTATTACGAATGAAACGAATGGAATTTGAAGGGGTATCTCTTGATTTTTTTTATATTTTCAAGTGTTCGGATAACCCCGTATATTCTACTTAGCATTTTCCATTTTGCGCGTACTTTCACTATGGAAAATTGTTTTGTCCGAATGGTGGCAAAAATTGTTCCGTAACGCGACAACTAGTGCGCACTACAAAGTGATAGTCAATGAGCTCAACGGCGCAAGCTCCAGTAATATGCCGCAATACAATTATCCGTATGGCGCCTGTATTTTGTTCTATTAACTCGCTTTCACTGAGCAAGAACTGACTATTTCCTTCCCATTTCCCGCCGTTTCATGAACGGATCTCAGTGCGAAATCATAGCTATTCTGTCGCAAAATGTGCCTTACAATGTAATAGTTTCTTCTCGTCAAATTCATATTGTGTGTTGTCGGAGCAGCGGGAGTGGGCGTACAGTGGAAGCGACTGGTAATTTTATTATTTAATATTTAAATCAGTTCCTCGGTGGCGCAAAATGGGTGGCAACTTTGACTCCGCAAGGTAACTTGCCCAAGCATCGAAAGCCTTACCGGTGCTCCCTTGTCGACGTAAATTCCTCTTAATTCCGGTCATAATTTTACCTTTACCATATTTATATCAACTTTTTATAAATTGCAGGGCACCCGATTCCTAGTCCACAAAAATTCGCAAATATTTCTTCATTTTGTGTACTTTATGAATTGTTTGGAAGCGATGAGTTACGGCACGCTATACCTTTGGGAATTTGTTCGGTGAGTTGCTATTCCTATTCCGATATTAAACAGTCATACATATTATAGATGTAACCATAGTACACTTGAAATAACTATATTGCAACCAAATTCAATTACTGGGAATTCAGGCTACGCTTTGACTGCGTTCTGTACGATTTTCGAGTGATTCTTCTTACTCGGTACGATTTAAAAAATCTTTTCGAGTTCAAACTATGGTTGAATTATTATTAAGGTAAAACTAAACTTATTTTTATGATGATTATAATTATATTATTTTACAGCGGTCTGGGTCTTTCGGCTTACTTTAGCGCGCATCACATTCTTGTTATCATGTCCATCGAGCGTTTTTATTCATCTATCTACCCGGCATACTTTGAACGCAATTCTCAACGACTCTTAACTATTTTCCTCGCTGTAACCACGGTAAATTTTGAAATTGGGGGTGACGAATTAGGATTATATATGATTCCCCACATCCAATTGCGAACTGTCTCCTAGCTGATATGATCAGTCTATCCGCGGTAAGGCGACACCATTCAAACACAGAAAAAAATGTTTTGGTCGAGACCCGGTTCAATATAGTCCAAACCTATCAATAGAGGAGAAACTGTTGCCGTTGAAAACATTTGCCACACCACTACAATGTGGCGAGAAATGACAAATAGGGCATGACAGTATGACACACCACCTGTTCTATTACAAACTGAACGAATACCAAGACACTCGTGCGCACTTTCGCATGATACTAATCATTTCCTGTTTTAGTACATCTGTATATATGAAGCCGTTTGCCTAAGAATCGAGCAATGCTCGGTACAGTCAAAAAAGGTCAATTCTTTGAAACTGCGTGATTTGGGGTTATCGAGGGTGCTGATAACGGTGGACATATTCATTTTGGACGTAGAGCCTCCGTTGGCTCCAGACGACGTTACATCGAAAACAGATTTTTCTCTATTTATTCAGACTCTGATAACGCTAATTTTTTATTCTTGTTGTTTCTGGGACAGAATTTGATGGCGATCACGCCTGACCAGTTTATTTCTCATAATTATTAATGATAATTGGTAAAAAAATCAACTTTCTTCATAGCAATTTCTGACCTTGTTAAGATACACAGATCGGACCGGAACGACGAGAGGAATCCAAATATATAATTTGAGCGAAATCTGTCATCCGATCTCCAAATGAGCAGCAATAAAGTCCATTGAAATTGCAAGTAAAAGGGACAGTTATGTCCCCTCTCTACCCCAATCTCTCGGCACTCTCTCGTTTTGACACACTCTCTCGTCACTCCCTCTTCCCTCCCCGTGGCTCCTTTCACTTCTTCTCTATCGGGGAAGCGAGAGAGCATGGCAAAATGAGAGAGTGCGAAGATGCCCAGTGGAAAAGAGGGGAGTATTGGCTCATTTTCAACACACTTTATTGCTGCTCATTTGGAGATCGGATGACAGATTTCGCTAAAATTATATATTTGGATTCCTCTCGTCATTCCGGTCCGATCTGTGTATCTTAACAAGGTCAGAAATTGCTCTGAAGAAAGTTGATTTTTTACCAATTATCATTAATAATTATGAGAAATAAACTGGTCAGGCGTGATCGCCATCAAATTCTGTCCCAGAAACAACAAGGATAAAAAATTAGCGTTATCAGAGTCTGAATAAATAAAGAAAAAGTGATTTCGACGCAACGTCGTCTGGAGCCAACGGAGGCTCTGCGTGCAAAATGAATATGTCCACCGTTATCAGCACCCTCGAAAACCCCAAATCACGTAGTTTCAAAGAATTGACCTTTTTTTACTGTACCGAGCATTGCTCGATTCTTAGGCAAACGGCTTCATATACCAATATGGAAAATGCACCAATATGGATATATATATGGCCATATATGGCTGGGCTAGTGGGTGTTGGTTCAATTCCTGACAACGACAGAATTCCTCCACTTATAGGAAATCATTGTGTCTGTCTGTCTGTCTGTCTGTCTGTCTGTTTTTTTTTGTACGCGTGACAGACATTTTTTTCGCATTTTCCTTATATTTCGCTTCAAATTTGCGCTATCTTCTCAGATCCTTTTCCATATGATAACTGACCAGAATAGCTTTCAAATTTTACAAAATTCAATTAGCCAAATCCATGGCCAAGTGGATTACGCGCTGGACTAGCAATCCGACCGACGCAGGTTCGACCCCCGCCGCGGGCAAACCTTTTGCCGCATTTTTAGCAAGTGCCAGAAACCGTTCTAGCACATTTTCGAGCACCGTGAAACACGTTTTCACCTGTTTTGCCGAGTTTTAACCGCGTGACGAAACTTTTCGTGTTTTCGCTATAAATCGCTTCAAACTCAATCAATCTTCCCAGATCCTTTTGCATATGATAACCGACCAGAATACCTTTCACATTTTACAAAATTTAATTAACCAAATCCATAGCCAAGTGGGTTACGAGCCAAACTTTGAATCCGAGACCCCCAAGTTCGACCCCCGCCGCGGGCAAACCTTTTGCCGCATTTTTAGCAAGTGCCAGAAACCGTTCTAGCACATTTTCGAGCACCGTGAAACACGTTTTCACCTGTTTTGCCGAGTTTTAACCGCGTGACGAAACTTTTCGTGTTTTGGCTATAAATCGCTTCAAACTCAATCAATCTTCCCAGATCCTTTTGCATATGATAACCGACCAGAATACCTTTCACATTTTACAAAATTTAATTAGCCAAATCCATAGCCAAGTGGGTTACGAGCCAAACTTTGAATCCGAGACCCCCAGGTTCGACCCCCGCCGCGGGTAAACCTTTTGCCGCATTTTTCTCAAGTGCCAGAAACCGTTCTAGCACGTTCTCGAGCACCGTGAAACACGTTTTCACCTGTTTTGCCGAGTTTTAACTTGAAAAATCGAAAATTTCGAAAAGTTCCTAATTGATTCGCAGAGCGGGAATCATATGAAAAGTGTTTTGCGATGTCAGAAACGTGTCTGAACGTGTTCTAACATGTTTTAACGTGAAATATCGAAAATTTCGAAAAGTTCCCAATTGATTCGCAGAGCGTAGGGGATCACAGGAAAAGTGTTTTGCGATGTCGGAAACGTGTTCGAACACGTCAGGGAAATCAACACACGGTATCCTGCGTTTCCGTTGAGAAATGCTTGTGAGGCTGAGAGCGATCGAAAAAAGTTGCCACGGAGCCACGAAGTGGCGTAGTAGTCGCTTCAAAATTGAGCTATCTTCTCAGATCCTTTTCCATATGATAACTGACCAGAATAGCTTTCAAATTTTACAAAATTCAATTAGCCAAATCCATGGCCAAGTGGGTTACGCGCTGGACTAGCAATCCGACCGACGCAGGTTCGACCCCCGCCGCGGGCAAACCTTTTGCCGCATTTTTAGCAAGTGCCAGAAACCGTTCTAGCACATTTTCGAGCACCGTGAAACACGTTTTCACCTGTTTTGCCGAGTTTTAACCGCGTGACGAAACTTTTCGTGTTTTCGCTATAAATCGCTTCAAACTCAATCAATCTTCCCAGATCCTTTTGCATATGATAACCGACCAGAATACCTTTCACATTTTACAAAATTTAATTAACCAAATCCATAGCCAAGTGGGTTACGAGCCAAACTTTGAATCCGAGACCCCCAAGTTCGACCCCCGCCGCGGGCAAACCTTTTGCCGCATTTTTAGCAAGTGCCAGAAACCGTTCTAGCACATTTTCGAGCACCGTGAAACACGTTTTCACCTGTTTTGCCGAGTTTTAACCGCGTGACGAAACTTTTCGTGTTTTGGCTATAAATCGCTTCAAACTCAATCAATCTTCCCAGATCCTTTTGCATATGATAACCGACCAGAATACCTTTCACATTTTACAAAATTTAATTAGCCAAATCCATAGCCAAGTGGGTTACGAGCCAAACTTTGAATCCGAGACCCCCAGGTTCGACCCCCGCCGCGGGTAAACCTTTTGCCGCATTTTTCTCAAGTGCCAGAAACCGTTCTAGCACGTTCTCGAGCACCGTGAAACACGTTTTCACCTGTTTTGCCGAGTTTTAACTTGAAAAATCGAAAATTTCGAAAAGTTCCTAATTGATTCGCAGAGCGGGAATCACATGAAAAGTGTTTTGCGATGTCAGAAACGTGTCTGAACGTGTTCTAACATGTTTTAACGTGAAATATCGAAAATTTCGAAAAGTTCCCAATTGATTCGCAGAGCGTAGGGGATCACAGGAAAAGTGTTTTGCGATGTCGGAAACGTGTTCGAACACGTCAGGGAAATCAACACACGGTATCCTGCGTTTCCGTTGAGAAATGCTTGTGAGGCTGAGAGCGATCGAAAAAAGTTGCCACGGAGCCACGAAGTGGCGTAGTGGCAACTTTTTTTCGATCGCTCTCAGCCTCACGAGCATTTTGCAACGGAATAAGCCAGTACTCTTTCTTGAGATTAACATTCCCCAGCATACCAACTTCCCCCCTGGACTGTTCCTGGAGCCGGCTACCGAGTCCACCTCCCTGATCCTGAAGCCGGCTACAGAGCTCCCCTGAACCGAGCCTAAAGTAGGCTGCCAAGGTCCCCCTGAACCGAACCTGAAGCAGGCTGCCGAGCTCCCCCTGGACCGAACCTGGAGCAGGCTACCGAGGTTCCCCTGGACCGAACCTGGAGCAGGCTACCGAGCTCCCCCTGGACCGAACCTGCACCCAGAACTATGCATAGAGCGCAGTGTACGCATATAGCGTAGTGTACGCATAGAGCGTAGTGTATTTAACCTCAACACATCCCGGCTAGTTATTGCTAACATTTTCGAATAGCTGTTCCTCTCTAGTGTTGCTCTTGAACTTACGCGCCCACCACATCGGACTTCGATTAACATAATATTCTTTCGTTTGATTCAGAGTTTTCTTTCGTCTGCCTATGTAATGGGTAGTTCATCCGACGACGGAAAGTTGTTCTTCGAAGCTCCTCAGGTGCCGTTGAGTGACATGAAAATAGCGGCGAATGCGGCGCGATATTCGGCGAGTTTCTTTACATTTTTTATGCTACCCCCAAAATGCAAACTAAACTACACAGATAAAAAGGTCACCTGGAGACAAAGTCCATACGTTTGCTTATTTACCTATGAGTAAAAGTAACTCAAAACAAGAAACATTTCACTCACAGATCATGTTCGCATTGTGTCGTGATGCTAGCGTTTTTTTCTGACTATGAATGCATTATTTGTAGCGATTGGCTGCCATGGTCACACTATCGGTTTTCCTGTCTCTGTTCCTGTTTGTGATCGATGTCTACCTCAACTTCTTCAGGAAGCTAGTTGGCGAACGTCGATTAGCCGTCAAATATCAGGTCAATTTTGAGTTACTATTGAGAATACTCTTTTTGTCACCTAGTCCTGGCATCGTAGTTACCATGTTACTCAATAACATTACATTATGATGCAGGTAAACCATTGTTTTAAATGGAATAATTTTGTTCGCGAGAACAAAGGTTATTCGCGATTAATCCTTTGTTATGAGTGAATAGGATCTCTTTCTTCGAACGAAACATTTTCAATGTCAAGCTCGAAAGATCGTTTTCTTCTTTCTGAGGCCAAAATTCTGGGTCTGTGATATGGAATGAAGACCAATCCCGGAGCTCAATTCTAGACAAAATGAATCATTCTAAAGAAGACCATCGACCACGTCTGAAACCAATACGAAACCCCATCTTGATCAGCGCCCCTAAAGCGACACTGATAAATATTATTATTATTTATTATTATTACACTACTGAACAACGATTGAAAGTGGAATGACAAATGATTTCAGATTGCGGAGAACCGACGTGTGCTACTCACATTACTTCCCATCGAACTGTGCGATTCCATAATAGCCTTTGCTTCGGCCTTTGCCCAAGTGCTCTACGTGAAGGTTCGATGATGATTAATAGAACAGAAGCCAGGAATTTCCTTCCACTGACCCAAACTCGAAAAACGTTTCGAACTTATCGGCTGAACATGTGTTTTGCTGGCTCTTGCAAACGACAACCATTGTTCCACAGTTCTACGCTCTCTCATCCACCGACCGGTCGATAGAGTGTTAAAAATGAAGATACCGTGGTCTCACATTTCGCACTCTATTCCACAGTTCTTAGTAGACAAAATTTTTGTGGGACACCACTTTTAACTGCGAATAGTCTCCGGTATGTGTTTCAGCTCGGAATCAAAGCAAGTCCACTGGGCAGACAGCTCTTTGTGGAGCTGACAATCGTGCCTATGATGTATCCGCTGATGCTTGCTGTACTGTTGGAGTGGAGAGTCGGAAGGAGGTTTGAATTTCCTCCTTTACTTCTCTTATGACGATAAATTCAGGAAACGAGCTGTGCTCCCTGCGGAAAATCACATCGACCATTTTGCGAATCTATAAAGTTTCTGGGTGCAACCGATTCCATTGTAATGAACTTTGAATGAGGCGCCGTATCATACCTTAATTTACATTGTCGCTTCAACCACTATTTCAGGATAATAGGGCAATAGGCTATTGCCAATAAATAATGCAAGGCCTGAGTAATGATCGAATGTGTGTGGAATAATGTCATTATACACCGGTGCGTTCTCCCTCTCATTTCTCCCCTCCCACCGCAATGGCGCGGACGGTCTCTCCCCATTCTCCCTATCCCCCTTTGCTTCGATATTTTTCTATACGGAATGGTTATAGAGGTAAAAATGCATAATGCGTTAGAGGGTATTGGATCATTTTTTTATCAGTTCATTGCAATCATTATCAGAATCTAATTATATGTGCGAAGGGAATGAATCGCAAGAGCGGATCATCACATCACATCACATCACATCATTTATCCAGGTCGAACAGTACTACAATAGAGGTCTTACAAGAAAATGTAGTGAGGATGTGGTGGGGTATTAGGGGCGCACAGTCTCACGGGAGTGCAATAAAAGCAGCATTTGAGAAATAGTACTAAAACTCCGCCCACTCATTTGAATTGCTGAAAATCGTGGTGAATTTTCTCCCACACAGAATTTTAGCGTACTGTGGCTGTTATTCCCCCAGTGTCTAGAGGATTCCACTGAGCGGCGATTCCGCGAGAATGGGGCGAGCTAAGTTGATCAGTTTCACATCGGCCTACTTGACTCGGAGGTAAGTTTCTACAGTATCAATCTAGGACGGGGGTTCGACCCCCGCCCCATGCACCTTCTCTTGCTGATTTTTGGGGAGACTGCCTTTGTTTCAATCATTCTTTCGCGCATACGGTAGATAGGCACACCACGCGTGCATGGAGTGCATTTCCTTCAAATGCAGTAGCCATGATACTGTGGGCGGGGAGGGTTCGGAGTGTAGTACACAGTGTGTACGTGTCAATTCGACACAAGTACCCTATGAATAAATTCCAAAATATGGTTATATTCAGGAACTGAATTGTTCTTCCGGTTGGGAAAGACAATGATCACATCAAGGCACTAGTATCGAATAGATCAAATAATTTGCGAAATTGTTATTCGCGAATCAAATCACCTCACCAAACAGTACTACTAGAGAGATTTTACAAGAAAACAAAAAAAGTAAAGTTAGTCGCATTTTTTTCCGTTCGTAGTAATCATTAGGGTTGGCCTAGTGAGAAAGAATTTCGAGATCTCGAAATTCGAAATCCTTTGTTCTTTTCTCACGAGGCCAACTCTAGTCCTCGAGCTTCATCACCTTTGTAGAATTATTCGCTTTAACAACACTTCAAAAAAAAGTTATGCAAACTCGCATATTATATTTTCGTTTTATTTTAATATCATATTCAAATCCTGTGTACTTGGGCACTTCTTTGCATTAATGAGAAGTGAGCAAGAAGAGTACCGTCGGCGGCCAAGTCTTTAGTGATCTTTTTTTTAGCTTTTCTTTTATCTTTTGTAAATTGTTGACTAGTAATTGTAGTCTGTCAAACATTTACACTTAAAATTTGTTCTCCAACGACCTTTTTTGCGGGAAATTGAATTCTGTGTGCTGTAGTGGATTCTGTGACTTAATATGCAGAATCTGAAAAGGATAAAACTGTTGTGCATGTCGGGAATAAACTTGATCAAGTCTAGATTGTTGTCATGTTTCGGCATATGCCCTCTTTCGCAATCGAATTTCCCTGAACTATGGCAATTACATTTCTAACAATAAAACTATAGTTATCACCAAAAATCCAACACACAACTTTCGTTGTTTACCAAACAGGAACGTTGGCGACCCTCTCACCTTTGAGTGCTCTCTCGCTTCGGTAAACACAGGAAGTACCATTTTCGCATTGTATTTAATCGTATCTTTTCATAAATGTAATAAACGGTCAAAAACTTGTCAATGGCACGTGCAACAGCTGGTCGAGTGCACGCCAAAGGTGATAGAATATTTTTATTAGCAGAAAAAGGGTTATTTGCGAATAATTGCATTGTTATTATCGAATATCCTGTACTACTCACGAACAAGATGATTCTACCTAACAACACTAGCACATGTTCTAATGGAACAACCAATTCATTTGTCGTCGAAAACATAGATCCATATGCCGCGACACGAATAGCATTGTAGCACCTGTATTTATCACATTGGTGCTTTCATTGCCGTCACTCCCCCCTCCCATTCCTCACGTTTTCATGAACGAATCCCAGTGCGAAATCATAGCCATTCTGTCGCAAAATGTGCCTTACAATGTAATAATGCTCGTCAAATTCATATTATGTGTGGTGGGGGCAGCAGGAGTGTGCGTGCAGTGGAAGAGACTGGTAATTATATCTCATTCATTTATGAATAATGATAAATCTCGGCCATACTGTAGTCACACCATTCATTAGGTGTGATGAAATATTTACTTGTTTAATATTTTATTTTCAACACATCCGCCTTAAAATATGCTTCCGTTTCTATTAATTTTAAAAAAAAACCCGGGGTACTTCAGCACTTCTGTTCTGATTTAAATCACAAAAATTTCAGGGCACCCGCTTCCTAGTCCATAAAAACTCGCAAATCTTTCTTATTTTTGTGTACTTTTTGAATTGTTTGGAAGCACTTAGCTTCGGCACGCTATACATTTGGGAGTTTGTTCGGTGAGTCGCCTTTCGCATTTTCTCATTACCAAAATAACCTAAATAATTTCTAAAATGCCATTTAGGCTACGCTTCGACTGCGTTCTCTACGATTTTCGAGTGATTCTTCTCACTCGGTTTGATTTATTTTTCATTGGTGCATTTTGTTCTAGCTTAGGGGTGGTTCTTACACGGAGCGCGAACTTGTCGACATGGACATACTTCAACTATCATATATTTCATGCCCTACATTCTCAATTTCACACACTATCATTGACAGATTATCTAGTTATCGATTTCAGTGAGAGTTCGCGCTCGGTGTATGCAACTAAAGCTTACTTGCTGATGATGATTTTTTAAACAATTTTTACAGTGGTGTGGGTGGTTCAGCCTACGTCAGTGCGCATCACATTCTTGTCGTTATGTCGTTCGAGCGACTCTACTCGTCCCTCTACCCGGCACACTTTGAGCGCAATTCGCAACGGCTCCTGGCTATTGTGATCGCTCTGTCCGTGGTAAAGCGACATGCTGTCGTTCGCACGTCCTTGCCCAAGCTCGCCTATCATTGTAGCGCTTAGCAGTAGCTGAGAGGAAACGTTTCGTCGTTGCATTGTACGTGAATTTGAATGTGGGTTGCGTTCCAGACCATGCTTACGTCTGCCTATGTAATGGGTAGTTGTTCCGACGACGGCGAGCTATTCTTCGAAGCTCTTCATGTGCCGTTGAGTGACATGAAAATAGCGGCGAATGCGGCGCGATACTCGGTGGGTTTCTTTACTTTCTCATTCAATTTTGTCCACCTTTTCATAACCTTTTTCCTAGTAAAATTACTACTTCGAAACTTGATACAGGGATTGTAAAACGCGTTTGGTTACAAGACCCTTTTGACGGGGAAATTTCCCCGTTGAATGGGAAATTTCCCCCGATGAACAACCGAGAGATCGTCTCTCATTCTCTCTCGACCACATTCTAGATTTCCCACTCTTACTGAGATAGCACAATAAAAGTAAGGTGAGTTTGGCTCGTTGTATTCGCTCCCCTCCATCAAACGCAGAAAGCGAAACAAGCAACATTCACTAATATTTGTAGCGAATGACGGCCATTGTCTCTCTATCCGTTTTCCTATCGCTGTTCTTGTTTCTGATCGATGTTTACCTCAACTTCTATCGGAAGTTAATTGGCGAACGACGATTAGCAGTCAAATATCAAGTAATTGTTGTGATAACATTAAAAATATGCGTGTCTCGTTGCTCCATGCTCAAGATTTGGTAATTCATAATGCTGCTCCTCGTTCCTGGGAAAGTTGACTCTAAGGAGAAAAAATAAAAAAAAAGAAAATAACAAATAGTTGAAGATCAGTGAAGTACGAAAAGGTACGGAATGATTGCAGATTGCAGAGAACCGACGAGTTTTACTCACATTACTTCCCATCGAACTGTGCGATTCCGTTGTTGCCTTTGCTTCTGCTTTCGCTCAAGTGCTTTATGTGAAGGTGCGGTTGCGCTAAATTAACAGAGCAACATCCCCACATCACGAACGAATCTAGAACATTGCGACATCTCGCAAACTATCCATTTGAGGCCATTTGAGGCAACGTGTTAGAGAGTTAGTGTTCTGTGAATGTCTCCTATTTTAGTCCACTGGGCAGACAGCTCTTTGTGGAGCTGACAATCGTGCCTATGATGTATCCGCTGATGCTTGCTGTTCTGTTGGAGTGGAGAGTCGGAAGGAGGTCTGAATTTCCTCCTTTACTTCTCTTATGGCGATAAATTCAGGAAACGAGCTGTGCTCCCGGCGGAAAATCACATTGACCATTTTGCGAACCTGCAAAGCTTCTGGGTGCAGCCGATTCCTCTGCAATAATATTATATTATACTAGAGAAACGAAATCTGTTGACGTATAATTTATTATACGTCGCTGTGAAATCAGCCAATCGGTAGAAATTAGGGATACAAGTTCGGTAATCGTTTTACGGCCTTTTGAGTGAGAGATCTGTAATACGGCTGATAAGGACGAGAGAGTTAGAGAAAAAGAGACTGCCAGAGGGTATGCACACCACCGAACCGGTATCCCTAGTAGAAATAATTCAGGAATCAGATTCTCTTAGAGAATTGCATGCTTTGGAAGTCGCAAAGCAATTGTGATTGATTGAGCAGTGTAGTATAACGAAGTGCACTCTCAATGAGTTACCTTAAAGGTGGTGTCCCACGAACTTTTGGTCAACTGAGTTCTCACTGTCTGGTTATGGTAATCGGTTTCCAGATAAGAGCCCCGCAAACCGCATGATCAGTCGATAAGTTTGAACAAAGTTATTCGCTTTTGGTTCTGTGCCAAACTGACCCTGAATGCAGGAATTCAAAAATGAAAGGGAGGAATAAGGGGGAATGAGGAGAAAGCGACCGCGTCATTGAAACATATGAAATGAGGAATGATGGAGCAGGAGATTCGTGATACTCCTTCTTTAATTGAGTTTTGTATGAGCAATATCAACATCAGTACTTTCTGTGAGTCATCAGGTCGATGGCTTGTTGAATTACGTCATTATTCCATTATCGGTTTTTTTCTTCGGCACTTACGAGACCTTTATTAATAATTGAGTAAAAAGGGATGAAGACGCGACAACCATTCAAGAATATTGAGTCGCGTAAACCATGTCCATTTGTATTTCATTGCTCCATTTGAGGCAGAGTCAAATAAACAACGAACTCGGGATTTTCGTGAAATACTACTATTACATTATTACTCAACATTATAAAGTCAAATATTTCCTTTCCTATTTATATCCCCTTTCCTATGTATATATATTTCCTATTTCCTTTTTTTCAAATGCTTACTAGAAACAAAACGAAGAGATCGGGTTTTTTAAGCTCCTGTTTCGCGCCCGTGTAATTACAAGCCTACACTATGCAATTTTTGAAATTTAGTTGCTAAAAATATCCAGAGATTAAGAAGTTTCCATTTGTGCTAAAGCCACTGAAGCGGTTTACGTGAAAAATTATGTCGTAAAATTTCCAACTCATTTATGGAGACAATGCTATCCTCCATAAAGCAATAAGTTAAGATTGGTCAGCCATGTGTATTAAAGCATACTCTTTATTTCTTATAAAGCAAAAAAATTGCTTTTATGTGACGAATCTCTCTCTCTCTCTTTGAACACAATTCTATTGTCGTAATGTTCAGATATGATTCAGCTCTCCTTTATACTAATGCAGGCAAGGAGATTGTCAATGTGTTGTTGAACATCAAACAGAATATCTAAAGATGGGTCATTGTGGTTTGAGGGGTGAAATATGGTTGAAAAATAGACTAAAACGAAAAAGTTCGACAAGAGGCGTTACGTTATAACTAATTTGCTCGTTCAGCTTGTTTTCAATATAGTATTTATTTGTTGGATAACAGGACAACCTCTCCCTGCCTCTCCCAGCTGCAGCAGCACATGCAGCAGCAGCAAGTGAAGTCTAGACTCGAGGGGGCGTGGGCAGTCTGCGCCGCACCCACAAAAAGATTGCAATGTACGAAGATCTTCTATAATTGTCAGCGGCTAACCCGCCATTTTCTGCGTGGAACTTTGAAATCTACCTAGAGTAGCCGTGGGAAAACAATTCCAACGTGTTTTGGCGCTTCCTCTGCGGCAATTTGCGCGCTTCTTCATTCAACTATGCTATTTTAACTAGGGAAATTGCAATAACTGAGCTTGCATTCTACGTCGCTCATCATTCCAACCATCTAGAAATAAGAGTCTCTCGCGGTTTTGCACGCACGCTTACTACCGAACCAATATTGCAAGGTGAGCCGGACTGTGGAATTTTGCAATCTGGCTTGTTGATGCGCAGAGCGCGAAGTCTCCAATTTTCCCTACTCAGGAGATGTTGTCTCCAGATGAGAGAGAATGAGAAACTGAAAGAAGGAGACATCAAATCTTCCAATATTGGGAGATGTGAATTGGAGTCTCCGCGCTCTGAGCGTGCAAGGCAGGCATCACGGATATTACGCAAAGGCTATTTGCGCAGGCGCCGCTAATTTATGACTACCGCAAAAGTTTAATCTCTGTGAATGTAACGTCCAGCTTTCATGGGCAGCGAACTAATTTGATTGTCCGTATTTTGTGTTGCTTTTCCGTCCGTTCGTCTTTTTTATGTTGTCCGCGTACCAAAACTGACACATCAGAAGATAAATCTGAAAGAAGAAAAACACATTTCGATTAAATCGGTTCGGGAATCACCCTTTAAAATAATACGTTCATGAAGTTGACTAGTGGTGCGTGTGCAATCTCTCTATACCTCGCCGTTTCTCTCGCGTTATCATGCTCTCTCACAGTCATATCTGATGTATAGTAGAGGAACTTTTTTAAAAATGTTTAGGAGAGGAACTTTTTTTAAATTTTGGACGAGAATTTGTGAATTTTTAATAGTCAGCGCAAACTATTCTTCCGGGACAATGCCCGATCGTCTTAGGGAAAACGAATCACATCGCCCCCCCCCCCCCCCCCGAGAGTCGATATTGTCCCGATCTCACCACTCCATCACCATTGATCAAGTGCGATTTTTACCCAACAGATGCCGAAATTGTGCATTATTGTTTCAAAATTCCGCAAATTCTGTGTAGAATTGCGCTATTTTCTGGGCATAATTGGTTGGGGACGTAAGCCAATTGAGTCTAGAGCCACTAGAAGGTAATGAGACCGCGCGCGAAATTTGGACATCCATTTCCAGGAATCCGTGTAATAGGCTAAAAGATCACCATTGAAAGTGTGAAAAGTGTGACGTTGAGACGCTTAAATCACTTTAACCTTAGAAGTTCGGCTTAACTTCGCGCTAAATAATGTCTATCAATCCTAACGTGGTTGTCCATGAAAGACCTCGAAAGTCTATGGAAGTCGTCGTTTGAAAGTGCGTGACGTTGATGCGATCTCAATTGAATCGGGCAAACTTAGTTCAACGATCTTACACAGAGAATGAATACACTGTCATACACTAGAAGCCCTCATCTAGTGTATGATACACTCAATATTGAGTGTATTCGCGCGTCGAGAGAGTGAACGAAAACGAGAGATTTGTAAGTGTATCATACATTAAATGCCCTATCTCAGTGTATGATACACTCACTATTAAGTGTATTCATTCTGGGTGTAGCTATGAATACATCTAGACGAATGCCCCTCGTGGTGTGAGCAAAGTTTCATCATGAATTTTTGTTGCGTAAAGATTATCAAAGGATTCGAACAAGTAACTTTGTGTTGTTGTTCGCAAATTTTCAATTTTTGAGTACGAGATATCGCATGTTGAGACCGCTAAACAACAAAAAAGCGATATCTCGTAGCTACGATATCTCTTTTTTGGTTTACTTTTTGTGTAGTGCACAAACTTCTCTTAGTGATCTCTCGAAGGCGGATGGCGTAAAAGACCGCGCTAGTAGACACCTGAGTGACTCGCTTTTCCGGGAGCAATAAATGCGGAATTGCAAATTGGGTTCGCGCAGATTCCATTAGTGCCATGAACTAAGCCAAAGTGTAAGAATCTCGGCTAGATCATTTCTAGAGAATCACGCCGCTTCACGAATTTCTCTTCTTTTTTTCCTGCTGAATTTAATTTTCATGAAAGTTATCCAATGTACAATACACCCTTTTTCACACAATGTTATTCTCTTCTTCCATTCATTTATCTTGTTTTTTTTCTGTTTGAACTAGGGTATTGTTAAAATATTCCGTTTCATCTCGTTTGAACATTCTTGTGCGCTTTCTCTTTTCTATTGGTAACAGCCCTTCCCATCCCTCATCAGGACCCAATTATCAAAGTAGTATTACGCATCCGTTCAAGTGGTTTGTTATCTTGAAAAATTTCCCGGAAGTCACGAATTACCCCCTCTCATTTGCAATGTTTCCCTGGTCCGATCTACGCATCTCTTACAATGTCAGAGCGTATATCAGGCAAGTGCACTCGTTCTAACCTCAGTCCATGGAAACAATCTCTCAAAGTGTCTTCGCACCGTAGTGAGAGCACGTGCAACGCGCACCATATCGACCACGCGATGAAATCATTCCATTGTCGCGAAATAATCACTACATTTTCAGCGTTCTATGCATCAAACCTATGTCTTACACTAGGCACAATGCAATTTTCGCATGACAGCGCGAACTCGAGAGATCACGTTTAGCATTTTGTAGTTTGCGTTGATGAACTGCGTGAAATAGCTCCACATTTCTCACACTTAAACTTTTCCCCAGACTCATGTATATGATCTCATCTCTTTCACCCCCAAGAGCGCCCGTGCAGATGTTCAAAGTTGCATTAGATTGCGAAGTACGAATAATTCGCTCCTGAAAAATACATATGACACTAAAAAAATCACGGCTGCAGTTCGCAACTGCCTGCAGTGCGTCTGCAGGCAATGTAATGCGTCTTTCAATTCTAATAGATGCGTAGAGCAGAACAGAGACTTCCGGGAGGATTTCCATCCATAACAAGCCAGAAAGTGTCTCCATATCGTAGTTCGAGCACGTTTTGAGCTCGCGTCGGTCATCCCACGATGCCACAATTCCATTGTCGCAAAAAATCATCATTGAGAGTTCAATGCACCCGAGAGCGCCCGTACAAACGTTCAAAGTTGCATGAGAATACGTAGTTCAAATAATGCGAGCATGATTAGACCCTGAAAGAAAGCGAAACTACAATTTCTTCACTGATGCCGCTCATTTTCTGGATAGATACAGTAGGCGTTTTAGTCATGTTTCATGAATTTGTAGCGCGACCTCGTAATATTCGCAGCGCTGTTTTATCGTCTGAAGTAATCACGTGACTCGAATATTCAATGTCATTGCAGACCTAAGCTAACGGCAATGAACAAAACACTCTGTGGCATAGTAGCAGAGCTGCAGGGCAGTCTCTTCTACAATGGTGAGTTTTTTTTGTGTATTTTTTATGAAATCATTTTTCTAAATAATACAATTAGAAAAATAATTAATTGCAGCGCTCGTCTTGATGAAATTCGTGCTTTGCGCATTGGGCAGCCTCCTCACCGCTGTACAATGGAAACGAAGAGTGAATTAATATTAATATTTTAATGATTGACTCAAAACTTAAACTTAAGTATATTCACTAACTTAAAACGAACTAAAAACTAACTTAAAAACTAAAAAAAATTAGTAACTTAAAACTTAAGTATATTCAAGGGCGTTCGCTGGTTGGTGCACGCCAATTCAAAAGCTTTCTTCGCACAATACTACGCTCTCCTAACTGTACTAGGAGCGCTCTACGCGTGGATATACGCATTCGAGTTCATACGGTTGGTTGGTATTTATATTTCTATAATTAACAAAAAGCAGTAAAACACATATATTGAGCAACAGTGTAATGTATATTCCAGGAAGATCCTTTGCACGTAGAGTAGTAGCAAAATGACGTAGTTGACGTTAAGAATTTTATGTTGATTTGAGGATAACTTCCTCGTTCTGAAATCTGTTAAAACAAATTTAGCAAAGCGATGCTTGCATATTTCAATGTGAGAACAGGGTCTTATCAACACCTAAAATAGTCTATTCCTGTGCAGTGCATCTTCTCCGAGTGCACATTAACAAAATAATCAACGAATTTCGGCAATGATTTTTCTTCAGATTGCGTTTTCCGTGTTTCGAGTTCGACTTCCGCTATTTGATGGTTATTCGGTCGGCCGGAATGGCAACAATCATCTCTTCGCACTACATTATGGTCTCGTTGTCTCTTGAGGTGCGATTCATTTATTATTTAATTGATTTTTGCTGTGTTGGGCACCCTAATAATTTGGAAAATATTTCTCGTTGTTAGTATGACAGGAGTACAATAGTGTTGTATTACTTGACTGTAACATAACGTAGTTTCAGCCTGAAGCCGTCAGCTTGAAACGCAGATGATACTAAACAAATGTTTCTATTCAGCGTCTCTACTCCTCTCTCTACCCACTTCGCTTCGAGCAAATCAGCAGCAAATTTGTCGCGATAATCACCGGAACTACGATAGTGAGTATTGATCGATAACTGATTTTATTAATTTCTGAAGAGGAATCGATAAATTAATTTTTCGCAGACTCTTCTATCCTACGTGTTCATATTCTATGCGATGTCTGATCGATTCGATCTATTCACAAAAGTGATAGAAGTGGCCACGATAGACTTGAGAATACCAGAAAACAGTAACGGATATCAGGTTAATTTTATAATTTTTGTTATTTTAATACGAAAAAATCGTCTAATATTGACTTAATTTTCGAAACTCCGTTGTTGTAAAATATAGTTGGCATATCAAATATTCGTTGTTGCAATGCAGAGGCTTTAATTGCAGATAGTTGTGAACTTCATTACCTACTCAGTTATTCTGACCGGCGTCATTTTCATCGTTGACATCTACCTCAATTATTTCCGAAAGACAACTCGCCGAAGTTCCGTATCAGCAACTGGGTCTGCATTAGGAATTACTTACCAGGTAAGCGATTACTAAACATATTCCCATAAATCCTGGAGAGTTACCCCTTACACTTTCAAATTTAGTTAGATCTGAATGCATGTTGATCGGAATTCATGGATATTATTATAATAACCCAAATTTAAAATATATTATTTCAGTTCTCTGAAAACCGCAAGGTTATTTCGACGTTACTTCCGGTCGAAATCATCAACTCCCTATTGTCAGTGTTTGCAGCCCTGGCCCAAGTCGTATACACTAAGGTGAGCGCTTATTTATTGTATGATTAATTTGCTGATGTTGCATGCGTTTGATCGTTGATCTAATTTGCTAGCTTTCCCACAGTGTTTGCCGGGTGTGAAAGAACGATGCGCACACGTTCCTCGACTTTATCCAGTTCCGTTCTCACGCTTTTCGCTGCTTTGTGGCACGTTTAGTCTTTTCTCCGCAAAGAACGAAGCACGCCTCGTCGTATAATTCGAGTAGAGACCATAATCGTGTGCGAGTTACCGATTTCCAATGTGGCACCGGATTTGCAAGACTGAAAATTAATGGAATATCAATGAGTCCGTTGAGAGAGCCCAATCACTGATGATGTGCTATTTCGCAGAACAGTCAATTTACTAATAGAAGTGAGCGCTTGAGTTCAAGAAAACGAATAAAAAATTGGGCATAAAATTTGGTGAGAATTCCATCACGCGGGTGGGGAAAACTAAAGCATGCGAAAGTTCAGGTCTTTCTCATTATAAAACGAGGAGTTGGAGAACCTTTCTCCTATTAAATTTACGGTCTGTGTATAACGTTTTTGAAGCAATGAAGTTAGTGGAACTGGAAAAAGAGCGAGACGAAAAAAATCAGGATTGAAATTGATGAGAATTCCATCACTCGTCTAGGAAACAATAGGTTCCGCAGGTTCCGTTCGACCCAGTCGATCGGCATGAGTACGAGTGGTTTTCCTAAATTTTTATATGTATATTTTGTATTGCTGAAAAAAAGACGAGCAATCGTGGGGAGGAAATAACATCAAGTGCAGGTTCAGGTCGACCCGAAGAGTGTCTCCTTTCTCGACCGGGCGCTGTTCAGCGAGATTGTCGCCGTTTCGCCCGTGTACCCGCTAGCTTTCGCCATTATCATCGAGTGGAGAATAGGATTCAGGTACACAGACAACCATTATAGTCAAAATGGTGCAAGTTAGTTACGGTAAGCAGCATATTAATATCTAAGGATATTCTACTACCTTTTGTCCACCATGACAGTCTTTTAAAAAGATAATGTCTGATATTTTCGTTACAATTGATAAAAAGAATAAAAACTGACATTGGAACAGCTATCCCAATAATTGGGGGTTTGGATTAGCCCTATGCACAACTCTGATACTACCTACATCATTTTTCCAAGCATGTACACCAATTTAGAAAGCAAATACCAGTCTAGAATCTAATCGTCTAGAGATTTGGCGCACTTTTAGTACTGAGTCCCACGACCCTTTTCCTCATGGCCGGTAATTAGAGAAAAGATCGTCATTTCAGGAAAACGCCGACGATAACTGTTATGAACGGTGAGGAAGAACATGCCCATCACTTCGCGACGCTTCAAACGGCGTGGCAGTCCCAGAAATGATTCACCCCTAGGGACTTCTCTCTTGAAGTTATCAAGTGGTGTTAGGGTTATAAAATTATCTCGCTTATGCTGCGTTTATCGTCAATATATTGTAAAAAGTGTCCGCTTTTTAAGTTCTCTGATTGGATCAAATGAATCAAGTGGAATTGTGAAATTGAGAGAACAAACGAGACGGCAATACGTGCGAGACAGTGAGAGAAATCGAGAAACGATGAGTGCATTTTCAAGAATTTCCAATAAGAGACCCCTGTTCACCAAATTGTTCTTCATATTGAAATAATTAAGCTATAGCCTCTATGCGAAAATGGTCTTGTACTGACAACTGATAGATATGAATGTTTTGCATAATGTATCTCGTATATTTCAATGCTCATCTTTTCCTTTCTTAACGTCAATGCGCCAGTCTGTTCCTTAATTTGACTACATAGTTTTTTTCCTGACCCCTCAGAATGATCATTCTGAGGGGTCAGAGCGGTCATTCTGGGGCGTCAGACAAGGTGGACCCCCAAACTATCATTCTGACCTCCCAGAATGATGATTCTGACCACCCAGAATTGTCATACTGACCGCTCAACCTGACGGGTCAGGCGACAATAAACGCACCATTATGCCTGTCCAATAGTGTTGTTGGCTCGAGCTTTATTCTTCGATTAATTGCTCGACGAATCATTCTGCGAAGCGCTCGCCGGTGAATATTAGTCTCGAGTAAAAAATGAGTTTCTAGTCGCGAGCCGGCTCGGCTCGAGAATAAAATAAAAAGTTAGTCGCGACTAACTACGTGCAGAAATGAAACTTTTATTCTATTTCTCAGCCATCGGGTATTGCGGGTATGAAATCTGATGGAGAGGCTTTCTGTGAAAGGGTTGCTCGTTCGGTATTAATAGTATAGTTCTCTCTCCCACTCCACTTTACTCTAGACCTACATTAGGTCTGCCTCCTATAAAAATTCCGAGTTTATTTGACCAATTTCTGAAATCACGGTTATGGTACTGAATACTGGAATACTGTAGGAGAGATATGGTATTTATCGCCCTCGGGCAGTGCCTACTCTTCCAACATACCTCGGGCCAGTTTGCTCAATGTTTTATTATCGGGTTACGATAGAGTGAATTACGGTATTTTTTTGTTGCAGGATCCTTGTGGCTAAGTTACCATAGGTCACTTTGGGTTCGGTGGACCCGACCAAGACTCCATTTTGAACCGCGAACTTCCTTCATGGGTCGAATGTGCCTACCAAACACACCACGAACGCCCTTCATGGTGGCAATGTGCCTACCAAGCTTGCTGAAATCGTTGGCACTTATGATCTCGGCACAACAATCAGGGTAAATCCCGCCATACGAGATACGACCGCTCCACACCGACGGGCGATCTAATTATGAGTTCAAAATGGCACGCGCTCGAGACTAAGATGCAAATGAGCTCGCGACTAACACTGGCTCGCGACTAAAAGTGAAAAACGGCTCGCGACTAAAATTAGTCGCGATCTCTTTCACAGAAAAGAACTCGCGAATAAGAGTTAGTCTATCTAACAACACTACTGTCCAAGAGATCCTGCTTCATAATGTCAGATGTCCCGTCTCCTAATTCAGTCATTTTGTTAGTAACCATACGTGTATCTAATACCTAAAATCCATAAAATTATGGTCAAAGCATTTATTACTACTTTGGCTAGAACTCATTTTGGTCAAAACAGCCGCTATCAATTATAACATTCAAACGAGACGTCGACCTTTGCATATTACACAATACCGCTAATGTTAAAGTAGTGTTGAGCAAAGTTTGTAGGAGAATGGTTCGACCTTTCCTATTGCACAATATTCCGTTTTCGCCAATTACCACTAAATAGTTTCTCAGCGATTTTGAGCAAAGTTTGTAGCACAATTGGCTTTTTGTGTTCATCAAGTTCCGATCTCTCTCTCTATCACCCCCTATCCATTAAAGAAGGAGTATTACGATCTCGCGCTCCCTCATTCTCCTATGTGCCAATGGCGCGGTCGCTCTCTCCTCTTTTCCCATTACCCCTCCCTATCATTTTTGAATTCCTTCATTCAGCAGGGTCAGTTTGGCACAGAGTCAAACGTGAATAACTTTGTTCAAACTTATCGGCTGAACGTGCGGTTTGTGGGGCTCTTATCTGGAAACCGATTACCATAACTCGACAGTGAGAACTAAGTTGACCAAAAGTTCGTGGGACACCACCTTTAATCTCCCCGCCAACTGTAAATCAGGGGGAGGGATGGGGTAAAGGAAAAGTTGCTCAACTTGTCGAAATCTCTCGCCACAGCCGCTCGTTCTCATGATGATCAACACCCAACCCCAGCCACCCACCTTTTTCCACCATTGTCGTGTTTAACTTATTCTTAAAAATGAAAAAAAAAATTAATTCAGGGCGAAGTTCCGTCGGCCCCGCTTTTCTCCTCTGATCGTCTATATTTGCTTATTTACCCACTAAATGCAGCAAAATGATAACCAGCAATAAGTTCACTACGGGTAAGCCTCCTTTCTGGTATTTCAAAATGTAATATTTCAGATTTAAGTTTATTTAATGTGTAATTACTAATTTAAATTCCAGAATGGCCTCCCTTGTTATTATTCTCCATTTGCCTATTGCTGCATTCCGTTGAACCTGTGAACATTTTGCCCAGTGGTGAGTTATTTGTTTAAATTTTAATATAATTGATTTACAATTTTTGTGGCTATTCTGAGCGTGCTAGTGATTGTGGTTCAAACCCTTAGCCCTTAGCACCGTTTTCCTGAATTTTTGTTTCCTGAATAGTGTTAATTATTAGCTAAACTCTCCTGATTGCACACGCAAGTCACGTGAACCCATTGACTTATGTATATATTTCGACAACGAAAATCAATAAATGCATATTAATATACTTTCAATATTATTGTAATTCGCTCTCAGTCATCGACGAGTGTGCTATTGCAGTTAGTAATTTATTTAATTTTGCTAAAATCGCACACTAATTAGTTCGCCACTAATTATAACAATTACAGACACTCGTTCCTGCCCCGAGGGCTTCTTCCTGTGCACGAACCGCAAATGCATCGCCAACTCGTTCCGGTCAGTTGAGTTTCACTGTTCTTGTATTTGTTCTGGCAGCTCCCTTTATACAATAGTAGCTCATTCTGTAGGCTTACAGATTCCACTCATTTCAAATCAAAATTACGGATAGAGTGATGATAAGGTTTCATTGCATTGTGATGACGCAATTATTACCTAATAATGACGCAATAATCTGTTTTTACTGCAGCTGCAACCACATCGACGACTGCGGCGACAACTCTGATGAACTCGAGTGCTCGGCTGCAATTACTTGCCCCGAGGGATCATTCTCCTGCGCCAACGGACACTGCATTAATGCCACCAAGGTATTAGTTAGTGATGATGTAATCTTCATTAACAAAATTAAGTAGTGATGACGAAACATTAAAGTAGGTATTTTCAAGTTAATAGTGTATCTCATTATGGCGCATTAATTCTGAAAGGTTTATCAAACAAGAGTCTATTGGGGGGGGGAGATTTGAGAGACCAAACATCAATTCTGCCCCACACAGGTGTGCGATGGTCACAACGACTGCCACGACGAAACGGTGAGTGATGAGAACGCGACGACGTGCCCCGGCCTGCCGATCGACTGCCGCGGCGTCCGCATCCGCTGCCCCACCACCAACATCTGCATCCAGGTAATAGCATTGACGACGTTTCCAACTAGTCGTGGCGTCGAAATTTCGACAGGATTCAATTATTTTCTAAAACTGTGGCGGGAAGATGAAAAATTCAAATGTATGCAGCCCGCCGACCTGTGCGACGGCTACGACGACTGCGGCGACAAGTCGGACGAGGCGAAGCTGTTCTGCATGGCGCAGAAGTGCGCCGACCACTAGTGAGTATTTTGTTGTAGTTTGAACTCTGAAAACTAGAGTTTGATCTCCTGAGTATGTAATTTGATCTTTGATCTTTCAGCGTCCGTTGCCCGTCTGGAAGATGCATCCCCGAAACGTGGCAGTGCGATGGTGACAACGATTGTGGAGAGGTGAGTAGCGGATTGAACTTTGATCTTTGTAGTTTGATCTTTGGAATATGTTGTTTGGGCTTTAAGCCAAGATCTGTAGTTTGATCTTTGATCTCTCAGGGCGCCTGGGACGAGACGCACACGAACTGTACTGACTCGGCCGGTAAGAAGATCTGCGTCGGCGACTACCTCTTCCAGGTTTGTAGTTCGATCTTTGTAGTTTGATGTGTATAGTCCGGAAGTATATTTATAGTCCGTTGTTTGATCTTTGATCTCTGCAGTGCGACAACGGTAAATGCATTTCGCGTGCGTTCATCTGCGACGGTGAGGACGACTGCGGCGATTCGTCGGACGAGCACACAAGACACAAGTGTGGTAAGGGAGAATATTCAAATTTTCAAATTTCCCGCTACTAATTTTCAACTTTCGAAAACCACTGATGAATTGGGCAATTTTTACGTTCTTAATTTGCTTTCCTTATTAATACCACAAATATTTTTCATCTGGTATAACGATCGTGAAACGCAAAACTGCTAGATGAAAACGACAGATTTCTGAATTTTGGGCAAAATTCAAGCGGGAATTTGTTAAATTCAAATAGCGAATTCGTTTTCAGGCAACCGCACCTGCTCCGAGGACGAATTCCACTGCGCTTCTAATGCTAAGTTGGCGCAGCCCAAGTGAGATTATTGATTTTTTTCTTAATTTTTTTCAAAAAAGAGCCTATCATTTATTTTTGTTAGAAGGGTATGTTGCAAGGGGATGATCTTTGACCTATTGTTGCTGCAGGTATGAGTGCATTCCCAAATCGTGGTTGTGTGATGGTGACGTCACCTGCGCAGGAGGAGAGGACGAACACAGCGATCTGTGCAAAGTTTGTAACTTTATTTACTCTTTATAAGTTTTAATCAAGTGAATACAACGCCAGAAGAGATCAGCATGTCCACAACCCCTAAGCATGATTCTGATAGAGTAATTGATTGATTGATTGATTAGTTTTAAAATTTTAAAAAAAAATTAAAGGGAGTATTACTATCGCGTGATTACATGTACAGTGGATAAGAAATTGTTGAAACATATCTCAAAGAGAGCGATATCTCTCCATTTGTAAAAAAAGGTGTATATCATACTTTTTTATTCTTTTCTCAGTTTCATCGAATGATCGGTGAATTTGTCTTGTTGTTGGCAAATTATTTCGAGTGGCGTTATTACTCATTTTTTTAACAATCGAAAAGTAAAATAATTCTAATATCATTTAGACGGACAAGAAGGAGTGCAACAAGGGCGAGTTCCGCTGTGCGAACTCCCATTGTATCCATGCGAACTGGGAGTGTGATGGAGATAATGACTGTCTGGATGGATCCGATGAGCATGCTAACTGCAGTGAGTTTTTTTTTTTAAATTTAAATATCAAAAAATACATCATTAGGATCAAATATGCTCAAATTTCTCCGAATACAGAAGTATTACCGTGGTCAGAACTACCGTAATCATGATTATCCATTTTGTAGCGTACTCCAAGTGCGCCGAGGGCTTCTGGCAGTGTGCCAACCACAAGTGCGTCCCGCAGTCGTGGAGATGTGACGGCAACAACGACTGTGATGATGCGTCGGACGAGAAGGTACGGTAGGATACAGTAACCCGCTCCACCGCATTAGTACAGCAATCTGAATCAGCACATTACACCATGTTAAAGTGATCGCGTCCCACAGTAATACGTATCCTAACGGAATCGCGTTAAGATTTTATGTAAGTAGTTCTTGGATTACTGTAATTATCGATTTGCAGGACTGCGCCGCTGTTCGCCGCATGGACGGCACGCTCAAGGCCATGTGCAAGCCGTGAGTTTATTGATTTTCCAGAAATTTATAAAAATCAATAATAATTTCAGAGGACAGTTTATGTGCGCCAACGGTGACTGTATCGATGAGAAGAAGGTAATAATAAATCTATTTTTGAAAAATGCGGGAAATTTGAAAATCAAATGTATATATTACGGTTTGATGTGCAGGTGTGCGACCGCGCGTACGACTGCTCCGACCAATCAGACGAGAGCCCGCAATGCTGTAAGTTTCATTTTTGCACCGGGGTAAAAAAACGCTCCTTGATTTATTTCAACGATTGAAACGAATGAAACGGATGCGTTTCACGTGATTGCGAAAACTCGATCTCAATATTGTTTCATCACTTCGTCGGAGATGTTTCTCATAAAAGAAAATCAATAAGTGCATATTAATATACTTTCAATATTCTTGTAATTCCCTTTCAGTCATTGACGAATGCGCGCTGGCCGACAAGCCTCTGTGCGAACAAAAGTGTACGGATCTTCCCATCGCGTGAGTTTGATCTTTACCCTTAAATCTTATATGTGTGGTAATTGTGCCCCTCTTGTCCTGTATTATATTTAATATTCCTGCAATCAATCAATAAGTCCAGGTACAAGTGTGAGTGCTTCGAAGGCTTCGCTCTGCAAGAAGACAAGAAGAGCTGCGCCAACATCAACGAGTGCGCAGGTGAGTGTTCCCATTATCGTATCCCGACTACAGTACTCGGCAAAAAGCGTGTGCAAACCAAAATCAAACAAAACTGCTTCATTTTGCGGTTACGTAGTTAACGACCACGTTGTGCGGTCGCGGTGCGAGTCCCAAGACGAGATTTCCTAATGTGATTGCGAAATGATTTTTCATGTTGTGTGCTTGGGTATTACCGTAATTTGGCACTTTCGTTTCACCATATTTCTTACATGTTTTTCTTGATCAAAAGCGAATGAAGCTAGTATTTGGTCCGATTTTTCGCGTGAGCCCATCACCAATACTGTTACCAATCATCGTGAGTTCTTGTCCGGCTACGGGATGCCGTGCGGTCTTTCAAAACACTGAACTTCTTTTTACCCGTATTTAAAATCATTTTCGTCTAGTCTCTCTAGTTCGAAATTTTATAGGTACCCCGACTTATATTGATTTCCCTCTCATTCTGACGATCATTGCGCTCTCATTCTGACGATCATCTTCTAATCCTAATGTCGTGTCAATCCGTTATTTCGTACGCCCGTGTGGCCCCCTGTGGCATCCCCCTAAACCGCCGAGTCTCAATTTTCACCGTTTTTATTATACTCATCGCCTTCTCCGACAATGTTGCTTTAGTTACCCCGACATATTTTGTTTTCCTAATCATTCTATCGACCATCCCGCATCTTCTCATACTAATGTCATATCGATCCGTTATTTCGTACCACCGTGACATCTCCTAAGACGTCGAGTTGCAATTTTCACTGTTTCTGTTGCATTCTTCACCTTCTCCGATCATGTTGCTTAGTTACCCCGACTTATTTTGTTTTCCTAATCATTATATCGACCATCCCGCAAATTCTCATACTAATGCCGTGTTGATCAGTTACCTATCTGGCGACGTCTACTTCTTCTGCCGTTTCGTCTTTGAAGATTTATTCTGCGATGGAATCATCCCCATTCAATAGTACACAGCAGTTGTTATTCCCTCGGTTCTTTCCCTTTCTATCACCATTATGCTTTCGTCATGCTACCGGTGCACCAATATTCGATAAAATTCCCCATTTCCTTTGATTTTCATCTCTCAGATTCTTCCGATTTTCACAATATTTTCCTAATTGGCATAATATATATTTCATCGCAATCGGAGTTGAATAATTATCCCACTGCATGAAAGAATAAATGAATTTAATGCGCGGAATAAATTCCAAAATTATCGAAAACTATGAAAAATCAGTATACAATCGAACTAATCAACTCCAATATGGGAAAGGATTACGGTAGGGATCGGGAATTTTCGCAATTCTTTGAAATCATTGTAAAGTTGCTTTTTCGCGTTGTTTTCATTTATATTTGATTCGCAGTGGATTCGGCACTATCGAAATGTAGGGATAGACTGAAATTTGCAATTTTAGTGATTACTTTGAATTATGCCCCTGCGGTCGCTATACGTAGTGATGACGAAATCGTCGTTTTATTGTCTAGTGATTACGTAAATAATCTCCCGTTCAGAGGGAATTTCCCGCTGCTCTCAAACGTGCGAGGACAAAATCGGCACGTACAAATGTGGTTGTGTGGAAGGATACACGCTCGGCAGAAATGACCACTCGTGCAAACGAGTTGACAAGGTGAGAAGATTGTGATGATGCAGTGCCGTATAAATGATACAACGAATAGTGTTGTAGGAAACGCTTTCACTGACAATAGATCAAGAAGCGATATTTCGTTTTTACATAGTGATGATGTAATTCCTCTCAGGACCCCGAACCCTACCTGCTACTTGCCAACAAGCACTACATCCGTAAGCTCTCCATGGACGGATCCGTCTACGAAATGGCGGCGCAAGTGAGTTTTTGACCAAGCAACCTTGATTAAAAGTCGCCTACCCGCACAATTATGCCGTAACCTTCGCAGGGCTTCGACAACGTCGTCTCCATGGACGTCGATCCGGTGGACGAGAAGGTGAGTGTATTGTATGGTGCACGCGGTGCGCCTGCGCGGCGACTTTTACTAAAGGTCGTCTGTTGCAGATCTACGTTGTGGACACGGGCAAGCTGCGCATTTACCGAGTTGGAAGGGACGATATGGACGATCCTCTGAGCTACGAAACCGTACTGAGACACAATGTATTCGGAACTGAAGGTTTGTAGAACTTTCAGGAACCGAAGGTTTGGTGTTCGGAAATCTCTTTGACCTGTAATGGTGGTACAATCATAACAGATATTAAACTCATCTGGCGAAAGTAGTTGTTCATAAACTGTTCTTATATTAAGTGATATGGCCACAGTAGTTTGATATTTGATCTCTCAGGTTTCGCGCTCGACTGGGTTGGCCGCAAGCTGTACATGGTCAACCGACAAGAGCGAGCCATTAGAGTGTGTGAACTGGATGGACGATACTGCAAGACACTCATTAGAGACAGAATCAAGCAGCCCAAGGTGATTTTCACATATTTTATATGTGCCCGAAGACGCAACGTAATAATATGAGCAACATGAAATTATATACTAAACATTACGACTCTCCATTACGAAGCATTGTTTAGAGGGAATTGATAATAAGGGTAAAAAGATTTTAAAAAATATTTTCATGGGGGGCCAGGGGTAAACTATCAAAGGGAAGTCATTTTTTTGTTTATTTTGCTTTCCGAATTTCAAAGGCATTACCAACACTTTCTTGTGCGTCTTATTCTCATCCATTTTCAGAAACATAACTAACACGATTGACTGTGGCACAGGGCGAGGTTTCCTATTCATCTGAAAATTGAAATTTTTATTACTGAATGAGCTCGTGTGATGTTTCCGAATACTCAGGCTATCGCGGTGCACCCTGGCAAGGGCTACCTCTACTTCACGGACTCCTCGCTGCAGCCGTACATCGGCCGCATGGCGCTCGACGGCTCGCCCGGCATTGCCGATCCCATCGTAAGCATCACATTCAAATATTTAAAATTCGCGCCAAATTTTCGTACAAATTTACTGGTCATATTGAAAAAAAATCCATTTTTACGAATATTTAATTTCAGGTCAAACTCGCGGAGAACGACCTCGGGTGGCCCAACGCGCTCACCATCGATTACTACTCGGACAAGTGGGTTATAGATTGATCGCTCTGATTACGGTAGTTCTCTTCAAATCGTAAACTAACTTTCATCGATGGCAGGCTGTTCTGGGGAGACGCGCATCTCAAGGAGATTGGCTTCATGGACCTCAACGGCAACGGGCGCCACCACATTCCGGCAAAGAGGTGTGAATATTTGAATTTCTCCATTTCCCACCAACACGCAGACACCATTTAAAAAACCTTTATTGGAAATAACCCCATTTGGAGAGATACCAGCCTAGCGTCACCTCGGAAATTCTGTTCAGGATTTCGCACGTTTCATCAATGGCCGTTTTCGAAGGCTACCTGTACTGGTCCGACTGGAATCTGCGAGAGGTGAGGAGTTGTATTCTATTTTTGAGTGGAATTTATACACCCTAGCTGAGCGGTGTACGGCGAGGTTTTGTTTCGAGCAACTCTCAATGTTAGCATTTTCTATTCCTAATTGCTGTGTAGATAGCTTGAATATCATAGTCCCGTTTGGGAGAGTGCCAAATCATTCCCCATTATAGGTCATCCGTTCCGACAAGTGGACGGGCAGCAACGAAACGGTGCTGCAGCCCGTCATCCAGCTGCCGAACGACGTCAGAGTAAGTGGTGATATTGTGCGTAAATTTTCCGTTCCGTTAATAACGAAACTACTGCGCAAAATGTCGGCGAAATGCTAACAAGCCATATCAATATTTCCGTGATTTAATTATGTGCTTTTAATAGCAGGGGAATGCACGTTTTATGAAATAGGAATGAAATATTTTTAGAGAGGATGTCTGCCTTAGTACGGAATATAATGTTCCGAAACATGGACTAATTTGCGCTAACGACCGTATCGCCAAAGTGGGCGGAGACTGCTAAGTTTTTGAACTGCACAATATTTGAATTTATTAAGTTCCCGCTATTAATCTGCAAAGCTAAATATCTCTACATGATTACATCAAGAACCTTAATTATTGCACCATAGCTGATATTAAAGATTATTTAAAGAAGTGTAGTGTTATCTTTGATCTTTGATCTCCAGATTAGGGTTGGTAAAATCGGTGAAGCTCGGCACACGGTTAACCGTCCCTTTTTGCAACGATAAAGCCCGCGAAAAGCCCGTCACCGAGTCGGTTCACCGCGGTCGAGAGAGAGCGCGCGGTCCGAGCCGCGAGCCCGAGGTTAACCGCTGGACCGCGGTCCTTCGCGGTCCAGCGGTGAACCCCCGTCTCGGCTAAGGAGCTTCCTGAGTTCTCTCCTTACCAGTGAAGCCAGTGCGTTGGACTGCATAGCATCCTTAGTGAAGTGGTTGTGCTTTGCCTTCCACCCGTCGTTGGTTCAATCTCCCGACGACGCTCTCTTTTTGCTCTCTTTTTATTTTGATTGTTCTGCGTTTGTACTCGTTTTTATTGTCTCTTTCTTAGATGTCTGTTGATCCTAGTCCAGCCTCAGTCATTTGGAAACATGTTGTGCCGATTTTCGACTCCGATGAAGAAGAAAAGGCCAAATGAAAAACAAATCCAACATTTCTAAATCCAACAAAAAAAACAAATCCAACATTTCTCTCTTCCAAAATGGGCCATTCCCCATGCGTTTTTGCCCAAAAGTTCCGCCCCAAAAGGGGCGAGGGTCATTTTTCGACCAGTGATTTGGGGGCGAGGGTCATTTTTCGACCAGTTCAGACCAGTTCAATCGACTAGCTCGCAAATACAGCAGAAAATCGAGTTCTAAGGCGACGACGTGGCGTCATCTCGAGAGATGAAATGTTGCCACATGACTGAGGCTGGACTAGGATCAACAGGCATCTAAAAAGAGACATTGAAAACGAGTATAAATACAGAACAATCAACATAAAAGAGAGCAAAAAGGGAGCGTCGTCGATGGATCGAACCAACGACGCGCGGGTGAAAGGCAAAAACACAACCACTTCACTAAGGATGCTACACAGTCTGATGTACTAGCTTCGCTGGTAAGGAGAGAACTCGGGCAGTTCTTTAGCTGAGACGGGGTTCACCGCTGGACCGCGAAGGACCGCGGTCCAGCGGTTAACCTCGGGCTCGCGGCTCGGACCGCGCGCTCCCTCTCGATCACGGGCCGACCACGAGCCGAGGTTAACCTTCGGCTCGAACCGATTTAACCAACCCTACTCCAGATCATCCATCCCCTCCGTCAACCGATGACCGAGAATCCGTGCGGAGACAACAACGGAGGCTGCTCGCATCTTTGCCTTATTTCTGCCGGCGGAAAGGTACTGTAGTTTGATCTTCGAACTCTGTAGCTTGATCTTCAAATATTTATAGTTTAATCTTTTAACGAATTCCCTCACAATCAGGACTACACCTGTTCGTGCCCCGACCAGTTCACGCTGCTTGAGGATAAGGTTCGTTAATGACAAATTTGAATAACGCGTTGAAATATGTAAATTTCTTGAAAAAAATTGTCTCTTGCAGAAGACGTGCTCGGCCAACTGCACGGAGCGTCAGTTTGCGTGCGGCGGCGACGACGAAAAGTGCATTCCCAAGCTGTGGTGAGGACGACGATTACACATTTCAGTATATTTGAAACCTTTTGCAATGCGTGCACGTTGGCGATGTTTCCTAGTCCAACAGCTTTATTGATTATTTTTTCGTCATTCATATTCCTGGGATTACATGCTCCTATGGTCCATGCCTGTCATGCTGCGCGTGAAAAATATTCGAACCATACCGATATTGGCAAAGTGCTGGCGACATTTACTAGTCCCACTAAATATTGGCAAATTTTACATTGCGTGCGCTACTTCGACATTTCCCAGGTACTGCGACGGCGAAAAGGACTGTGGGGACGGCAGCGACGAACCGAGCACCGACATCTGTGGTGTGCGCATCTGTCGAGTCGGCGAGTTCCAGTGCACGAATTACAGCTGCACGCGGCACTTCCAGCTGTGCGATGGTGCGTTGAGTGCGAGTAGCGATGGCGACTTTTACTAATCATTAACGAATCAAGAGATTTTGTCATGGCGTGAGTATGGACGACGTTTTACAGGTAACGATGACTGCGGCGATGGATCGGACGAGAAGGACTGCGACAAGCCGTGCGACCCGTGGATGTTCAAATGCGCCGCGACCGGCAAATGCATTCCAAAGAGGTACACGATTGTGGTGCGATGGGTGAAGTAGTTGAGGCGCCTCCTACAAAACCTCGCCTGTTGCAGATATACCTGCGATGGTGACGATGATTGCGGAGATCGATCGGACGAGGCGGACGCTGTGTGTAGTAAGTGACTGTACTGTTATCCTAAGCAAGCCACGCGCTCCCAATCAATTTCCGTTGCTTCTTCAGAGACCGCTGAACGCAACTGTACTGCAGAGGAATTCCGCTGCAACAACCACAAGTGCATCGCCAAGGCGTCGAGGTGAGTGGGTGGTGTAATAGATGGTGCGGCGAGTGCATTTATGTTTTCTACGTTTCCTACATGGTGAAGTAGGAGGCCGACGTTTCCTAATAGACCACACCACGCATAGGTGCGACAACGAAGACGATTGCGGTGATGGCTCGGACGAAACGGAGGAATGCGCGCAGATTGAGTGCCGGCGCGGTTGGATTCGGTGCGGCGGCAGCTACAGGTGAGTATAAATCGGCTACAGTAATCAGGGCGCATACGATTCGTATCTATCAAGATCTGGCTATATTTTTCAAGATGTATTCCCAACTGGGCCTTCTGCAACGGGCAGGACGACTGCAGAGATAATTCGGACGAGAACAAAGTAAGCTTGTTTAGGTAGTGAGAGATCGTTATTTAGATGATAAATTGTTGCTGTATATTATGTGCGTACAAGTTATTGTCCATTACCATTCTACTAGAAATAATAGCTTCCCATTCTATTCTCCGCATATCCTGATTGTGAAACACACCTGATTTTTAAGGTATACTGATTGTGGCAGGAGTGCTTTTATTTCGTTTTTAAATATGTAGTTTAAATCGGTTTATGAATTTTAAACCTTCTCAGGAGCAGTGTCGCATCAGGAAATGCGACGACGTCGGAGAGTTCCGCTGTGCTACCTCTCAGAGGTACCGCATTTCATTTTCTGATCCATCTTTTCTTCCTTCGCGTGCAATACGCGATCATTTCTACTGAGTGAAGTCTACTAATATCTATTAACAATTATCCTTTATTTTCCTCCAGATGCATTCCCAAACGATGGATGTGCGATTCGGAGAACGACTGTGGTGACAATTCGGATGAGACGGACTCGTCGTGCGGCGGCGCCAGCCGACCCTGCTCCGAGTCCGAGTTCAGGTACGAAGTGCATTTGGTAGCCTGGTTTCATGGTAGTCTATGCTGGAGGTGCCTAGTAATGACGGATTGCCTCTTTACAGATGCAACGACGGTAAGTGCATCCCGGGCAACAAAGTGTGCGACGGCACCGTGCAGGTAAATTTTCCTCTAAAATTCCTCTCGGGACCCTCATTTACTTGAAATATCAATTGGTTCCGTTCAGTGCTCCGACGGTCTGGACGAGTCGCAGTGTAAGATGCGCAAGTGCCGACCCGGACACCGACAGTGCAACGATGGAATGTGCATTGCCGAGCACAAGGTTTGAAGATTGATCTTTGATCTTTCCTCTTTGTTCTCGCAGATTATAATTAATTCTTAACCTTTCGATTGCCGTATAACTCTGAAATTCAGTAGATTTCACTCGTTGCGAGAAGTAGTAGACCTATTCGGATATGCTTCGCAAATAGCATGAAAGCAGAAAAACACGGGTTGATTCAATGATATGGTTATATTGCCTCAAACAAAATAGGTTAATCAGATTTCATCAATGCACTTTGATCATGATCTCTTCAGTGGTGCAACCGCAAGAAGGACTGCGCTGACGCCTCGGATGAACAGCAGTGCACGGATGTGGATGTGGTAATCATTCTTTATCTTTGTATTTTGATTTTCATTTCGACTACAAGGATAATTAATTTACAAATTCGAGTAAGGAAACAACAAACACTACTATTCAGTGCATGTTTTCATTGAATGCATCTACAATGTAGGGCTCTGTTGTCGTCCCCCCCCTAGTAAGGGAATAGAAAGGTCCCATACAAACAGAAAGGTCCCAACCGAGAAAAAAAGGTCCCGTGGGAATGGAAAGGTCCCATGGAAAGGACCTTTCTGTTTTCTTGGGACCTTTCTATTCCCATTTGACCTTACTGTTTTCTTGGCACCTTTCTATTCCCATGGGACCTTTCCCTTAGTAGGGGGTACGACAACAGAGCCAATAAGTGTACGACTTCATAAGTCTCAGCTGGCCAACGAAGATTTAATAGTCCAATAGAGGCAGGGGAGCGAGTCGAGTAGACTTTGAGAGGCGTCGCTGGCCAGCCAATAAGTCTAGAATCGTGGATTTATTTCCCTCTGAAAATAATACCAATCGCATGTTCGTGCGAACAACTCCCACTGGACCTCCGATGCGGCACTCGCACTATACTGACTTTTTAAGATTTGAGACTGCAAACACAAGAGAACAAATATCAGTCTCGAATTTACTCGTCTCCCAGAAAACCTGGCGCACTCTTAGTGCTGATTCTCACGACCCGGTTTCCCATAGCAAGTAATTAGAGAAAAGAACATGTACAATTTCAGGAATACGCCGACGATAACTGTTATGAACGGTGAGGAAGAACATGCCCATCACTTCGCGACGCTTCAAACGGCGTGGCAGTCCCAGAAATGATTCACCCCTAGAGATCTCTTACAGTTACCAAGTTGCGTTAGGGTTATAAAATTATCTCGTATATGCTGCGTTTATCTTCAGTGTATTGTAAAAAGTGTCCGCTTTTTAAGTTCTCTTATTGGATCAAATCATATGAATCAAATGGAATTGTGAAATTGAAAGAACTAACGAGACCGCAATACATGCGAGACAGTGAGAGAAATCGAGAAACGATGAGTACATTTTCAAGAATTTCCAATAAGAGACCCTCGTTCACCAAATTGTTCTTCATATTGGAATAATTAAGCTATTGTCTCTATGCGAAAATGGTCTTGTACTGACAACTGTTACGTATGAATGTTTTGCAAGCATAATTCGTGTATTTCATTGTCTTCCTCATCTTTTCCCATGACATGCGCGAGTATGTTCCCTATTTCGACTACTCCCATGTATACTTTGAAAAGGAACGATTTCTCCACGCACTCCTTATAAATCGACTGCTTTCTCACGAAAGCATAGAGAGATTTCCGTACAACTCAACTATTTGAACCGTTACTTTTCAATTCTGCTCCCAAGAGACTGCCGAAAGTGCAGTTCTACAGAGATAAATTTCCGCTTCACGTCGTATAGAACTTGCACGGTACATGTCAGTGTACCAATGTTCAGTACACTTGTCGGGTAGCACTTTTTACCAATTTTGCGCTGGCCTAATACCTTATTAAAGACTGGTCGCTATCTGCTCATTTTATTTTGCATTTTTCATAAAGAACGTATCGCTGTCGCTCATATGCAACAAGCATATGATTCTGTCTTATACGAAAAACTGTTTTTGCATTGTTTACCGACGCACAAATATAATAATAGCATTGATTGAGATCTCTCACCCGTAGGCATATTCATCGATTCCGTAATACGTCCTTTCCGACAATAAATTTACGCTCTACTATCTAATTATCCCATTCCCGCTGCCTCACGAAATCGCAATATTATAATCCTTGTTGTATGTATCTCCACTTACACTCACTACAAATGATACGCTCTCGATTTTGTCGTCGAATAAGGGTTCTTGTAGAGAATCGTAGCGGTGGTTGATATAACGTTGTGCGCATTTAGTGGTATGGATAGTATTTCAAATCGTATTTTACTGATTAATTTACTTTACATATATTTTTATGGTTGTTGAAAACAGATTAAAATAAAAGAAATAAAATCCTAAATATTGGTTAACACATCGAAAAATTGAGTTTAGCTGTGCCAAAATCCTTTTCTGTACACACTATTGTCGAGAGAGCGTGCTAAAATGAGAGAGTAATTCTTTTGTTTTCGCATGTTCACTAGAATTAGAGTTAGTGATAATAACCATGGATTTTGACATATTGTAAGTTAGTGTTATTTTATTTGTAAGTATACACTTGACGCTGACTACCATAATTTCACTCGAACATCCCGCTTAAGCCTGAGATAATAATTGGACAAGTAGCCTGAATTCTCCTACGTTTGTTGTCGCGTTTTGTGACTCATGCATATCTACATCAACATTCCCCCTCTCTTACGCTATTATGCTTGTCCAAGAGATCCTGCTTTAAAATGCCAGACGTCTCATCCCCTAAATCACTCTGTTGCATATTTCTAATATCATATTCTTCAAACTATATTTGGTCATAACACCCATATTCAATTACTGTTTCGGTCTCTGCAATTGCAAAATTGTCGAGTTTACGAAGGAGTCCAATTTTTCAATTTCACTCCTCCTCCCCTCAGTGTACTGGCGAGGATGTCACACCGTTCTGTGCCAAATTCCAAATTTGAATTCGTGGCGGCATCGCCAATTTGCACTCAGAAAAAAAAAGCCAATCTATTTCGAGTCAGCAAATAGATTGCTTAGTTTCTACAAAGAGAAAGTGTGAAAACAAAAATTAATTGAAAGTAATCTTCATTTGCTTGCATGAAGGGCGTAGTATTTTTTCTCAGTTTTTATGCCATTTTCGCAGTCTCTAACTATCTGCCTCAAATTACATAGGCACGCGAGAATACCGTGAATGGGAGAGAATAAGAGACCTTTTTCTTCCCTTCAGTAGTAATTTACACATCACATCATCTTCTCAGTACATTCTTCTTTAGTGAGTGAAAGTTAGTGTGGGGAAAAAAGCGAACGACTCTGACTTTTGGATCTCGTGTAGTTCAGTTTTTCTCTCTTCTCTCTACCTTTCGGTTGCTCAAGATTCATTTTATTCCCCCGCTAAATGAACAGTACTGTAAGAATGGGCGTTTTCGATCTGCAGATACCGCCTCGAAGTTTCACGGAATAATATTATTGGCCATGAATGCTCGGTTGGGAAATGCTTTTGCTAGGAAACATGACATCATGAGTTCGATGTACCGTCGAAGCAACAGATAGCAACGGGATGAGAAGATGGAAATGAATGTTTTGAGGTAATGCACGCGGCATTATAATGTACAGTAGTAGACGTCGGCCACCGAGAGTTTGCAGAACTAATAGAATAGGCATTATTGATTATACGGCATTATTCCGTTTTTAAATTTGCTGTCTCACCACTAGAGTGCGAAATGTAAGACCACGGTCTCTTCATTGCGCACACTCTCTCGTATATCGACCGGTCTAGAGAGAGTGTGCGAAATTAAGAGGTCTCACATTCCGCACTCTACTCACCACATGCTCTTGTTGTTCGTGTTCCTCTCATAATTTTAGGGGTATTCCCATCACTCGCAGTGTTATCACTTATCGTTCCAGTAGTTTCCGATGTCCGCCGAACAATGCGCTATAATTGCCGAGATGAGCGCCGATATGACATACAACATAGCGATTTTCATCAAGTGCATCATTTGTTTGGGAGGCGCCGTGTTGCTGTCGCGACAATGGATCACCCATGTCAGTTTTACATTAACACTCTCATTTTATATATTTTTCAAAAGTAAGTGAAAAACGTTAACAGTTTAAACTCCCGTCTCTCATTTCGGTAATGTAGGTAACAAATTCTCAGTATCGATATTCAAGTATCGATATTCATCTTAACAGGGAGTTCAATTTCTCGTGCACAAAAATTCGCAGACGCTCTTTCACTTTTACTATGGAATAAATTTCCTGCTCGGACTGGACTTTGGTCTCGCTTATCTCATGGATCTAGTCAGGTATTCATTTCCTATTGCGACCATCAAACCTACCAACGAGGTAAGTGAGAAATGCATACCTCAAAAAGCTGCTTGTTAAAGCTAGTGTGGTATGTGAGGTAGGCATGCAAGCTATCGTAATATTCTACGTAGCAGAAACCAAAATAATTGCAGATTACGTTTCACCTGCGCTGTGATTGATTTTCGCATAATTCTCATTATCAGGTGCCGTTTTCTTGAGCAATCTGGAAAAATATTCCAACTAAATCGTAACCTCATTGTGCATCGAACAATAAAGATGCCAACACTCACACACACTCTAGCCCCTGACCCCATTTCGGAGGTTAAAACAACTTAATGGTCGCAAGTCGCATTTAAAATATTTTTTACATTAACATTTTACATTCAAACGACTTTATCAGCTCGTTTACAAAACATTTAAGGCCGTTTGCAGAGGCATAGGAATCAGCGCCGTGTTTTCCGCTCATCACATACTCGTTCTTCTTTCGCTGGAACGACTTTACTCCTCTTTGTTCCCGTCAATCTTCGAGAAATACTCGAGCAGATCTCTAGCCATCACACTTGCTGTAATAGCGGTGATTATTTTTTTTTTTGGAAAAAAATATCACTGATGACGGATGGACTAACCAAAAACGCGCCTGACCAGTACACATAAAATTCAGATTTATCCTGCCATCACGGAAATAAGCAGGCAGGAAGGTAGCTTGTTGAAAGGGGTGGTCAGGATGTTTGAACTTTTGGAAAAAGGGTCAAGGGATTATGGGTTGACCAGCGCGTAACGACTCTGACCAAATAAATTTATCTCACCCATTCATTATCATGGCACTGAGAGCGATAGGCATAACTGGCATCACCATATTAAAATTTTAATTTCATTCATAAATAAACAATACATCTTTGCAGATATTTCTGTCGACATCCTACGTAATATGGAATCTGACGGACAATTTTCGGTTGTTTTACGAGCATTATGTTGCGATTCTCGATATAAAAACGAGGGAAAACACTGTGCGATATTTGGTTTGTTTTTCTTCTTCTTTAAGACCCCTAATTTACTCCGTATTTTGTTCATGCGGGCTGTTTAATAGTGTTACGACCGAATTCGCAACACTACTGTGTATGTGAAATTTATTTCAGTAAGAGAATCTTGCCCAGAACACTTTTATCTTTAAGCAAGCGATGCACGTGCTCACCATATCAACAGTAATTTCGCTGCTCATTTTCTTCGTGGACGTATATCTCATTTTCTACCGAAGGTCTACCACCGACACATCACTGGCTGTAACTTATCAGGTTCGCTTCGGTTTTCAAATCACTTCGCATCATTTATCCAAGTTGAACCGTATTATAATGCTGGATTCAGTGTTCATCAATGTACATTGATGTACTCTTCATTTCACACACTCTCTCGACCGGTCGAAGGACGAGAGAAAGTGTGACATGAAGATTGTATCGATGTGCTTTGATGCGACACTGACGGGGGCATAATAGACGTCTTTCAAGTAAATGCAAAGTGGACATTTCTCTGACAATTTACTTGATGAAATAGAAGTGAATGAATAATTCGATAATTGAAATTTCAGTTCTCCGAAAACCGACGAGTAATTCTGACGCTGCTACCCATAGAGATATTCGATGCGGGCTTTACCATTGTCACCACAGTAGCGCAGTTGCTGTACGCGAAGGTAACCAACTCATTGATAAATACTAGAGTTTGAAATTCGGTTAAATAATTGGAATAGCTCTATTCATTTCTCACACTCTCAACACCGGTCGAGAGTGTGCGAAAGGAAAGAGAGCTAATCCAATTATTTATTAATTTCAAACTATACAACAAAAATAAATACAACAAAAATGACACACATTATATTATATGTTTTCTATATGATAAATTTTCGTGAGAAAATGGGTAGCGAACGTTTTGTACAATAGAAAGAAATAGATGTGTTGGGCATGGTTCGACGCCAAAAGTTTGTGTACAAGAGCGGGGTGACCTAATATTACAGAAAAAAAGGTTCATGACGAATGCAAACATGTAATTTATTACATTTATTACATTGTTATACATATATTACATATATTATTACATATACATATATTACATTGTTGTATGTCTATGATATTCGCAGTTCGCTCCCAATTCTTCCCCGGTGAGTCGTCAACTCTTCCTCGAACTCACAACGTTCGCAGTGACCTACCCGCTGGCACTAGCGATAATTATCGAATGGAGGGTAAAAAGAAGGTATTCAATTACAATTATTTACTCCACCAGATTTAGGGTGTCGTGAAAATTCGTCGTAGGTTGTAAATATAACCGGAAGATGTACACCGTTTTCAGGGGATTCGGTTTTTTTGTTATATTCATTCACCAATAAAAGCGATCCACAAAAAAAACGAATTTACAGGAGACAACTCATTCTACCGATCGACAGCGAAATTGATCACTTCAAGAATCTACAAACCTTTTGGGAGTAGATACTTACTAGTTTGTTTAATACAGTAGCACTTGCAATTAGATGAACAATTGTACATATCTACCGATCCTCGATAAATTTTGCCAATTTCCAAAGAGAGGTCAACATATTATAGCCAATTCTTAACACTCATGACCCCGTTCTCTCTGTTTTAGGAGACGCGGCAACTTTTCCTTCAGCGCCCGACATGTAAAACAACTTAAAAGTATATTGACTTATGCGTATTGTAATGTATGTGCAGACTGCAATTCATGCCGATCATTGGACGTTTTCGGTTTCAACTCTGTTATCATAGAATAGTGAAACTCAAAAGTAATGAAGGCATTTTTGCAACATCCTCAATTCTTCTCTGTCGAAAGTTGAATTTCTCCACGAAGGGTACTGATTTTTTCAACAATTTATTTCTCATTTTTAAAATTTAGTCGAAATACTGTGTTGTAGAACAAAAAAAACGGATTACACTCTCTATTTCTCCTTTTATAATCAAATTAACGATTCGACTCAGTCAATTGATTATATCATTTTTCTTGATAGCAATATATACAGCGAACTGTTTTAAATCAATAAAGAGCTTCGCCGGTCCATGTACGTTAGTGTGCATCTTGATGTCATAACACTCTCACTATTCTTCGCTTCTTCATCGTCTGATTAACTCACCATTGAGTCCCCTACTCCCTTCGCGCGCTCTCTCTATCTCGACCCGAATGTGTCTCGTCTATTGTGTGATTTCATATGTGTGGACAAAGTAGAATATTACTTTGACTATAGCTGCGAAGACGAGACGATGTTATTGCATTTGATAATGTTTCCGATAGGAAGGCCTACCTCGAATATATATTCCAACATACGTAGTTTCAAACAACCCCATTATTTGTGAGTAGAGTGAACGTCTTATTTTCTACTCTTTATCGTTTTAGCAAAATTGAAATATTGGTTTCAATAAATGTAAAATTTTCATTTGCATTTCAAGTGAACTTTTCTTCCCAGACTAATCCGTGTGTTTGTGTGCGAACATGACTCTATACAACCTCCTCTTAGTTCCTTTTAGTCGAACATTTGACTGATCTGTGCAATATTGTTACAAGGATTCGCAGACGCTTAGAATAGTTCAGAAGACCATTTCCGTATTTCGCCCTCATCTTGTTTTGTTTAGCACACCTTTCCAACATTTTTATTTCCTCTTTATTATGACGCATTAACGTCGGCATTCTTCCTCACGCGCAGACAACTTAGAGTTTCACGGCGCAATCAAACATCGCGAAAAGATGTCACGTGCTGGAAAGCAGCGAACGTGAGAGATGCACTTTGCACACTCTCTCGCCTCCATTTGAGCCCTTTCCGGAGCGCGTCATGTGAAAAAATGAGTGATCGTGCGCGTGCGAAAGGAAAAAGCGCTAGTATCCGCACGCTGCATTGTTACTAAAGATATCCAGGGAACGGGAAGTTTCCTACTTTCTGTGCGCTGAATATGTTGTTTTCAGCTGAGAGATCATGTAAAATCGAGAGAGTGAGAGATCACATCTCCTCGAACAACGTGTCCAACATGAGAAGTAGGAGAGACCCGTGCAATGTACAAGTCTTTCGTTTCCGCACTTTTCACTTTTTCAATTTTTCAAGTTTCTGTTTTCTGCTTATCCCTTCGTCTAATCATCTCTCTATTATGTATGACTTCTATGATTTACCAATGTTTGAAAAAAAAAATTCAAAATCACGTAATTCATTCGAGAGGTCGATGTCCGCCCAGCAATGTGCGATAATTTCCGAAATTTCGCAAGATGTCCTGTACAATATCGTGATTGTCGCAAAATGCCTAATATGTTTCGGAGGAGCTGTGCTACTTTTGCGACAGTGGCTCACGAATGTGAGTTATTAGCGAGCTACTTGTTTATTTATTTATTTATCGTATACCGCAAGGGTGCAACACAATCGGATAACAGAAAAACAACTTTTTAGTAATACTGTATGTCTTTTTTATTACAATGTATTAGAAGTTTCTCCATTTAATTAAAGTTCCGTAAATGACAACTTTTAAAGATGTTTTAAAAAAATTGCAGGGAGTTCAATTCTTGGTCCACAATAATTCTCGGACACTATTTCATTTCTACTATGGAATTAATTTTCTGCTTGGCATAGTTTATGGAATAACTTATCTCGTGGATTTTGTTAGGTGAGCTAGCAAAGCAACATACCCAATATCTCCCTATGTTGCCTTGGTGTTACATACTTGAAGTAGTGCATTTTGTAGGCATTGATTATTAGAACTCACCAATCATAAACATTATTTCTATTCCACATCAACTGAATTATTTAAGATTGCTCTTCATCTGCGTTGTGCTCGATTTTCGAATCGTTTTACTACTGAGGTTGATTTTCATGATTATTTTATTTAATATAATAATTAAATATTTTAGAGGCATCGGAATCAGCGCAACAATCTCTGCTCATCACGTGTTAGTCCTTCTCTCACTGGAGCGCCTTTATTCTTCCCTATTTCCATCTAGCTTTGAGAAATACTCCAGCAGATGCTTAGCCATAGCGCTCGCTTTGTTGGTGGTGAGTTACCTACTCCAACACATCATTCCACAGGCCGGTCAACATTCCAGAAAGGCCTTTGGAGTGAGAGAGCGTGTGAAATCGAGAGGGACTCTCTCACTTTAACATAATCTCTCGTCCTAACCCTGGTCTGTAGGTTTGGAATCATGTGCCAAGAAGTTATTGAGCAAGTGTCACATGGTGTCTCTACTTTTAAAAAGTACTTGTTCGTTTATATTGACGTCCACCACGAAAACAATTTAGTATTCCTGGGCCTGGCGCCGATGTGACAGAAATAACAAGAGGAGTCCTGAAATCTCCATAGTGCTCACTCTTCCCGACCGCAATAGTCCGTTTCTTTCTAAATAATCGACTGCAGACTGCTATTTCTACATTCTACGTATTTTGGAATTTCACGGACAGTTTTCGCCTGTTCTACGAGTTCTATGTTGCTTTACTCGACATCAAAGTACGGGAAAATCACGGAGGGCACTTGGTAAGACTAATTATTTTTCAGTAGTGTTGTTAGATCGAATAATTCCACTCGTGAGAACAAAGGGTCATTCGCGAATAGAATTATTCGATCTAACAACACTATTTCTCAGCTTCTGCCTTTTCCCTCATTTTAAAATTGGTAGATTAAAATTGTCTGAATAATGGGAACAGGGAAAGCTCTAATTATTGTTATTTACTGTTCGCTTTCTAATATCACAGATGCTTGAAACTTATGAGAAGCGCGTATCACACTCTCTTCTTTTCTATTTTCTTAAGTTTTCTAAACACAAAATGGAAACATGGGATTTTTCGACATCACATTGTGCACCCAACCTCCACAATCTCGTGATGAGGACGTTTTAGTGAGTAGAGAACAATGGGAAACTAAGTTGACCTAGAGCACGTGGGATTTCATCGACTGAGGTGTGGGATACTCGTGAGTATGACAGCAAAATTAGAAGTTAGACTTTCCCATGTAAACAAAGAACTTGCACTCTTCGAAATCTAGTGCACAGAGAATGAATATACTAAGATGAGACACCGAGTATATCATATACTCAATATTGAGTATATTCGCGCGTCGAGAGAGCGTGAGAAAAAGGATAGATTTGTAAGTATATCATACACTAGGTATCACATCTCAGTATAGGATATACTCAATAGTAAGTATATTCATTCTGGGTGTGCAACTCTCAAATCATCTTCATATGATTCTCTGACTGATTAGAGGCAGGAACCACGATCCTGAAAAAGATGCATAGAAATTTCAGCAAACCATGTTCTACTTTACCATATCGACTGCACTATCGATGCTAATTTTCTTCCTCGATGTCTACCTCAATTTCTATAGAAAACTGCCCAAGGACGCGCCGCTTGCTGTGTCCTATCAAGTAAGTTTTTTTTTGCAAATTTATGAAAAAAAGTAAACGCTTCCATGAAATCGTTTACTTTTTTTCATAATGAGAAAGCGATAATTTACAACGGTAATTTTGATTTAAAAATGAAAAATCTTTAAAGAAATATAATTTTAAAAATGCTCTTTAGTTTTCGGAGAACCGACGCGTCATCACAACGCTGCTTCCTATAGAGATCTTCGATGCGTGCTTCACTATTCTCACGTCCTCGGCGCAGCTTCTCTATTCAATGGTAAAGTACACAGAGCGCGAAGTCCCCTAATATCTGGAGACAATGTCTCCTGGAGACTTCGCGCTCTGTGTACTAAGGTTCAGAAATCTTTTTTTTATTTTTGTTATTGTCCAAGTAGTCTTCCACTGTTGAATTCTACTAAGAAAATTACTAGGAATTAACAAGGATTGCGTAGCCATAGTAGAGCGAAGTGCGAAAAGACGCACACTTACACACTCGCACTGATCTATGGATTGGGTGAAACGAAGAAATCAAAGTCTCACATTTCTCACTCTATATAGATATCTATTCTATTGTGATTCATGTGTTCAATAAATCACTGTAGTACACTACTCTTGCATATTTCGCAAGATTTAAAGTTCCGTTTTTAACAAAGCTTCGCGTTGTACTTCCTGAATAATATTTTATAAAATCACTAGCGCATAAAACAGAAAAGTCTGGACAAAAAGTACACATCACTTGTTGAAAATGAAATATGAGCCTTGACAATGAGTTGGTCATACATATAAATTAATATAATTAGTCATTAAATTTAAGCTCGTCACTAACCCCACTCCGGTTGGCCGGCAGCTCTTCCTCGAACTCACTACATTCTCAGTGACCTACCCTCTGGCACTTGCGATAATTATCGAGTGGAGAGTGAACAAACGGTATTCTTACAGTAATTAAGTGTATTTTACAATGTACACTTTCAGGAAGCAAGCCATTCGACCCATCGACACGGACATTGCCGAAATTGATTATTTCAAGAATCTGCAAACGTTTTGGGAATAGCCATTATGTTGAATAATGGGTATTGCTCAGAGAATAAATAAAAATATGTTCTATTTTTTGTCGATAGTACTTATTGCGTCATCATGCTCTCTCTTTTCCGCACGCTCTCTCGTCCTCTCACTTTTCGCGAACTCTCGCAGGCTTTCTCCCTGTGCATATCGAACGGTCTCTCTCCTCTCATCGAATTGCGCAGACTTTCACTTCAACCGACTTTTCCACACACACAAACTAACGCGATAGAACGCTGCTCATCCCGAGCTGACTTTCTTATGAACAGAGCGAAAATTCTCGCACAAACTTTCTTACCTTCCCGTTTTTCTTTTTTGTGTTAAAATTCAAGTAAACAATTTAACCGAGTTCTTTATTTCACGTAGAAATTCTGGTTAGAGTACAACACACTAACTAACGAATGCTGCTCTTCTAGCGCCGACTCTCTTACCCATCCCTTCTAAACGTACAGCCAGAATTGATTTCCTTCTTTCGATGATTACTTTATTTTTTGTTAATTTGTTCGTCAGTTTACCTTTGTGGCTACCGTACAGCTACCATCTTACCAGTGGAGCCTTTTAAATAAATCACAGCCTTAATAACACATTTGTTGGTGCTGGTCTTGATTTGTCCAGGTAACTGATAGTTTTTTTACAATGAAGTTTGGGATCTAAATGCTGACGGCTTTCATGGCAAAATGCCAAAATGTAATTGTTGGTGAGACCATCACCCTGTTGCATACTTTTTTCGCACTCTCTTACTGTCCGCCTCTGCACAGTCTCGCCAGAATACCGTACGATAATAGTCTATCAGCACTTGAAACTATCCGTATTCGCCCAATTCGCGTGACTCAATTCATCACAGTTCTTGCGCGTCTTTTCGTCTCTGATCTGTGGCCTAAAGGGGGAGTGAAGAAAGGGAGGAAAGAAGAGACAGATCCGGATCGTGGCTTCTTTATCATAACAGAGAGAGAGGGACAGAGAGAGAGAGAGAGAGAGAGAGAGAGAGAGAGGCGACAGTTACTCATTCCCATCAATCAGCGGGAGATCTTACGGTGGATCACTACTTACCGTACGGCTCAATCAATCAATGCAATCGTGTTTGGTTTGAACCGATTTCGTGGTTTTGTTCTTCTTGAGACATTTTTCTTGATTACCGCCGACTAGCCCAAAGAGTCCCATACAATCTTCTTCTCTGAAACACTATCACTTTTTGTAATACACCACTTAAAGGGACAGTAAAGACACCGTTGAATTCCCGCAAATTTCGCGGTCTCGCAACGACTTTTGTCCCGTGAGAAGAAACAAAAGCATAGGGTGAGTATCGAACCCGCGACCTCACGATTGCTAGACAAGCGTTTTACCGCTGCTCCACTTGGGCTGATAGCGGATAGAGCGCACACCATCTCTATCCCTACGTCGCTTGTGGAAATTGGATCAAATGAATAAGAATTTGTGTGTTTACTGTCCCTTTAAAAAATTATATTGCATGCTAATTCTATTGATATTTTCATTGTAGAATTGAGATACAGATACTGGAAAACTATTCGCTACAATTTTTCCAGAGTTGTGAAAAATTAGCGAATTATTGCTCTATTCTGCACTATTCTTTCTGCACTATTAATTTGCACTTTATTTTTCGGGGCAAAGTAATTTTCATCGCCCTTGAATAACCCCAGAGAGAGAGCATAGTATACTATCATTGCACACGGTGGTTTGATTGATTGGACATCGAGAGAGAGAGAGAGAGAAAGAGAGAGAGAGAGAGAGAGAGAGAGAGAGAGCCCGACACCTAACCTGTTGTGTGAAATCGTCTTTTCCCCCCACCCCTTTCTCCAACATTCGCTTTCCCTGTGTCGACTCTTGACAACACTTACTCTTACAAAGTGCTCACTTTCTTGCTAATTTTTCGATCGCTCACGATGCACTTTTGCGTACATTTTTGGTGTTCCACTTTGTATAACTTGCGGGGAAACTAACAAAATTACACTTGATACTTTGTAAATTCGGTACGGCGTATGCACATAGAGCGATCATTTGAGAAAATCTAGAAAACCCCGCTCTCTGAGAAAACGAAATCGTCACTTGATTTCTTTGCAGTTGTCCATTCAATTGTAAAGAAAACAAACAAGAATATTCTACGTCTTACAAAAACGATACCTGCACCCAAGCTGAAAATGCCGAGTATATGAGCACAAAAGAGTAGAGACTTCTATGCATGTTCAAAGGAAAAAAGGCCTACGGCTCTAGACTTCTAGCCTGCCGTGCGACGACTTTCAAAGTCTAAACGGCTCGCGCCCCTGCGCCTATTAGACTTTGAAGTCGTCGCTGGCCAGCTTAGACTTGTGGGGTCGTAGACTTATTTCCCGCGAGCGTTCGGGTGTGGTGGGTGCATGCGCTCAAAGCACCTATTTCTTTCCGGATCTCGCGCCTTGTCCGTGATATTGTCGACATTTCACATAAGAACAGCTATTAGACTAGCGAGTTGCTCACGAGTGCTCATGATAGCTATCGGTCCATGGATTCTCTCTCTCTCTCTCTCGCTACCCTATAATGATAGTTTATGGCTCTTCGTTCGGGATGAGACGGGAATGGATCTAACACGCCGTTCAAAGTGGGTCGACTCCTCCATTCTCTCCTTCTTCTTCTAACAAGAGAGAGAGCGAAAGAGAGAGAGAGAGAGAGAGAGAGAGAGAGAAACAAGTCAGAGCCAAGGAGGCGAAAGTGAAAACCGCACTGCTGCGCGTTCAGATTGGATTTATTCGCCGGCCGCGAAGAGTATGATAGTGTGTACGCGTTGGATGCGAGAGTTGCGCTGCGAAATGTTGCTTTCCTTTATTTAGCGCCGCTTCCGAGTCCTTGCAGGAGCTTTCTGTAGCGCGCTGCGAAATCTCTGCGCTTCCTGGAACTTCCTGGTTTTAACGCCGATTGGTCATCTTCATCTTATCAGCACACAGTGTAGGTAGTTCTTAGGCGACCTTGCCCTTGCCAGATTGCCTAGGAGGGGGGAGATGAAAATTACCATCGACCTTGTCCTTTTTACCACACGACGACGTTTCGGAAATCGCACCACCGCCAGAGTACACCGCCGTTAGATTATCGATTGGCCGATCGCCGTTCCCATGTGGTGGCGGTGGTGATTTTTGGTTCAAGGCCGGGAACTTGACGCCTTTGACGGATGATGGGACAATGTGTCTCTCTCGTTATCCCACACTCTCTCGCCGCCCTTTCACTCTCTGGCCCTCTCACGATCGCCCGCTCTCTCATTGCACGCTGTCTGACCGTTGCGCCCCCTCCGCGAATTGCCTGCTCTCGCGCCACCCTTGGCTGTCTGCAATCTCTTCCTTTCCTGCGCTATCTCGCCAGCTAAATTACTGTCCTGTATTATCTATGTGTGCTCTATCCTGTTAGGCGGCGCAGCAGAGAGGGAGAGAGAGAGAGAGAGAGAGTTAGTTACCTTTTCGACCCTTTACGACCGCGCGTACTTTACCGTAGAAGATTTACTCGAACCATATCTCCTTAGTTCTACGTACCATTGAGATTCCAGAGAGAGAGCTGTCAGAGGCAAAATAATGTTCGAAAATATTAGAAATCTTTCGTAGATATTAGACAGCTGGATGATTGTATTACTTTGAGTTATGCACACTTTTTTGCTCAAAAATAGCGTAAATTTCGCAGAATTACAAAAAGTTCTATTTTCATGGCTCTTGGATCTCGCAAATTCTCTCCGCTTCCCCTTTTCTCGAAAGCGCTGTGAAAAATGAACAGTCGCGCAATGTTTCTCCCAACTCCCATTTCCTCTTCCTCCTTTTCCGGGAACATCCTATAGAACCGGACGGATTTCCTGTCCCTTTTCACCGTGTGTTGCTGGTTTTGACAAAACAACTAGAATTGAGGGGGAGGAATACTTGGGTGAGAGGTTGGAGAGAGTGGAGGATCTATGGCTGATTGATTGCGCCGTGTTTTCCGGGTAAATTCGTGTTTTTTTCGCTTCCACAATCGAAATCGATTGTTAGCAGCTACTAGTTTATCCAACTCACTGTTGGTTTGTGATAACGAATGTTGTTCTTTTTTTTTGAATCATTTGCGTAATATGAAAAGAATGTGATATTATAACTCTCTTGTTATCTCTGAGAAAATCGAAAAATACATTTCGACTGTTTTCGAAAAAAATGTTCTGAATAACTTAATTCAAACACTCATGATCTCTTACGGTTTCAGGCGCCAATTCTCGCACCTTGAACACCTTTTTGGCCACTTTTTACGCGCGCGGATTATGCGCGCACCGAACCTAGTGAACAATAGGCACTTTTTGTACAGTCTGTCAATAGCCCTTCTCCTTTTCTCAGTGAGCGGTGGCGCTCCTTTAGGTCACCTCCCCCACTTTTCTCTCTCTCCCCTCTCTCTCTCTCTCTCTCTCTCTCTCTCTCTCCCTATCTCTCCTAACTCCCCTAGGCTCTCGCACTGTTGACTCTAGAAGGGCGACGGCGAGAGACCGAGCGATTATGAGAGGTGACAGACGTGAAAGTGGCTAGAGAGTATGAAGATAGGGGAGAGTAGAGATGAAGGTAGATCAAGAGAGAGCACTCAGTTAGATATATCCCTCTCTTGAAGGGGTGAACTACCTCTATCTCTCTCAGAGAGCTCATTTGTCTATCATCTAGCCATTTTCAACGTCGACCTTTGCATATTGCACAATACCGCTAATGTTTCAGTAGTTTTAAGCAAAGTATGTAGGAGAATGGTTCGACATTTCCTATTGCACAATATTCCGTTTTCGCCAATTACCACTAGTTTGTCAGTGATTTTGAGCAAAGTTTGTAGCACAATTGGCTTTTTGTGTTCATTTCCTGCAATTTCCGATCTCTCTCTCTATCACCCCCTTGCCCATTAAAATCCCCGCCAACTGTAAATCAGGGGGAGGGAGGGGGTAAGGGAATAGTTGCTCAACTGGTCGAAATCTCTCGCCGCAGCCGCTCGTACTCGTGATGCTCAGCACCCACCATCATTCAAAGCACAGGACGGCCCAGTCTCCAGAAAGGAGTCAGGAGAGAGAGAGAGAGAGAGAGAGAGAGAGCGGGAGATCTCTCTCACATCTGACCTATGTTCTGGAGGTTGGGCTGGCGCTAGGCTACCACAAACCACCCAGGGTTGGGCGAAAATGGTTTTTCCGTTTCCGAATTTTCCGACTCTCTGACGGAAAATTTTTCGTCGGAAAAAATTTCGACTTTTCGACCGAATCCTTTTCCGTCAATCCTTTTTCGCCCAACCCTGAAACCACCGTTTCCTCGATCTTTCCGTGGTTGCCTCCGCCTTTCTCGCTGTACAAAGAGAATTGTTATGTGATCTTTTCTATAAAAAAAAATAGTGATATGTGTTATGCAACGATTTGTAGAGCTCTTTGTTGATTTTCGGTTCTATTCCAAACTTTACAGCTTAAATTACCCTAAAATCGTCCAAATCAATTCGGAGAAAATCAAATCGCTCGAGGGAGGGAGGGAAAAGTGACCTCTCCATACACACACAAACTCACTGCGCACTACGGATTCTGTTTGTGCTTCGGAAATAAGGAAATCACCTCAGTCTCTCTCTCTCTCTGCCTCTCTCTCTCTTTCTCTTCGACTCTCACTGTCCATTGAGATTTCGGCCACAGATAAGTTTGGGATAGCCTAAGAGAGCGAGAAAAAAGAGATACTTCGAAAAAGTGAGGTAGGCTGGCACGCAACGTACGAACGTCAAGACACTTTTAGACTTCCGGGATGATCCCCTCACATCTATTAGTAATTAACTCCCCGTAATTAGTAGATCTCTTAAACATTTTGATTAGACGTTGTAGGAGAGAGATCACCAGTTCAATCGATATCAGGAAATAAATCGATATATCGATAGGTGATCTAATCAGATCGCGTTTAGGTGTCTTGGGATCGAGTGATCTCAGTAGATGGCATATCCCGATTAGAGGTCGGGGCCTCTGCGTTGCGTAATGTGGACTTACTTGTAGGGCGAGGGAGAAAGAGAGGGAAGGAGAGAGAGTCTAGAAATCTCAGTCCTTTTCGAGTACACCCAGAATGAATATACTTACTATTGAGTATATTCTATACTGAGATATGACACCGAGTATATGATATACTCAATATTGAGTATATTCTCTCGTTTTCGCACTCTCTCTCGACGCGCGAATATACTCAATATTGAGTATATCATATACTCGGTGTCTCATCTTAGTATATTCATTCTCTGTGTAGTGTTTTTTTGTTAGATCGAATAATTATATTCGCGAATTGGATTGTTTGAAATATCCACACTACTTTCGAGATCCTTTTCTGATGCTACTCGCAAGTTGTCAGTTGAAGTATGTTTCGCGATATTGTCATAACTTATTACGCACACGTGAATGTCGATGTCTTGCTAACTGCTTGTTCTTAAAATTAAAAAAAAAGATAAATTCAGGGCGAAGTTCCATCGGCCCCGCTTTCCTCTCTACTCTTCTATATTGGCTTATTTATCCACTAAATGCAGCAAAATGATAACCAGCAATAAGTTCACTACGGGTAAGCCTTCTTTCCGGTATATCTAACTAGTAAACGTAAAAGTGAATTTTATTTGTAATTGTATTTTTTAATTTGTTTAATAGCTAATTAATATTTCAGAATGGCCTCCCTTGTTATTATTCTCCCTCTGTCTACTACTACACTCCGTTGAACCAGTGAACATTTTGCCTAGTGGTGAGCATCTTTTTATTTTAATATAATTGATTTACAATATTTGTGGCTATTCTAAGCGTGCTAGTGATTGTGGTTCAAACCATTAGCCCTTAGCGTTTTTTTCCCTGAATTTTAACATCATGAAATAGTTCATCTCACATGTACACACGTTCTACACAGATTCCTCTATATATCACGGATTTTATAAACTTTTAAATCAATTTCTCTGCTATTTATCGATTGGTAACTGTGCCTTGTGAAATCGTTCGTTTGAAATATCAACGTCTCTCGACTCCTCTCTCGACCTTGCCCCAATTTCACCCGTGTATCATCTTATCATAGAGATCCCCTACTCTCCAAATGAACGGACTCCGCACTTTCGACTGTGAGAAATCACGATAAATCGCGGCTCCGCCAATTAGACAAATGCCGGCTCTGGCTCTAATCACGACCGGCAAAAGCTCCCCGCTCTGGTTTTGTTGGTGTAATGAGTCAGTGCTCCTACTGAGAAGAGGGAATAGAGTGCGGTGGAAATGACCAGAGGGAGTTAGGTCAAACAAAAAAGTGCTCTAATATCGCTCCCTCTCCTTAGAGTGGTCAGCCGTTGTCTGTCTGCGCTCTCTCCAATTCACACGCTCTCTGCGCTATGGTCATCAACAAACAGATCAGAGACAAAATCCGCACACGCACGCAGTCAGACGCACACTATCGGTGCTAAAAAGCGCAAGTCTGACGATCGATAGTCGGAACGCTAAAATGAGCTGGGATCCTAAATAGAGTAATTAGGTCGTCTAAATAGAACGGTCGCTCGCGAGCGGAAAGGAACGCCCTAAGAGTTTATGGTTGACGAAATTAAGGAGTCGTTTCTCTAAAGCGATATTTTCTCGTTATCTTTTCATCGTTGATAATGGAAGTCGAAAATCCGAGTGAAGTTTACTACCCAAAGTCACGTGAACCCATCGACCTATGTGTCTATTTCGACAATCCAATGAAGAGGTTCGAAAGGAGTCAGCTCCAGTGATGAATAATATAATAATAATAATAATATTTATCACAATTACACCTTCAATTATTAAATGTGAGAGAGCAAATATATAACGGGGTATTTGACAGTGTTGTGACCTAAGAGAGCTAAACTAGTAGCTGAACGTTTTCTGTAGGGTGGAAATCATGTGATATCGACGTTTCCGAGATAGTGCTGCGTGTAAAAACACATGAAGAATTTGCGTCGCATCACCATCGATAACAGAGTGTTGATTCACTCTCTCGAAACCTGTTCTGTCAATGGGCTGATCATGGCTTAGCGAAGAAGTGTATAACGGTTTCGACTCGCTGAGAAAGAGGGGGAGGTTAAGGAGGATCAATTTCGACCACGGTTCAGCGGGTTCTAGAAAGGCTTTCTGAAATAGCGGAACGATTACGATCAGGGTTATATCAAAAAGAGAGGTAGAAGTAAACCGCTTCTGCGGCATAGCTACTTCATCTAGAAGACAGAACTCAGCTAGAAAGTAGCTAGAAATCAGCAATACTTTAGCTCTATAAAGCCCCTACCTTCAGTAGCTATACCCCCAGAAACACCTAGCGATGAGACCCATTATTGGCACATTTTGGACCTAGTATGCGATTTCCGGAAGCTGCATCGGAGATATTTTTCCAGAATCCTTTTTCCCGTTAAATTTGCATTGTTATCAACATGTTCTTCTCATCGCAAGCGCAGTTTGTGAACCGTGTAAATGCATCAAACCAGAGAAACCAGGCAGAACCCCTCGGGTTTCACTTTCCACATCCCTATCCACCCTGTGTGCTCTCCATTCAATGGGATTGGTGGATGATGAAAGAGAGAGAGAGAGAGAGAACGCGGATGCGCGTGATTCGAAATGGAAAGTGATTGATTTCACGCCAAGATGCGCACCGAATATTCCGGAAGGGAATATCACAGAGGAAACATGGTGAAAATGTTAATTACCTAGTGGACCAATAATAACTAGTTATAATAATTATAAAATACAATGACAAAATTTTCCAATAACGTGCAATTTTCGCATTCTCAAACTGACTTCCTCAATTTGCATGGGCTCACCAGAATGCCGTGCAATAGTGCCTAATTGCAGGTCCTCCAGGATTCCCGGGCGCTATCAGGCCACAGAATGCCGGTGTTTCCTCCTCCGCCCACGCAGCAACGGTATTAAAAAAACAAATTACAATATTTTTTCGTCCCTCTCGAAATCGATAAATGGGCGATTTCAAAAAAATAGCAGGGAATTAAATTTCGTCAATTCCAGGTAACGTGCGCCGACACGGACTTCCGGTGCGCCGACGGAAAGTGCATCCGCAGCGAGTGGAGGTATGGCGCCGATCATTTTTGAATATTTGCAATTCCCGCTCAAATTCCAGCACAAATAGCGATCATGCCAAATTTTGTACAGGATTGAATTTCGAAAGAATATTTGGCGCGAGATTTGAAATTCAAATATGAAATTGTGTGATTGAGGTGCGACGGTTCCGGCGACTGCCACGGCGGAGAGGACGAGAAGGACTGTCGTGAGTTTGATCTTTTTTCTTTTGATTCCGAATATTCGGAAATAGCATCCATCAGTTCAGAGCGTATGCCCATAACATTTTAAATTATCTGTTCACGATACAATAAACCTGATATCGCTAATTAATTAATTAAAACTAGCTGTTTAATTAAATAAGTCTAAATAGAGATCAAAGATCAAATTTTGTAGCCCACCCCGGCTGCAAGGCGGAGCAGTGGCAGTGCGACAAGTACGTCTGGCAGGGCGTCAGCTGCATCGCCGAGTACCAACGGTAAGCAACTGTTGTGTGCGTTTTGCATGAATAACGACGACGTTTACCAATCGTCGCCACGTCGAAATTTCAACAAGACTTTAATTTCTTACTAATTACGGTAGTCACACCACTGATCACCAATTGCAGGTGCGACAACACGACGGACTGCGCGGACGGCTCGGACGAGCGCGATTGTCGTGAGTTTTTCGTCTCTTGCAGTCGGCCGCAGCGACTAACCGCAAAATTTCAATGTGTTTTGTGTAGCGGCGAACCCGGTGTCGTGCTCGAACGCTGACGGGACCGTTTTCTCGTGCGCCGATGGCCGACAGTGCTTCGACATCTCGAAGAAGTGCGACGGCAAGTACGACTGCAGGGATCTCTCCGACGAAAAGGTGCGTGCGTGTTCCGACGACGTTTACTAAACGTCGCCGCGTCGAAATTTCGACAAGGCTTGGCGCTACCGTAATCCAAACTTCGTTGCAGGACAACTGTTCGCGCAACCACACCGCCTGCTTCCAGTACCAGTTTCGTTGCGGCGACGGCACGCAGTGCATTCAGGTATGGTGCCATGACTAGGCAATCCGAATTGATTACGTCATCACTAGGTAATAAAATAAATTTCAGAAATCATGGGTGTGCGACGGATCGAAGGACTGTGCCGACGGCTCCGACGAACCGGACACTTGTGGTGCGTCGTGTAGCCATTTGTAAACGTCGCCTGTCAAAATTTGCATTGCGTGTTGCGTTTCTGCTGTTTATCACTGCCTCTTTGCAGAGTTCAAGGAGTGCTCCGCCTCCGAGTTCCAGTGCAAGAACAAGCGGTGCGTGCCGCGCAAGTTCCGCTGCGACTACTACGACGATTGCGGTGCGTGGTGTGGTCGACTTTTACTAATGGTTTCCGTGTCAAAAATTTGATTGGATTGAGAATAATTGCATCATTATTAGGCAATCATTGCAATTATTGCAGGTGACAACTCGGACGAGGAGGAGTGCGGCGAGTACAAGTGCCCGCCCAGAAAATGGTTTGTATTTTTTTTATAATATTTAACAAAAAGTATTGCTAGTGATGACGTCATAATTTTTTTAAAATTACGTAGCGATGACGCAATACCGACATTTCAGGAGATGCCCGGGAACCGGCCACTGCATCGAGAAGGAGCGCCTGTGCGACTCGCATCCCGATTGCACCGACGGCGCTGATGAGCGCAACTGCAGTAAGCTTTTTTTTCAAATAATTCAAATTCCCGCCTTCATTTACAACAAAATCAAGTGTAATGCAAAGATGTCGCAGTTTTCGAATTTTCTTGAAAAAAAGCGGGAATGAGAAAAATTCAAATGTTTTTTTGCAGCCAACAACCTCTGCTCGTTCCTCGGCTGCCAGGCCGGCTGCAAGGCGTCGCCCACAGGTTTGAGAGATCATTTATTTGTCATTACTTCCCTATTCTTGCGCGCGGCTGAAATTTAATTTGAATTTAAAAAAATAATTTTAAATTATCAGGCGGAGTCTGCACGTGCCCCGAGGGCTACAAGCTGGACGACCGATTCCAGCGGACTTGCTCTGGTTCGTTTAATTTATAGTCTTATCTTTGGCCTCCTCATATTTGATTTGTAGTTTGATCTTTGAACTCTTCATATTCTCCTCAATATTAAAAATGTATTCGTAGATTGATCCTTGATCTTTGATCTCTAGACATCAACGAGTGTGCCGAGTGGGGCTACTGCGATCAGCTCTGCGCCAATCACCGGCCCGGCTTCACCTGCTCCTGCCTCGGCGACTGCTACTCGCTCCACGTAAGTTTGCCGCAAATTCGAGTTCTGTGTTTTACCAGGATACGGTAGGCACACGACTGTTGCAGATGATTCACGGCTCCGGCTCCGACGGTGCCAACCACACGACGAGAGGTTACTGTATTTCTAATGAAGCCGAGAAGATGAAGCTGTTCGTCGCGAGAAGGGAGGGACTGTACAGGTACGGTAACGCTGGAGGGATACTGTAGTTGTGGTTACGGTAGTTGATATTAAGGTATGGTTACTGTACTTTTACTCAGAATCAATCCCACCGGACCGAACGACGAACCCAAGCGTCTCGCTTCGGGAGAGTTCATCTTCGGTATCGACTACGATTACGAAGACAAGAAGGTGAGAGGGAGTTTGGTGTGCGAGGTGGTGCGGCGAGTGTGCTCTGGCTCGTCTAACTTTTGCAAATTGTCTCCTTGCAGATCTTCTGGACTGACCGACTGGCGCACTCCGCCTTCTCCGCGACGGTCGACGTCGAGGGCGACATTCACGACATCAAGTGAGTAGTAATCAGCTACAGCATCCTTGATGCACCTATCGAGAACTGACTTGATTACGGTAGTTAATTACAGGAAGCTCGACCTCAAATCGCTCATCTACCCGAGATCGCTGGCCGTTGACTGGATCACGAACACGCTGTACATCATCGAATCGGGATCGCGGTGCGTTCAAATATTTCTACTTCCCGCTTATTTTCCGCAAAAATTAAAAATTAGGACAAATTTGCATTACTGATTCTAATGTTGCCATATATTGGCGCGAACGCTGAAAATTTGAATTTTCAGCCGTATCGACGTGTCGACGTTCGATGCCGACAAGCGCACCGTACTGCTCGCGGACGGACTCACGCTGCCTCTCGACATCGCTCTCGACCCTCTCCGAGGGTAATTCGCATTTCAAAGTTCCCGCAGTATTTTTTTAATAAAAAAAATGTTGAAATTTTGGCATTACGGCGCAATTTTTACGATTGAGTGAGCTGGAGTTCAAATATTCGAATTGTTTTCAGAGAGATGTTCTTCACGAATCAGTTCAAGCTGGAGGCGTGCGCGATGGACGGATCGAGGAGGAGAACGCTCATTGACACACACACCCACCAGGTGTCCGGCATCGTTGGTGAGTAGATTGCGTAGTGATGACGCAATATCTGGGGATAACTTTCAACACTGTGCGAAAAGAGCGCGCTTTGAATATGCTTCACAACCAGAATAAGGAATACGATATTATTCAATTACGTTCATGTAGGTCCTCCCTATCCAAGAAAATACAGAAAATAAAGGTGCCCGACATCGTCGGTAAGCACGCTCACAACGTTTCACACGCAGACATCGGCGGGCAAGAGAGCGGAGAGCGGCAGAGAAACTAGTAAACACCAGAGAGCGTGTGAAAGTGGGAGAGCGATAGACATCAGTCTCCCCCCCTATTGTTGTTGTTTGCTGTTCGGCCGCCCCGGATTTGAAAACAATGCACATTTCAAACGCAGATGTCCCTATTTAGGGAGCGATGAAACGGTGTGACGCTACCTAACGATGACATATTTTTTACCACGAAATATACGTAGCTGGCACTGAATCGAAATGTTATTGGGGGTACACAGAGCGCGCATTGCGGATGTGTTTCACTGCCGCAATAACAGCTGCTAACTAATCCAATGACGTTCTCTTTGATACATCATCCTAGCCACAAATCGTGAACGAAACAACCTCGCCTGACGAGCCTCCTAAAAGCGAAATATATTGCCATATTTATTGTTCTTTCTGTGATAATTGCGATTTGCAGTCGACCTCGCTGGCAAACGCGTCTACTGGGTGGACCCGAAGGTGGACCGCGTCGAATCAGTGGACTATGATGGCAATGATAGAAGAATCGTCGCCCAGGGCATGCTCAAGTGAGTCGGGGCTAATCACAAATGTTAATTAATTAATTAGGGCTTGGATTCTACACCGGAAGATCACGTTATTGGCTTTACTCTAACAGCAGCCGTTCATAAAAGTACCCTGAAACTGAGAATGACCGGGCGGGTGTGCAGGATGCACAACGGGCTAAAGTTACTCGAAATAGAGAGAAAACTTAAAATTAGCTTAAATCAATTGACAAGTTCAGTGTTCCTCATCCGTTCGGTCTCGCCCTTTTCGACCAGTACCTCTACTGGACCGACTGGACTCGTCTCGGAGTCACGAGAATTGAAAAGTTCGGCAGCCAGCCCGAGATGATCTGGTAAGGGCAAAAGCTAAAACTCGGTCATTTCATGTAGAGACTATATTTTCCGAAACATTAGCGGCAATTTGAAAATTTGAATGTGCCCAGGACCAACAAGGACAACAACGTGTTCCCGATGGGCATCGCCGCCTTCCACAAGCTCGTACAGCCCGGTTCGTACCTTTCTGTGTTGAAACATAAATAAGAATGTATTAGTCACTGATAGCCGTTGGCTAGAGTATATCACAGTAGGTAGTCTTTGCTAGAATAGGGCAATCCATAAATATAAGTGTTTCCCTTTTATTAACTGGATAAAGACATATTTGGAGACGATAAAACGCTGCCAAGTACAACTCTGGCGGAATAAGGAATTGAATTGATCTTTGATCTCTGCTCAGGTCCCGATCAGTCCAAGTGTCTCGCGATGAACATCGACAATCCGTGCGCCTCCGCCGATTGCCAGGTACGTATCTTTCTATCTCTTCATTTTTGACATTTGCGTAATAAACAGAACACTATTTAACCCACATTGTGCACAGTGCTACGGTCTGGTCTCTGGTTTCACAACTCTCTAGATTGATTAGCTATTTCTCACTCTCCCTATACCATCTTTATTGTGATATGTATACCATATTTTGGCAAGCAAGCGTTCCTTTCAGTTATGTTTTGTTCTGCATTATTGATTAATTAGATAAGGAATTAATTGTTTTTCCTTCCAGGGCATGTGCCTCCTGTCCAAGGACGCGGGCGGCTTCGGCGTCGGCTACAAATGCGCCTGTCCCATCGGACAGAAGCTCATCGACGGCAAGCGATGCGAGGAGGCCACTGATTATCTCGTATTCTCTAGCAATAAGGTGCGTAGTTTGTGGTTTGTAGTTTGTCTTTTAGAGGTAAGAAAGTGTAGCTTGTCTTCTCCAGCGAAAAAGAGTTTAGAGTTTGTAGCCTGTGGTTTGGCAAAGGATAGAAAGCAATTTTGGGAGAACGGGTTGCGTTTCACAGTTGATTCATAGCAGAGGTGCGCGGTTCGGCGTAATATACTCGAGCTATTTGGGGCAAAAAGAAAACCTGAAATCCACCAATAATGTCTAAAAATTGCTTAGTCGGATTTAAATTTTAAAAACAGTTTTGTTGTTTTTTAGATTGGCGCTTGTAGTTTGCCCAAAGATAGAATAGCCATTTCGGGAGAATGGGTTAAGTTTCGCTGTCGGTACATATCGTAGGCGCATGTATCAGCGCATTGGAAGATTGATGTACTTTTCGGAATATTCAACATCTATAATATTACACGGAAACAATCTAAATAAAATTAAATAAAACAAATCTGAAACTCTTTATGCTATCAGGTGGTCCGCGGTATCTTCCCCGATATCGTGCAGCCGGCGCTCGCCGAGGCCGTCCTGCCCATCTCGCCAGTGTCCCAACGCCGCATCGGCATGTACTTCGAGGTAAAAATTCAAATATTCAAACTCCCGGCATTTTTTTTACAATTTACGGGCGCTGTAGAAAAATGGCGCATTTTTGGGGAGATTTTTTGGCGGTAAATTCAAATTCCAATTATCAGGTCGAATGCGATGTGCACGGCGGCAGCTTCTTCTACGCCGACATCATGGACAACACCGTCTACCGGTTCGTGATTGATTGCTCTAGAAAACATAGACATGTTCATACAGTTAGACCTAATATTTGGTCTTTATGACCGATTCCGGAAGTATGGCTTCGTAGCTTTAGATCATGGCCTACATTGTGCTCTATCTCTTTCGAGATTAGGGTTAATACTTATAATTTATCTACGCTAGAGGCGCAAAAGTTTTTGAGATCTGAGAGTCCCTGACTATTCACCAAACCGAGGTGCATTATGCAGTTAATCAATATGATTGTAATTTGATCTTTGATCTCTCATCAGAATCAAGCCTGACGGCGAGGGCTCCGCTCCCGTGCTCGTCACTCACAACGACGGCCTCGTCTCGATGTCTTTCGACTGGGTATCCAAGCAGCTCTTCTACGTCGACAACATCAGAAACAGTCTCGAGGTTAGAACAATCACTTTTTTGCACTGTGTGCGCGTAGGCGCCTTTTCCGAAAACACACCATTCACCGTATTTGAGATTAGAAGTGAGCTTAGGAACAGTCTCGAGGTGAAACAGTGGCTTTTTTGCTCTGCGTGCGCGTCGGCGCCTTTTCCGAAAATACACCATTATCATTTTTTTAGAATTTTGAGGAAACATAGTATGGATGAGGTTTTAAGTTGTGTTTCAAAGACGAGTTGAATAGTCAAGGCTGCTTGCCAATTCGATCGATTCCAGCGCCTCATTCCAACACAATATAATAATTTGAAAACTAAATTTATTATTAATTAATTAAATTTTTAAATTAATTACAGGTGGTCAAGATCGCCGACACTGGTCTCGTGCATCCCGATCAGCTGGTCCACCGTAAACTACTCTCCGGTCTCAACGACCCTGTGTCCGTCGTCGTCCATCCATGGAAGGTATAAGGCTGTTAAGAAAGTTTCGCTCGTTTTTCCAGCCAGCATATTTTGACTAATATCTCTGGACGCGGAGCTCGGATTAGTTCATGCTTAGGCGCATTTTGAAGGTTCATCATTCCTCTATTTCTCGCACACTTTGTGGTAGCCATCGATTAATAACATCAATTCTATTGGTCGCTTAATTACGCATTGTGGGTATTGAACGGTCCCTAGATTTTGAGCTGCTATTACAAAAGTAGGGTAGAGAGATCTACTAGCTGTGTAATATTACAAAGTATATTAATAGGTATATCTACTACGCCCTATGTCACATTTACACCACTTGGTGCAAAGCCTGGCAGGGACCGAAAATTTACATTGAGGGTAATCGCGTACGATCAAAATCTCGATTCCAGATGTTACTCAGGGCTTCGAAAATGAAATGAGCTGGTATTATGTTCAAATATAGTGCACGTACACAACTTTCAATTGATATTAATAGCAACTTCATTGCATCATTCGAAGCAGAAAAATATTGCTATAAACTATACCACCCCTTTTTTGTTATCGAAATTGACATGTTGGCGAATATTTCTACGTTCTTCCACGATGAAATTCAAATATCTCATGATTATTCTGGAGAGTAACCATAGTCAAAAAGTTCCTATTAGCTACATGTCTCGAACTCTCCTGGATTTCCAGATCATTGGAGAGTAATGAAATCGTGAATATGTTTTTTTCTGAATCTGGTATCCTACCCTTTGCCCTGATTCGAGCCAAATTGACGGGAAGAAGAGATGGGAGTGAGCGCTCGAATATGTTTCAGCGATTGCTGTTATTTTCAGTTACCCAATATTAATAATCTCGTTGGCGAACCTAATCCATACAACAAAAACAAATAGCTGTATAATACGATTCATAAATTATCTAGCGGTACGAGTAAGATAACGAGAGGCAAACTCCTTCTTCCTCAGGGTTGGCTGTTCTACGCGGAGGCGCATCGGCCGGCGCGCATCACGCGCTGCAGCATCGACGGCAGCAACTGCGTCGTCATCCGCAACTCCACCATCGGAAGGTATTTGAATCTCCCGCCAAAAAACATAGAAAAAATGCACTGCGCACTTTTGCACTGCGTGCGGACCGCCGCCTTTTCCGAAATCGCACCATGGTCTACACCATAAACCTCTGCAGACCCTCCGAGCTGGCCATCGACTTCGCCGAGAACCGTATTTGCTTCGGAGATACACTGCTCAAGGTAGGTAGAGAAGTTGACTTGACGAACGATAATTCGAACATACCGTAATCTTTTGTTCATTTCAGTCAATCTCCTGCATGGATTTCAACGGTGAGAAGCTCGCGCAGATCCCGATTGAGGTAAGCGAAACTACATTTCGAAATCATTCATATTCCCACTGTGTGGGCTCGGTCGACCTTTCCCAAACAACGCCACGAGTTCAGGTGCCGCCCATCCCCGTCGCCATCACGCTCATGGGCGAGGACCTCTATTACGTCCACCAGCGACCCTACTCGATCCGCAAGGTACTGTAGCAATACATCGAAGATCTATCGACAACTGATTATTTACAGGTGAACAAGAAGTCGGGCGGCTCACCAAAGATCATCCGCTCCTTCACCGGCGAGGACCGCTCCATCTTCTCGCTCAAGGGTGCGGTAGTTCTGGCATTTCCATGAATTGCGTGTATTCGATTCTGTCTTTTCCCAAATCCGCGAAAATCTGCGCCTTTTTGCATTGCGTGTGCTCATTCTGCTCTTTCCTACAGCCTGCACCGCGGGCAACCAGCCCGTGCCCGACCCCTCCTCCGACCACCCCTGCCACTCTTCCGACTGCTCGCAGCTGTGCTTTGCCGTGCCCAAGGTAAATCAATGAATCGATAACGAATAATCGATAGATCAATAATTACCCTGATTCGCAGGGCGAAGGCTCCTCGGACCAGTCTCTGATGAAGAAGTGCGCTTGCCGAACTGGTGAGCGGGATCTTTGATCTTTGTAGTTTGAACTTCCGGATTTCCTAGTGTGATCTTTGACGAGCAACTAATGTTCTTTGTAGTTTGATCTCTGATCTTTACAGGTTTCAAGCTGAACCCGGAGAACGAACACACGTGCATGCGCGATCCCAGCGAGCAGGTTGGCAATGGATTATGATCTTTGATCTATATTTTTTATGAATGGCTTTCTGCGTAGCTGCAGAATTTTTTTCTTTTGTATTTTTTTGTAACCAATAACACGGGCGGCGAGAAGTGCAAATAAAAGCGTACGCTCCATTTTGAGTTGCGCGTGAAACATAGGATCGCCTTCTCTGTCCGCTCTCCGTAATACTTGCAGTATCTCAGTTTCGCTAAGCGGAATCGAGGCTGCGCCTAGTTTAAAGTTGATATTTGTTTTTTTGTAGTTTGATCTCTAATCTCTTTTTTTTCAGGACGAGGTCATGTGCTCCAACAACTCTACGCAGTTCCCCTGCAAGAATGGCCGCTGCATTCCCAACGAGTGGAAGGTTAATCTTTTTTAAAATCAATAAATCAATTTTTGATTTACAAAATCAATCAATACATTCAGTGCGACGGCGAAGACGACTGCCTGGACGGCTCGGACGAGGTGGACGCCTCGGGCAAGAAGTGCTACGAGGAGGTTCGCTAATATTTGAACTTTTGAATTCGCGCCATCTTTGTGCGAAAATTAAACTTCGATAGGAAAACATTGAATTTTTGTGAGTTGTACTTTGTAGCTTGATATTTGATCTTTCGATCTTGCAGAAGCCCTGCCCGGACAACACGATTCGCTGCATGAACACGAAGAAGGTGAGTGAGTGTGGTGAGAGACCACGCTGTTTTAAGAGAGTGTACCGCTCCTCCAGACGACGAAAGCGGGCGAGAGAGCGTGCGAAAGCGAGAGAGTCGGCGGCTATTTTTCAATTTCGTGTGGAAAATTTTCGTCCGGTTGCAGTGCATCCCCGCGCAGTACGGCTGCGACGGCGACAACGACTGCGGAGACTACTCGGACGAGGACGCCAAGGTTTGTAGTTTGATCTTTTGGTTTTGTAGCTTGATGTTTGTAGTTTGATCTTTGATCTTTGTAGTACTGCAAGGAGGGCTCGACGCCCACGTGCGGCGCCAAGAAGTTCCAGTGCGACAACCATCGCTGCATCCCCGAACAGGTTCGCGCATGGATTAATATTTATGTATTTATTTCAAATTAAATAATTTAAATAGCTATATTCAATAAAGGTAGATCAATATTTATTGAATGTGCATTTCAACACGAATAATTTCGTCAAACTGCTAAGAGCACACTTCCAACCTTAATGTGCGGGATTTGAAACACATCCTTTCTTTTTTTTTGCTTTTTTTTCTTTTGCTCGCCTCTTTCGCACTCGATCATACAGAATTTTTCGCGTAGTTTTTTTGCAGCGTGAAATCTGGTCTGTCCGTTAGATTGCTGTAGTCTGGTCCTAGCTTTTTGTTGTTTGATCTTTGATCTTTATCTCTATTTTTAGTGGAAATGCGATTCGGACAACGACTGCGGCGACGGCTCCGACGAGAAGCTCGAGGTGTGCTCGAACGCTACCTGCGCCGCCAATCAGGTTTGTAATCTGATCTTTGATCGCTCTCTCTAGGTTGAACTTTGATATTTGGCTAATGATCTCTCGATAGATCTGGAAATAGTCAAACATTTGATCCACGTTGGTATTTCTTGAACAGATGGGCTAATGTAATTTTGTAGTTTGTTGCTTGATTATTGCAGTCTGATCTTTGATCTTTGCAGTTCTCCTGCGCCAACGGCCGCTGCGTGCCCATCTACTGGCTGTGCGACGGCGACAACGACTGCTACGACGGCACGGACGAGGATAAGGTATACGGTAGCGCTTGAAGCGTTTAAATTCGCGCCCCTTTTTGCTAAAATCTCGTCTAGTGATAGAATCACTTCATTTTCAAATATTCGATTTTGACAGCTTCTAAAAGGGTCGTCGCGTTCTGGAGATATGCTTCACTGACTCGTAAAAGTTATGTATTTCCGGCGGCACTTCAATGTTTCCTTAGAATGGATGTAGTGCAAAAACCAACAGTGCCGCAGTTTTCGCCTATTTTCTGGCGGGAAATTCAAGTTTGAATTCAGGAGCGCTGCCCCTCGGTGCAGTGCCGCGCGGACCAGTTCCGCTGCGCCGACGGCCGCCAGTGCATCTCGCTCAGAAACCACTGCGACGGACAGGTGAGGGGGCTGGAGTTTGATCTTTTATCTCTGTAGTTTGTAGTCTGGAAGTATATCTCTATTGAAAGCGGTTGTGCACTTGGCTCTATGGTCTACCGAGCAGAAATATCTGTTGATAGTTTCTTTACTTGTCAAATTCACAATGTTGGCGGTGATTTTTTAAAAGTTTAATAGTTGATCTCTCCCCAATTTCAGAACGACTGCAACGACGGCTCAGACGAGGACGCGTGCGTCGTCAATGTGAGTCCTTACCGTAATCCTCAATCGATAATCGGAAAATCAATAAACCTTACCGTAGAAACTCCCCATTCCAGACGGGAATCTGCTCCTCGGACCAGTTCCAGTGCGTCTCCTCCGGCATCTGCATCCCCAAGCAGTGGAAGTGCGACGGGCAAAAGGTCATTTAAAATTTTCAAATTCCCGCACAAAAATCAGTGTGATGCAAAAATGTCGTGATTTTCAATTTCTGCAATGTTCGGGCGGGAAAGGATTAAATTTGAATTGTGTTCAGGATTGCGATGACGGTTCAGACGAGCCGAACTCGGGCTGCGCCATCAATCAGTGCAAGCCGGACCACTTCAAGTGCAAGAACAACCGCTGCGTGCTCAATGTGAGTAATGACTAAGCGCAGTTTTTTCGATCTCCATAAAAGGGGTCCGGACACATGATTCCAAACCTACAGACCAGGGTTAGAGCGAGAGAGTGTGCAGAACTGAGAGAGTCCCTCTCGATTTCACACGCTCTCTCACTCCACAGCCCTTTCTGTAAGGTTGAACGGCCTGTGGAATGATGTGCGGAGCAAGAGAGCGTGTAGAAATGAGAGAGGCTCTCTCACTTTTGCACAAGCTCTCACCCTGACTTTTATGTAGGCTTGGAACAATATTATGATGAAATTGCAGCCGAAGTGTAAAAATGACCGGATTTTCAATTTCGCACATTTATTGGCGCCAAATTCAAATATTTGCATTGTTCAGTCATGGCTGTGCGACGGCGAGAACGACTGCGGCGACGGGTCGGACGAGAGCGAGGCCGCGGGCTGCAAGGCCGCCCAAGTCAACCTCTGCCCCTTCGACCACGTCAGTGAACTTTGATCTTTGATCCTTACCGAAGTAGTTACGCAATTTTTTTTGTAACAGTATCCTGGTTAATCCAGATGTGTTTCAACGATGAGCGAAAGTAATCTTGATTTAGTGGCGTTTCAATTCTTTGCTAGTTTTCGAGGTGTAAATCAACAGTTTCTATATTTACAAGTACTTTTACAAGTACCATGCCAATCTTTGAAAAAAATTCCAAAATGTTTGAATTTTCAGTGGCAATGTCAACACTCGGAAGTGTGCATTCCCATCCATCAACTCTGCGACGGCAAGGAACACTGCCCCGGAGGATCGGACGAGGGCGGACGGTGGGTTTTATTATTATTACTCTTATTATTAGCATTATTATATTACATTATATCATTTTTGTACGGTATTTAACACAGCGTTGCTCACTTTACTTGCTATAAAAGGATCGTCATACTAGTTCGGCTAGGGGTGGAAGTAGGTTTCAGACCCTACACATTTTGATTAGTTAGTCAGTGAGTACAATTTCACGTAGATAATTTCGACAATTTATAAAATATATAATTATTAATAGATGCACACGGGATCTCTGCGCGGCTGACCGTGCCGGCTGCCAGTTCAAGTGCCACAACTCGCCCGAAGGCCCCGTGTGCACCTGCCCCTTCGGAGAACAGGTACGGCAGATTACAGTAGTATGTTATTGTGGAGGTACGGTAGATTACCGTAGACTGGTACGGTATGGGTACTGTAGATTATGGTGGTACTGTATGGTGGTACGGCGTACTGTAGCAATTCTAAGGGCTTTAGAGTTTTTTGAAAATTAAATTTTAAGAGAAAAATTATATTTCAAAATTGAATTGTGCAGTGAGAGATCTAGTTGTGTTTCACAACTTTCATTTCCGTGTGTGCCAAGTATTTACTCTCAATGTTGCGTTCGAATCGTTATATAAAATTTGGCATAAAACATATACGAAGTGGACCAATGGAGTTTCTGTTCCGCTCTATTTGCTTCAATTTTCACTCCTTTGTTTAATTAATCTTTGATCTCTCAGATCGCCAACAAGACGCGCTGCGAGCCGCTCAACGAGTGCCTCGATGCCCGCACCTGTTCTCAGAAGTGAGCAGTTGATCTTTGATCTTTTTTTCTATCAATTAATGTCTGTCTATATCAATTCATCAATATCAACTAATACTGTCTAAAACACCTCATCTTCTAGAGACTACTACTACTTTACTGCATCTTCCTTTGATTTTGGTGCAAATAGTAGATTGATTTCTCCGTTATGTAGTTTGATCTTTGATCTCTGCAGATGCGTTGACGAGAAGCACGGCTTCACGTGCCTGTGCGACCCCGGCTACCAGCTGGACAAGGACGACAAGCGCACGTGCAAGGTGAGCAGAGTATGTTCGACTCAATCTTTGGTCTTTGTAGTTAGATCATTAGTCTCTGTAGTTCAGTCTTTGATCATGTGTAGTCTGATGTTGTTAGTTTGATAATTGCTCTTCGTAGTTTGCTGCTTGTAGTTTGATTTTTAGTCTTTGTAGTTTGAGTTTTAACAATTCCATCAGGTGGCCGACGACCGCAAGGACATGCGCATCTACGTCTCCAACAGGAACAGGTGCGTACTTTGTTGTTTGATCTTTGACCAGTGATTCAGTAATTGAACATAGTTTGATCTACGTGGTTTCATCGTTGACCTCTCTCTTTTCCAGAATCTACTGGTCGGACTCGAAGCTGGAGAACTGGCGCACGTTCGCTGCGCCCGTTGAGAACGCCATCGCAATCGCGTGGGACTCGGTGACGGATCGAATTTACTGGTGAGTGTGACCTACAGTAACCACCAGCTAGCTGGGAATGACCATACATGCACTTAAACGAAAATATGGTAAGGAAGCTCTCTATGAGAGGCTTTCGGTGATGTACAGTAATTTTTTTCAATTGTTTGATTGATGTCGTAGCATTGTGTTTGTCGGAGAACTTGTGCTTACCAATGACAGCTGAAACACATCACGGCTCAATCTCGGATTTTTGTCCCAGTGTCCTCGGAACATTTAGTAATAACTGATGGCTAATCAATGTTATATTTTTTTTAAATTTTAATCTAATTAATTCAAGGTCTGATATTCGCGAGAAGAAGATCTTCTCCGCCTCACAAAACGGCACCAACGTCACCGTTTTTGTCGGCGAGGGACTCGACATAACAGAGGTATTTTTTAGTCTTTTATCCGAAAATCTAAGTGATAACTATCTTTTCTTCTTACACTTAGCTATGCATTTTCATGCAGGGTCTTTACTATAAAACACAAAATACGAATACATCATTACATAAATATTTTTTAAAGATCTTTTGTGAATGTATTTTATTTTTCTACAGGGCATCGCTCTCGACTGGGTGGGCCGCAATCTCTACTGGGTCGACTCCGCTCTCAATACTATCGAGGTAAGAACTGATGTTTGATCCCTTCAGACAATTCTCTACTACTTCTCGTATTTTTCGTGTCTAATTCTCTTATACTTTCGACTAGTTATCGTATGCTTTCAACACACGGTCCATAACAGTTTCATTTTCATATATGTACTATATATACTGTTCTTCCTCCTCTTTGTTGTCCTCTGATTTTCATCTCTCTCCTTCTCAGGTCGCCTCACTCGACGTGCCCGGCGCCCGTACCGTCCTGCTTCATGAGAATGTCGATCAGCCTCGAGGAATCGCTGTTGACCCCCGCAAGGGACTCCTCTTCTGGACGGACTGGGGACAGGTGTGGTCTTAAATTTGAGGAACATAGCTTCTTAAGATCTTAGGAACATAGGAGTTAGCTTAATTGTGCGCAAATACGAAATTCATTTTTCATACCGTTTCGTCCATCGGGCTGTGCTTCTCGACGGATTGAGGAATAATTAGGAAGAAAATAAGATTTTAGTCGTCTTCTTTCGTGATTGTTTACTCTCCTCCACCGACGCGCTAAAGTTCAGAGTTTTAATGAGAAATCTGGATTTTATTAGTAAAATATTACTCAATTTAGAACCCTCGCATCGAGCGCGCCAACATGGACGGCTCTAATCGAATGACCATCGTGAACACGAAGATCTACTGGCCGAACACTATCGCCCTCGACCTGACCACCGATCGGTTTGTATTTTGATCTTTGTACTTTGGTATACAAATGATGCTATCTGCTACTGACAATGAGTTATAATATTTATTCTATGAAGAAGGACGAAAACTCGCAATCAAGAAGGATTCGCATCTTGGTCGTCACTGTTTGCTGAAACTTATCGTGATTGACAAGCAAGTCGGTGTTTTATTTCAGTGTCTACTTTGCCGACTCTAAGCTGGACTACATCGACTTCTGCAATTACGACGGAACCGGTGAGAATATGATACTTGTCGTTTACCTTAGTCCCTAAGCATTATGCCTTAAACAACTCCTTAAGCACGCACGAATGATCTTTGATCGCTGCTCCTTTCAGGACGAGTCCAAGTCATCTCCTCGCAGAAGTTCGTTCAGCACCCGCACGCACTTGCCATCTTCGAGGACTCCATGTACTACAGGTACGAGAGATTGCGTCATCATTAGGCAATATGTATTATTTTTAAAGTAGTATATCGATAAGGCGATAGATGAGGCAAGAAAGTTATATAAGGGATAATGGATAGTTTTATAAATATTTAAATTGAAACAAATAATATATTGCAGTGATCGTCGGCTGCAGCGGCTGCAGGTCTACCCCAAGTACCCGAACGGCACGCTTGGCACCTACCCCACCCACACCTTCTCCAAGGTATGGCTTATTTCGTAGACCAACCATTATCACTGATTTTGAAAACGTTACGATTGTTTTGCTCGTCATGTTTGGGCAACGTGGAGACAGTACAATTCTTATGTACGCATTCAGGTTAGAGATGTGCAGTTTCTTCTCTGTTCTTTTTGTAGTTTGATCTTTAACCTCTCAGGCACTCGGCGTCGCAGCCATTCACAAGGCCCTCCAACCCGCCGTGCCCGACTCCCCTTGCGCCTCCCACCCCTGCACCCATCTCTGTCTGCTCTCTCCTGGAAATGTAAGAACTATTCAAATATTTCAAATTGCCGCCGCCAAAAACGCAGGTGAAAATTTTCCACGCAAAGTTTTCATTTGGCGAATATTCGTTATCGATTGGCTAGTGATGACGTAATCTGTTTCAGCCCGGTTTCGCGTGCGCCTGCCCGCTCGGCAAGCGCCTCGCCGACAACAAGAGGTATGGTAGGAGAATGGGGACAATCGAGAAATAGCTTTATATATTATGCGGAAACCGGTTGAGTTTCAGACATGATATTTCATCGATTGCACGCAGTGCGCATCATTGAATCCTCGGAATCAGTTAATGAACTAATGAATTAACACAAATTTTTTAAAATTAATTACAATAATTATTATTAAGATCGTGCGTCGATGAGGACAAGCCGTTCCTGCTGCTCGTCCAGAAGAACAACGTCTTCGGCGTGCAGATGGACGCTCCTAAGGTTGATCTTTGCACTTTGACTTTCCCGTGTCTGAACCCCATAGTCTCCAGAATAAACTTTGAAAGGTAACTATACAACTACCCGCATAAGAGGGAAATTACACCCCCACACTCTTCATTCCCCGCGATCTCTCTTCAAAAAAGCGGTAAATTTCCCTGTTACCCGGGGAATTGTTTAGTCACCTTTCCAAGTCTACTCCAGAACAACATCGTTGCTGTGGGCTTCGTGGAACGGATTGCTGCCTTTATGAAGTTTGGGCAAGTTTCGTAGTTTGATCTTTGATCTCTCAGAACACGACTCCCCATCTCGCCGGACTCGTGCCGATGGCAGGCCTGCAGAACGCCTATGATGCCGCCTTCGACGCTGCCGCACAGGAGGTGCGTACTGTAGTTTGCTGACTTTATTGATTTGATTTTTGCTGTACTGTTCGTTATCGTAGAGCTCTAGCTCAAACAATTTAAAACCCTTGAAGAATTCCAAAAATATTTTGCACTCAGTTATTTCACGCGGCGTTCGATTTCAAAACCGGGTATTTGTAGCGCATGTTTGTGGAGCTCCATCACATACCGCTCACATTATACGAAACATACAGATCGGGGTTAGAACGGGAGAGTGTGCAACAGTGAGAGAGTCCCTCTCGATTTCACACGCACTCTCACTGCAAATGCCGTTTTTAAGGCCGACCGGTGTGGGTGCAATGATGTGGGTTGTCGCTTAATCTCTGCTCTCAGATGTTCGTGCTCGAGCATCCTGCGAAGGCGCGGTCGCTCGCCTCCCCGAACACTGACGCGTCCGTCTACCGCTGCCCCAATGGAGGCGCGAACAGAACTCTCGTTGTGAGAAACATGGTGAGAGCTATGTTTTAAAGTATTTTATTCACCCGCGAAGGGCACGACGGCTAGTAAAGACACGACCAATAAAACGTTAATTCCATAATATTTTTACCAAGTTCTGCATGTAGCTACTGTATTATACATAAAATAATTATGTATTTATTGATTGAAATGTCCAGGTGGCCGAGGACCCGTACGCGCTCGCCTTCGACTGGAACGCCCGCAATCTCTACATCGCCAACAAGATCTCGCAGACGATCGAAGTTGTGCGAACGACCGGAACCGCCGTGAGTCTTTGTAGCTTGATTTTTGATCTTTGTAATTTACTCGCTGGTATCGGTAGTTTTGTACGATAAGTGATTCAAACTCATTGTGGTTTATTTGTTGATTTCGTGTTTCAACACAACGGCTAAATTGCAAGTGGACAGCACGCGCCGCATTTATGTTTCACAACTATCATATAGCTGTTTTACAACTGCAACATTTGATCAGTTCCAATAAAGTGGACTATGGCAAAAATAATAATAAAAATTAATGAATTTTACCAATACGCTCCCCCAATATGTGTGTGGTTTGATCTCTAGTCTGATCTCTGCTCTCTTCCAGTACCGCGCCGTCATTCTCAAGAACGATCAAACACCGACGGCCGTCGTGACGCCCGTATCCATCGCAGTTGGTGAGTGACAATTCCCAACCTCCGAAAAGGGGTTAGGAGCGAGAGAACGTGTAAAAGTGAGAGAGTCCATTTCGTTTTCAAATTCTCTCTAACTCGGAAGCCCTTTCTCTTTTGTTGACCGGAATGTGGAATGATGTATGGTGACTAGGGTGCACCATGGTGCCTCACTATGGGGCAATAATAATTATAATATAAGTTTATAGTAAGAATCAAGAAATTGTACCAAGAAAAGGGAAAACTCCAGAAAGATGTCAATCGAGGTATAGAGCGTGTGATAGTGAGAGAGAGAGGGAGAGAAAGAGAGAGAAGAAAAAGTCCCTCTCGACCTCACACGATCGTTCGCCCCCTGACCCCTTTCTGGAGGTGTGGGATCAGTGGCCTCTGGTGATTGCGAACTGGCACTTCCGGTTTTTTTAATTTCGTAAAATTCAGATGCCGACAAGGGCGTGCTCTTCTGGCTGGACAGAGGCGGCGGAGCGAGCGACGTGAAGGTGAGTATTGCATTACACAGCCAATATCACTCGTCCAAAATTATGACACATTCCGTAGCTAGAAATAGGGAAAACGCGTCCAGTCCCACAACAAATAGAAAATTAACGTGACACATGATTACAAACATACAGACCAGGGTTAGAACGAGGGAGTGTGCAAAAGTAAGAGGGTCTCTCTCGATTTCACACACTCTCTCACTCCAAAGGCCTTTCTGTAAGGTTGACCGGTCTGTGGAATGATGTGGTGAGCGAGCAAGATACGACAACGAAAGGGGAATACACGCGGTCGTAGACTTTCGGTTTCACCAGTCACGTATCAGCGCCGCCGATCATAAGCCGCCGATTTGGAAGGGTTGGCTGGTAGAAAAACAAGAAAAAAACTTTCAAAAATTGTGCTATACGTGATGCTAGAGCGAGTGTTGAGTTGAAAGTAAACGATGATTACCTAGCCATGACGAAATCTCTCTTTCCAGGTCGCCAAGTCAAATCTGGACGGCTCAAATCCGTTGGTGATCGCGTCGAATGATCTGGCCGAACTGGACCACATCGCCCTCGACACCACCAACTCGCGAGTGTACTTCTCCGAAGCAAAGGCCGGAAGGGTGAGTTCCTATCGAAATCAGAAATATTTAAAAAAAAACTACTTTGAAATTAAGTGATTCTATAATAAGTGCTCATATCGTTCGTAATGAGTGTTGGGCGCGTAATTGTTACAGTATTGTAAGAACGGCTCGATATTATATAACTTATTGTTTTAAAAATTCTATTCGCCTAGTTGTGTTTCATGATTGTCTCATTAACAATTGGCTTCTTCTTTCCTCAATAAGAGAGGAAGTTCTTATCGTTAGCAAAATTTTCCCACTGACCATATTTATTCCATAAGTAGATATAATATTATTATTTATCTTTGCCAGATTTCCTCGATCACTTACGACGGCCAGGACAGGCACTACATCCTCAACGACGCCGGCAAGCAGCCAAGAGTGAGCATTTGATCTTTGAAGCTTGTAGTCTGATCTTCGGTAACACATTCTTTCTATGTTTGACGTCTGCATCTTCACCCATTTAGCCCGATGTTAGTGATCGAATTCTGATTTCTAATCTTTGTAGTTTGATTTTTGATCTCTGATCTCGTGCAGGGTCTGGCGTTCTTCTCCGACCGCCTCTTCTACGCCGACTCCGCCTTCGACTCGATCGACGTCGCCACGATTATCGGTTGGTCTTTGATCTTTCGGAATTGCACTTTGATGTTTTCTCTCTGACGTCACGTGAGGCACATACTTCAAATGAACAGAGTGATAACAAGCATTCGTATTAATTACGACAGCAACGCTGACAGAGGACGAGAAATTTGTGGAAACGAGTAGAGTTTGAAATTCGGGTAAATAATTGGATTAGCACTCATCATTTCGCACACGCTCTACACCGGTCTATGGGTGAGAGAGTGTGCTAAATGAAGAGAGCCAAATCAATTATTTACCCGAATTTCAAACTCTAGAAACGAGGAAGCGCTAAATAATCGATCCATCCCCACTGCGATTCACTCATGTTTTTGGTGTGATAAATGATTGATTGATTGATTCGATCGATTTCCTCCTCTTCAGGTGACGGTCAGCCTCCCCCCTTCGAGCACTTCAAGAAGGACGTCGAGAACCTCGTCAACATCAAGGTCGTCCAACCGCGCGCATGTAAGAATATTTGAATTATTTGAATTCCCGCGCACAAATCCAAATGCCACTTAAAATCAGACTTTTTTGCACAGCGAAAAATTGTTGTGATAAGTGGCGGGAATCGGTGTAATTCGAATCTTTTCAGCGGCCGCGACTCATCCGTGCCGCGTCGCAAACGGCAACTGCGACCACCTGTGCATCCCCAAGCAGTTCCAGCAGCACTCGTGCATGTGCGCTTCAGGTGAGTGGCCAAAGATCAAAGATCTAACTACAGTATAATTAAATTAAACTACAAAACCCCGAAGAAGAGGGAGAGAGTGTGTAAGTCAATCGATAGCAAAAAAACAATCAATAATCTTCAGGCTACCAGTCGGACGGCGTCACCGGCTGCAAGCTGTTCGACGCCAACTTCCTCGTCGTCGCGACGAAGAACAAGGTCGTCGGCATACCGTAAGTCGATTCAAATTTCCCCTCTTCCCGCGCAATTTCCGACAAACTCGAAAAAGTGGTGAAAATTGCACTACGGCGAAAATCATTGTTGCAATTTGGCGCTAATTTCAAAATTTGAATCCATTCGCAGGCTCGACGAGAACCAGAACGGCGTCGCGATGCAGACGATCACCGGCCTCGCCATCACCAGCATCGATTTCGAGGTGCGTGGTTCTCCAGAAAGGTGTCTAAAGAGAGTGTCTATCTGGCTTTCACACACACCCGACCCCTTTCTGGAAGATAGATTATGCCCCCAGGGAGTGATGGTGAGAACCGGAAATGAACCGGAAGTGGCAATTCGCATTTTAGTACGAATCCAAGACGATCTTCGTCGCGGAGAGCAGCGGTATCAACAAGGGAGTCACTGCGTGAGTCTATTTTAATGATTTTAACCGATTTTTGATATCTAAAATAAATTCAATAATGAAATTTTGCTCTAATTGAGCATGTTGTGCATTTTCTTGCTTTTTTTAAAACGACGATTTTCGATATTGATGTAAGCTCGCGCTACGGGCACATACAAAACTCATGAAACTCAACTGAATGTAAGATATATTTTATCGGTTCATAGATAGATAGAGGTTAGAGACGAATGAGAATCACCGGGAATACGAAAAATTAGAAAACTGAGGTAGATTATTAAAATGAGGTTAATTGGATCTGATGAAAAGACAATGGAGAAAATTGTCGTAGGTCACTTGTTCCTATTCACGTCATCAGGCGTCGCTGGCTTTGATCTGTCTTCCATTTCAATGGAGACGGTGTCATGCCTTCTCTCCTTTCTCGAGAACCAGAAGGCCTTTCTCTTTCTATTGCTGGACTCTCTTCTCTTCCTTTCCTCAGCTTTCTCTAGTCTCTCCTTTTCTTCCAGAGTCTGTAAAGTTATCTATCCATGCCCATCACTCTTATCTGTTATCTTTTCTGTAGTAATGGATTGATCTCTAATCTCTGATGTCTGAAATACCTTTTTCCACACTTCCTTCATATTTGTGAAGTACGTAATCGTCCGATCATTGTCAGCCTTGTTGCTGACGCTGCAAGTCATTGGAAATAACTAATGATCCCGCTAATTGTCCGCTTTTCATTCCAGTGAGAGTGAATTCCGTCTCTCTGCATCTACAGTCCTGTAGACTATAGGGATACTGTGGATGCAGAAAGATACAGGGGCTATACACTCAAACAAAAATTACTTCGCCATGCATGCGAGCTAATGATTAAATTACTTAGTTTCTGCAGAGAGATAGTGTTGAAAGTGTGGAGATTTTAAGTAATTTAATCATTAACTCGCATGCATGGCGAAGTAGTTTTTTCTCTGTGTGTATTCGCTATTTTGTCTATCTAAGTAAATCAGTTGCCCGCACCGCCCCTTGACGCATCTGATGTAGATCTCGACGACGACGACGAGAATGAGCGTGTTGTAGACGGAGAGCGAGAAGGACGAGCATGCGGTCGAACGGCGACCACGTCTTGTACAACTGCAAGGCCGTAGTTGACTCTTTTTTATTGCCAAGTTCACAATGGGGGAAACTTCAAAAGTAGTATCCCAGCTCTATTTCATTCTATTGGGATCCCCTTGAATCGGAATGTAGCGTTGCCAATGACTACTGTTAGTGGAGAGCCTCAATATGCACATTAATCCAGTTTACGAGTACTGAGCTTGGAATTAAATTAGTATGCAGTGGAAGGCCACCTTGTGATAGATGATCTGGAGTATGGCGCCGAACAGGGAGAGATTGCCGTCGACGCACTCGATGGGGAGTAGGATCAGAGCCAGCTTGAGGTTCTCCCTCACCTACAATTGGCGGCATTGGGTCGGAGTATCAACTTACGAATTGTGTGCGTGTTTTGGATATGGAAATTAAGGGTTAAATCAGTTAAATTTGCTTTCCGCTTAGATCTTCATACGTTGGTTCAATGTTGAACGCATTTGTTTATAGTTGAGATAATCACGCTTCACCCTAAAGACCACTTGCAGAAGGTTGGCAGCCGCTCCAATGGACGCGTAGAACGCCTGAAATTATGTAATTCATGGAAAATCAATAGACTAAAAATGCAATAAATCGACTCGCTAGAATACTCCCACAAAACTACTTTAATTTGAAAATCTTCCGCGCACTGTCTTATGCGGTGGATGGCCGTTAACATGAGCAAAATCAGTAGGTACCTCTCTAGAGTGCACCTCGCTAAGAATAGAGACGAACCTTGAACATTATGAGGCCGATGAAGAAGGGGCTCTTGCCGAGTTGGCGCACCACGACGCACATTCTGCCGGTGTCAGTGGAAATGTCGGCGAAGGTGTCATTGTGGGCATGTGCGACGTGCGCATGCGGCACTGCTGGACCGGGGAACTCGATCATAGGAAAGGACCCAACGAAATCTTGCTTGCTCAAAAACTGCCCACGAACAATACTTTGTTCTAAAGGGTGTTGGAACAGCTTGACAGCATACGAGTCGATGTGGATGGGAAGTAGTATGAGATTCTGATATGTTTCAAGAAGAATCTCGTAACACTTGACTTTTGGCTTTTCTACTCATGAGTAACGGACAAGAAGACGCATCTTGTTATCTGAAGGGGATTGTGAATTATGCACGCAGTTTGTGTTGAATTACGCGGAAGTAATGTGCAAACTGCAGGAACAAAACCAAAAAAGGCATGAATGGGAAGAAATTGAAGATCATGATTTAGGACATACAGTAGCGGTCAAAAGTCTTCGGACAGTTTTTCTTTTAATTATAACTTTTGAACACGAAGAGCTTTTGATTTGATAATAGTGGGGTCGTAAGTGAAATCCATTGGAGATTGTGATGCCACTATTGAGGTATTGCGAAATCTTTCAGTTATTGCGTAGTAATGACGCAATCAATGCATACTTTTTTGAATGGGCATTATTCTTACATGGAATTTTTTCTGCTCCCCTAACTTTCAGAGTGTTGAGGCATTCCCACGGTCTACCCATAAAAAAATTTTCACGTTGCTGCGGTGCCGCTACTTGGCTGCAGCAAAGCTGCAAAATTGAGGTCGGAAAACCATATCTCGCCTTTTAGACGTAACACAGACCCGAGCATAGTATCAAAATGATCGCCATCATGCCTGCCGATGATCCTGAGAGTATGGTTGCGGTAGGCCACCAATTGCCCTCAGAGCAGGAAAAAGTCACTTTTTCGCATTTTTGTGGTCTGATGAAGGGGAAGTCTATAGGACGTGCTCTAAAGATCTGGCTTGGGCGTGGATTCTGTTGAGAATCTATAGGAGAACCGATTCCTAGCTGCAATAAGCATTTCGATTGGTTTCCTGCCCGCGGCGATCGATTTCCGGAAGGACACTGGTTTGGCCACGCCCATTTTCTGCCAGTTGGCAACGATCAGACTTTTGAGCGTATCTCGGCTCTGAGTTAACGGAGAAGGCTGACAGACCTATCAACGGAATCAGCATGACAAGCTCTATAATCTCCAGCAGAAATTACATCATCATTAGGCAATATTTGGTCATCCTTAGGCAATAATTCAGAAAATGATAAAATATTGCATATTGATGACGTAATTTGCGCTTTAGAGTGGTGAAAAGATCAAATTTATGTTATTTGCACCTCTTCCCTATTTTTCCGTTGACTGAGCGCAAGGAATACACAAAAAAATATAAGTATTGCCTAAGGATGATGAAATATTGCATAGTGATGACGAAATTTAAGATTGATTTTATAAAGCACGTCATGCTGATTCCGTTGATATTTCTGCCAGCCTTCTCCGTTAACTCAGAGCCGAGATACGCTCAAAAGTCTGATCGTTGCCAAATGGCAGAAAATGGGCGTGGCCAAACCAGTGTCCTTCCGGAAATCGATTGCCAATCGAAGGAAACCAATCTAAACGCTTATTGCAGCTAGGAATCGGTTCTCCTATAGATTCTCAACAGAATCCACGCCCAAGCCAGATCTTTAGAGCACGTCCTATAGACTTCCCCTTCATCAGACCACAAAAATGCGAAAAAGTGACTTTTTCCTGCTCTGAGGGCAATTGGTGGCCTACCGCAACCATACTCTCAGGATCATCGGCAGGCATGATGGCGATCATTTTGATACTATGCTCGGGTCTGTGTTACGTCTAAAAGGCGAGATATGGTTTTCCGACCTCAATTTTGCAGCTTTGCTGCAGCCAAGTAGCGGCACCGCAGCAACGTGAAAAATTTTTTATGGGTAGACCGTGGGAATGCCTCAACACTCTGAAAGTTAGGGGAGCAGAAAAAATTCCATGTAAGAATAATGCCCATTCAAAAAAGTATGCATTGATTGCGTCATTACTACGCAATAACTGAAAGATTTCGCAATACCTCAATAGTGGCATCACAATCTCCAATGGATTTCACTTACGACCCCACTATTATCAAATCAAAAGCTCTTCGTGTTCAAAAGTTATAATTAAAAGAAAAAGTGTCCGAAGACTTTTGACCGCTACTGTATATCCAAATGGAAATCCCCTATGCATCAAATCCCGAGAACCATACATTTCTGACACAAGGCAGACACCAGGAATATTGTTTTTTTATTTGTGCCACACTATGATGAATGCAAATATAATTTCGTCCAGTCTTTTAGAAGGCCCAAAAGCTTTGTAGATTCTCAAAATGGTCAATGCCAGATGCCACCGGTAATACGACGCGTTTTCTGAAAAAAAGATACTCTGGGTAATATAATGTTGTTGGAAAACCTTCTTCCCACTCTCCACTCCAGTAGCACGACCAGCATCAGTGGGTACATCATCGGATAAGTGGACAGCTCTAGGAATAACTGTCTGTCGACAGGGCTAGGGTTAATCGCAAACTGAAAAGTTTATGATAACAACATTTTTATGATAAACAGATGTACCTTCGAGTATATAACCTGGCCAGAAGCCGAGAGTAAGGCCATAACGGAATCGGCCAGCTCGATGGGAAAGAGCGTAAGTAGAACGCGCCGATTCTCCGCAAGCTTCAACACACCCTTTCTTACAATGAAAGATTTATCCGCTGATTACCTGATATTTCACAGATAATTTATCCTGTCCTCTTCGTTTCCTGTAGAAGTTCAAATATACGTCCAAGGTGAAGATGAATAGCGAGAGAAAGTTCGATAAGAATATGATTATCATCATCCGCTGAAAAATAAAATGTGTGAATAATACAAATGTTTAAAATTGCTCACTGAGTACCGAGCAGCAATTGGCGCGATTTTCAAATCCGTTAGGGCAACTAATTTCGTGTTGAAAAACAATTTGCCATCGTCAGAAACGTTCAGCATAACGTAGGCGGACGATAAAGTGATCTGGAAATTGACAATCTATTGATATGGCAGTCGTCGCTTTGTATGTATCTTATTAACTCCAACTATCGGATGTCATCCAAACTTACTGCAGTTAGCGCGGAGATTGTGGTCAATGCTCTGTTTGATTGTTTCTCAAACCGGGCGGGGAACAGGGAGGAATAGAGCCTTTCGAACGACAGTGCAACTAAGATATGATGGGAGCTGAAGAATGCTGACATGCCTAAGCCTCTGAAAAAAACGTGAATCAAAACTAAGCACATTTTTTCTAAGACTACAATTTTCTTCTCAAATTTGCCCTCTAGTAAAATATACCTATGGACACAAATCAACAAACCTGGTGAAGATGATTAGTCGAAAATCTAAGAGGGCACAGTCGAAACGTAGTCTTTAAAGTATTTTTTTGTTTGGGACTTTGTTTATTTGTAAAGTAGATGCTTACCGAGCAAGCTCGAAAAGATATATGATGATGTAGCAAAAGCTCAAAGCAATGTTCAAAGCGTAGTAAAAGCGGAACAGAATCTGTGAATTGCCATGCACAAGGAAGCGAACGCCCTGAATTTAGCATATTATCTTTTATAAAGAATATTTATTTACCAGTCTTATCCATTGAATGCAGACCACAACAACTCCCGCAACGCACAGTACAAATTTTAAAAATATTATTAAATTATATTGTACATTTTGCGCGAGAGCAAATGGGATTTCGCACAGCGAATCGTTCATAGAAGTGAAGAAGGAGGATACATACGACTGACTTATGAAGTAGGGATAATGAATGCATGTATAGGCAGATATTGTAGAACTGATTCTTGTGTATCTCTATCATGTTTGTAGCTCACACCTTTTTTCTAACGAGCTTCCCTTCACCCCGTCTCCAGGGAGACTTCTTTCTGTGTATGACGTGACACTTTTCTTCAAATGGAGACATGTCTGTAGTGTCGATTGTATTGTTTCTTGGACAGCCTATAGAAGGGACATTGTCTGCGCACACCAATGCACAATCGCCCGGTTTTCGGAACAAACAACCGAATGAGTAATGATCAGACTCTCCTCACTCAACATGCTCTCTCACCGATCAGACAGCGCGAGAGAGCATGCAGAATAGAGAGGGTCAGACCATTACTCAACCCAATCCATCTGCTGCGCATAGGTTACATTCACCACTCAGTATTCGCACTTCTCTGAGTAATGATGAAGTTTAGTGCATTTCATGCGAAAATATGTTCTTTGCTTTATCGATTCTGCTTCCCCCACAACAATTGAAGATGCGCAAAATGATCAACGTGATCATCTTCTTTAGGGCGGACGACGGCTTTCCTAAACGAACATGGATTACTTTTCAATTCTCATAGGAACATAATTCTACGAAACCATAAGTCTAAGCTGGAGAGCGACGCCTTTCAAAGTCTAATGGTGCGTATATTGTTGATGAGTGGTCGCAAATAGTCTCATCATTCTCCACACTCTCTCGTCCGGTCGGCAGGTGAGAGAGTGTAGGAATGACGAGACCATTTCTGACCCCTCACCGACAAAAAACGCAGCATAAACGCCGCGCTCCGCTGCACTCATTAGACTTCGCAGGCGTCACAGGCTAGCATGAAGACGTGGACTTATTTCCCCGCGAGTAAATAGGATGCAATAGACAACATGCCTTCGTGCAACTTTCCACTCTAGAAATACTGCTAACATCAGGGGATGCAGCATCGGATAGGTTGTCAATTCGAGAAACAGTTGTCTCCCGACAGAACTGGGTTTGACGGATAGCTAAAACAAGGACAACGTTTTTCTAAATGTTATGTTCGAAATGTTTAATTCGCTGACCTTGGTGTAGAGAATCTGCGCAAGAGCGGAAACGAAAGTTAGGAGAGTATCAGTGACCTCTATGGGAAGTAGCGTAAGCAATACTCGACGATTCTCCGCAAACTATAAAATGGTTTTTATCAACAAATGGCTGGAACAAGACAATATTTCACAATTTTCTGACACAAGCGAGAATTTGTCACATCCCACCTGATATTTGACCGATAATTGGCCTCCATCTACTTGTTTTCGGCAGAAATTGAGAAAGAAGTCTAGTGCGAACATGCATAGAGATAGTGCGTTGGACAGCGAGGCAACGAGCATCACCGTCTGCAATCGAATAATTTCGCATTTATTTTATTAAATTTGCTATGCAATAGCTATTATAAATTGTCAGGCGCAAAAAAATAGTTATGAAGTGGTCCACGATGGGTGGTCCCAATTCGTGCCATCTATTTTCGCACTTACCGTATATCCACCTGCGTTTTGGGCTATTTTCAAGTCCATTTTAGCGACTGTGATTTGTTCGAACAACAGATTCCCAAACTCGGTGACATTTGCGAGTACGAAACCCGAGGAAAACAGAATCTGTAAAATGTCATGCTGTTGTTTACTACTTTGTAGGAATTTAACAGGAGTCTTAGACCGAATTCTATTATCCCTGATCTATTTGAAGAAATCTCTTTGAACCATTCCAATCTCGTTAGTGCATATTTGCGCCATAACTACGTTCTGAGCGAATGACAGCTTATTGCAGTATGCATTTGTAGCTCATTAACGATTTACAGAAGCAGTTATTATTCTTAGACGCCACGAAAGAGAACCGCCTCTCAAAATCCGTCTAGAACTCTGCACTCAAAAATAGGCCAAAAAAAGTAACGGTGCATACGAGGGAAATCGACAAAAAGAAAAGACCTTCTACACAAGTCTCATCAGAAGTGTTCATAACAAGAAGGGTTCTTATGAGAAAATAGCACAGTAAAGTATCTCTAGTTAAATACCGACTCTTTTCTGAATGTTTGGTTTCATACCGCAATAAAACCGAGCGAGAAAGCGAGCAGTCGATGGGAATTCCGTTCGAAATGTGCCGGGAAAAAGGAGGAATAGAGTCGTTCGAAGGTCATTATCACGATTACTTGGTGAGCGCTGAGAATGGCCGACACACCGAGTCCACTAGAAAAGGTTGATACAACTTTAACAAATACCGATTCTTCTAGGCAATATTGATACACGCCTAAGGCGCCACGAAAGAGACCTTGAAGAACCGATCTTCTAGCAAGTTCATGTTCATTGTAGTATTAGTACTAACCGGATTAATATAATTGTCCGAAAATCGAAGAGAAAACAGTCGAAGCGCAATCTGAAATGCGTTTGTTGTTTTGGACATTGAAGAGAGAAAAATCACCTGACAAACTCTGTGAGATATAGCACTCCGTAGTCTAATCCGAGAACTATGTTGATTACGTAGTAAAATTGGAAGAGAATTTTGGTGTTTCCGTGAACCAGGAATCGCACGCCCTGAGTTGTATTTTAATTTAGAAATATTCTAAAAATAAAAAAATTCTTACCACTCGCTTGCTTTGCACGCTAACTCCCGCGGCTCCAGCGTAGCAAATTAGGCATTTTACCATAATTAGCGCATTATAGGCGGCATTTTGCGACAGACCTTGGACTGTTTCACAGAGGGAGTCGTTCATTTTATCGTTGGAATGTGCTTGTAACTGTAGTGCCCCGAGTAGGAGAGATACGGGAACGAGTGATATAGACTATAAAGAGAGAACGAGAAAGTGAGAAGACATAGAGTGCGCGAGAAATTATTCTGACCGCACTCTCATTATTTTCTCCCACAGTCTTGAGATTTTGTCATGCATTCTTGAAAGGGACTCGATAGTTCAGTCGGCCAAGTTATCCTCAAATATCGTCTAGTCTCTGTTTAAAAAATAGGTATGGCAAGTTTCGGAACATATAATGTATCGTCTGTGAAACATCTAAAAGTCGCAGAAAATATGTGGTGAAACGGATTACAGGTATTAAAAACATCATTCATTTTTCACACTTTATTACGGTAATTTCTAGAATAACAGTCAAGTATGAGCAAGAATTTTGGTGCCGCTTTGAATGTATGTCAAACTAGTGAACTGGTGTTTGGCGTGTCCAGAAGGTTTGTAGGTTCGCAAAATGATCAATGTCATTTTCCGCTGGGAGGACGACACGTTTCCTGAATTTATGAGCTCATTTTAAAGCAATTTTCGAAAGTGTCGCTTGAAATAGATTGAAAACGATGCTTCCGCGCGAAATCTTGCCAGAAATTGTAACCGTGTGTATGTATGGCGAAAATAACGAGTGCACTCGTTACATTTCAAAAGTCAAATTATAAAGTGAACCTTCTGGCTACTCTAAACTCCAAGAAAACAGCAAGTATGAGAGGATGCGACATCGGCGCTGTTGTTAGCTCAAGAAAAAGCTGTCTGCCCAGTGGGCTAGTGCTGATATCAAGCTGAAAGCGGACTATTTTAGCACCTCTTTGCGTGCAAAAAAAAGAGAAATTTGGGAAAAAAGAAAAATAGAGACCCCACCTTCATGTACACAACATACGCAATAGCGGAGCTAAAGGCCACCAATGTATCGCATATTTCGATAGGAAGTAATGTAAGCAAAACCCGCCGGTTTTCAGCAATCTTAAGAAAATGTTATTGTTATTTTTGAATAATTTCACATCCGGTTTATAGAACAAAAAGGCTAATTCCACATGTAATACCTGATATTTGACTGCTAATCGCTTTTCACCAATGAGCTTCCTGAAGAAGTTCAGATGCACATCCAACATGAACAAGAAGATAGAAAGAAAATTCGACAGCAAAATTACGATAGCCAATCGCTGAAAACATTGTAAATTACAATTAACATTTTGACATATCTAAGATAATAAACGCACACACCGAGTACCTAGCAGCATTTAGTGTAATTTTCATGTTATTTAGCGGCACTTTGAACTCTTTGAATAATTGTCCAGAGTCTGAGCAGCTCGTCATGACGTAGGCCGACGTAAGAATTATCTGTAATGCATTCTTATTAAATGCTAATTTACCGTAGATATTGCAATTTGGTATATAAAAGATATGTAATCCTATTTCTTCATTCGAATTTTAAATTTTACCGTGGATAGAGCGAGAAAAATAGCTAAGTGTCGTTGAGAATTGCGTTCAAAGTGTGCCGGGTAGAGAGAGGAGTAGAGACGCTCGCAAGACATTAGAACTAGTATGTGATGCGCGCTAAAGTAGGAAGAAAGGCCCAGGCCGCTGGAAAATATACCCCCATTTTAACGTAGTATTTTACTTTGAAGTAGTATAATGCTCTCGACTAAATGAAATTCTAAATTCTAAAATACAAAAAAAATCTTACCGAGTAAGAAGAATGACGCGAAAATCGAGCATTACACAGTCAAATCGCAAACTGAAAATATATTGTATCCAGGGTTTTTCAATAAAACATATACCGAACAAATTCCCACATGTAGATTGTACTGAAGGCCAGTGCCACGGACAGGTTCATAGCGTAGAGAAAACGCAGAAATATTTGTGAATTTTTATGAACTAGAAAGCGGGTTCCCTACAAATACAATATAGTAATATGGATAATAAATCATATTTACAGCTTAGTTTTGATTACTATTAAATAGTGCTAATTTCGTTATTGCATAGTGATGACGCAATAATTACCAGTTTCTTCCACTGCACGCACACTACTGCGCCTCCGACAATGCATAACAGAAATTTTGCAAATATTATAACATTATAAGCCACGTTTTGCGACAGAATTGAGATGATTTCGCACTGGGACTCGTTCATGAAAGCGCAGTAGGCTGGTTGTGAGTGGCATGAATAACAATTTACAATCCCAGGTGGAAATCGCGCCCACATCCAGTGTGGAATTGAATAGACTGTAAGAGGATAATTGTGTTGTAGCATAAGGATCGGGGCAGGCTACGCAAGCGCTCCTTTCCTCTATACCGTTTTTGCACTCGACCACCTATTGTGGTTCAACGACATTTTCGAACACTTTTATTTTGACACAGTTCCACAAAGTGGAGAAAATTCGCAGAACACAACTGCTCAGACACCGTCTGATCTTTACCAAGTCAATACGGTCAAACTATCTCTTTCATTTTTCGTCAGAGCGAAACTTATCCACTTCTTCAAGAAGCTGCATTTTTATCTCGCAAATATATTTTGTGTTCATTGCCATATCTTCTGAAGCGTTTTGAAATGATCAATCTCCTTGCCGACGGGTAAAACAATTGTTTTCCTGAAATGGTATCCTTGTGTGGGATAGGGTACTGTAGGCCTACCGCCGTTTTACCCTCCACTCGATTATAATCGCTAGCGCTAGAGGGTACGTCACAGCGAAGGTGGATAATTCAAGGAAGAACTGTCGCTCCAACTGTGTTGGATTAGGTGCCACCTTAATTGCGGCTGTTCAATATTTCTGAACAGAGTACCATCTAATGTATAATCGCCAAGAACTTTAATCTCACATTAACGGATACAATTTCCAAGAGCGTATGTGCTTCTCATTGATCTACTACTACTAATACTCTCTAATGCACGATATTTACCAAGACAAATGTGAGAGGACTACTTGTTATTCCAAGAGATATTGCACCTGAACGTCGTTTGTATGTTGTATGTGACAACATTTATATCAAAACAGACAAAAGTGAACTTACAAATGTTCGGGTGCCATACATGACACATACTTCTATCACCAAGTTCACTTTACCTTTGCATATACTAATTGCGCAAGTGTCGACACGATAGTAAAGAAGGCATCGAAGATTTTGATGGGTAACAGAGTGAGAATTACTCGGCGATTCTCAGAAAACTGTAGATAATTAGCTTAATTACGTAATCACAAATTAGTACGTGCAAAAATTATACATAAACAGAACCTGATATGACACTCCAAGCGACTCGCCCTGCTTTGCCTTCCGGTAGAAATTGAGGAACACGTCAAGAAAGAGCACCGCCAGCGCAATTATGGTAGAGATCGTCAACGCGAACATTACTTGCTTAAAATATTAATTATATTAGCAAACAAATAGCACAATACCATGTATCGCGCAGCGTTCTGCGCAACTTTGGTGTCTAGATACGGTAGGAAGTGTTCGTAGAATAACCGTGTGCTATCCGAAACATTCCACATGACGTAAAACGTGGAAGTGAGCACCTGCGACTGCTATTTATGCGCTGCTCGAATGATATCTTGCATTTATAAATTGATACAATTTAAAACGATGTTTGGCAAACAACGGAATTCCTTTTTTTTACTTTTGGTGAGATCGTATGATTTTATAAATGTAATATTATGCCCGTACCACCGCAACGGACATGAACATCGCCAGAAATCGGCTGGACCATTGTTCAAACTGCGATGGGAAAAGAGAGGAGAAGAGGCGTTCAAGGGAAAGTAGCATGAGGACATGATGCGCGGAGAAAGTTGAACTAATTGCCCCTCCTCTGAACAGTTAAGCAACTACTTTAATTAGTATTAATGGAAATGCATACCTCAAAAGCATAATGATCCGAAAGTCAACAACGACGCACGTGAATCGCAATCTGTAATTTAAAAAAAAACATTTTTTTGAAAGCTTTCACGTTGTCATTTAAAAACGACACTGTATATCTCCTTTTCGCACACTATATTCATCTTTCTGTTGAAGAGGGAGTGTGCGAAAAGAAGAGATTCGGACCCGCTTTGTAAAAATGCGATGCTCACCTAATGAGATCCAGGAAATATGCAAGTCCCATAACCATGCCCAGTGTGCAATTTAGTCCATAGTAAAAGTGAAATACTGTTTGCGAATTCGTATGTACAAGGAAGTGCACTCCCTGAAAATAGTATTATTAGAGGGCAAATGCACTATGATGAATCCAAAACTAACGTGCTTGAGCCATTGCCGTAAAAGAAACGATGCTCCTCCCAAACAAATTACACATTTCATCAAAATAATAGCATTGTACGTCAAATTGTTGGACATTTCGGCGATTAACATGCATTGCTCGGCAGACATTGGATAAAGGGCGGCGTCTAAAAGTCATTCAGAGTATTTTAGGAATCTAATTTGTAAGAGCTGAAGATATGTGGTGGGATAGTTTATCAGTGACAAGCAAGTATAATATGATATGTGTAAAGGTGAACGATAACAAAGGTCTGAAACGGTGACGATGCCTATCAATAATTGTGAAGTGACACTCGGCACAATCCCTAGTCTTTTTGGAATGCGCGCTCTCATGAAAATTACGAAATTTGTGAGTCATGAGGTAAACAACCGCTGGACAATTCATCTAGCATTCGTATATCCACTATTTTCACACACGCGCTGCTTAATCCGCTATTCGTGGTCTAATCATTAGTGCAACTAAGCGGATGATTTCTTGCTCTGTGCAGACTCGTTCCCTTCGAGAACGAACTTGTGGAGATCAGAGGCCAATATCAAACGATTTTTTGATAATAATCTTCATGCGCATACGATGTGACACAAATGAAACACAGAATACACTCATAAGAGAGAGAAAATTTGGAAGAAGAATTATGCGGGGAGCGAGACTCTCGTCGACATATGATATATGACAATAGGGATACTATTATCATCTCGATATCTCACGCCAAGTTTTGATCAAAGTCAAAGAATACTAATTAGATGAGTGCGAATAAATGTATAGCAAAGATCACGAGGTGGCATGGGTACATGTAATTCGAGAACAGAAGGAAGAGGAAAATGAAAGGATGTTATATTTTTATATTATGATAACAAGACTCCTCTTAATTTATCAAAAATTAACGTGATAAGGTAAAACGATGATAATAGCATGGAAAAACCAGTGGGAGATATTCAGTGTTGGCATAACTACTGAACAGTGCACTGAAGTTATTTCAGTAAGTGATGCGGAAAACCGGTTATGCATCGTTCTAGTGCACTTTCATAAGTCTCTTGGGAGCACTCGGAATGATATCTAATAGTCGTCAAAGTTAGTGTAGTTCTTTGCAGTGGGACCAAACATGGGAATACAAACACCCGGAAAGTTTAGGATTTGAGTTATTCATATTCTCAGCTATCTCAATTATGCTTTTGTTGAGCCCCACGCGGTATTAAGCATCGCAAAGTGGTTGTGGTCTGCCTCGTCACCGATTATCTCGACAATCGTCCGCTTCTTCCTGAAATTAGTGAATTCGCAATTAGCAAATCCTCTGTTTGAATGAGTATTCTAAGAGCTATGTCTATTTCAATGAGTACTGCAACTAATAGTATCAGAAACTGTAATAGTTATATCACTTGTTCGCTCCCTTAGCGTGTGTTGGCACAATGTCAAGCTTCAAGTTGGCACAATGCCAACACGGTTACTAAAGTCCGGAATGTAGTGGAAACTTACCGGAATCCTATCCGCAATTCAATGAGGATGGCAAACGCCAGCGGGTATACCGGCGAGACGACCACAAACTCAGTGAACAGCGCGCGGTTGAGAAAGGAGACGTTCTTCGGGTTGACCTGAACCTGCACTTGCTGTTATTTCCTCCCCCACATGATGGAATTCTCGCCGACATTTTGCCTCACGTTCAGCAACAAACTAAAAAAAAGTGCAGGGGAAAATATCTACTGATGTAGGTCCCTGAGAGTAAAGAGGGCATTGAATGTACACGTTTCGAACATAGTTTCGCCCGCTAAGCATTCCCACGACCGCGGTGTCTAGTATTCAAACGTAACGCTTTTCCGTACCAGGGCCCGATAAAGCGTGTCACGCTTGGGAAAACCGTGAGAGTGAACATTTAACGAACACCGCGCATGTTTACACGATATTATTTATGTAACCAAACCGTAAAAGCAAATAAATTATTTCTTAATGATAGAACGACTCACTGCGGCATAGATAACTTGCGCTAATGATGCAAATATTGTCATTACTGAATTTGTGATTTCAATCGGAAGAAGCGTCGAAATAACTGTGCGGTTTTCCGAAAACTGAATAATTAGCCAATTAACGCCTACTTAAAACTTATTCATTACTTAGCACTTAGGCACTTACCTGATAATTAACACCTAATGTTGGAGTGTGACGAGAAGTGCGAAAATAGTTGAGATAAATATCGATTACAAAGATAACGCCACTGACAATTACCGAGTACGATATTATGTTCATCGCAATCTATAAAATAATTAGTTAATTAAAATGGCAATTAACTATTATAATACCGCATATCCGTCGACGTTTTCCGGAATTCGCAAGTCAATCGTCGCGACTGATTTCGTTTTCGAAAACAGTTTGAACTGATTGGACATGGCGTAGAAGATCATTACGCAGCAAAATACAGTCTGCAAAAATATAATCAGTTGTCGGTCACTAGCCGGTGAACCTCTAGAAAGAGTTCTTAAACGAGAGAGTGCGCGAAATTGAGAGAGTCGCTTCTGAGCCCTTTCTGCGATTGATGGACTCACTATCACACTGCCCACGACAATTGCTATTGCCCTGCCATTGCTGCGCTCGAAACGATGCGGAAATAAGGAGGAGTAGAGGCGCTAATTTAATTAATAATTAAATTAAATTTATGGAATAGTCGAACCTCAAGTGACAAGGAAACCATGATGTAGTGGGAGGAAATTAGCGTAGTCACGGCGAATGATCGAACTACGAGCAAATAGCGATAGTCGAACTCAAAGCAGGGAAAGCGCAGGCTGAAAATGAGCTTCATATATGCATTATAATGCTAACCATGCTGGATCTACCAATAAGTGGAGTTCAGAACAATGAAAAATTTAATTAAATATAATTTTTATTTAACCCACCGTGTGAACTCAAATGCATAGAGCCCCGCGTAGATTACTCCCATGGCAGTAATTGTGGCGTAGTAAAAGGTGAAGAACGCCATGGAATTCGCGTTCACCAACCAGCCGACGCCCTAAAAATATTTTTAAATTAATTAATTAAATATTATTAATTAATTAAATTTTACCCACGCGTCTTTTCCACTGGACCGCAGTAAGAATACCGCCCAACGCACAAATGATGCACTTGAGAAAGATTAATGCTGAAATTATTGAACATTTTAATTAAGGTATTAATTAAATACTAATTTATTAATCTCACCGGAGTACAGAAGACTGTCCTGTAATTCTGCGACTATATCACATAGTGATGGCGGAGGCATACTTTTTTAGTTGTGATTAGACGGGAGATCTGAAATTACGAACAAATTGCATGTTTGGGTTTGGACAGCAAAAAGAAATGGCGAAACGAGGTAAACTAAGCAATCATCAAGCAACACTGCAAACAGAATGCATACGAATAATTCCACGAAAAATTCTTCCTCATTACTCGTGGAAATGCAAGGAAATATTGCTTAATCCCCGTATTCAATACAGAAAACATTCTAGGAGGAACGCTTCATTCGGGGAATTGTGGCGTGGGAATGAGGTCTTATGAAATAAACTCTTTTCTTCCGACTTCGAGATCCGAAGATCAGTCAAATTCTGGGCAAAAATCTAGATTTGAATTCCTTGCGGAACCATCGCCCAATTGCTCGCTATTTTAACACTCTCTGACAGTTTGCATCAACTTTCACAGGCTCGCCAGAATAGCGTGGGTGAACGACAGGAAAATGCGGCGAAACTCGTGCCATGTAATCCATTTTTGGGGCGCGATAACAAACCACTCAAGTAAAGATGCGCGTACTTATTGATAATTGGGTGTTTGAAAGTGTGATGAAAGAGGAAAGTAGAGAAATATCACAAGTACTATTTCAAAGGTCAGCAAAAAACGTTATTTCTAATAATTATTATTGCAAATTACAGGTACACCCTGGGACAGTCTACCTCCAAGCCCATCTACCGCTCGGGTTCGGGATCGTTTAGCGTGCGAGGTATGTCCAGGAAAAGCAGAAAACCAAACTTGGGAGTTTATAATGATTTTTCTTACTTCCTTTCCTGAAAAACTAGAGTTGAATGCGCACTTTTACCTACTTATCCCACGTTTCTTGTTGAAGATCAGATAGACTAATTGGGACCAATTCATACATCGAGAGATAAACATCATAAGTAGCCATTCAGAGACATTCATACTTTGCCGCGTTTCCGGGAGAAAAGTTCAAGTGACTAAAAAGTAGAGTTTGAATATGCATGAAATGGGGTATTTTACGCATCATTTATGTAGTCATCAGACAGAATAGAATGGGATAAATTTATGAAAAATACTCCTAAAAAAGAAAGTAGCAATTTAACGAATGTGATACTTCTGGATGTCTCATGATAGCGATGTGTTACTAGCAATGTTCCCTCCACAACTATCAGACTACTTTCATTTTTATGTGGGTACAAATGAAGAAACGTGTGAGGAGATCGCGTAAACTGAGACGACATAGATGATGCGAAATTATAGTCTCGAAAAGCGTCATCACAGGATCGTCAGCAAATCAAAAAAAGTATCGTAGTGTCACCAAATTCGTTTAAGCGCGTAGGTTTGAACGACTATCGATGAATGTTTTTGCACCCCGAATTTCCGCTTGAGACGTGGAGTAGTCTAATTCCGGGTCGGCGGCCGATAGATTGCCCGATATGCACGTTAGTAGACGCAATAAGCACCCAACGAGCGCGCCTCGCAATGCAATCAAAGCCAATGCATTCGGATGTATGGTTGTTGGTGGGAAGAATTTGACTCAAAATTAATTTAATTTACAATAACATTAGATGAAATTTAAAATTAAATTTCAGGAATCGCCGTCGACTGGGTCAACTACAATCTGTACATGCTCAATGTCGACGCGGACCGCACGAATATCGAGGTGCGTTTCAGGAATGTCACAAAATAATGAATCACGGTACTGCTGATGTCCAAATTTACACCCATACTTAAAAATATTTACACAATAATACACTGAATATTTTCATAATTAATTTTTGAATGTATTTTATTAAATAAATCATGTCAGGTGTGTCGTCTGGACGGTTCGAATCACAAGGTGATCTTCACTACCAAGACCGAGACGCCGACATCCATCGCCGTCGATCCAGTGGGAAGATACCTCTACTGGGCCGACCAGGGACAGAAACCCAGCATCCAGGTACCAGCAGAATCTCGATTTCCGTTACCACAATTGAGTTTCTCCCCAGAACTGCTCAAAAAGGTGTAGGGCTGGGAAACGAATTAGGAAGAGAAAGTACTAGAGAACGAGACAAGAGATAGAAAGTACAACCAGAGCCAGAAACCCAGCATCCAGGTATCCATTATCCGCCGACAGTTTGTCGAAAATTCAAGAGGGGTTTCCGAATTTTCTGAATGCTTTTAAGGCAACTTGCTTGAAAATACGTTTGAAAACGCACAGAGCGAAAAAAATGTCCGATGCGGGAGGAAATGAACTACATCAAACGCGGATTCTGCATGGACTTTAGTCACACAGAGGGCAGCGAGGGCAGCTAATGAGCGATTCAGAAAAAAGACGAGAAAGATTTCGCGATTGTATCCGAATTCTGAGAAGGACTACTGCGTGCAAACGAGAAACATTATGGGCGGATACAACAAAGCGGTGCATAATACGAAATTGTGCGTGCGCGCGTCACAGGAAAGCACCGAAAAAAACACTTCTTTTCACTTTTCACTTCCTTGATAACGCGTCTGTCTACACAAACATTAATGAAATAAATTATAAATTAAGTATTTTAATTATGCTAATTACAGCGTGCGTTCCTCGACGGCTCCCGTCGCGAGGTCATCGTTGCCGATGGACTGGCCGAGCCTACGGATCTCATTGTTGACGTTAACAGTCGCATGCTGTACTGGACGGACGCCAAGTTGGACGGAATCTTCAGAGTTCGGTAAGGATGACTACTAATTAATCAATATTTATTGATGTTTGTGTGTAGTGCTTGACTGTTCGACACTCATTACTCAGTATCGCTGCGTACCAATGTAGTGACGGGGTGAAACACTTTTTTTTTCCTACTCTATGCGAATGGACAGAAATATTTCTTTGCTACATTATTCAATGAAGTGATTTTTTTCGCTGTGAATCCCTTGCGTATAGCACATGTGTGCCGTACATAGTAACAACGTATTTTACCGATAACCTAGTGATGACGCAATCTCTCCTTCAGATCGACCGGCGGCGCTCCGGAACTCGTGCGCTCCGACATCGCTTCGGCTGCGGGAGTTGCACTGCTCGGTCAGAACATGTTCTGGACGGACAATCGACTCGAGAAGGTCTTCAAGGCGTCCAGGTACCATTGAATTGTTTTATTTTGTAAACAACTTTCGATTTCTCAATAATTGATTACAATTGTCGCGTTCAAATGTGATGAAGGGCTGAAACATAAAACGAACGTTCTGAAACGAGAAACCCGGAAAATGAGAAAACAGGAAATATTTTCAGCAAGCCGAACCAGACCTCGCTGCTTCTCTCGCCCGTAGCCCTCACTGCCAACCTCAAGGAAGTCGGAGAGGTAATTAGTAAATTAATTAATTGTGTAATTTATTTAAAAATGTAAATAATAATTACAGGTCGTTGCATTCTCGCGTGACAATCAGCCGAGAGCGACCTCGCCCTGCCAAGTGACTGACAACCTCAGAAAGGTGAGTAGAAAACATATAATTTAAGTTGATATTTTTGCCTAATGATGACGCAATCTCTTCAGACCCCATGCCCGCAACTCTGCTTCGCGACGCCCGGAACCCAGGCGCCCACGTGCGCCTGCGCCCGCGGAATCCTGAAGGGAAGAACCTGCGAGGGTACGGTAGTTTTCAATATTGATTGATCCTTTCGAGAAGTTGCATTTTTATGTAGTACCAATCGACTTGGCACGATCCCAACGAATGACTAGCTTTTTATCGATTATATCGATTGCAGAGCCCGACACGTACATCATGTTCGCTGACGGCGACAAGATCATCGACGCCAACATCGAGCCTGATGTCAAGGCACGGTAGTTTTCCCGATCGGAATCACGAATATCGATAACCGGAAGTGATTATGAAATATCGATTTTTTCAGTCATCGCACCCGCTCAAGGAGCCCTTCCCCGCCATTGACAACCTGCAAATCTTCGACGTGGATGTGAACATGAGAAGGTACCAGTTTTGCGTCAACACACTCAGATTGCGCCATGATCAGTCAACAATAGGATCGGTTGTTCTGGGCATTGTGCCAAGAGAGACTAGCTCAACGATTACGTCATCACGAGTCAATCAATTTGCAGAGTGTACTACGTTACTGAGAACCCTACGGAGGCGAATATCTCGTGGTTCGCTATGAATAATGCGGAGAACCCGCGACTCATCCTCGGCCCCAGCAAGAGCAAGGTTCGGTTTATTGATTTTTTAAAATTCTTTCAAGAGTTGGCATGCTACTATTATAGCAAGCCAAATCCACTCAGCTTTGAAATGATTTTGAAACATACGCAAACCAAGGCTACGAAAGTCTTTGGATTATATGGATTGATGACGTAATTGCAGACGGCTGAGAAGATTCGCCACATCAGCGACATGAAGATGGACTGGATTGGACATAAGGTGAGATAATTCCAAAATCGACATACGCCATCATTATGAAATCTAAACCATCTGAGTATTTCAAGCAATTTGCATATTTAAAAAAAAATATAATGCCGCTGATATTTTTAGTATTTATTTCTGTAGTAGACGAAAGATATTTCAAGATATACAGTCAAAATGACATATTGTGAACATAGTATTATAAGATATCATAAGTTATTATAACTATTTATAACTTCTTTTTCCTGAGGTTCCCAGTGAACCGAAAAATCTGAAATGTTGGCAGTCGCCTTTTTTCCGCTTGTGAATAACTTATTACCGAACAGAATTTTAATAAAAAATCATTTTAAAAAGTTCTGGGCGGTTTCCCGTAGCTCGTAATTTGAAGCCAGAGCCGGGACGCGGGCGAGCCAGAGCCGGGATTCCTAAAAAGCCGGATCCGGAAATTACAATTCGAAATTACTGCTATTCAAATACCTCGCCAGGCTATTGTTGGCTTGGAGTTCCAACCGCTCGCGCATTCCCAACTGTGGCAAGGGTTTATCGATATCCAGGCGAGAAATTTGAATACGAAATCTAGTTCCCGGATCCCGCTTGTTAGGAATCCCGGCTCTGGCTCGCCCGTGTCCCGGCTCTGGCTTCAAATTTCGAGCTACGGGAAACCGCCCAGAACTTTTTAAAATGATTTTTTATTAAAATTCTGTTCGGCAATAAGTTATTCACAAGCGGAAAGAAGGCGACTGCCAAAATTTCAAATTTTTCGGTTCACTGGGAACCTCAGGAAAAAGAAGTTATAAATAGTTATAATAACTTATGATATCTTATAATACTTTGTTCACAATATGTCATTTTGACTGTATATTAGTTCTGTTGTACTGACGGAATTATCTTTTTAGCTAAGCATGAAGCAATGCTGCTTATTCAGGCCTACTTCACCACCGGCCGACTCGGCAAGGTCTTCGCCCTCGACGTGCAAAACGAGCATCTTTCTACTATTGCAAATGGTGATTGAGTAGTGATGACGCAATAAAGTGTATTACCACTTGATATTTTCAACATTCTTTTCTAGTTGTATCCGATTACCTAATGATGACGCAATCTGTGCAGGTGACTGGACGTACGCCATCGCCGTCGACCCGTGCAACGGCTACATCTTCTGGTCCGACAGCGGCTACAAACCGCACGGAGGTACGCGTGTTGATCTTTATTGTTTTCACAAAAGTATTATTTTAGAAAATGTCCCTGGGGCTTGTCTACTGACGAGGCCCGCCCCCAGGGAGACGGTCAGTGTCTAGACCAAGGGCCGAAACACTGATCGTCATTTCTTTAGGCTCTGATCTTTTTTCTAGTGTTGACTAGCTTAATAGATTTGCAAAACCGTTTCACATAATATTTGATTTTTGCACTTCGCTGCAAACTGCGTGCAACATCATGTCGCGTGGTGTTAGTAGATGAAAACAATCAAAAGCTGATCTTTGATTTTTTTTTCAGGCGCCTACGAGCCGAGAATCGAGCGTTCAAACATGGCCGGTGGCGACAGACACGTCATCGTCTCTGAGGGAGTCAGTCTGCCAGCCGCCATCGTTGCTGATTATCGGTAATTTATTTATGTATTTAGTTATTATTATTATTATGCCTAAATTAAAGTTCGAAAACCACGTCTACTGCCGCCACGAGCGACATTTCTGATGAAAGAAACAATTGCCCAATGCAACCCTCTTTCAGTGACAAGCGCGTCTACTGGGCCGATGTCAACCGACTCAACATTGAATCCGTTGACTACGATGGAACGAACAGACGTGTAATTATTTCGGAAATATTTTATCTTTTTTTGAAAATATATTTTTATCCCGATTTTTTATAGTAGATGTTCGACTATGTTTCATGCCAACCTCATCATTCCAAAGGCACACTATTTCCTAATTTTCCAATTATTAACTTACTCCCAAAAAGTAAATGCTATAATGTTTGATGTCGGTTTGCTATTGTAATAATGACGTTATTTAGGTTGTCGGCTCTGGATACCGTGCCAAATCACTCGATCTTTGGGACGATTGGCTCTACTTCACTGACCCGCTGAGCAACGGAGTATTCAGAATCAACAAGGACACTGGAGGTTTGCATCTCTACAACCACATTCTATTGGGCCACTCACATTTCCGCACGCAATTTGATGTTACTAGATCATTAGTATAAAAAGCATGTTAAAAATAGGTTTGATTGTAACATACTACTATAAATAAATTGCATACTATCTACTCTCATTTGTTTGTGTCCATTATATTATCTACATAAATTTGAATATTTCAGGAGAGGCTCAACCGGTGGTGGCAGAACGTCGCGTGCCCGGCACTCTACGCATCTTTGCATCTGAATCCGATCAGAGAACCGCCAATCAGGTTCATCATTCGACCCTTTTTACTTGTTTTCAAACAGTCTTTGGAGAATACTTAACAAAAATACATATTATAGGCTTGCACGACCGCGTCTGCTTTCCTGTGCAAAGCTGACAATGGAGGATGTGAACAGGTTCGAATATTTGCCCCATTAATATGGGGGTAAGGAAGTAGTGCTAGAAGAATAACGTGGGGGCGGATCACACTCGCTCCCCCCTCCAAAAGTTTGTAAAAGTATCTCGAGACTATTTGTATGAGCGCAAGGATTGTATCTAAAGTCTCGATTTAACTAATTCTTGACCCATTCGTGGATGCATGGTGTTAGCAGAGAAAAAGCCTATACATTTAGATCTGTGACGTCGTGACTACCGCCGAGCTGCCGCACGTGCAGTGCTCGTGCAATGACACTTACGAACTTGTGCAAGTGCCTGGAAAGGACTACGCAACGCAGTGTGTACTGAGGTGAGTGAGAGAGTCCAAAGATCAACAGTGAAATGAACCGAGGGAATGTAATCTAATCGAAAAATACTTAATAGTGGAAATAACAAGCGGATGTGTTGCAGAAATTGCTCATTCACTTGGATTATCGTTATCCGCTGCTTCTGAAGCATAACTAAACACGAGCTAGTTCGATACGGCACTTTTGAGGTGAAATTCAAATGGTTTATCACTCCCTATTCCAGAACCGAATCAACCACACAGTGCATCGCGCCCTACAACTTCCAGTGCACGGACGGCTCATGTGAGTGTGCCGTAGTGCAGTACTGTATAGTGTAGACGACTTTTTCAAAACGTCGATTATTAAAATTTTGACGCTGCAGGCATCCGACTGGGCGCAACCTGCGACGGCAAACCCGACTGCTCCGATGGATCCGACGAGCTGGGCACTTATTGCAGTCCGTAATTTGTTTAATTTTGCTAAAATCGCACACTAATTAGTTCACCACTAATTATAACAATTGCAGACACACGTTCCTGCCCCGAGGGCTTCTTCCTGTGCACGAACCGCAAGTGCATCGCCAACTCGTTCCGGTCAGTTGAGTTTCACTGTTCTTGTATTTGTTCTTTCAGCTCCCCTTATACAATCGAAGCTCATTCTGTAGGCTTACAAATTCCACTCATTTCAAATCAAAATTACGGTTAGAGTGATGATAAGATTTGACTGCTTTGTGATGACGCAATTATTACCTAATAATGACGCAATAATCTGTTCTTGCTGCAGCTGCAACCACATCGACGACTGCGGCGACAACTCTGACGAACTTGAGTGCTCGGCTGCGATTACTTGCCCCGAGGGATCATTCTCCTGTGCCAACGGACACTGCATTAATGCCACCAAGGTATTAGTTAGTGATGATGTAATCTTCATTAACAAAATTAAGTAGTGATGACGAAACATTAAAGTAGGTATTTTCAAGTCAATAGTGTATCTCATTATGCCGCATTAATTTAGAAAGGTTTATCAAACAAGAGTCTATTGGGGGGGGGAAGATTTGAGAGACCAAACATCGATTCCCCTCTCCACAGGTCTGTGATGGTCACAACGACTGCCATGACGAAACGGTGAGTGATGAGAACGCGACGACGTGCCCCGGCCTGCCGATCGACTGCCGCGGCGTCCGCATCCGCTGTCCCACCACCAACATCTGCATCCAGGTAATAGCATTGGCGACGTTTACTACTCGTCGCCGCGTCGAAATTTCGACAGGATTCAATTATTTTCTAAAACTGTGGCGGGAAGATGAAAAATTCAAATGTATGCAGCCCGCCGACCTGTGCGACGGCTACGACGACTGCGGCGACAAGTCGGACGAGGCGAAGCTGTTCTGCATGGCGCAGAAGTGCGCCGACCACTAGTGAGTATTTTGTTGTAGTTTGAACTCTGAAAACTAGTGTTTGATCTCCTGAGTATGTAATTTGATCTTTGATCTTTCAGCGTCCGTTGCCCGTCTGGAAGATGCATCCCCGAAACGTGGCAGTGCGATGGTGACAACGATTGTGGAGAGGTGAGTAGCGGATTGAACTTTGATCTTTGTAGTTTGATCTTTGGAATATGTTGTTTGGGCTTTAAGCCAAGATCTGTAGTTTGATCTTTGATCTCTCAGGGCGCCTGGGACGAGACGCACACGAACTGTACTGACTCGGCCGGTAAGAAGATCTGCGTCGGCGACTACCTCTTCCAGGTTTGTAGTTCGATCTTTGTAGTTTGATGTGTATAGTCCGGAAGTATATTTATAGTCCGTTGTTTGATCTTTGATCTCTGCAGTGCGACAACGGTAAATGCATTTCGCGTGCGTTCATCTGCGACGGTGAGGACGACTGCGGCGATTCGTCGGACGAGCACACAAGACACAAGTGTGGTAAGGGAGAATATTCAAATTTTCAAATTTCCCGCTACTAATTTTCAACTTTCGAAAACTGCTGATGAATTGGGCAATTTTTACGTTCTTCATTTGCTTTCCTTATTAAGACCACAAATATTTTTCATCTGGTATAACGATCGTGAAACTCAAAACTGCTATATGAAAACGACAGATTTCTAAATTTTGGGCAAAATTCAAGCGGGAATTTGTTAAATTCAAATAGCGAATTCGTTTTCAGGCAACCGCACCTGCTCCGAGGACGAATTCCACTGCGCTTCTAATGCTAAGCTGGCGCAGCCCAAGTGAGATTATTGATTTTTTTCTTAATTTTTTTTTAAAAAAGAGCCTATCATTTATTTTTTTAATATAGTGTTAGAAGGGTATGTTGCAAGGGGATGATCTTTGACCTATTGTTGCTGCAGGTATGAGTGCATTCCCAAATCGTGGTTGTGTGATGGTGACGTCACCTGCGCCGGAGGAGAGGACGAACACAGCGATCTGTGCAAGGTTTGTAACTTTATTTACTCTTTATTAGTTTTAATCAAGTGAATACAACGCCAGAAGAGATCAGCATGTCCACAACCCCTAAGCATGATTCTGATAGAGTAATTGATTGATTGATTGATTAGTTTTAAAATTTAAAAAAATTAAAGAGAGTATTACTATCGCGTGAATACATGTACACTGGATAAGAAATTGTTGAAACATATCTCAAAGAGAGCGATACCTCTCCATTTGTAGAAAAAGGTGTATATCGTACTTTTTTTATTTTTTTCTCAGTTTCATCGAATGATCGGTGAATTTGTCTTGTTGTTGGCAAATTATTTCGAGTGGCGTTATTGTGCGAAAATTTTCTGTTCCGACCTAAGAGTTCTGTGTCGCCAAAAGGTGTGCAGCTGCGGCGAAGTCGTTGTGCACAAGCTCCGCCCACTGCACCTATGCCAAATTACGGTAGAGGTCGATATTAGCCCTCTACCGTAGTTTGGCGACTGGGGTAACTAAACCGACATGCTTCGAAACTCGGGTTAGGTCATGGCCCGGCGCGCTTTACTCGAGACGGGTTGGCGCCCTACGACGTTGTTGACTTCAACGTCGCCCGCTCCCACTCCCGGCGAGGCAACCCGTCTCGCGTAGCGCGCGCTCTCTGACCACATGATATAAGCCGAGGAACCACGGCGGGAAATACATAGTCCGAAGCTAATCTTGGTCGAATGGTCTAATAACCAGAGGATCGCCAGAAGTGGGCGGAGACTGCTGAGTTCTTGAATGGCACAATATTACTCTTTTTTTTAATAATCGAAAAGTAAAATAATTCTAATATCATTTAGACGGACAAGAAGGAGTGCAACAAGGGCGAGTTCCGCTGTGCGAACTCCCATTGTATCCATGCGAACTGGGAGTGTGATGGAGATAATGACTGTCTTGATGGATCGGATGAGCATGCTAACTGCAGTGAGTTTTTAATTTAAATATCAAAAAATGCATCATTAGGATCAAATATGCTCAAATTTCTCCGAATACAGAAGTATTACCGTGGTCAGAACTACCGTAATCATGATTATCCATTTTGTAGCGTACTCCAAGTGCGCCGAGGGCTTCTGGCAGTGTGCCAACCACAAGTGCGTCCCGCAGTCGTGGAGATGTGACGGCAACAACGACTGTGATGATGCGTCGGACGAGAAGGTACGGTAGGATACAGTAACCCGCTCCACCGCATTAGTACAGCAATCTGCATCAGCACATTACACCATGTTAAAGTGATCGCGTCCCACAATAATACGTATCCTAACGGAATAGCGTTAAGATTTTATGTAAGTAGTTCTTGGATTACTGTAATTATCGATTTGCAGGACTGCGCCGCTGTTCATCGCATGGACGGAACGCTCAAGGCCATGTGCAAGCCGTGAGTTTATTGATTTTCCAGAAATTTATAAAAATCAATAATAATTTCAGAGGACAGTTTATGTGCGCCAACGGTGACTGTATCGATGAGAAGAAGGTAATAATAAATCTATTTTTGAAAAATGCGGGAAATTTGAAAATTCAAATGTATATATTACGGTTTGATGTGCAGGTGTGCGACCGCGCGTACGACTGCTCCGACCAATCAGACGAGAGCCCGCAATGCTGTAAGTTTCATTTTTGCACAGAGGTAAAAAACGCTCCTTGATTTATTTCAACGATTGAAATGAATGAAACGGATGCGTTTCACGTGATTGCGAAAACTCGATCTCAATATTGTTTCATCACTTCGTCGGAGATGTTTCTCATAAAATAAAATCAATAAGTGCATATTAATGTACTTTCAATATTCTTGTAATTCCCTTTCAGTCATTGACGAATGCGCGTTGGCCGACAAGCCTCTGTGCGAACAAAAGTGTACGGATCTTCCCATCGCGTGAGTTTGATCTTTACCCTTAAATCTCATATGTGTGGTAATTGTGCCCCTTTTGTTCTGTATTATATTCAATATTCCTGCAATCAATCAATATGTACAGGTACAAATGTGAGTGCTTCGAGGGCTTCGCTCTGCAAGAAGACAAGAAGAGCTGCGCCAACATCAACGAGTGCGCAGGTGAGTGTTCCCATTATCGTATCCCGACTACAGTATTCCGCAAAAACCATCACAAAACATTTCCTCTTTTAAGTGGTTACGTAGTGATGACGAAATCTTTTGCATTGCATAGTGATGACGCAATTTGCTTTCAGAGGGAATTTCACGCTGCTCTCAAACGTGCGAGGACAAGATCGGCACGTACAAATGTGGTTGTGTGGAAGGATACACACTCGGCAGAAATGACCACTCGTGCAAACGAGTTGACAAGGTGAGAAGATTACATAGTGATGATGCAGTACCGTATAAATCATACAACGAATAGTGTTGTGGGAAACGCTTTCACTGAAAATAGATCAAGAAACGATATTTAGTTGTTACGTAGTGATGATGTAATTCCTCTCAGGACCCCGAACCCTACCTGCTCCTGGCCAACAAGCACTACATCCGCAAGCTCTCCATGGACGGATCCGTCTACGAAATGGCTGCGCAAGTGAGTTTTTGACCAAGCAACCTTGATTAAAAGTCGCCTACCCGCACAATTATCCCGTAACCTTCGCAGGGCTTCGACAACGTCGTCTCCATGGACGTCGATCCGGTGGACGAGAAGGTGAGTGTATTGTATGGTGCACGCGGTGCGCCTGCGCGGCGACTTTTACTAAAGGTCGTCTGTTGCAGATCTACGTTGTGGACACGGGCAAGCTGCGCATGTACCGAGTTGGAAGGGACGATATGGATGCTCCGCTGAGCAGCTACGAAACCGTCCTGAGACACAATGTATTCGGAACCGAAGGTTTGTAGTTTGATCTTCACCTCCGTCCGTTATGTTATGTGATCTTATGATTGAAGTTTGATCGTTGATCTCCCAGGCTTCGCTCTCGACTGGGTTGGTCGCAAGCTGTACATGCTCAATCGTCAAGAGCGAGCCATTAGAGTGTGTGAACTGGATGGACGATATTGCAAGACACTCATTAGAGACAGAATCACGCAGCCCAAGGTGAACTCGAAATTTATACAGAACATTACGACCTTCCATAAAGACGCATTGTTTAGAGGGGAGTGCAATAAGGGTAATCATAAAGTAATCACATAGTGTTCAAAGGGAGGGGGGCCAGGGGTAAACTATAAAAGGGTAGTTTTTAAAGATTTGTTATGTTTCTTTTACTTTCCGACGTTCCCACGCATAATCGACACTCTCCTGTTTGTCTTAAACTCATTCATTTGCTGAAACACAACTTACTCCATTGACAGTAGCGCAGGGCGAGGTTTCCTATTCATCTGAAAATCGAATCATTTCTCACTGTGTGAGCTCGTGCGACGTTTCCCAATGCTCAGGCGATCGCGGTGCACCCGGGCAAAGGCTACCTCTACTTCACGGACTGGTCGCTGCAGCCGTACATCGGCCGTATGGCGCTCGACGGCTCGCCCGGCGTCGCTGACCCCATCGTAAGCAGCACATTCAAATATTCTAAATTCGCGCCAAATTTTCAAACAATTTGCTGGTCCTATTTAAAATCACCATTTTTACGAATATTTTTTATTTCAGGTCAAACTCGCGGAGAACGACCTGGGCTGGCCCAACGCACTCACGATCGATTACTACTCTGACAAGTGGGTTATCGATAGATCGCTCTGATTACAGTAGTCCTCTTCAAATTGTAAACTAACTTTTCCCGATTGCAGGCTATTCTGGGGAGACGCGCATCTCAACGAGATTGGCTTCATGGACCTCAACGGCAACGGACGCCACCACATTCCAGCAAAGAGGTGTGGACATTTGAATTTCTCCATTTCCCGCAAAAACGTCGACACTATTTCAAAATCTCTATTGGAAATTACTTCATTTGGATAGATATATGCCTAGCGTCACCTCGGAAATTCCGTTCAGGACATCGCACGTTTCATCAATGGCCGTCTTCGAAGACTACCTGTACTGGTCGGATTGGAATCTGCGAGAGGTGAGGAGCACTCTTCTATTATGGCATGGAATATTCACACCGTAGCCAGGCTGAGTATCACGGGTTTTCTTTCGAGCTGGTTGCTCTTATTGCAAGCATATATTCGCAATAGCTGCATAGCTTGTCCGAGTATCATATTCACAGTTGACTGAGTATCAACACCTTCCCACTGCAGGTAATCCGTTCCGACAAGTGGACGGGCGGCAACGAGACGGTGCTGCAGCCCGTGATCCAGCTTCCAAACGACGTCAGAGTGAGTGGTGATATTTGAATTTTGCCAGTTCCCGCCATGATTTTCCCAATTTGAATAACCTCAACATGAATGCATCTAAGGTTTAGTTAAAGATTATTGAAAGCGTAGTTTGATCTTTGATCTCTAATTTCTCAGATCATCCACCCGCTCCGTCAACCGATGACCGAGAATCCATGCGGAGACAACAACGGAGGCTGCTCGCATCTGTGCCTCATCTCAGCCGGAGGAAAGGTGCTGTAGTTGGATCTTTGATCTCTGTAGTTTGATCTTCAAATATTTATAGTTTTATTTGAATTAATTCTCACTCAGGACTACACCTGCTCGTGCCCCGACCAGTTCACACTGCTCGAGGATAAGGTTGGTTATACAATTCGAAATTTTGTTTTAAAATGTTCGTTTTGTACAGAAGTCGTGCTCGGCCAACTGCACGGAGCGGCAGTTTGCGTGTGGCGGTGACGACGCCAAGTGCATTCCCAAGCTGTGGTGAGGACGACGATTACTTATTTCAGTGAACTCGAAACTTTTGGACTGATTGCGCGAGGGGGATGTTTCCCAGTCCAACAACTTTCATTGATTATTTTTTTCGTCTTTCAACAATGCAGGATGTGCCTGGAACTACATACTCCTATGTACCATTCCTTTCATGTTACGCGTGAAACATATTCGAATCATCCCGGTACTGGCAGTGTTTTTTGACGACGTCGACTACAATCGAAAAATAGTAGTATGTTTTACATTGGGTGTTCTAGTTCGACGTTTCTCAGGTACTGCGACGGTGAGAAGGACTGCGGGGACGGCAGCGATGAGCCGGGCACGGACATTTGTGGTGTGCGCATCTGCCCCGTTGGAGAGTTCCAGTGCACGAACCACAACTGCACGCGGCCCTTCCAGCTGTGCGATGGTGCGTTGAGTGCAATTTGCGAGTGCGACTTTTCCTATCCTTGATTAAATAAATGTTTTATCATTGCGTGGCGTAATGCAGATGCAAATCAGTTTTATGCACCCTTTCATAACTTTTTCCTAGTGAAGCTACAGCTTCTAAACTTGATACAGGGACAAGTCAAAAAGGAAAATGTTTCAAACGTGGCTTGCAATCTTCGTATCAAGTTTGGAAGCTGTAGCTTCACTAGGAAACAAGTTATGAAAGGGTGCATAAAACTGATTTGCACCTTGCACCCCATGACATTTGCGCAGCATACGTTGACGTTTGTGCAGGTAACGATGACTGCGGCGATGGATCAGACGAGAAGGACTGCGACAAGCCGTGCGACCCGTGGATGTTCAAGTGCGCCGCGACCGGCAAATGCATACCCAAGAGGTACGGTAGGCAAACACTGCTTTGGTGCGCTGGGTGTAGTCGCACCGATTTCTACAAAACCTCGCCTGTTGTAGATTTACCTGCGACGGTGATGACGACTGCGGAGATCGATCGGACGAGGCGGACGCTGTGTGCAGTGAGTGATGACAATTTCATCATGGGACTCGCCCATTTTTAGCTTCACCCCCTTAATAATCGATAATTGGTTCAGAGACCGCTGAGCGCAACTGCACCGCAGAGGAGTTCCGCTGCAATAACCACAAGTGCATAGCTAAGGCATGGAGGTGAGTGCGTGGTGTAGTAGATGGTGCTGCGAGTGCAGTTCACAAAGCGACTATTCCCAAGTGGTAAAGTAGAATGGCGACGTTTCCCAAATAACTATACACAATAGGTGTGACAACGACGATGATTGCGGCGACGGCTCGGACGAGACGGCGGAGTGCGCGCAGATCGAGTGCCGGCGCGGTTGGACTCGGTGCGGCGGTAGCTACAGGTGAGCGTGTGTCGACTAAAGTAATCCATAGGTATACCATGATTTCTATCGAGAACTGACTATATTTATGCAGATGTATTCCCAACTGGGCCTTCTGCAACGGGCAGGACGACTGCAGAGACAACTCAGACGAGAACAAGGTACTCATTTTTATGAAGTTTATTGCCAATGCGTATACAACACCGTTGTCCGTTCCATTATTCGGATATCCTACACGTGAAACATACAACGGGCAGTCTAAGACGTGCAACTTTAACTTGGCAGCCCCACACCTTTCATGATCTCTAGATCCGATAATGGCTGAGGGTAAGTAATCGTTCATTAAATTACCTCAGGAGCAGTGCCCCTCATGCGACGACGTTGGAGAGTTCCGCTGTGCGACGTCACAGAGGTACCGCATTTCATTTTGTTTTTCTTCTCACGTTCTCTCGCGTGATCACGCAATCTTTCCTACTGCGTAAAGCCTATTTATATCTCACAAGTACGGCTCCTTTATTTATTCTCTCCTCCAGATGTATTCCCAAGCGGTGGATGTGCGACTCGGAGAACGACTGCGGCGACAACTCGGACGAGACGGACCCGTCGTGCGGCGGAACCAGCCGACCCTGCTCCGAGTCCGAGTTCAGGTACGTAGTGCGTTGTGGTAGTCTTGTTCCGTGGCAGTATGTACTCGTTGGTTACCTGTTCATGACGTAATTTTACCTTGAAGATGCAACGACGGCAAGTGCATCCCGGGCAACAAGGTGTGCGACGGCACCGTGCAGGTACGGTATCCCTAAAGTTACCTCAACTTCCGCTCGGGACATAGGTCCGTGGGAAATATCGATTAATTTCGTTCAGTGCTCCGACGGTCTGGACGAGTCGCAGTGTAAGATGCGCAAGTGCCGACCCGGACACCGACAGTGCAACGATGGAATGTGCATTGCCGAGCACAAGGTTTGTCGCGGTCCATCTATCTTTGATCTCAGTTTTCTTTAAAGAAGGCCTCCCACGAATATTTGGTCACATAAACTGCCAACGCAGTGCTATGGGGGACGCTCTCCCGATCACATTTCAACGCATCCGAAAATCTACCGTAATCTCTAAATCGATATATTGACGCTCAAATGGCTACAAAAGAACCAATAATCGACAGGCAACGCGTGTTAGGACCAAAAATACATGCAATCGACGAAAAATGAAGTTTTCGTTAATATAATAATGTTTCCCCCTGTGGATAATATCGGTTTTCATCAAAAATATAATATTTTTCGTAATGGAAATCATATAAATTGCCCCTAACACGAGTGTGCGCGCTCCATTTTCGTGTCCGGTATACTGTAGTGGCTTATTGAAAATCAGGCAATGGTGATTCGTGGTACTCCTTCTTTAAACCGAGTGTTCGCGATTGCAGAATAGTTTTTTCGCAATGTGTTTAGGGAAAAAAACTGGAGCGTCTGACGGGTTTAGATATGTTTCGAAATTATATTGAAATTGATAGAGATGCCACACCTCGATGTACATATGTAGTGATCCAGTTTTTAAGTATGGTAATAATTGGAATCTGAAGCTTCAACTCCAAAGAAACATGTGTAGTTGAACCTTTTTGTCTCTGTAGTTTGAACTTTAAACTCTGCAGTGGTGCGATCGCAAGAAAGACTGCGCCGATGCCTCGGATGAGCAGCAGTGCACGGATGTGGTTAGCAATCTTGACCTTTGTAGTTTGATTATTCAACTCTACGCCTTTATCCTCTCTCCATTTGTATGAATTTTGAAATATGAACATTTTATATTTGCCACCATCAAATTGGAAAGTGTTAAACTTTTGCAGTCCCGCCGCACCTGCTCTCCCTTCGAGTTCGAGTGTGCCAACTCAGTTTGCATCCCCCGCAAGTTCATGTGCGATGGTGATAACGACTGTGGAGACAACAGTGACGAGACTACGAATGAGTGCAGGTAATGTCGACTACAGTAATCAAAGGGCGGCGGCAGGAACACGACGATCGGTGATCGATAACTCATTGCATTTGCAGAACTGCCTCCTGCGATCCGCCCCTGCGTTTCCGCTGCGCCCACTCCCGACTGTGCCTCAACATCTTGCAGGTGCGTAATTTGTAGACTGATATTTGAGCTATGTATTCTGATCTCTACGTAGTTGTATGAATGATCATCTATTGAGCTTGATCTGTGATCTTTTCCAGTTGTGCAACGGTTTCAACGACTGTGGTCCGAATGACTTCTCTGATGAGCACCTCTCCATGTGCTCTTCATTCTCCGAGTACGGCGATTGCGGACTCACGCAGTTCAAGGTACCTATCAATTACCATATCCGAATCCATACAACACACGAATGCGAATCGACAACTGACTTTCTTTCCAGTGTCAAAATGGCAAGTGCATCAACGCGACACTCGCGTGCGACCGCAATGACGACTGCGGCGACGCGTCGGACGAGATCGGATGCGGTAAGACAACATTTGAAATATTGAATTCCCGCCGTAATTAGATGACTTCTGTGGAGCAATGCTAAAATGTCTTGATTTCGAGAATTTAATGAAATGGGCGGGAGTGATCATAATTTGAATGTTGCAGCAAAGAAGGACGGCAAGACGTGCGACTTGAATCACGACAACGGCGGCTGCAAGCATCTCTGCACAGGTAAGGATTTCTACCTAGGGACGCAACTCTAATTTTTCATCTCTTCCCTATTTTGGGTCGTTGTGTACATACATTTCCATACTGCTTAGCGCATCCTTTTACTGCAAAGATGACCGAGGCTTAATTAGATATGTTTCACATGCTTCTTAATCCCACGATTCTATTTCAGGAAATGTTGAGTCTTGTTCTAAGTTCAAAAATTGAGAACTAAACCGAAAATTACCTAGTGATGACGTAACTTTGCTCAGACATCTCTGGCGGTGGGTTCTACTGTCACTGTCGGGACGGGTTCCGACCCAGCCCCGCCGATCCCTTCGATTGCATTGACGTGGACGAGTGCGTCGGCAACAACACGTGCACCCAGATCTGCCACAACACCAAGGGCTCCTACGTGTGCAGGTATTTGAAATTTTGATTTCGCGCCTGATTAATGCCACTTTTCAAAGTCCCTACAGAAAATGACCGAGTTTTAGAATTCTGTGAAAGCTAATCTTTGATCTTCCTCAGATGCCACGAGGACTACGAGAACAACGTGGTGGTGGGCGCGATGACGGGCAAGGACTGTCGCGCCAAGGTATACCGTAATCCGGGGATTCTGTGCGGGACTCAGGAAATATTTAAATTTGAGGCAATTCATGAAGAAATTGGGGAAAATACACATACCGTACTCGAATCATTCCGCCTCGGACCCAAAGACTTTCAAAATCCAGGGCGACGCTGCTCACGTCATCGTAGCTGCCGATGACGAGTTGGTGCTGGTCGGACTCGGCGCCGGACTGGGAGTGAATCGACACGCCGCGGCTCACGTATGAATTCAAATATTTGAAACTCCCGCTTATAAATCATCAGAGAATGCGACGCTGTACAAATTTGACCCATGAACTAATTATCGAGCTAAGTACAATTTTTGGGCGCGAGATTCGAATTTGAATTTTTTACAGGCTCCTGATGAGGACAACGACATCGTGGCTGTCGACTACGACTTCCGTAATGGATTCATGTACTGGGTGGATGGAACGGCTCGGAAAGTGTACAGGTCAGTTCATTAGTAAGAGTTTTTTTTTCAATATGCACTTCGTCGTTACTACACTGAAGCGAATTAAAATCTGCAATTTCCGGTTTGATCCGGTTCTAAAAAAAATTTCAGATCGGCAATTCTCACTGGCAATCAATCTCACGAGGGACAAGTGCTCGAGGTCGATTTCAACGGACTCGGTCACACTCCTCTCGCTATCGCTGCGGATTATCTGACTGGGTAATAAGTTGTTTTCGCAAATTAGGCAATTAAATTTTGATCTGTACCCTAAAGAATCTTTTGGAAATGAAAGATTAATTGATAATAACCAGTAACCAATGTATGAAAATATAGTAACATCTACATCTCGTCGGTGGCCGATGAGGATGGACAGCCATCGAGAGTGAAGAGGAGATCGGAACCCGCGCAGAGAGACCCCAACAAGGGAGCCATTTGGGTGGCGAAGTCGGACGGACGGTATGTTTTTATCATTAACAATTAATTTTTTTCGAACTATATTATGTGCAAATGCGTCGAAATGGGATGTGTTTCGCCCAGAACCAATATGAAGATGAATAAACGATCATCAATTGAATCTCGAGATCTTCAAACAATGATATTCATTTAATATATTTTATCATTTAATATATTTTAATTATTTAATATATTTTAATTAAATTTCAGTTATCTCCACAAGATCATCGGTGGCCACCTCCAACTGCCGTCTGCCCTCGTTACAATCCCCAGTCTCGGAAAGGTAATTAGTCAAATTAAGAATACATAAATTAGTAATAATCTAGGCATAGACATAAAAAGTACTGTTACACTGATTATAACTGACATAAACAATCAATTTTTTCTAGAAAAAGTCTTAATTAATTAAAAATTCAGATTTGCTACGCTGACAGTGGACTGCACGCGAAGATTGAGTGCTGCGAGATGGATGGTAGTCATCGACAGGTGAGAATTGCATCACAATTTACCTCCAGAAAGGGGTCGGCAGAGAGAGTGTGTGTGGAAACGAGAGATTCCCTTGAACTGTCTTGTCCAGATCCCTTTTCTGGATCGTAGACTGGGCAGTAATTCTGCATCACGGGAATAGACATAGATAATCTCTTCACTAAATGGTTGTGCCTACTCATCTTTTCCCTCATGTCAATGAACCAGTTGCTTGTGCGCTGGATGTGATTGATCCATTCAATAAAGAACGAGTGCGAGCACCTTAGCGACTCTCCGGCGCTCTGCCATCGGCCCATGTAGTATAGTGGTTAGTACTCCACGTTGTGGCCGTGGCGACGGTGGTTCGATTCCACCCATGGGCAACTTCTTTTGCCACATTCTTCTAATGTTTTCTTTTAGATTCTTGCCAAGGAACTCATTTATTCGCCGTCTTCCATGGCCGTGGATGAGGGCAAGGGCAACCGAATCTACTGGGCAGATCCCAAGTTCCGACGAGTTTACTCCGTTCTTCCCGATGGTGAGTGGTTTTTGATTATTCCTGGTTTTGTACATGATCATATCATACCATGGGTTCAATGTTAAAATTTAGTAAAATTGTAGTAAAATGGGTGGAAATTCGCAATTGATATATTTTCGCAGAGGGAAAGGAGATCGAAACAATTAGGGCTGATCGATCCTTTATTCATCAACGTCTGAAACATATCCGTCTTGGCGATAATGAGCAAGAGCGAGAATTAAGAACAAAATTAAAAGTGCCTCCCGGCCGCCTTTGGATAATTAATTTTACGACAAACTCGGCCTTAGAACTATGCATAGGGTCCACAACGTCCGCCCACTTCTCGCGCACCCGGATTTGACAAAAAATGAAATTTCGAGAGCACAAGCGTAATTCGAAACGTTATGAGTCATATTATGGCTTGTTTTGGAGCTATTGGAGAGCGCAATCGATTGCGCCTATATCAGGGATGATCAGAGAACGTTGAGGTGTCGAAAAAGTGAAAATTAATTTCAAAATCGTTGAAATTGGGCTTATAACTGAACTCACAACTCCTGATATACCCGCATTTCATTCTCTTGAATTTTCTGGGAATATTACAGGAGAAAAAGAAATCTAAATTGGCGACCCTGAATTGTGCTCTCGTTTGCAAAAAAAAACTGCGAGAATACGAGTACGAGAGTATCGGCATTCCGTTTTACTGTAAATAGCAACGGTTTTCGCAAAAGGGGAATTGAACTTGCGGGTGTGCGTTCATTAGGCAAACGCGCAACCCACTGCGCCATGCAGTCAGATACGTTCTCTCTGCTATTGCGCGCTAAGTTCCTCCACTCCCGCTGCGCTTTGACACGTTCAATCCTCCAAATTGAGACGCCAATGCACTCTCAATACCTTTATAAACTACTTCTCTTCTAGCACAACATCAAAATATTTCCAATTAAGCGCGCTATGTCCCTGGAAAGAAGGGCGAATAGGCTCCGCCTCCTCCTCTCCCCATCGCGACTTTCCCCCCTCTCACAACAGTCGAAGCGCGCGTGGTTTTGGAGGTGTAGCTCGGCTCAGAGATAAGATATCGACCTAAATCCAAAAGATTCATCTTAATCACACATGTAGGGACATGTTGACACTTAATTTCACCCCACTCAGTCAATTCCGCTGACCACGTTGCGGCCTCTAACTATGCAAAGCTTCCCGGGGTTAGAAAAATATCCCCGTTTATCTTGATCTTTGTGAGATGGATATTGATCCTTTGTTCTATTGATTAGCTATCACATACTTTATCCAGCAGCTTCATTCAGTATTACATTTCTGATGTCCTTTCCTCAGGCACGAGTCGTCAGACGGTCGTGCACGATGTCAACGTTCCCTATGCAATCGACGTTTTCGAGAATAACGTCTACTGGGCGTCGAGAGAGACAAAGACACTTTACGTTCAGGTACAGACTAAGATCACATCAAACCTCCGGAAAGGGGTCGGTAGCCAGGGTAACTCTGTGGGAAAGTAAGATACTCTCTTACTCTGGAGACTATGAGTATTACCTTGTGCTTCTTTTTATATTGACAAATTGGTACATTCATTGACTACTTAGAGGAGAGGCTTTGATAAGCGTCATGATTCCTCGAGTTTGCAATTCGGGTAAATAATTGGATTAGCACTCATCATTTCGCACACTCTCTACACCGGTCTATGGGTGAGAGAGTGTGCTAAATGAAGAGAGCTAATTCAATTATTTACCCGAATTTCAAACTCTAATGATTCCATTGTCAAGGCACGCTAATAATCTTTAATCTCCCGTTCGCAGGATAAATTCGGTCGTGGACGTGTTGCCATTCTCGCTTCAGACCTCGAGGATGTCCATGCCGTCAGAGTGTCACAGAAGTGAGTTTAAATATTAAATAACTAAAATTCTTAATGTCCATTGTTGGCTGTTGCCGCATACGTTTCACGCCTTTTACGAAGCCGACTGATGATTGTAGGAATCGTTTGCGATACCAGTGGTTAAGCAAAGAAAAAAACAAAATTAAAACCGACTCCCTTCTGATCGATATTGCACTGCCCATTTGCAGCATAACACGCGTGTCACGTAAGGATCGAATCAAACAGGGGGGTAGTTGGCACACATTTTGACCCCCTATTATTTTTACTGTTTTCGATAGCCCTTAGGGTATCTAAGAATAGTTCCAAGTCCTATGTCATTGAGACGAATCGAATTATATGTTGAACGTCTATATTTTAGTAGAAACTGGCTCATTCATTGCCGAAAAACACTTCGCCAAAAATGCCTCTTACCTTCTGGCGTCTCCTGGTGATAGGGACACGCGCACTATCGGGAAGGTCACGATCTCTTTGTCACTATCTCGAATCTGACGAGCTTAGCTCAATGGTAAGGCATCTGTCTCACGTGTTTCAGGTCGTAAGTTCAACTCTATTTTTTCTCATCTATTTTTGCAACTTTTTAAAAGTGTTTCCTATCTGCCCGAGTCGCGTCAAAACATATTGGAGGAGGTGTATTCACTCCACTTGCTAATTTGACCTCACATTATACAAATATTCCTAATTCTATTGGAATTGAAATTCTCCCCAAAGCCGCATATTCAATGGTGTCGTTATGGCGACCCGTGGAATGGAGCGGATATCTTGTGTTTTGTTGTTGTTGTAAACTGGAACATAAAAATCCTTTCCGTCGCTGAATGCAAACGGGAACGCCACGCGCGAAAGGCGCGAAAAGCGACCGCGCGCGAAAGGCTTTTCGGCAATGAATGAGCCAGTTTCTACTAAAATATAGACGTTCAACATATCATTCGATTCGTCTCAATGAGATCTAAACTTTGACGTTGAGATTATCCTGGGCCCGACACTCTGGTGCAGATGAGAAGTTTTAATTAGCCTGACTAATTAGTTCCAATTGTATGTTGGGCCCAATCAGTCAGGGTTGTTCTCCAGGTGATTACGCACAGATCTTCTGTTGGCGACTTTCTACTATTGTTACTGTGGACGGAGCTATAGAGCTTCAAAGAGGCACTACTTTTGCCACCCTCAAAGTTCGACGTCGTCTATCTTCGAGGAAATCGATCTCTGGGACATAGGACTTGGAACTATTCGTAGATACCCTAAGGGCTATCCAAAACTGTATCTAACTCATGTTCGACTGTTTTGGTGTGCCAGCGTTGATTCGATCCTTACGTGACACGCGTGATAATAACTTCAAGTTTCAGATAATGATGTAACAAGTAAAACATTTTTTAATGAGGAAATCAGATTTAGAATGTCCAAAAATTGTGTAGCCATATATTTTTTTATATAATTATGATCCAATCATCTATATACACATGATTCCAAACCTACAGACCAGGGTTAGGACGAGAGAGTATGCAAAAGTGAGAGAGTCCCTCTCGATTTCACACGCTCTCTCACTCCAAAGGCCTTTCTGAAAGGTTGACCGGCCTGTGGAATGATCTATGTGTATATTACCTAATGATTGCTCAATCAGATACGCCCGTGACGCAACTCGTGTCCGTTCTCCATGTGAGCGTGCCGCCTGTTCTCATCTGTGTGTTCCTCTGGCGAGAGAAGGATTCGCTTGTCTCTGTCCCGGATCTGATGCACTACCCAATCCGGTTAGTTTGATTTATATCTTCTTTGGTCACGATCAGGTTGCTAGAGTTGTTTTCCAAATCGTGTCAAACATTGATTTTACTTTTTTTTAAATTGCGAATTATGCTGCGAAGGTCGTGACTGAAAACGATCCCGATAGGTTATGTCGAAGGGAAGGTCCAATATCAATCCTGATCTTTGATCTCTACAGGATGGCTCGTGCAACGCTCCCCGCATGGAAGCACTCATCGCGCCTAAGCAGTGCAAGGTTAGCTATTTTATGTCTCTGATTTTAAAACGTAATATTACTCATTATATTCTCACTTCCACTTCTTTTCTGAGAGCAAAAGTGTTAAATTTGAAAATGTTTTTTAAACATAAACCATTCAGTGCACCAACGGAGGTCTCTGCTCACTGGAAGGAACTTGCACATGTCTGCCCGACTTTGAGGGAGAACACTGCGAGGCCGGAAGTAGTGTCAGCCGACAGGTACGAGAATGACTACGATTTTATTTCGCTCGGTCTCATACTGGATGGAAACATTTATTTCGGGAAAACAATTGTTCTCTTAATGGTGATCAAAATTTTTGGCTCTGTTCTAGTGTCCCCCTACTAAGGGAATAGAAAGGTTCCATGAGAATAGAAAGTTCCCAAAAACAGAAAGGTCCCAAAAAACAGAAAGGTTCCATGGGAATTCTATTCCCTTAGTAGGGGGATACTAGAACAGAGCGAATTTTTTTGCAAGCATAAATTGGTCAAGCGACGTTGTGTGTTGCAGTTCGACTTCAAGCTTGAAAAGTAATTTGAGCTTCTGATCTTTGATTTCTCATAAGTTCAGTTGATTGGTCGTCTCTCTGGCAGCATTTTGATGGGCATTCTCGTATTCCTAGCACTCGCGGGAGCACTTGGACTCGCCGCGTTTGGAGGTAACTACATTTTCTTTAATAATTATTTAATCAATTAGCCAGTTTTTTCCATTCCAAGGCAGTCACCTAGTACTTGATTAAGATAGGGCGAATCTTTTCACTCGTTTATGAAACATAGATAGATGAATTCTGATACGCGCGACAGAAGTGTGGCTGGAATGTCTAATCCTTTAGGAAAAAATAACTTTTCCAATGGGTTGCTAGGGAGAAATGTCCGCGCTCTGCAGAGGCGGAACGGCAAATAGCGCACACACACAGATAGATTGTTATTATTGACGACGCTCTTTTCCTATCTCTCTTTCTCCTTTTTTTTCTCTCTCGCGCGCGGCATTCTCTTTTTTGTTTGACATTCTCGCATTTCTTGACTTTCTATTTTCTCCTTTTCATACGCAATCTTTCACTATCCAAATATCATTACTTTCATCTTTCACTTCCAGTGTTCGCTCATATTTAGCCTCTTTTCTTCACAGCTCTTTCTCAGTATTTCTATGAGCAAACGAGATACCGTGCGGCATGGATAGGGTGGAGAAGCGTTCTCCTATTTAATTTACGAACTGAGCTCTCTTTTCAGTAATAGTCCATAATTGATAATTGAAAACTTCTCAGGCATGCAACTCTACAAGAAGAATCTTCTCTTCGCTAAGAAGCGAGAGGCGGCAGACGACACTTCGGGAGTAGTCGCTTTCCATGGAAATGTCGTGTCATTCTCTAATCCTGCACTTGAGACAAAACAGGTGAACTACTTTTTTTGTATTTGATCTCCTTGGGGCGGTACAGACTGCCGAAACAAATCAATTTATTAATGTGTATCTAGTCATCATCGTACTGAAATAGGCTTAAACCAACTCCACAGACTCTTTATCAGTCACATAATGCACACCACAATCTTGACCCCATTACACTAGTAGCGGCTTCCAAGTCGTTGTTAGGCTACAAAAAACCGCAGTACTGCTGATCTTTGATCTCTCCCATATTGCAGGAGCCCACTCCAATGGAGTACTCGATGCAGCAAATGTCCTCCACCAAGACGGCCACAAATGAGAAAGGAGGTAAATATAAAACAATAGCTACTAATTTTATTAATTCGAAGTAAATAGATGCGTTTCCCAAAGTGTTGTTCCCAATGTTTCCCAACGACAATCGAATTCTTGCTTCGAGTGAGCAGTTAGGTTAGCGATGAAACTCATTTCATCTTTATAGCGATCCCTTATTCATTTTCTTGAGGATCTAGATTACTTCACGTCAGATCCACTATTTCCCGGCTCTCCCTTATTTTACGATTCCGGTTTCAGGCGCCTCGACCACGTTCTCCAATCCTGTGTACGAGCTGGAAGCGGACGACGATCCGGACATGCCGACGAGCAGCACGCGATCGGCCAGCTTTAGGTACTGCTACATTTGAATTTTCCCTCTTCCCGCCATTTCTAAGCAGCTTTTCAAAGTCTCTGCACAAAACGACCGATTTTTCGAGCTTTTTTGCGCTAATTCAAATTTTCTGATTTCCAGGTCGACGACATCTAGTGATCTGCCGCCGCCCACCGGCGCCGATATTATCGCGCCGGCCGCCGACCTGATGATGTCACGACCGGAAGTGCCGCCGCGGTCTAAGGCCCGGTCCGGCTCCGCCGATCGTTCCGGCCTTGTGGACATTCCCCTGCCTCACGATGAGGAAATTTCCGATGTTTAAGACTGGTCTACGAATTATTGATTTCCCACTCGAATAATTGATTTTCCTTTTTTAGCGCTCAATTATAACCTCTCGTGTGTTCCTTCTCCCATAACGTGTTGCCTACTGTACATAATCCCCACCCGATTGATTTACAGTACTCTTGCATATCTACCGTATCCTCCCCTTCTCTAGTTACAGATTGATATCTATGTCGGCCAGCTACAGTACCCCGGTCTCGTACCATACATACCACACCACAAGTTTCTCTTTTCTTTCATAATCCATCGAGTTTTTGGGTCAACAAAAAAGCCGTCGGTCCGCCATACGAAAATTGTGATACACATTTAGACAGAGAATTTTTCCTTGCATTTGAATTTTCATTTCAAAAAACTTAATTCGAGAGAGCCTAATATAGTAGTTTAGATTATATTTCGGAAGAATGTTTTACATCCTCGCCTTCATTACATTGTTAATCTTATTGCATGTTTCGTAAGTGAGTAAAGAGATTTAAATATTCGATTTTACGCGTATTTTCACATTCAGTATTTTACTAGTTGTTGATTCGATGAAGATGAGGAGAGCACAATATAACTAGAAATTTATCATCATCAAATCTCCCATCACAGTAAATCCCGGTTAAAGTGGGAATAAAAAAGTTGGGCAATGAGACCAATGTAACAATTTTATGCCCATTGCAATTGTAAACATTAATTTGAATTGCATTGAAGAGTTAATTTTGAAAGATATTTCATAATGAAATTCATCATATGTTTCATTGATGTGCCATAATAACAATTACACACCATACCTCGATGAATGGAACTCTCATTCAACATGCACTTGCCCTAAAGCTTGAATAAATGATTTGATTTGAATAACAATTATTGATTATTTATTGATCAACCGGGAATGCAATGGCAGCTTATGATACGCTTTTAGCGAATATGAGATGGAATAAATAAATTATTTCATTTCCACAGTGTATTCAGACTGGCAAAGTGCTCATGTTGTTGTTGCTCGCAATTCATCACGGCAATAGCACGGGATTTCCTAAAAAAGACAATATTAGTTATCGAAATGCATCTCGAGTTTTATTTCCTTTTCTTGAGAGGAGAAACATTTAAACGAAACATGCATGCCTTTCATCACTTTAACCGCTATTACCTGTAGTATGCCTAGAGATGGCAATAGTTATTTTTAAACAATTCAATTCTCACCGGAATCCGATTCGCCACTCGATAATAACCGCGAATGCCAGTGGGTAGAGGGGCGCCACAGTGGCGAATTCGGTAAACAGCGCCCGCTCGAGGTAGGTAGCCTTCGGGTTCACCTAAACCACTTATTTATAATAATGATAATACTCTGTTAATCTTTTCATGTACTACTCAATTGGAAGTTCAACAAGTGTGTATACTAAGAGCCGGTAAACATTATTTTGTTGTAGTATTTTTAAGTACACCACAGGGTGTCAACATGCTTGAAAATGTGCGAATACAACCAGCAGCTTTTTCCGCTGATTCCCGACTTCCCGAAAGGTGTAGAGCGACTCCCTCATATTCGTGCACACTAGCGCTCATGACGCCTTTCTAATTCATATACCATTTCTAAAATTAGGTTATGCTATCTTTGTGTCAATATTCACACGAGCTCGATCTCTGAGGTGTGACGACACTTTGCATGTTTCGCTGGCGTGTATAACAAGGCCAAATTGTGAAGTGTGAGATAAAACACCTTAGCACGCTTCAAATCGCGAAATCGACCAGTCAATGTGGGCACTTCTCAGCACAAAACAAACGAGGACAAAAACATATTTTTGTAGCGAACATAAAATAGCTCTAGATATTGTAGCATAATTCTTTTCTATTATATTAACAAAAAATACAGAATACGCACAGCGGTGTAGACGACTTGTGCGAGCGTTGCGCATATTGACAGGAATGAATTTGTGATTTCGACCGGAAGCAAAGTTGAAATGACCTTGCGGTTTTCGGCGAACTGAAATGACCCAAATTAAAGGCGTATTTCAAATCTCCTAAAAAGCTTTCAAAATAGTCGTCATCTTTGTGTTTTTACCTGATAATTAATGCCCAGTTTTGAGCTGCGTCTGGAGGTTCGGAAGTAGTTGAGGTAGACATCGATCATGAAAATAACACCGCTCACTATTACAGAGTAAGTGATGACGTTCAATGTTATCTGAATTAATTCTATTTTTTCAATTAAATTTATCTCATTTACACTTTTCGTTTATTCTATGTGAGAAAACAAATAGGCAACGGGTTGTGTTTTGCTATAAAAAAGGTCTAAACGCGCTCTTTTAGCTCGCAACGCAGTCAAACACTCCGTCTATATTCTCAACACGTAATTACAATTGAATCCTTTCAAACCGCCGGGCTAGGAGCGACACCTCTCTCCCGACCCCTTTTTGAATGAGCATACTTGATAATGTAATTTGTTCTCCGGGATACGCAAATCAATCGTTGCAACTCTTCGCGTAACGTAGAATAGCGCAAATCCGTCAGACATTGCAAGGAAAATGAGCACGTAGGAAGTGAGAATCTAGGAAAACGAAAAAATCAGTTGCCGATTCGATTACTGCTCACTATCGTAGTTCCGGTAATTATCGCAATCATTTTGCTATTACTCTGCTCGAAGCGAAGTGGGTACAGAGAAGAGTAAAGACGCTGAAAAAAAAATTACAACTCCAAGACTCCGGAAAAGAGTCAGAGAGCACGCGAAGGCGTTCTCTTTATCGATTCCCCAATTTTCCCCTGTCTGATATCCCAATGAGTGTATTTGTGAAAAAGAAAAACCAGAAGAGGTTAGAATTAGATGAAGGGACAAGGTTAGTATGACCTCAAGCGATAGGGAAACCATGATGTAGTGTGAAGCTATAATAGTGGCGATTCCAGCCGATCGGAAAACTAGTGGAAGACGGAAGTCGAATATAAAACAAGGGCAGCGAAGGCTGAAAGCTGCACTTTAATCAATTTAAAAATTATTTGAAAAATTTCCTCAAATGTATTACTTTGTGAACTTTCAAATTCCCAGATCATACTGCTATTATGCGACGTAATGTTTAGACTTTGGACAAGGAAGTACTAAGAATCACAGAGTCCACCGCACCGAGGATGTATTTGTCCAAAATATCAGTCAAACCTCCATAAAGGGATCAAGGGTGAGTTCGCTCCTGAGCCCTTTCTGGAGGTTCGCACGCACCACATCATTCCGCATGCTGGTCGACAATAAAGATCAGAGACAGAGCGTGTAAAATCGAAGAGGATTCTCTCATGTTTCCACACTCTCTCACTCCTGACCCCTTTCTGGACGTTTTGTAACTCACCGTGTGAATTCAAATGCGTAGATTGCTGCGTAGATTACACCCATAGCAAATGTGAGCGCGTAATAATATGCGAAGAATGCCTTGGAATTTGCGTTGACAAGCCAGCGAACGCCCTGAAATATCTTTTTTTTAGATTTAAATTATTTGCATTTTAAAATTTAAATTAATTGAAATGAACAAATTGACTCATTAAATTAGCTCACCCTTCGTCGCCACTGTACCGCGGTAAGGACACTTCCCAATGAGCATAAAATGAATTTTAGCAAAATAAGGGCTGGAAATGTGTTTGCATATTATTTACAAGCGTTTCGGTCAAACTGCCTAAAGATAATTCAAGGCGCGACCGCTGCCTATGCATTTTTTTTCTAACTACCTGCCTCAATTTGAATGGGCTCACCAGAATCCTCTGATTCATTGATGATTCATTGAAAAATAATGAAACCCACTCGAATAGACCAAACTGCCGCTCAACTCGTCTACAATGTCGCAGATAGTTTGATTCATCGACGTGTGATAGCTATAATAGTAATAATAATAATAATAATAATAATAATAATAAATTAACAATATATGTATCGAGTTATGTAATAATCACCTATGAAGATCACTGTGGTGGTCGGGCATTGAAACCGCAAGGTATTTAGGTGAGGTAAGGTAGGTTGAAGTTGAAGAGGAAAGAATATCCGAGAGTGCCGCTAACACTGATGTGTGCCGATTCTAATGTACGAAAACGAGATCATATCAAAAGATTAGAGAGGTCTTTGTGAGCACGCACTCTACTACAATGCGTATAGCAATGTATCAACATTCCGCATCAATCTCTCTGAATTTCTCATCCCATCCTAGCTACCCTACCAGTCAGAAATAGAAGGGATGTTGAGAGAGAGAGAGAGCTAGGAGGAAAATAGCATACGACAGTAGGCTTCTGGGCTACCGAACGGCGACTTTAAAAGTCTAAACGCATCGTTCCCTACGCCAATTGGAAGTCGCCGTTGGCCAGCTTAGACTTGTGAAGTCGTTCACTTATTTTGAGAGAAGTGCTTTGCCTAGAGCGCACAAAACATTACGCGTTTCTTCAATTGGCAAAGCGTGAGAACTCGTGCGCAAATGACCTTCTCACGTGCTACTTTGGTGAGTCTTATCCTAAAATTATCCTAATCCTAAAATCCTAAAATTATCCTAATCCTAAAATCCTAAAATTATCCTAAAACTGGTCGTGCAATTCTGTGAAATAAAAGTTGTACATTATAAGAAGGTTGTAGAGAGAAAGACTTGAGGAAAAATAAAGGGAAATAAAAAGGGATTTCAAAATGTGAATAGCAGCTATACGCTCGTTATGTCATAACATAATATTTACCTACTGGCGCAATTCTTTCCCTACATTCTCAACATTGAGCAACATTGAGACCAAATTATTACTTCACACGTTTCGACACGTGCGTAACAACCGAAGAAAAATGCTGAATTGTAGCCGACAATGCCAAGAATTTCGCCTTATTTACGAGAGAGAATACTCTCACGCACATCATGAAATACGAAAACAATTTGTATTTCGGGAGCTATTTTAACATTTGAATTAAAATTCCCAGACACTCCGTGCGATTTTCCAGACAGGTCTAGCATTTTTCGCACTTTAAGCTAACGTGAGATATATTATCAAGTGAATTCCGGGTTCTCAATAGCAGACTAGGAGAATGGGTACGTTATGGGCACTCGCACACGCACTATTCTCCTTTAGATAACTTACTTTTCGTTAATCAACTGTCAAGCACATGTGTGATGATACCATCATTTTATTACAAATTTACGAGCACTTTTCCGAAATAATAAAACGTTCCGTTGATAATCCGTGCTAAACAACAGATACGGCTGCGAGAGAGCATGGCAAAGCGAGAGGCACGCCGAGGTATAGAAAGAGAGTACACCACCAGTAGTCCACAATCATAAACGTATAATTTTAAATTTGTAATACCAGGAATTTACATTTACCGAAGAATTGAGTAACACTTTGTGAGATCCTGGCAAGTGGAATGTGGATTGTGAATGGATCATGAATTATTGAATGTTTTCGGTGAAACGAACTACGAGTAAACGAACAATTCTTAGTGCAAATACAAAATGGGCTACCTATCTTTATTTGTATAGCGAATGTATTTTCTGTGTGGTGATCTACTATTTCCACTGATTGTTCAGATTGGCAAAGTACGTTTTCTGTTCTTCCTCACTAGTCATTACGGCAATGGCACGGGCTTTCCTGAAATTAAAATGTATAATTGAAAACAAATGAAATGTAAGATCACAGTAGTTGTTTGCGTCTGTTGACAATGAGATATGCATAATCCATTAAGAGACCGGCTCGGTAAGAATCGAGCGCTGCCGGACATGCGCGCCAGGACCCGATTTAGTAAAGTTGCAAAAACACTTTTTCGCCACTTGCGTACCATTGGCGAGCCGGGTTTGAGCCTCGGGGCAAAAATTAGAATTCTTTAGGTAGTTAATAGGGTCCTCAGATGCTTCTATACTCAGTATGACTGGGCCACATCGAAAATCCTTGCGCTGATGTCTGGCAGTGCTCAATTCTTTCTGAACCGCTCATTTAATACAACTGATACATGTTACTTTATGATGCGGACAGTGTCTCTTCCTAGTCTTCACTTCTAGTCAAAAAATCGACTAGAGGGGTCGGTCTAGTCCGAAATGAGGGGAGTCCCTTGTGGAGAATGAGAGGTATCTGAGTCGAGAGATCGACCCGTTTAGTCGCATTTTCGACTAGAAGTGAAGACTAAGGAGAGACACTATCCGCACCATTACATCCATGAAATGCAACCAACAAAAATCACTGTTGTATTGATATTTTTAACGAAAGTTGATTCTCACCGCAATCCGATTCGGTACTCGATAATTAATGCAAATGCCAGTGGGTACAAGACCGGAGCCATTGTTATGCACTCGATGAATAGTGCCCGGTCGAGGTACGTCGACCATGGATTGATCTTTATTTAATTATTTAATTTTTTTTTAATTTACATATTTTTCTATTTATATGTTAGTTTCATACACCCGCGAAGGGTGTGATTGCAAGTATGGAAACGAGGAACAATAAAAGATAAACTAACTTTGGATAGAGAAAGCTAGGGGCGGAAACAGGCTAGAAACGGAGGTTCAAGGGATGCATTAGAGAGAACAAAAAATTCAGCAACCCTTTTGCCGAGCCGGGAGAAAAAAGCTCCGGTTTCGCCTCTATTGCTAATGCCATTTTGAGCTGGCCTAACCGTATGGGTCTGGGTTTCCTTTGGAAGCTTATTTGGTTGCAGCCGTCTCGCACAATTTTGAAGCTAATGTACAGGAGAGTTTGGCATTCGGGTGAATAACTGTTGGTTAGATCTCTTCATTCCGCCGTTTGGTCAAAGTGCGTTGAAAACGAAAAGACCTATTCCAATTATTTACCCGATTTTCAAACAATTGTGCCCAATTCTACCAGAAAAACATATAGAACAATTTTTTTTAAATAATTTAAATAACAAAATATTCACCGAAGTGTAGATGACTTGCCCGATTGTTGTAAACATTGACAGAGAGGAATTTGTGACTTCAACGGGAAGCAAAGTCGCAATGACCGTGCGATTTTCAGAGAACTGAATTTACACCAATTAGTTTTTAAACATATCTCGAAAGATCTATGCTAAGTATATACATTGCAAGCAATTTGTTGTATTTCTCCAGAATCCCCGGCTACCGGACTAGTGACGGGTTGATCGGGCTAGTAGCCTTTGCTAGTCGAACGAGTGCATGTGACCGCCGGCTAGTGGGAGACCACGATATACTTATACTTTATCACCAACGCTTTTGGCAGGGAATAAGGGGTATGTGTCGATAGGTTTGTCCTTTGGCTCGGGCGAGCTTTTTCGGTGGTTCGTTGTGGCAGTTCCGATTTACAATGTAGTAGGAAGACACATGCTATGTACAAGTCACGGCGATTTTAGAGTTTTAAACTGCAAGAAAACATTTTTCTGTGTTACCTGATAATTAATTCCCAATCTTAAGCTTCGCTTGGAGCTCCGGAAATAATTTAGGTAGACATCAACTATGAAAATTGCTGCACTCACTATTAACGAGTAAGTGATAACGTTAAAAGCAATCTGAAATTGCATTTGCATGGTTTCAAATATCAATGGATGGATTTAAAGCGTACTCAGAGAACATATGTTAGCCATACATGCAGCTCAGCAAATATATTTCTTGTATCCGCATTTTCCATCATCTCTATGCTAAAAACTTAAAACTTGAGTTAAAAGTATGTAATTTATGCGCTGCCTCGCATTTTTTTTCTCTCTGAGTACTTGCTCCTGGCCCATAACACGTTGATAATCATACCTGATAGTAGACTTTGTTTTCAGTAATGCGCAAATCAATTGATGCTACTTTTTTCGTTACGTAGAATAGAGAAAACCCGTCAGACATTGCCATGAAAATGAGAACGTGAGAAGCGAGAATCTATGACATCCAAAAATCAGTTGTCGATTCGATTACTGCTCACTATCGTAGTTCCGGCTATTATCGCGACCAATTTGCAACTGCTTTGCTCGAAGCGAAGCGGATAAAGAATGGAGTAGAGCCGCTGAAAAAAAATCATGTTTAAAAATGTATTTTGGACGAGTGTTTGTGAACGTATAATATATCATATGGCACTTATATGGCACGGCTATAGCCGTGCCCCCTTTCTGGAGGGCAGAGTGGGATAGTGGACTTTGAAAAGTAACGGTTCGACTAGATGTATAATGAATAAATCTACCGATTTCGCGAAAAAGTGTTTGAGAAATGAGGAGTTTGTGGAGAAAAGCAACTAGTTGCATTGTTAATTTTCAAAATCTGTAGGATAGAGCGACCTCGAGTGACAATGCCACCATAATGTAGTGCGAGGCGATGCCGCAGGCGATTCCGGCAGAGCGAAAAACTAGAGGAAGCCGGAAGTCGAATAAACAGCACGGCCAGCGAAGGCTGAAATGACTCACTTTGTTTTGGCGTTGAAACTCTAGTCACACTGCTTTTATATGAACTAATATTATGTAAACAAGGAAGCAATGTGAGTCACGAATTCGATTTTTTAAAAATATTTTAGAGCTATTTTTTTATATTCTTAAATTAATTTCTTTTTCAACGTTGCAGCTAAAATTGAACTGACATTATCCGAGCGAATGTGTTGATTTTTGAAAAAGTAAGAGACGCTTTCTGCTGAAATCTCTCAACCAAAACAAGAAAAGGGTCAAAACACCAGAAAGAGGTCAACTCTCTCACTCTCTCTCTCTCTCTCTCTCTCTCGACAACTTTGGAGACGTGAAACTTTACCGTGTGAATTCAAACGCAAAGACGGTAGTGTAAATTATTGCCCCTTCAAGTGTGAGCGCATAATAATAGGTGAAGAATGCCTTGGAATTCGCGTTGACAAGCCAGCGAACGCCCTGAAATATTTATATTATTTTTATAAATTTATATTAAATATTTTTATAAAGGCCTCCTTTCCCCCCAGCTAGTTTAATAAATAAATAAAATTTAAAAAAATAAATAAATAAAACTTACCCGACGTTTCCACTGAACCGCGGTAAAGAAAGCTCCCAACAAAGACACAATGAACTTGAGCAAAATTAGCGCTGGAAATTTGCATAATACTTTTTGATTTTTTAAATGAAGAAACCCACCGGAATAGGCCCAACTGCCCTGCAGCTCGGCTACAATAGCGCACATGGTTCGGTTCATCGACGAGAGATTACTTGATAGATTCGACATTCGAAATCACGAGGTCTATCTGAGGGAAGACTATTCGAAAGCGATGCGGAAGCCTCCTCCTAGAAATGCGTCGAGCACTGCGTCCACATTCAGCCGACCACAGGCAGGCCAATCTTGCACGAACGAGTTTACATTGAGAGAGCGTGTAAAAACAAACAAACAGAGAGACAGACAGACTCATTTATGTCCTAAAGGATAATAATCAAGGGACTCTCTCTTTCACTTCTCATTCGTATTCGTTTGGAAGGCTAGAATCTATTGATTTATAATCTTCTCTGTAGGAGGATGAGATTGATGAGAATTGGATTGATTCTACCCTTATGAAATAGAAGAAATGCGGAGAGCGAGAAAGCGGAGGAGGAGCGTACTGAGAGTACCCAAAACATTACATCTAATTGTGTCTGAGTAAGCTCTATTCATCTTATTTCTGAATAACACTATTGCCGAGTGAGCTCAAAACATCATTGCAAGACAGAAAAGATTAGAGTTTTACGAGTATGAGAGCACCAAAAATCCGTTTTACTGAAAGTATAATAGATATGGTAATGTACGAGTGTAGATTCACGAGAAAGTAGAGTTTTAAAAACGATTCCGAATCTCTTCATTACCTTCGCTCTTTTCACCGGTCTGTCGATGAGAGAATATGCTAAATGAAGAGATCCGGACTCTTTTTTTAACTCTACGAGGAAGGAGCTCTATCCCGGGCATCGTCTCTGAAATAGCGTACTCTGTTCTTGCACTGCCGCCGAGCTTAGACAACAATCATCCAAATTGTGACGCCATTGTACTCTCCATACCTTCGTAAACTACTCATGTACTGGCATGCCATCAAAATATTTGCAATAATGTCAACCATCGGGTTCAAATTCGACTCCTACAATGTTCAGAGTGAAACTATGATTGACAAATTGCATACACTACGCCAAACAAACAAAAATATGATTTACAAACTCAAAAAAAAGCTTTCTAATATTATTTTACGAATTGTTGTGACCGGAATTTCGTCCCTATATTCTCAGTCAACATTGCACGACATTGAGATTAGATAATCGAGCGCATCACGCACTACACCACATGATTCCAAATCTACAGACCAGGGTTAGAGCGAGAGAGCGTGCAAAAGTGAGAGAGTCCCTCTCGATTTCGCACGCTCTCTCACTCCAAAGGCCTTTCTGTAAGGTTGACTGGCCTGCGGAATGTGACACCTTGAAAAACATAATTGTAGCAGTGAATACCCAGATTTTTTATCTTGGTTATGAGAATTTCATCATTAAAAGTGAAACTAAACTTGGCAGACTTTGCACATCTTAACACTTAAAAGTTCACGTTACTCCACTTCCAAGCATGTGTGTGATTATACTATAATTTTATCAGGGCATTTACATTTACCGAACAATTGAGTAAGAATTCGTGAGATTGTCGGGAATATACGACGAACGACTACAGAAGATTGGGTGCGTTGACGAATTGCGTCATCCTTAGGCAATCGGGTCTTCAGACTTTGCGCAGCAGCGCCTCCGACTCTGCGGCCGTAGCAGCTGTGGCTGCAGCACCGGGCGTGCGCGTCGACAGCATACCTGCAGCAATCGATAATCAATCCCACGATCGTATTCCGACTCTCGGAGAGTCAGTTGTCGATTGCGACCGGAAGTACCGTAGGCCGTACCCATTTATGAATTTACGTACCGGGAGTGTTCACAATCAGCTTGTCACTGTTCTTCGCCTTCTGCCATGCTGCAAATAGAAAAATTGAAAATTTGAACTTTTTAGGACCACGCCACAATTTCGGGCGCAGATTGCGCGGGAGCGTTTAAAATTTGAATTGCACTCACCGGTGATCTTGAGGGAGGGCTGCGACTCGGCGGTAATGAGCTGGTGGGGCGGCGTCGCTCCCTCCTCGACTACGGTAGCGCCACCACCGACGACGTCAGGTGTGGTCTGGAACGATCAATAATTGGTATGACGTCATCATTAGACAATCTGTCGGCCAAATTGATCATCACTAGGCAATAATGACACGATATTACGTCATAACTAGGCAATCAAGCTACAGCATTGCTTCATCACTAGACAAGAAGGCTTCTGTGACCTCTACACAGTTCCTTCAAGTACGCCCCTGCTAGTGCATTCAAGAGTGCCCTTGCGACGGTATCTTACAGTACCCCCAGCTACCGTAACTTAAGGTCCGTCCAGCTACAGTAAACCCAATCACCTTGTCATTGTCCATATTGGCGGGAAGTTTGCCCGTGTCCTTGATGTGGTGGATGATCTTGCTGGAAAAAAATCGATGAATAACTATTTATAAAAAGAAGAACTTTTTGTACAGCACTACGTTCTTCCACATTTTGTTGGCGCGATTTTAAAAAAAAAACTCAGCGATTTAAAAAAAAAAAAAAAAAAAAATCTCTTGCCTGAAAGCCCTTCTCATCTCCTCAATCTCGATGAGCTCGTCGGCGGTCGGCAGCAGGTCCTGAGAGAGGAGACGGTGTGATCTTTTATTTCCTATTGTATGATTGTACCATTGATCCAAGTTTTGCACCACGAAATCATCCATAATGAATTTATTATACATACTTTCCAAAATTCCAATAGGAAATCAAGGAATTTCGCCACATTTTTTTTACATTATCATATTTACCTCAAAAATCAAAAAAAGGTAAACAAACAGCAAAGTCAAGCGGGTCGACGCTCTCGTTGTTTGACTCGAGATTGTTGACGCTGAGGTAGGCACTCATCGTGCCCACATCCAGGTAGTAGCCCTCCAGACCTGCAGTTACGGTAATCCGGGGGTATCCCTGATCTAAAGTACCTCTGCTACGGTTGCCTACAGTACTCCCAACTACAGTAACCTACAGTACTACCAGCTACCGTAATCTACAGTACTATCAGCCACCACAACCTCTGGTGCCTCCAACTACAGTAACCTACAACTTCAGTAACTCACAGGCGGGGACGAAGGTCTCGGCGCGGCCGCGGATGCCGTGCTTGGAGCAGTACTCGTCGTGCTCTGCAAATTAGCATTAATTAATTAATTAATTTTTTTAATATGTCGTGAAAACTCGCCGATGACTGCCTTCTCGAGGAGATCGCAGCGTTTGGCGAGCGCTTCGCCCTGAAATATGGCACTTTTCGAAGAATTTCAGCAGTTTTGACACAACACGAACAATACAATTTGCATCACTTTTGACGCCATTTGTCGGTAAAGTTCAGGAATTATTGTATAAAATTACTGTACTACCAGCTACCGTAACCTACAGTGTCCCTAAAAACAGTAAATTAGCATATTTTACCTGTTTGAGGGAGTTCTTGAGGCAGCAAATGAGGATGCCGGCGAGGAGGGCGCCCGCGGTGAAGATCACGAACAGCAGCTGGATCTGTAATTAACAAATTAATTAATTGATTTATTAATTGGCTAATTAATTAATTTCAGAAAAGAGAACTACTATATATGCGATCGCGATTAGGAGAAGAGTGATTGATTAATGAATTGTTTTATTTATTAATTAGCAATAATAATAATTAGGTAATTAATAAAAAACGCACCGCCTCAGTCCGCTCTTGTGATGAGCCGGTGCAGCCGAGACCGCGCTGTAATTTCGATCGATAAATTAATAAAATCAATCGACGATTCATGTCGCGGAGAATGGTGGTCGATGAGCGGTCGGCGACAGTTTATAATAGGAAAACACGCCAGCCCAAACCTCCAGACAGGGGTTCCTGCGTGAAATAGTGTGCGGAATCGGGAAAACCTCTCCCTGGCCACATTCTATCGCTTTTTTCTACCCTTTCTGGAGGTGGGAATAATGAATCGCTCACAAAGTCGCCCAGATCGAAGAAGGAGTGCGAGTCGTCCTCGCGCGGTTTGAAGAACTGAATAAAGTTAATTAATTGATTAATTAAAATATTAATTATATAAATTAATTATATTAATTAAGTAGTAATTAAGACTTACAAAGTCGAGGGAGCACATCTTGACGGAGAAGGAGGAGAGGAGAGACTGCTCGTGACGAGTGGAAGAGGAGGGAGTGAGGGGAGGAGGAGAAGGGAAAAGAGGAGGGGAGGGAAAGGATGCAAATATAATTGAAAATTTGAATGAGCGACATTGTTTCTATGTTTTGTACCTAAGCGTTTATTTATCCATTTGCACGGCGTTCTGGACAGTATGCCAAAAACTTCTTCGTGATGAGGCCATTTACAAACTATTACCGAACTATCTAACTGTCTTCCTCAATTTGGATAGACTCGTCAGAATGCGATGCGGGCCCCTGTATTCGATAATTTGTTGCTTGGGATTGAACTTGCATGGTTGCATGGGTAGGTTTTGGGTAGGTATGGGTAGGATTTGTTCCGGAGTGGGCATCGCGAGAAGCAAAGATAATGGATATCCTGGGGCGATTACACCCAGAATGAATATACTTACTATTGAGTATATTATATACTAGGGTGGCCTAAACCGGGTCGGAAATTTCAGTACCCGGGTCCAGGCTGATCCCGGGTACTTCCTGATAAGTGAGAGTGAGTTCCCGTTTGTACCCGGTACCCGCGGGTCCAAAAAGTACCCGCGGGAACAGCCAAGTACCCGCGGGTACTTTTTGGACCCGCGGGTACTTATGGACCCGCGAGTACAGCAAATCACATGGGTCACAATTTTCGATTTTTTGTGTTGTTCTCATTTCTTTTCATACCGTCGTATTTTCCATAAACACTTTGTAAACTAGTAAGTTTAAGAGAGGTATCCCCAGAGATTGCAGGTGAATCGGAACAATTTTCGAAAAAGTATTTTTAATTTCGATCAAACTTTTATATAAGAGTACCCAGGACGCGAGGAATTTAAATTTCCAGTCCCAGGTCCGAGAGCCGGCTTTTAGGAAATTACCGGTTCCAATGCCGGAATCGTCATAACTCAGCTCAAACATGACCTAGAACGATGGCGTTAGGCTTAAAATTTGTAGAATAATTTAGAGAACGTTTTATGTGTTGAAAACGAGCCTGAAAAATTGAAACAAAAAAATTCTGATCGAAAAAGTGATTTCGAAAATATTCCAAAAATTGTGTGATATCGAAAATGCCAGAACAAGCAGAATTTTATTTCAAAATATGAAAGAGCTTGTCAAATACTGTCTTGAAAAAATTTAACATAAAATAAAAGGGGGGACCCGAGTCAGAAATCACGTTATAATGTGAAAAATCGAGAAAAGTCTGAAAATCGAGTTGATGAAAATCGCTCCAAAAATGTTGTGTTATGTGTCATTGGTAAATAGAAGTTCAGTAAAAATAGTTTCAGTTCAAATACATTTCTTTAACAGATGTAACAGCTCACAAATCTATCTGTTTTCGCTCTTGAGATGTTGTCAAGAGTATTCAATTCCCACTTGTCTATGGGACGGCGACTTGCACTGAAACTATTTTTGCTGAACTTCTATTTACCAATGACACATAACACAACATTTTTGGAGCGATTTTCATCAACTCGATTTTCGGACTTTTCTCGATTTTTCACATTATAACGTGATTTCCGATTCGGGTCCCCCCTTTTTATTTTTTATTAAATTTTTTCTAGACAGTATTTGACAAGCTCTTTCATATTTTCAAATAAAATTCTGCTTGGTCTGACATTTTGGATATCGCACAATTTTTGGAATATTTTCGAAATCACTTTTTCGATCAGAATTTTTTCGTTTCAGTTTTTCAGGCTCGCTTTCAACACATAAAACGTTCTCTGAATTATTCTACAAATTTTAAGCCTAACGCCATCGTTCTAGGTCATGTTTGAGCTGAGTTATGACGATTCCGGCATTGGAACCGGTAATTTCCTAAAAGCCGGCTCTCGGATCTGAGACTGGAAATTTAAATTCCTCACGTCCTGGGTACTCTTATATAAAAGTTTGATCGAAATCAAAAATACTTTTTCGAAAATTGTTCCGAAAAGGGGGATTTTTCCTGCAATCTCTCGTAATACCTCTCTTAACCACTTTCTTCAGCTGCTCTAGCTCAAAATCCTATTTTAATATCGTTGAGTGAAGAAAACAAAACAATATGTATTTCCCCCAAACGATGCTAAATGAGAGATACGAGAGTCATATGTGTAAAAAGCGAACAAAATACGAAATAAAAAATTAAAAAAAACTCATCGAACGGATTTTAATAGCACTGTTCTTTCTCACTGCAGTACCCGCGGGTACTTTTTGGACCCGCGGGTACCGGGAACAAACGGGAACTCACGGTCCATTTCTGACCCGGTCCCGGGTACCGGGTACACAACGGTTACTGTTCCCGTTGTGTACCCGTTCCCGGGATGTTCCCGTTTTAGGCCACCCTATTATATACTGAGATATGACACCGAGTATATGATATACTCAATATTGAGTATATTCTCTCGTTTTCGCACGCTCTCTCGACGCGCGAATATACTCAATATTGAGTATATCATATACTCGGTGTCTCATCTTAGTATATTCATTCTCTGTGCAGACAAAGGAACAACTTGCTGTTGATCACCCTTCAGGCAGACCAATAATAAAAACTGAATTACCACTGAACAATTTTTGTAGTGCTCCGATAAATTTCATGCGTCTTTACTATATTAGACATATCATGTGACTGCCAACCTACTCATGCGGTGTTAGTTTTCCGGAAAAGCTCTTGGAAAAACTAAAAGGAGTGTTAGTTTTTACTTTTCCATTTCTCACGGCGGGCTCGGAAAAGCTAAATATTTGAATTCCCGCAATTATTGATTTTCTGCATAACTCGGATCCCAGTGCAGCTAGGCTTACCAAAGTTGGAGAATGAAGTCTAAATGCGAAAAGTAACCCTAAAACAAATTTTCTAATTGCTAGCTTCAATAAGAGCCGAGATACAGAAAATGCGGGAATTCAAATCTAACTACTTTTCCGGAAAAGCTAGGTGGAAAACTAACACTCTCGATCGTTTTTCCAAGAGCTTTTCCGTAAAACTAACGCCACATCACACAGATATTTTATTTCTCCAATCCAAAAATGTCTAAACGAAGAGTTCGTAACTCGTGAAATAGTTTTCGAAAATGAGAGATAATCTGACTCTCTAGCAACACAGCTTTTAAAATATCCGTCTCAGCATGTCAAAATTAGAGTTACACAAATATTTGTGAGCACTAGAAAAGCGTGAAAGTGTTCTATGCACCTTCTCTCTCTCTCCCGGAATACCGTTCTGTTTGGAACTATGTACAATGCACACATAGTTAGAGAATGAAAGTGAAATGCGCCCCTCCCCTTCTAATTCAATCTTGGTTTTTACCCAATCTGACATACTTTCTCCCTCACTTCTTTAGATTGGCTCCATGAAAGCGAAACCATCTCTGGTCTAATGTGTTCCCCGAACATGATTAAAAACCTCTTGAAAGGGCTCAAGAGCGGTAGAGGGTGTGCAAATGAGAAAGTTCTTCTTGACACATTCCTCCCCCCCTTACCCCTTTCTGGAATTTGGCTGGGTTGTGTGTGAATAAAGAGCCATCGAATACCGCTACTATCTTTTCATTCCGAAGCGTGGTAGAGCAAGAACTGTCATAGTGTACACACAAAGTTGCCCCATTGTCTGATCACCTAGGATATCCTTTATCTCTCTCTGTCTCCACTCGCTTATCACTATATCAATGTCCGCAAATATTTGAGGGAGCTAGCAGGAGTGTCAGGATTTGCGCCTCCCTAGTAATCACTCACAGAGCCTCGAGAGATCTTCCTCGTGTACCCTTTTGTTGCAGAAACTGTACAGATCCTAGCTTTGATTTAACAATAAGCTGCGCGAGCACACTTAAAACGGCATAACTTTTTTTAAAATATTTATCTTAGGAAGCAATTTACATTCTTAGGGTACTTAAAAATAATCACTCACCGTGTTTCGAGAGATCGTGAACCTTTTTTTTGCAGAAACTGTACAGGTCTGCGCACTACTCTATGATGTTGTTAAATCGAATAAATCTTTTCGCTAATACGATTACTCGACCTAAAAACACCTAACACCTCTCTAACATTATGATGTGCGAACTCATGGGTAGAAAGTACAACATTTTTTCATGCGTGTTCCTAGTAAAGCTGTTTTGATTACATGTGTTTAAATGTTTTAGAAGCATTTTCAATATGAAATTTCGTTAGGTTTCACCCCATCCACAAAAGTTCTCTACCTCCTGAAAGTGGTATTGTGCTAGAGGAGTGGATTGATCTTTAAAGACTGATCATTCTCAGCTGATCATTAATCATTAATCATCAGCTGATCACTGATCATTAATCATTCTCAGTTCGGTTAAATTTTGCAACAAACTATCCCATCCGTGGTTATGAACAAAAGTAATTTTGATTCGCATGAGAACAATTTATGACAAATTTACCTACTTTTGCGCCTTTAAGAATCTATGAACTCACAGCCTTTAGTCTAATTCACGTGTTCTTTAAATTAAATTTCACCCGTTCAGAGAAAGAGAAAGTGAGAGAGACCGAGAGAGAGAGAGAGAGATGAAGGAAAAGTAAGATCGGCTTTTTATCTCAAGACCAGTAGCCTCAAATCCTCCACACAGAGAGAGAGAGAGTGCGCGCGCGCCCAAACACTTCTTTTGTATCAAATTGAAAGCGAGATTACCCGGATGTTTGGCCGCTGTTTTGTGTTCTTTCTTTCTCTCCCCTCCTCTCCCCCAATTCACTGATTGATCCCTTTAGTCCAATCTCCCCTCTCCCCTTGCTACCTCGATATAGCTCACACCATTCCGCTTCAAACCTCTAGAAACACATGATTCCAAACCGACAGCTCAGGGTTAGAACGAGAGAGTGTGCAAAAGTGAGAGAGAGTACTTCTCGATTTTGCACACTCTCTTACTCCTAAGGCCTTTCTGTAAGATTTTCCGGCCTGTGGAATGATGTGAAATGGGACTGATTATTTGCCGCAGACATTCTATCCTGGCCCCTATCTGGATGTTTCTCGTGCTCCCTCTCCTCTAGCTCTACTCTGATTGATCACTTTAATCCAATCTCTCTCTCTCTCTACCTTTGCTAGAGATCCCCATCTCGAACTCGCTCCCGTTTAGAGATGCGGTCCGCTTTCCGCTGCGTTTCGGATTCAATAATTTTATTAACCGCAAATGAACTCTATCCACAAATTTCATAATCTTATATTTGAATATTTATGTTGAGATTGTATCAGTATCAGGCATCCATGTAGATCATGGCACTATAATTTTCACGCACTCTCCTTTCCATACCCCCACACATCATTCCACAGACCGGTCAACCTTCCAGAAAGGCTTTTGGAGTGAGAGAGCGTGTGAAATCGAGAGGGACTCTCTCACTTTTGCACACTCTCTCGCCCTAACTCTGTTCTGTAGGTTTGGAATCATGTGCCAGTGTACACTAACCAGACCCCCCCCCACAAGTCGGATTTATGTTTCAGTAGGAAGTTAACTTGCCAGAATGAAGAGAGAAGATAGTATCCAGTCGGGAGTGGACATAAAATCGTAACTCAATGAATCGTAAGCAAACTTTTTTTTTAATTTTGAACTGATTTTTCTTTCTCTTCGTTCTCTCGCTCCCGGCCTCTTTCTGGATTTTTGAATTCAAATGCAAGGAAATCTCTCTTCACCCTTTACTATCCCTCCCCCACTCATGGATCCCCCCATAAAATATCGAATACCACACTATCGAAACGACTTCCCTGCCATATCACTCTCTCCTGCGTTTAGAGAGATAGAGAGAGAGCGTACGAAATCGAGAGGGCGCGATTTAATTGGTCCGTTTATCCCCCGTTCCGGACTGTGTGTCGCTCGTTATCCACCCGTTGCTCCTGTTATGATAGGACGGAGATAGATCCAACCCCAGAGCAAAACCAAAAGGGTTTTGATGAAAGTGAAGCTGAGGGAAGTGTTTTGCTCCTTTGTGTTGTGCTCCATGTTTTCAAACCGATATACCTTACTTTTGCGAGTTAACATAAAATTTATCTCCAAAGATGGGTAAAATTTTAAATTGTTTTGATATATTCCCTGTTCCTGACCAAGCCTGTAAAAAAGTGAAATTTCTACCGGAATCAAGAGGACTTTACGTCGACAAGCGAAAACTCTGCCAGGGCCGGCCGGTAAGGCCGGTTGCTGCACAAGTCTACGTATCCCCTGCTGACTAGGATTCTGGAGCACGTTACCTCAATCAATATTGCTACCAATTTTACCGCCACCGAGGGGGATGGAAGGCTTGGTGAACCTGTGTGCAAGTACACTCCTCTTTGCAAAGAACTCTAATGGACCCAAGGTTGCGCTGGTTCTCCTCCGCATTCTCTGCTTGTGTGTGTAATGTACTCGTTTCGCGAATGAGTTCGCGTTTTGTAAGTGGTCAGCCAATTGTGCTCACAATTTACTAGATAATCTTGTGAAACTGAAACTTACCCTTCGTAAAGACGCACAAATATGGATTACAGCAAACCTCCTCTATCTCATTCGTTTAAAATATCTAGCAGTGACTACGAGTTTCGATCAGAAAAGCTCACCCCGCAAATTAGGCAACTTCTCTCGAACGGAATCAATCAGTTCCCAATCGTCTCCCTCCTCGAACGCTTTTTGCTTCCTCCCCTCGCATAGAGCTTAAATTTGTTAGGAAACGAATCGAGAACGAAACAGAACGGGTTATGCAGGAACATTTTCAAAACATTCTCCGACGCTTCTCAAATTCTGTGCATTCTTACTCCCTTTGTCATTTTTTCCTAATCACCGGACGCATGAATACACACACCGATCAATCTTCCAGAAAGGGATCATGAGTGCGGTCGTTCCTAACACCTTTCTGGAGGTTTTCTATGCGTCCTATTTTAAGCGATCTCTCACTCTAAACCCCTCGAGGTAGGGTTGAGCTTTACGTGGAATGATAAGGTACACCAGAATGAATACGCTTACTATTGCTTACTATTGTATCCTACACCGTTTTTGCGCGCTCTCTCGACGCCTGAATACACTCACTCTTTGTGTATCATACAATACACATCATTCCACAGGCCGGTCAACCTTCCAGAAAGGCCTTTGGAGTGAGAGAGCGTGTAAAATCGAGAGGGACTCTCTCACTTTTGCATACTCTCTCGTCCTAACCCTGGTCTGTAGGTTTGGAATCATGTGAATAGGTGTCGCATCTCAGTGTATTCATTCTCTGTGTAGGGTGATTATCAATCGATGTAACCTGATGAATACTGAATGGGGCACATAATCACCGCCTGCCCCTGATCCCCTCCGCCTGATATCCGCTGATTATTATCTTCATTTTCCTCTCTCTCTCTCTCTCTCTCTCTCTCTCTCTCTTTCTCTCTCTCTTATCCCAATCACGCGTTTGTACTCTATCAATCATCTCCTACTGACAGAAGACACTGATTTACTGCGCAATTTCACGGCATTCTGGGCAAAATACCTAAAAGCGTGGAAATATCGTTACTTTCGCACTCTCCATCTCAATTTACATAGTCTCCTCAGAATGCTGTCTTCTGAGCTGCGACATCATCTGTAACCCCGTTGTCCGTGTCGCTTTCGTGTTTCAGAGCTAGCTTATTTTACTCGCTTTGTCGTACCTCCAGTGACATTCTAGATTACTTTTCAGATATAACATACATCCTCCGTATGCCTTGAATGGCGTACGCCGTGCCCGCCACGCGCATCGTCGCGGCGCATCCGTACGCCGCGCCATCTGGCGCCTTCCGGGCGCCACACTTCGGCGCCGACGTGCGCATCCTCGCCGCGGATCAGTTCATCCGCGAGCAGTACTTCAGCCATCAAGTGAGTGCACCACATAATTCCAAATTAATTGAAAGGAGTAATGGCGAAATAGTATGCAAAAATGAGAGAGTCCCGCGCGGTTTTACACGCGCTCTCACTCCAAACCCCTTCGTCTCGGGTTCACCGGTGCCTATAGAATGATGAGGATTGCGTCATTACTAGCAGAGATGTATAGAACCGGATAATCCGTTAGGGTTCAATAGCGCGCGGTTTTTGCGCGACGAAATTCGGCCCGCGCGGTGCAAAACCGACGGGCGCGATAATTCGACCCCTATTCGTGTCCGTTTATCCCCCCCCCTATAATAGAGAAAGTGGTCATACCACGCGTGCCACAATATTACAAACTTATAGGTGCATACAGAAAGGGGTCAGGGCTAGATAGTTTGCAAAACTGAGAGAGTCCCTCCTGGTGTTGCGCGCTCTCTTATGCTGCGCAAATTTCATGGGTGGAAAACTCGTGTAACTCAGCTCAAACTGAACGAAATCTCTCCAATCAAAAAGGAAAATGTTCCGAACGTGGCTTGCAATCCCTGTATCAAGTTTAGTAGTTGTAGCTTCGCTAGGAAAAAAGTTATGAAAGGGTGCATAAAACTTTTTTGCACCTTGCACCCCATGAAATTTGCGCAGCATCACTCCCGACTCCATTCGTGACCGCCTACCGCCCCTAGAGTAGAGAAAGTGGCCAGGCCATTGACCATTTGCGCGCTTACTATTTTCAGCTTCCTTTTTGAAAAATCGCAAAATCATATGGAATGTTATACAGAAACTCACTGATCCGTTCAATGCGTGTATTGTGTTTCGGGGGTATGTTTCATATCAGCCTTATGTGCACTACCATTTTCGATTGATGTTGTTACCAAACCAAATAGATTTAACAACTTAAAAAAAACACAAAAAATTGTATTATAATCACAATTCGGCAGAGTTGCTCAAACTCTCCCCACCGGAAAGGGCAATGTTGTGATTTATGTGCACTTCCGGTCTCTCTCAATCAAGTACACTCTGTAATCGATCTCTGCATCTCGCCGCTCTCCTCGTTGTTCATGTTCTCTAACCAGTCTATCAACGCGCTGATAAACTTGCCCCGATTGGTCTCCCTTAGACAATTTCACCCCGTCGCTCCTCATTAGCGATTACGTAACCGCGCCTTTATTAATGTTATTTCATTATTCCCCCCAATTTAAACAATAGTTTTATCATGTTTATCGGACTATACGTTAAGAAATACTCGAAATGCAAAGATCGCAGATGAGCTTACTTCACTTTTGACAAGTAGCGTTAGAGTTTTGTGCACGCCCTCCAATTTTCCTTTAACAATATTTATTTGTCTGATTATGATCTAACTATACATGATGCTACTGATTTTTTAAATGACATGTTTGTGAAATATACTCCTGCTCTCTCTTTCTATAACTCGGCTTTGTCGCCAGCAGGGCGTTTTATAATTTTGGACGAGTGTTTGTGATTTTATGATCTTTGGGTATAGTGTGCTCAGTTCTCTATTTTCTCTCGAAAAATGCGATTTTCTGAAAATTTCTCGCGCCTTCTTAGGCAACGCAACAATGAGATCATCTATTTGCCCCGGGGCGAAAAACTTCCTGCTTAATACGCTTCTTCTCTCTCTCTATCTCCTTCTCTCTCTCTCCCTCCTCGTTCTCTCTCTCTCCCTCCTCGTTCTCTCTCTCTATCTCTCTCTCTATCTAATCATAATCCCCTCTCACTCTCTGCCCCACGGAGAGAGAGCACAAGTGATCTCGCGCGCAAACTGATTCAATTTTTTTCCATGGAGCTAATGCGCGAAGTTAGAAGGCGGTGGTGAGAGAGTGTGCAGACTGGAGAGAATTAGAGAAGCAGAATTCAAACACGGCGCGCGCGCCAATGCACACCCGCAGGCACTTTCTGCCCCGATAGTCAAGCCCCAGGGCACAAGTCTCCCCAGGCCAAAGAGTTCTTGCATGAACTCGAAATCCCGCCTTGTCTAGTCGTCTGGCCGTCTCGCACATCCGTTTGATCTCTCGCTGTTAATTATCGATCGATAATTGACTATAAAGAGTGTGCGAAATGCACACCGGATCATCATGGGAGCTGTGCTTGGATACCTACCACACGTATAATAATAAGGATAATAAGGTATGCACATTTACGCGAATAACTTTTTTTAACAAAATTTTACAAAAAAATCATTATTGGGTTGCACTCGTATTGGTAGTTGCGCGTGATCAAACCGTCCTTGTTATTAGGCAGGAAGCAAGCAGTGTTTGCTGTAGGGATCACGCCGATCAGTTCATCAGTTCGGAATCTCATTGTAAGTAGGCGCATGATCAGCACTTATTGCGTACATTCCAGCGCAGTGCACATGATCCATAGAGGGTCCATAGAGGGGTTAGGAAACTCCATAGAGGGGTTAGGATCTCGACTCTCACTCACGACCCTTCCTTAAAGAAGGAGTATCACGAATCTCCTGCTCCATCATTACTCATCTCATATGTTTCAATGACGCGGTCGCTTTCTCCTCGTTCCCCCATTATCCCTCCCTATCATTTTTGAATCCCTGCATTCAGGGGTCAGTTTGGCACAGAGCCAAACGCGAATAACTTTGTTCAAACATATCGGCTGAACATGCGGTTTGCGGGGCTTTTATCTGAAACCGATTACCATAACCCGACAGTGAGAATTCAGTTAACCAAAAGTTCGTGAGACACCACCTTTAACCGCTGATGATGTGGCATGAAGTGGGCAACAAATCACGCATATGTAATCAGTGGGGGGGCATCGATGTCCAGCAAATTCCGCGTTTTTTCTTAGAATCGTTCCCAATTTGAACTGGCTGGACGAATTTTCTGTCCAACGGCGAATCCGTGTTTCATCTCCGTCTTATCTTCAGTCTCCTCATTACATTCATGATTTCAGTCGATTTTCGGAGGAAATACAACAACAAAAAAGAAGTTGAACCTTTTTTTAAAATTTTAATATTACAACAGAATTTATCGGGGAGGGGGGGAACTATAGGTATTTGTTTTAATTTTTTGTTCCGCTACCGTAGCGCCCACCCTCAAAATCGATTTCTCGTCGCTAATCAATTTTTTCCTATATGTTTCACGTCCTCCATTACCTTTCCTTCAATCGGTGATTTCAATCTGGACTTCCTCCTCAGTCACAAAAAAAGAATTTGTTCTAGAATCTGTTATATCTCAATTTTAAAACACGTAAATTTGATACTCGAAAACGTCAAATTAAATCTTACAAGGCTCTCTCCCATTTTTTTAAATCAACAAGAAATGGTAAATTTTCCGAGAACATCGTGTTCTCTGTTGCTGTATTGTTCTTTCCACTCGTGCATTTCTTTTTTCGACGTTCCGATGGATTGATGATTCAGAGATAACTTGCTCTATTTACTAGACTAGCTGTGAATTAACATCGATATCGAGGCATCGATCCCACATCTATTTTCGCGGTTTCGCTGTCAGGCTTTCCCGTTTTCTATTGACTAGACGAATAGGCACTCCTGTCCACCGCGAATCCGAGTTTCACCGCCTTCTTATCTCCGTGATCGTAATTGCATCAGTACTTCCTTGTATCCAATTCACCGCAAAATGTAAAATTAGGAACATGAGCTCAAGCCGCTAATCGAATATATAAAATATGCCTTTTGTGTCGTTTCGTGATCCTGGTTAATTGGTTAATTAGATTTCGATCAAGACCGTTCCATTCACAAACAAACGTATCTCTTCATGAATCTTCTAAAATTTAAAATACAAGCATTGTCCAAGTTGAAACAACAACAAAAGTTAATTTGCAACTCTTTAAATCAAACTCTGACGGCTCTCTCAAACTACCCCTCGCTCCCTTTTCCTATTGCGTGGAGATTGTAGAAAAACTGAGAGCTTGAGGTTAACTTACGTTTCAAGGCGTGCTTTTCTTATTTCAATGTTTAGATGGATTGATGATTCCGAGGTCGATCTTTACTAGATTGTAGAGAGAAAGAATGAGAGAGATATAGAGAGATCCACGCTACTTTCCCACAAACCCCTCTCTATCTCTATCTCCTTCGTGTAAATCTCTCAATCTCTCTCCCCTCGATCTATTCAATCCCCCAATCTCAATCGGTACGCGAAATCAGACACCTTTATTGGCTGAGAAGGGAGAGAGAGAGGGAGAGAGAGAGAGAGAGAGAGATTGGGGAGAGGAGGGGGACACCTATATCTCACCTTACAATATACCTAGCGCCTCTGAGTGACACCACATTAGTCCATTGACCTGCTCCGCGCCACTTTAGCCGCAAGATCTCATCGTGAAAAAAAAACAGTAAAAGCCACCCTGTCATTTTCAATGCTGCAGAGTCTGTTTTGGTCTCTGACACGCGCGAGTTAACGTACATACATGTCACAATCTTTTCGATAATACAAAAAAAAACAAAATTCTTCTAGAAAAATCGAGTAGAATTCACCTCTATTTCGCACGGTGATTGTTTATCTCCGTGTTTTCTCTTCCGGTTACCAAAACCATCGATAAACAGCAAGCGGACTTTCTTCCTTTCTCTTGCACACCAAAGTCAGTATCCTAATTGTTTGCCTCCGCATTTATCTTCGATATTTACGTGCCATCAGTTGTTTTCCTCCCATTTTACTGCCCTTTTATCGCATTTTACTGCTCGTTTGCTATTTTTATGCCCGTTCCTATCAGTGTGCGCTCTCTCTTTCCATTTCGATGCACCGAACACATTGACGCAGGAAAGTCCCCTTCAAATTTGCGGGAGGCTGTGACATTGTTTGGGTGGCTAACGTCGCTGTGTGAGAGTGTACCGGTACTTCTCGTGCCGTTCGCGCAGAATGTACCGCGTATTGGCACTGTGCTGGGTTCGGTACGCCCAATTTTAACCCATGTTCTCGGCCTCCCAAAAGACACTTTGTGCTTCATCGTTGGACACAAACCAACCATTTCAACGGCTGACTTTTTGCGACAAATTCCTCTCATTCATTCACATCCCTGCCAATCCTGTTATCACAATATCACTTCCACTTTCATCTCCCTCTCTCTCTCTCTCTCTCTCTCTCTCTCTCTCTCTCTTCTCTCTCTCTCCCCGACCGCGCACTCTCTCAATTTCACGGTTATTATTACACATCAATCAGTTGCGTGTGTTTTATCGCCCGCTCTTTATCCTCCGCCAATTTACTTCATCCTAACATTTTGAAGAAAAAAGTGATTCCTGATGGAAATCGTTACACCCCCACACTCCGCCTTCTCCGCGCTCTTTCGTCAAAAAAGAGATCCATTTCCCTCGCGAGTGGTTGTGCAGTTTACATTCAATTTCATCTGCTGGCCTTTTTGGAGTCTTTAGTTTTAAATGTTCCGTTTCATATTCTCCTCCTTAATCCAGCTAAGAAACCCGAATGAGCGTTTATGATCAATTCCCGAGCGAACACTGACTCATTTATGAACCCAGCGCGGACCACTCAAGATTTATGGTTGAGATACCTGTTCCACCCGGTGATCCAGATCTTCATTTATTCCATAAAGTTGAGATTGCATCGTTACCAGCCAATCACTTCTTGTCGTTGTTATACATTTATTTCATTCTCTTATTTCATCTCTGCGCTTCGAAATTAGAATTTATCATGTTGCGTAATCAAACCACCTAACTAGCGTGAGCAAGAAACCACATCATTGCTTTTCCTGCCTCTTTTTTTTGCTACATCCTCTCACTTTTGCACACTCTCTAACCTGATCACTCTCTGTTGGTTTGGAATCATATGGATTGCGTCGTTACCAGCCAATCACCCCCCCCCTCACAATGTGCGGATCGTAAGGGAAGCGGCCACAAAGTGTGTTTCCCTAATTGGGAAAAGGCGCCGAACAGCGCTTCTTGGGCGCCTTTTCCCAATTATATATATATATATATATATATATATATATTTATTTATGCGATCACAAGAAACGCGGTACAAAATTAAGTTAGATTAAAAACGAATTCAGTAGGAAGACAATGCATCTAACAACGAGTCACTCAGAGAAACTGATCAATTCTCTGGACTTCACTAATAGCCTTGCCGCTCTGGGGAAGAAACTATGATGTCGGTAGTTTGAAGTGGAACTAGCGTTAGTGAAATTTATCCCATGTCGAGTGAAGTAATAGCTAAAGTGCTGTGGTGTCTTTTTAGATATTTTGTATTTGCCTTTCAGGAGATTACTGGCTGTCTTCAGGTCAATTTCCTCTCTACGCTTTTCTAATGAGACTAAACCTAACTGCATATTTCTATTAGGGAAATTCGGCATTGTTTGCCAGGTTGATTTGTGGCATCTCATAAATAGTCGTCTAGTGAAATAATTCTGAACATTTTCAAGGATTTCTTTGTCACGTATTAAGTAGGGGTTGAAAACCATAGAAGCGCTCTCTAGTATGGGTCGAATGTAAATAGAGTAGGCTTTGAGGAGTATTTCAGCGTTATTGGTGCGAAGAGCTCTGAGAATAATGTGGCACGCGGATACACCTTTCTGAGGAATTGTCTTGCAATGGTCGGAAAAAGTGAGCGATTTTTCTAATATGAAACCGAGATCTCTCATGACTAATTTCTGTTCTAGTATAGTATTAAGCAGTTTAAGCATTTCTCCCGTTACCTTATCTTCCCCGGGTGATTTACCCGATGTGAAACCACTCAACACGCTCTCAATTTCGTCTCTACCGATGGGGATGAATTCATCCTCCGACTCTTTCACTCTGTAGTTCCTACCACTATCGCCTCGATATAATTCATTGTAGTAGTCTCTGAATACCTTTTCCAGCTCAGCTTGGGTACTTACCACTCCGCCTTTCCCTTGCATTTTTACTATTCTCTCTCTCCCAACACTCTGCTTCCCCATGGCCTTTTTGTAGTTTCGTCCCTCCGCCTGGGGTCCAATATTGTATCACCGTATCTAGCTTCCATCTTCAATAGAATTCTCATAGAGGGTATTATTCCAAGCGGATTCGGCGACAGTCGAACAATATTACTCCATAAAGGCGGGGATAAAACAACTCCCAAAAACTACCGTCCCATATCTCTCCTCCCGGTTATTCAAAAGACCCTCACTGCCGTTATCAACAATAGAATTGGTCGCTCACTCGATGATCAAAGATCACGAGAGCAACAGGGATTCCGCGCCGGGCACTCCACTGTAGATGGTATATATATTCTCAATACTCTCATCTCAAATTGCAGGGAATACAGGCGCCCTCTCTATCTCCTTTTCCTAGACGTTAGCAAGGCTTTTGACTCTGTCTTGTGTAGTTCCGTTTTATCTGCTCTGGAACATGACGGTGTGCATTCAACGTATACCCGATTCTTGCAGATACTCACAGTTCAGAGTAAAAGTTCCATAGTTGTCAATGGGAAAGCGGTGGAGGTTAACATCGGAAGGGGGGTGCGCCAAGGTGATGGATTAAGCCCGCGTCTTTTCGTCTCGGTGCTTGATACGGTATTCCGCAGGGTAAAATGGGACCGAAAGGGAGTATGTATAGACGGCGAATATCTCTCCCACATTCTCTATGCAGATGATTGTGTAATAATCTCCCATGACTCACGCCAAGTCCAAACTATGGTAAAGGAACTAGAACGGGAACTACTGAAGGTGGGATTGCAATTAAATGGCTCAAAAACTGTCGCTTTAACGACAAATCCAATGGGCAGGCCGGTCGTAGTGGGAGGTGAGGTAGTGCAAACGGTAGACAAGGTGGTATATCTGGGGCAAGAAGTCACTCTCGGTCCCAATAGGTTTGTGGGAGAAGTTCACAGGCGGGTTAGAAGCGCGAATTGGGCATTTTACAAATACTCCGAATTCTTTCGGAAACGTGGGTCCCCCATGTCACTCAAAAAGCGCCTTTTCGACGGTGTAGTTCTACCCGCACTCTTGTATGGTTCCGAGACTTGGTACCTCTGTAAACGAGAAAAACAAATTCTTTCCGTCGCTCAGCGCAAACTAGAACGCAAAATGATTGGAATTACCGTATTTGATCACGTCACAAATGAGCGGATCCGTGACATCACTAAATTGAAGGATGTAGTTAGAGAGGCGGAAAGACGGAAATGGATATGGGTAGAAAGAATCTCGAATCAAAGCCATTATCGGTGGAATCGGAAGATGCTCGATTGGACCCCAAGAGGGAAGAGGAAGCGAGGCCGACCGGCAAAGAGATGGAGAGATGATTTCGTCAACGCTGCTGGACCACAATTCGTGCAACTCGCAAGAAACGATCGCAAGCAATGGAGATCTCTCATGGCAACCCAGCTTTAACACCCAAAACCAGCTGATAAAGTTGTTCAAATGTAAAAAAAAATGTATAGTATTGCCTATTTTGTATTTATTCTTCGCATTTGCTCTACCTAAATGTAATGAGTTGCATTTATGTGCAGCTAATGGTAGCTGCCACTCTTCAGACCAATTGACTATGGTATCAATTGCGCTTTGTAATGGAGTAGTGGTGTCCGTTCTTTTAAACGGGCGGTAAATTTTGATGTCATCTGCATACATTCGTGCAACAACACCATTTTTCTGGACTAGTAAGGGGATTTCAGACGTGTAAATCAAAAATAGCAGTGGACCTAATACCGATCCTTGCGGAACGCCACTTGTAACTGGGAATGATGACGACAGTTTCTCACGTACTCTAACTTGGAAAGTTCTGTTCGCAAGATAACAAGTAATCCAGTCAATAGTTTTATGTGAAAGCCCGATTTTTCCTAGTTTGTGTTTTAGTTTAGGGTGTGATACTCTATCAAAAGCCTTCGCGAAGTCGAAATATATTACATCTACAGGTTCGCCATCACTAATAGACGCTGTCCAATTTTCCAAAGCGTCTAGCATTTGAAGCTCGCGGGAGCGTTTCTTTCGGAATCCGTATTGTTCATCAGGGAATATATCTAGGGTTTCACAATGTTCTATGATCGGCTTACACAGTCTTTCAAAGACTCTGCAGAATAGTGATGTGATTGAAATGGGTCTATAGTTTAGGGGGTCACACTTGGGAAAAGACACTCGTTGCTCGCCTTACATTCTCTGAGGCACCAGAACATTGTGGCCTACTTTTCTTGTAATCATCTCAACTTCGTATTTCGTTTATTTCGCTGATGACTTTTTGGAGCTTCAGTTTAGGAACAAAAGTAAATTGTTTGCAATGATTTTTTTTAAATTTTAAACAAAACAGCAGCTCCAAACCGTCCTATTATCGCTATTTCGCCTTTGGACATCGAAATTTGCGCATGGCGTATTACGTAATCATCGCGTAAGCTTTGTTTAGCCAACTTGGGAGAGAAACTGATCAGTGTGTAATTTCAACGACTGACTCATTAGATCGGATCTGTTCATCCTGTTGAGCTCACTTCGGATTTCCCTGCAAACCATTGTGAAGTCAGGTTAAATCTCTCTCTCTCTCTCTCTCTCTCTCTCGATCGAGTTTTTGTTCTATTACGCCATAATGATATTAGAAGAATTGGAAATCGCACTCCCAATCTTTTCTCTTGATTTTTCTTGATCTCTCGCACGCGAAGAGGTGAACGTTCCTATTTGCTCTGCCAATTTGCCAAAAGCTTCCAATAAGAGAACCAAAACACTTGAGCTCATCGAGTCATCCTATAAACTGCACTCAAAACAGGCTAGTTTTTGTTGGTGGTAGACGTGATCTGGTACAGCGTTAGTTCGAGCTTGAGAGAGGGTACACCGTAGGGGGAGGGTATCCTAGCCAGGAGGGGGAGGGTATCCCCCCTCCTCCCCCTGTTAGCTCGACAATGTGCCCGCGAGCCTCACATAGTTCTCAAGTGGTTTTGTCCGCCGCGGCGAGAGAGCAGGCAAAATCGAGAGGGAGCTGACAGTCAGAGCGACGAGAGAGTGCGCGCAAGTGAGAGAGTACGTGGATGTCAGCTCTCTCCTGAGCTCTCCCACTCCTTCTTTATCTATCTTCTTGTGTGTGTAGTCGGCGCGCGCCGACGATTACTACTGATCAGTACTCTAGTCGAAATTTCGACTAGACGACGTTTCCCGCACCGGCACACCACGCGCCGGTAATCGCTGTATATTTTTGACCAGTCGACGTTTTCGCATCCTTACAGTATCCACACTACGGCGAGCAGCAGACGGCGGTGCTCGGGGCGACTGACGCTGTGGCGACCACGACCAGAAGCGTGCCGGGAGGAGGAGGTACGATATTCTTGCTCGAAATATCGATTGATCGAGATCATAAATTATCAATTAGATTACTGTATGCTTCGTTGCAGGCACCGCGCACCACACGCCGATCGCCGGGTCGAGTACGGTAAGTGGCTGGGGGTTATCGATTTCTTATTGTTATTTGATCACGCAATTCATCACACCTCCAGAAATGGGAATCGGTAGCGGGAGAGTGTGTGAGCACAGGGAAATACAACAATAGACTTCTGGGACACTGAGTGACAATAGTTAAAGTCTACTCACTTGCATCATAGGAAAGGATGCCCGGCGCTCGGTTGCCCAGAATTCTGGAGTCATAAACTTATTTCCCTCTGAGTGAAAGCGAGATAGAGAGCCTTTCGCTTTCTGTCCATTTCGCGCACCTCTCTGGAAGAATAGAAATGATGATATTGCATTGCAGCAAATACCAGCGCAGTTGCCGGAGAATGCGATTTACTACATGGGCATGAGTTCGGGTATGCCCCTTTTTTTACTCAGAATTCCAGAAAGCGACTACGGTGACCTTGTGGTCTGTGGTTATGGTGTGGTGGTCTACAGAACTCGGGAAAATTTCTCCCGCTGCTTTACCGAAGACAGACTTTTTTCCAGACATTTTGCATGAGTTCATTTCCTTGCAAACTTGGGCTCATTGACAGTGCAGACTCGACTCCTGATATCTGAATTTGCCGTTGTGAAAAAAGGCTCATGTGTGTTTGTTTGATTATCACTATATTTTGCAGGAGCCAATTATGTCGTGGATCCGTATTTGCAAGGCTACGCCGATGCCACCTACCGACCTGGTTCGTTCACCTTCACATGATTGCAAACTGACAGACAGGGGCCTGGCCGAGAGACTGTGGGGAGGCGATAGAGTCCCTTTCTATTTTACACGTCCTCTCACTTTAAAGCCCTCTCTGTAAGCGCTGACCGTCCAACTATGTGCTTGCTTCATGATAGTTTCAATTTGCGATTAAAAAAAACATAAAACATTATTCTCATTTTAAACTGGTGATTCGTGCACCAATGTATTTATGAGAATAGGTGAAAAAAATCGGGTGACATTGAAATGGGCATATTCTTTTCAGGAGCGTACGCCTCCTACCCCGCGGGCACCTTCTATGGCCCGTCCCATGGGTATGTGAGCGGGGGATCACGTACGAAGCGGTATCTCCTTTTTGCACCATTTACCATACCGATGAAACTCGCTTTCACCGTGATCTTAATCATGTCTATGGCAATGACACTATAACATTGGTTACTCCTTTGTCAAAATGAGGGCGTAGCTCGACTTCTTTAGCAATAAGTACACTGATCAATACCGTATGCGCAGGTACAACCAGCAGTATGGTACCTCCTACATGCACTACCCGCAGCCGAGTCCGCCGAATAGGAGATCACGGTGGGCGACTATTGATTATTGATTTATCCATTGCTCTCGATAAGTTTTGATTTTTATCGTACATCAGCTTCGCTCGTATCATGTTCCCATTTATGAAGTCGGTCTTATGTACGCGATGAAACACAACTGATTGTTATAGAAAATATCACCAATTTAGCTCATGTAAATTGACATAAATCTTTAGGGCCAGGAGTTGCGTGCGTGCGAAAATGGGGCGGGGTCTCTCACTTTTGCTCCCTCTCTCGCGCCTGACCTCTTTCTGGAGAAAAGACTGTAGTTCGCATCCTTTGTTCCGCTGGATCCTGAACATCCTGAAGTTGTCTCCCTGATCTCTTTTCTTCTCTGTGCTGTCTCTCACTCACACGGTCTCTCTCAATTGCTCTGCCTTGTCTGCGCTCTCTCGCGCCTCCACACACTCTCTTCCGCTCATCTGGAGCTCTGTTTATCTTATGTATACAACGCACTACTGATATCCGCATTCCCAAGCGCTCTCCCAGTTTCGCATAGCCTCTCGCTGATCTATGTTGTATATTTTATAATCTTAAAGTCGAAATCATCCTTCTCCCATAAAGTTCAAATGATGAAACAATGAAACCTGATATAAATTAGTCATTGATCTTTCTACAAACGGCCTTTTCATGTTCTCCTTTTAGAACCGCGCCTTCTCGGACGCTTCCGCGCGGCACAAGCGGCGGCAGCGCGCACATCGCGGCAGGCATCGCTAGCGCTTATCCGACGGCGCCGCGGCGTCCGCGCGGCGCCTCCGTCGACGCCGCCGTGCCGCCCGCGGCCACATACCGCGCGTACCTCGCGCCGGGAAAGCGTCCGCCGCACGCGTACCGCCGGTCGCGCGTCAGCTACCACGAGGGCAGCGGCACGCTGCCCGCAGCTTACGGCGCCGGCGCGCCCGTCCCTACCGTAACTGACTACCATCCGTTTCATACGGTAGCCAGGTGAGCTATTGATTTTCACAATGTGCTCGGAACGTAGAAGATTACGTAGATGAATTTACTCAGATTTTCCATTTCTCATATTGCATCTGAGTACTGTAAGAAGATCAATCGATAGGTTATACCGCATACCTGACTACAGTGCCCTCCTGCAGGCCAATAAATCGAACGCCGTCGATCTACCAGCCCTCCTATACGAGCTATCCGCCCGCTCAGATGCAGTTCAAGTACGGTAGTTAGAGTGTTACAGTTTCCCTAAGTTGCGGTAGCCAGTGCTGGGATTTTCCGATTTTCCGAAAATATCTCGGAAAATTTCTGAATTTTTCGTGACTTCTTTCGTGCCAGTCAATCGTCAAAAAAGCTTTGAAATTATTGAATAAAACTTAATATTTTTAATTTTCCGTTACTATCTATATGATCATTTTTTTCCGTTACGATATGATCTTTTTTTTAGTTTATTATTTGAAAATAACACTTTTCATTTCTAAAAAAATGTTGAAACCGGATATTTCCGATTTTCCGAAAATATCTTTTTCCAATAGCCCAGTCATGCACCATTCATGCTTCAGGCATAGGTTATTGTTCAGTTACTGAATGGGCCTGAATGAGATTCTGCATCTGAATAATGCAGACTACCGTAATCAACCACATTACCGTGATCGCTACAGTAATCTATTTTCAGGGAACGCGACGAGGAGTCCGACCCGCACCGCTACCCGCTCTGGCTACGGTGCAGCGTGAAGGGCACGCAGTTGGTGCGTGCACAAGTAAACGTCGACCTTTCTTTCGTTGCAGAAAAATAATTCAAAATTTTGTGCACTAGACGCACCACCTCACACACCACGGCTACTTTGCAGATTCTGGGCGCGGCTATACTCGGGCTTGTGCTTGGGCCGATGCGGAGCACGTCGCTGTTCGACTTTGTGTCGACGACGAGGACCGAGTGGCAGGGCGTCGTGGTGGGAGTCGTCGGCGCCATGAGCATAGGTACGGTATGCACACCCAATGAGCAATCGGGAATTGATAGATTACGGTAGTCATGCCATTGATCTCAATTATTAGTGTTTAACCACGTCAACCGCCATCACCATCATTTTCCAACATTTCAAGTCGTTCATAAATGTGCGATGAAACACAATTGATTTATACAGAGAAAATGAGCCAATTTCATGCCAAACTAACTTGCATTCGAACTTCTCCCCTCGATAGGGGTATGGCCCCTTTCTGGAAGTGTTGTATGAACATAAATATCGGCTGAGAACTAAACGTTATGTATGTGTGGAGGGGTGAAATAGCTGGGAGAGTACGGTAAACAATCGATAATATGACTACTGATAACTACTATATTCCAGCGACGCTCATTCTGCTTGTCTCTTGCTTCTTCGCCCACAAGAACAGAGACTGGCGCAAAGTGGTGCGTGACTACTGTAATCCATTCTACCGTACCACAGGAACCGTGTTACAGTAGCCCATGTTCTCATAGAAACAACACTACTCATCAAATCTCGATTTTTCGAGACTTTGAAACACTAATGTTAGAGAAGGTCCGATAATTTTAATATAATTTATAATCAACAGAGTCTCACAGAAATCTTTAAAACCACTTGCTTCAACGTCGTTGTTATTTGGAAATCGATATCTCCATCGTAATCATCCTTTTCCGCTCAGGACGCGCATGCTTCCGTCTTCGGGATCATACTGTACCTGATCGCGGCGTGCCTCGAGTCGTACTACTCCGCGTGTTATCCGCCCAATGGGCCGCGGATAAACCTCGTCTGTCATCGTGCAGAATGGATCATAGCTACGGTAGGTACACGAGCCGGTGCTATCGACATCTGATTCTTTTCTACTCATTTGAAATACTGTAGCAAATAACCAGATCGAGTAGAACACAGTTTCACTCACCAGGAGTAATCGATAACGGACTCTCCCACAGTCACCCATTTCAGATTCTCTGCTTCATAAACGTCATCCTGTACGTGATCGACTTCATTCTCGCTTGGATGGCCGGCGTTGTCATGTTATGATCAATTATCGTATGGACTACCGTAACCTCCGGAGATTCCACTCGAGTCATTCTAGCCCATTAACGCGTACGGGTAGCGCAATGTCTTTTCGCATTATCGATTTGCTAGTGTCTGTGATCTCCCGACCTCTTTGTCAGTTTGCGATACTAGGCACTCACATATCCACCACTCTTTCGAACTTTTGAATTTCGAAATTTCCCGCTCATTCCCGCGTTTCTTGCTCAATTTGATGACAATTTGACACTGAGCTTATTGCCCGTCCCAAATATCGATCGATTTATCGCTTTTTTAGTTCACCCTAGTTGGAGAATTGTTGTTTTTGCTGGTGAAAACGGCCATAAATTCGGAATATATCAATAAAATACATATTTCATCTTCAATTATCTATGACTTGGCATAACGGAAATATGACTGCGATCACGCAGAAAGTAAACCACATGATTCCAAACATACAGACCAGGGTTAGAGCGAAAGAGTGTACGAAAGAGTGTTACAGCGTGGACTGCTCGTGCGCGCTGAGTTGAACAGTCTGTCCAGTGTCTGCCATCTGACCTACCACGGGCAGATGCGCGAAAGTTTCGAGTGTTCTGAGTGCGAATATGGGGCATCGCCAGTCAAGGAGGAGAAGAAGAAGAAGAAGAAGAAGAAGACGAAGCGAAAGAAGGTGAAAGGTACGACAGGTGCAGATACGATATCAGAATTTTGGCAAAATGCCAATTTTTCAACTTACAAAAAACATTTTTTTTGGAAAAAAAAGGTGTGCATCAGACACAACGAAGAAGTCGAGAAGAGAAAAGATGCAGGCAAGAGTCGCCAGAGGTGTGACAAGTGTAGATGGCCGATACCGTATCGGGATGACGATGATGACGTCATCGCTGTCGGCTTGGGAGAGTCGACATTCGACAAGGGAGAAGAAGAAGGGAGAGGAGGAGGGAGGAAGGTAATCAAGCTCCGCCTTTTTGATCTTTGAACTCTCCGATTCTCTAAGGCTAATCAATCGATAAGAACTGTGGCGAGAAGCGTGCGCAAGAGCACAAAGGCAAGCAACGCGCGCGAGAGAGAGAGAGAGAGAGAGACCACAACATCTAATTGAATTTATTACAATATAGGTTGCTACGTCTAGTGTACTACAAGTGAAATGTGGTAAGACTACAGTAGGTATGACTGTTTCGCTCCCTTAGCGTCAGACAGTCATACCTCCCCTGGGGGGGAGCTCGTCAGTGACGTCCCCAGGAGTGGTTAGGTCAATTGACTCTAAGTTTCTTATCAATATCTCTATTCAGACCACGAGAAGACAGGCGGGCGCTGGCTCTGATTGTGGTACGCGATGCTCCTGGTACCGTGTCAATTTAGCTTTACAACAGTACCCAAAACAAGCGTAATGAGAACCCCGCCTTGCAGACGGACTCTTCTTAAAGAAGCTCAGCAAGCCTCTCCTCGACGTGCTCAGCAGCGTCATGCTAGGACTTTACTCGGTGCGCATTGCTATTAAGCGTCTACCGGCCCAATTCTCTTCTAGTGTTATATTCGGGTTCCGCTATTAGCGGTCCCGCTGGCTGGCCTGGTTCAGGCCTCCCCTAGAGCATAATGTACCTCCCCTCCTATCGATAAGTAATCCCTAAACACGGGATTATTGCAGGACGAATTCAGCATGGAGCGATTCATCAGCTCATTCAACAGTGCATTCTGATAAGATTCTGAGCACGACCCTGCCACTTGATGAGAGAGAGAGAGCGAGAGAGATAGAGAGACCACAGTATCCCAGTTCCTCACTATACTTTGTGACACTGAATTATAATGATAAAAGGCTGATGAAGCAAGCATAATTGCGTGAAATTCGACACAAATGAAACACGATGGCAGATTTCACCGCTGCTCAACCACAATACTAAAATTGCTCCTCAAGCAAATAGTAAACCAGGGCAGAGAACTACGATGACGAGAGTTTTGAATTCGGACACTATCTGGGCTTGGTGGATACCGTAATAATCATGGCGCACTGCTACCGTAATAGTAGGCATTTAAAAATTTCAGTTAAACTTTAATGGAAGGTCTTTGTGACAAACACTATGTAAAGCAGAATTCATTTTATATTTGTGTGATAAATATAAAATCAAGAAATGAATAAAATTATTTCATCTTCAGTACTATGGAATGAACAACAAAAGGAGTATCACAGAAATCTGATTGGTTCATGCACACAAATTGGGAAACGTCGTCTTCGTGAACCATGTACAAATTGGGACAGGACTGGATTTTATTGGTAACCGTCGACCTAGTTCACCGAGAGTAGGCTGAATACCGTATCCAGCTGCGTCTTCTCGAGGCCGGCCAGCTGCTCCTTCGTTTGCCGATCGCAATCGATAATCTTGGCGCGCACCGTAGCCGCGGCGATGGCGAGCTCGGCTGCCTGAATGAGCAAGTTGGGTACGCTACTTTGCATGATCGATAAAGAAGCACCGACTATACTTTGCATAATCTTTGACAAGGAAGTACGTGTTTTGGCTTTTTGAAATGATCGTAAAATTTTATAAATTTAATATAAAAAGACAAAGTAATAGTAACGTAGTTATGGCCGCATATTGCCTAATTATGACGAAGTTGCCATCATATTGCCTAATAATAATTTAATTTTGTCATATTGCCAAATGATCACGTAATTGCCGCAATAAAACATAATGATGACGTAATCGTCATCACATTGCCTAGTGATGACGCAACACTCACCCTGGCGGCCTCTCCTCGCGCCTGCTTGGCAGCGATGGGCTCGAGGATACCGAACGGGCGGAAGGCCGGCGGAGGAGGCGCGGACTGTAATCGGGGATTATTGATTGATCAACAGTAATCTAAAGGGTATAAAGAAGGCTACCGGTTTATTGTCTGTGAAAAGCACTCGGTCAATCACAAAGTACAATAATAATCATGATAATAACAATTTTAAATCGACCAGCCCAGTTGGCGTTTCGCACTGCCATCGTAAACACCAATATGCATTTAAGGCTGATGCTCTCTTGATGCTCATGCGTTTTACACTAAACGAATTAACTACGATTAGCCGCTGCATTCGCGTTTCGCGCTTCCAATTTCCATCATATGCTTCCAATTTCCGCATAATGTCGATCACGTTCATAAATTTTAAAACGGATGAGTTTAGTAAGAATCAATTCAAATCTGGCCAGCTTTATGGGACTTGCCCTATAGATCTGGCTAGTTGATAGCGATTTCTGGCCAGTTTATATATTTCGCAATAAGCCGCATTATGGGTGGGACGAAAATGTATGATTACGTTACGACTCCTATTGAGAGAAAAATATTGCTCACTTTCTTCTTCGGCTTCTCCTCCTCTTCCTCACTGCTCTCCTCCGTCTTTCCTGCAAATTTATAACTCAAGCTGAATTATGAAATGTACTAGAGCGATCGATATCAGCACGTATAGCACTAGCCGGCCGTTCCGGAGTGAATAATCACTCGCATACGTGGGCTAGCAACAGAACCCTCCCGCTTACTTAGTTACCAGAGTTCGGTTCAAGTCGTCGCAATATTTGATCAGTACCTATCGCTTGCCCATCTATGATCACTCGGTTTAGTGTACAACTCAATCCTGCTAACATCAGTATGAACAAACGATATCTCAGACAGCTACAGTACTCCGCGAAACCAAGCAGCAACCATACTTCTACCCTACCGTAACCTCCTCCAACTATGCTACCGTACTAGTTCCTCCTAGTCGACTAGCGTTGTTAGAAGGAATTATCATATTCGGGAGTAACAATGTGTTATTGGCAAACAACCTTCGTTATTCGCGAGTATAAATATTCAATCTAACAACACTATTGTCCACTCACCCTTCTTATCCTTCCTCTTCCTCACGCCCTCCTCCTTCTTCTCCTTCTCCTCATCCTCGCTCTTGCACAGACTGAACTCGCCCGATGACGTCACTTCCACTCTGCAATTAAGGGAAATAATAATATTATTAATAATAATAAATAATATGTTTAGCACTACTATTAGAACTAGAAGTTATTGCTCCACTCTGCAAGAGGCAGTAATCAAGGGAAATACTAATAATAACATATTTATTATGACAATGAATAATTGATTCAGTATACTAAAATAATATAGTGATAGTTGTGTTTGCTCTTCCACAATAGTGAGCTTGTTCCTCGTTCTACAACACACTCCAAAGGAGCAATTATTTATGGGGACCAGCAAAACCGGAAAATAATAAGAAATACTCAACTCGGTGAGCATAAAAGGGTGGTGAAGCACGAATGATCAGGGGCCGACATATCAAGGGGCAAAAATATAGGTGAGGTTCACCGTAAAAACTGTTTTCCAAAAGTCATGTATAGCCTCAAAAATATGATTCTATCGAGGGAAACGACTCAGCAATGTATTCATTAAATGCGTGAAACTTGAGACCCGCATGTTTTAGTCTGCACTTTCACATAATTGCACCAGGTCAACCTCAACGAATCGCATGATTGAGGCAGTACGCTTTCACCCGTATTCATTCTTCGGTTGCAATCCGACCTCTACGGTATCCTTCCCACATATCTCTAATCCCTACCCCATTCGCCCTACATCGTACTCTCTTCTGCCGCACAAATGCTACCACTACCGTATGCTTCCTATTCTTACTGTATTCTTCCTCGTGCTACCGTACTACGTCAATACCTACCGTACTCCCCGTCACTACCGTACTCTTCCTACCACTACCGTATTTTTCCTCCATGTACCGTATTCCTCCCCCACTACCGTAACCCAGTCATCTAACGTACCTCACAGTGGCCTCCATCTCCTCTACGTCGTCGACGCCCGTGAGCGACGCGTACGTGTGCCCGACGACCGTTCTAGAATAATAATAATATATAATAAGAAATTATAGTAATAATAATATTAATAATGGCAAGCGGTTTACGCTTGAAATGAGTACGGGCAAATATTCTTCGTTTGTTGCACTCCACCAGTATTGTGGATAGAATAAGTCAAATAGGTCCTTGCTAGCGAGGATAGGCACTTCTGCACTGGGCATGTATACACAATAATCATAGCGGGAGAGTGCAGGACAGGCACATATCATGTACATGGTCTGTTCTATGCAAATGGGAAACTAGAATCCCATATGAAATATGGTAGTGTAACAAATGAAGAATACATGTACTCCCTCAAAACCCGTTCGGGAAGCAATCAATCGATCGATAAGATGAGAAATCGATATTACGCCGTATCGTAAGTTTGACCATCACACGAAACTTAGCAAAATATTTCAATCCCTTTAAACCGCGTGAACAAACGGGAGATAACAGTATCTATGTTCGTATCTCGTTGCGCTCTCGGGCGTCGATAAAATATAATATATATAACCGTGGTACAAGCCCATACGCTCATATATAATACCTAGTGAGTTTATAAAACCATTTATAAATTATAATACATAGATTCACAGAAAGTTAAATATGTTCATTAAGAGTAATTAGTTAATTATAAAAAATAAATAATAACTAAACAACGTGCGAACCTCGCCCTGGCCGCGCTCATTCTCGCCAGACTGAGGTGGCCCTCCAACTCGACGAGGATCGTCACGTACCTGCACATCAATAAATATGTATAATATTACAAGTACACTATTTATCGGTGCCGTTTTGGAGCCGCTGATCAAGATGAGATTTCGTATAGGTCTCAAAAAAGGTTTTCCATTCAACAGATTAGTACATTTTGCACTATTTTAGATGCCTACACAATAGCTCATTGTAACTGTAAGAATACGCGTCCACTACCATGCCAACACCTACTTACAAATGTAAGATTCGGTGTAGTATATTCATTAAATTATAGTGTACCAGCACTCTGCCAAGAACGTGTAAACTGCGTGGGTAACGAAATAAGAGTTAAAATAAAGTATTTTTTTATTAATTTTTTAAAGACGTACTCCTGCACCAGTCGAAGGCGGGCGAGCGCCGTTGAGTTGAGCGAATGGAAGGACATGCTGGAATTAATTAAACTTTATTATTTAAATAAATAATATAATTATAATAAACTAGCGACGAGGGTAACAAGGACAAGGATGAAACTAGGCGGCGCGCTAGCACTTCGCTCGGCCTTCCAGAGCAATAACTGAAGAATGCTGGTCGAATACTCATTCAAAACGATACTCGTTTTAATTTCTAAATAGGAGACACAAGATTAGCCGTGGCGAAGCTTCTACACGCCTCGCCAAGCTTGGCGAGCGCAAGTGGAAGGTTGTCGAGCGAAATTTAACGACGAGAAATGTTTTCGAAGGAATTCGACAGAATCGAGCCCATTGAATAGTGCAAATGGACAGAAGTGTAGGATTATGGCGCATATTGCATGTCCTAGTAGAGGAATCAACGGAAATCGTGGGAAATTTGAACAAGAAAGAGGAAAACTTTCGAGAAGAGCTTATAAACCACCACAAAACAGAGGAAAAGCGTGGAAAGTAGGCTCGATTCGTAGACAAACATGTGGTTTATCGATTGGGCTACAGATATGAACAATTAAACACGTATACCATGCAATAATTGAGGTAAAACAACGAGTAGCGCGAGCTTGGGGACCAAAGGGCAAGCTATCGCAGACTGAACGAGAAACTACGGTAGTGGTCAAGGTGAGCGCGGCGCTGGGTCACGTTCATTACTCGTTATGAAAATAAGAATATTTAAAATAAGTTAATTTACTAAAAATACATATTCAACTATAACAAAAGCAACTAAACTAAAAATACATATTCAACTATAACAACAAGAATAACCTAAATTAAAATACGAAAACAATAATTTTGAAATAAATAAATGAAGATCAACATACGAACACATCAAGCGTTTTGGATATGTTTCATGGGTTAAATGATACTGCTGAAAGTGCTAGCATACGTGATTATCAAATTCCGACTTTTGAAAAATATAGCAATGTCCTTCCGTCATTTTAAAACATGGTCCTCCGAATGAATTCAGGAACTGTTTGCGATTCAAAATCTCTTGAAGAAGTAGAATGTGAAAGGGCGAGAGTGTGCACAAATGAGATGGTTGTTCTTGCTTTTAAAACTCTCTCGGCCTTGGCCCATTTCCGTTCTTGGAAGGTGAACGTCCCTCTCCATTTTAAAACTCTTTCTCACTCCCAACCCCTTTCTGTAGGATTGGCCATGTGGAATGCCGTAGGGTAGCCTAAATTGTAGGTATTTTAATTTTTGGTCTCGAGAAATACCCCCCCCCCAAAAAAAAAGTGCTAAGAGCAATTCAAATGACTTGAATTTAATTATTTACAATACACAAGAAGCATCAAATACAGTGAACGGCCTGAATGTTTCCTGGTTACGCGCCTTGTAAAATTTTTACATATGCTTTATCGAAATTCATAGACATGATCATTTCTATTTTGTCTGTTGATTGTATGGAAATTAGGCGATTCTATAGAAAATCAATGAACTTTTATCTACCGTACTATTATCACAGTGAAATCGTGATGAGACACAAATTGGACGAAGAATAAGTCAGAAGCCATCGGCAGGCGAATTGATATTCATCATTCTGTCGCAGAGCGCTGCCTTCGTGCGGTCGGAGAATCCCTGGTACTGCGGTGTGGGCTGAAATTGATAATAATTTTTTAAAGATCACAAAAAACGCATTATTAATTGATATATTTTGCAATCAAAACTCCGTGTAAATAAAACGAATTGTACATTATTACACCCAGAATGAATATACTTACTATTGAATATATTCTATACTGAGATATGACACCGAGTATATGATATACTCAATATTGAGTATATTCTCTCGTTTTCGCACACTCTCTCTACGCGCGAATATACTCAATATTGAGTATATCATATACTCGGTGTCTCATCGTTGTATATTCATTCTCTGTGTAGGAAAAATATACATTGGATAAAAATTACATTTTTTAAGTAGAAAATAACCTTGAGTGCGAGAATCGTTGCAATTTCCGTGTAGAGGGCGAGACTGTGATCCTGAGAATTACATTTTTTTAAATAAAGGATTAAAGTTATTCGACCTATCACACTTAAAGCGTCTATTGATGTTATAACATAATTCTATTATCATAAAATCAAATTACGAGAAAACAACACAAACCATGAGCAGGTCCAGTCTGTACCGGTCAGCGAATGCCAGTTTATCGAGTGGTTCACACTTCTTCGTAGCGATCAGATACGACTCGGCACGGTCGATCGCGCACTTAAAAGAAATTTTAAAAAAGAAATACGGACATCCGATTGTAAAAGGATTAATACAATAGCCGATTTTAGACAAACGAAAATATGTAGAAAAAAGTTTGTCGTACCTCCATCTGATATCGATCAGCGAGCTTGAGAATGTGGGAGGCGGTGGAAGCTGAGAATTTATTTATTTATTTATAATCGTCCAGAGAAGTGCGTCAACATTTACACAAGAGAAGCGGAAAGCATTTTTTTCCGAAGCAAATGAAGTGCTCACGAGAGGTAATCAGCCGAAAAGACAAAAAAGAATGCGTGTCGAGCAAAAGTAATATTTTTGGGTTTTTTTTCAAGAAAAAGAAATGTTCGATTGGTCTGCTCACCGTTGATATCGATTTTGGTGGGATAGATAACGTTGAGGAGGTCGACGAACTCCTGAAAAGCAAGCATCTTCTCGAAAACAAACACCTGCCCAAGGCGTTGTGGTCAAAATCCCAAGAATGAATTCGCGGTGAGACCGTCATCACCTATGTACATTCTACATTCGCAGTATCTAACTATCTGAATTAATTGTGTACACTCGCCAGAAAGCTGTGCCTGTCCAAAAAATGCAAGTTCGTTCACCTATTTTTCAGAATATCTGGGGAAACATCATTCGACCTAGTATTGTCCACAAACCTGATACGTGATGTCCTGCAGCTCGATTTCCTCCTTATTCTTCTCAGCAAAATTTCCGCTGAACATAGCAGAGAAGACGGGAGAATGGATGGAGAGGTACTGAGGAATTGTTTTACTAAATTCGAATTCTAGATACGAAATACTTTTATCCGATACGAAACCTCATCTTGATTTATATAATAAAATATTGTATTTCATCAACACAAACAGCACTCACTTCCTTGGACACGTACAACTTCTTTCCTCCTAACTTCAGAATAATATCGTTGGGCCCGCCGGAAGAACATGTGAAATCGACCGGGTTCAGCTTGCTGAAATGCGCGCATTCTTCCTTGTTAGTTTTAGAATTCCGTGATATGCGAAAGGGTTGTTTTCTTAGTGGAACTTATTCGAACCGTACCCATCATCCCTTTCTTGATTTCCCATGCATACTCTCTGTGTCGCGTTGATGACATTCCTTTCACATTCCTCTTTTTCTTCAAAAAAATTCACATTTTTTAAACATTCCAATTAGAAAACCATAATTGCGAACTCACCGGATTCCAACCACATTACCCACGAACAATCGACCCTCAACAGTCATCTGATCGTCTTTTACGAAGCCCTGAAAACGCATTTTTAGGCGTTCTGAGCAAAATGGCAAAAATTCATGGTCATGCAATCATTACATGCTATTTTCGCACTCTCTAACTTCCCGCCTCAATGTTCACAGACATTGGCATTATCGCTGATTTTTGCATAAATGGAACAATGGGAAAAGTACTATAATAGGAAGCAACGTTACACGAGAATGCGATTGCGCCGTCTTGATAATTGAAAATTCAAAAATTCAGCGCCACCACTAACCTTCTCAGGATCATTCACCTCGTCCCATCTTAAGATCTTGAAGTTGCCTCTTATCGAATGGTCGATTTTGAACTTGTTTCTGAGCTAAAACGTTGAAAGAAGTGTTGAGTGGCGTGTATAATTGGGTTAATAAGTATAATTGGGGGACATTTTGACAGCTCTCCCATGTCCAGACTGTATGTTGAATAGTTATACACAATAGCATTCCTCGAAATGAGTCGCCGATTCACGTGCACACACCACGAGGATATTCGCTGATGCAACTCAGACATAGACCTGGGTTGTTTTGTGTGCTTGTTAGTACCTCATAGACTCTGTTGCCGTCGGGCTTACTGCTAACGACCGTAATATCCAATCGATAATCGACGCTCCAGCCGGGACGCTCGCAATCCCGATTGCACCAGAGGAATATGCCGAGCGAGCGGACGTTATCCGTCCTCGCACTCTGCTCAGTCTGCACATGCATCTTCCTGTGGAATAGATCAGTACAATTTTAAAATGAAATGAATGAAATGGCACTTGTACTCTCTTCCTATACCTAAACGTGTCTCTTGCTATGTCATCCTCTCTCGCAGTCATATCTGTTGTTTAGGAGCGAAACGTTTTATTATTTTGGAAGAGTGTTTGCGAATGTATGATGTGTGCTCTTAATTTTAGGAAATGAAAATAGGAAAAGGCCGAGATGTGAATTCCCGCAACGAACTTTTTTTTCAGTCGATTGCACGGAATAGATATAAGATTTTTGCGGGAATTCAAATCTCGACCATTTCCCCTTTTTTATATCAGAAAACTAACACCACATAACTCAAGACGGCCGTATAGTTCGGCAAGTGAATTTCACTTTAACCTGAAATCCTCTAGAGTAGTGATACCAATGATTATTACTACTATGATACTTATTATTGTTGCAGAATGAAATAAGCACTAAAGATTCATGATTTGAAAAACGCATGAACAATAGCTGCGTGCAAGTCTAAAGTATTACTAACATCCACACTAAATATGTTCAAACAATTAATTGTAAATTCCGACAGGGAGAGCTGGGAGGATGAAGGACTGTCAAGGGGCAAGAACTGTGCTTTAAAAAGGATCTCACCATGGCAGGCCCTTGATGTGGACGACATCGGAGTAGACATCACGATCAACGAGTTTGGAGACCTCGTTGATCTCCATGTGAAAGACGAGATCGGGACTGGCTGACATCTGCAATTTTTGAATAGGCAGCATAATGGTATCCAAAAATATGCAATCATTGGGATAACATGGAAGCTGCGTTATATCAAGACTAATGCTGCGCAAAAATCATGGGTGCAAATGCACCAAGGTGTAAAAATCTGGGGGGTGCAAACGAAAAATTTGAATTCCCGCAATTATCGAATTTCCTTATATCTCGGCACAAAACTTCGGATGTAAATTACTTAACACATTTCGAACTTGCAAACGAAATTTTGTACTGCTAGGTTCACCGGGAACCGAGATATAAGCAAAAATCGATAATTGCGGGAATTCAATTTTTTTGTTTGCACCCTTTGATTTTTGCACCCCCCATATTTTTCTTGCACTTTGTACCCCCTGATTTTTGCGCAGCATAAGCGAGCACTACAACATGCTGCAGATACATTCAGTGTGCTCAACGATTGGAATATCGTTAAGTCGCTCAAAGGAGGGGTTCGTTCAAGTCTCAGTTGAATGAAAAATAAAAACAAGTATGTTTTGGAAATAAGGGAGCAAACATATGAAAACAGTACGAAGATCAGAGAGAAATGAAGAGGGACCGCTCGCGACCACTGACAGACTCGGAATGACAGACATCGAGCACGCCTGAGACCGATGCTAAAAAAACTCATCTTGATCAGCGCCCCAAAAGCGATGCTGATAACTATTTCAGTGTATTGTATACGAATATGGTTACGGATTCTAAAAAAAAACAAGATACGCAGTAAATAAAAATTAGATAAAGGTTTTTTATAAACTAAGTTCGAGAATTTTTCTAGCCAATTCCAGCCGAAATGAGAGCAAAACCTGTCTCGCAGGGTGATGGAATGATGTTATGAGATTGTGCAAAGGTACCAACGCTATTACGATGCGGCGTGGCGTCGACGCAGATTGGTGGGTCGAACCGATCATCCAGTTGGCACCATGCCAAAAACGTTTCTCGTTGCTGACCCTCTCGTTTGGCGTGCTCTCTCGCCATCCCTCTCTCTTTCTCAAATTCGTTCTCGCCGACTCTGTTTCGAATAGTGTGTCGAATTAGCAATTGAAGGATAGTTGTTGACGACTGAATAGAAAATGTGAAAATTTTATTTCATTTTTGGTATTCTTTAAAACTATTCTTTAAAATAATGACGAACCATAAACTGGCCCTCTCTTTTAATAATCTTTGCAGAAAATGAAGAAAAAAACCAAGGAAGGGGCAATTTAAAACGCGTTCTCTGTACGAGCGAAGTGAAATCTCAAATAACCGGCACAAATCAGCTATTGCTGGACAAGGAAGTAGACAATATATTTTCTGAAGAGAGAAACACCCCGCAAACATGTTTCTTCATAATATATGTTTAGAAGGAAAGGTGGGGAGGCAATAGTGAAATAGTGTAATAGTGACCTGTGAAGTGGCCCTTTCCTTCCTCTTGTTTTCTTCGTCTTTCGCCTTCTCTGTCTTCACACAGGGACTATCCGACGGAGTCTCTGCCATGCTGCAATTTCTGGGAAGTATTTTGAATTATTACGTTGTCAGGAGCAATATTTTTTTTACAAATACTCTCGAGTAAAGAACCCCTTGAAAATCATATTATAAATATGCAAACACTGTAGCACACTTCTTTATCGAATCTGTATATTAAAACATTGATGAGCAACGAAACGTTTCATAATCTGAAGCTTCTAATTGCAAATAAAGCACTGCTTATTAAAACACGCGAAACACAGCGAGTAGAGATACCGATCTTGGTCACTTTTCATAGATTCATAATCTTCTCGAAGAAATCAGCCTTGAGTTTGTCCGAAAACTGCTTGTACTCGGCAGTGCACTGAAAATATAGCCGTTTATTTCACTATATTTTTAATATTTTAAAATAGATAGAAAAGACAAAAAATGTGTTAGGAACTTATGCATGTGCGAAAAAAATGCTAATATAATTAATACACTAAAATAGTGTTTGATATCTTGAAGGACAACCTTGAAGGAAACCTGGGCCAATTAATACACATAACTAATTAGTAACTTTTACTTTAATATTGTTTTATTGAAATGGAGAATTGATATTATAAATTAAAATGGAATGTATGTACCTTGAGGGCCTTGATCGATGCGATGTTCGGGTAGAGAGCGAGGCAACGAGCCTGCATAGAGGAAAGAAAATTGCATTAGTTAGTTGACAACCAATTAGTTCATTACACTGAAAACATTTTTTTTGGATTTTGCTTTTTTTAAATTTTTTTTGAAAAAATTTTGGATTCTTTTTTTAAAAATTTTTTTAGACGTGTACATTAGGGTCTGCATTTTGAATCTTCGTTGACCGGTCGAGCTCATTTTTAAGAGAAAAGTGAATTTTAAACAACAAAACTCTTAAAAGAGTGGAGTGAAACTCAACATGAAAATAGAAAATTTAAATGCGTGTACTTTCGGAATATTCTTTAGCTGGTGTCCACCGGAAGTAGCATGAGATCTGATTATTGGATTGGGGCACCATATAGATGGTAGTAACACAATGTGGAAAAAACCGTCGTAGAAAAACTCGAAATTCAATAGGAATCGACCAAGATTCAAATGAATCTTTGTTGAAAAGTGAGGATTCATTTTGAATCTTCGACCGCTCGACTTTTTGAGCAATGATTCAAGATTCGCACTAAGATTCAAAATGCAGACCCTAGTGTACATTATACGGTATACGGTATGATGATTTGCATTATCACAAGTGATAACCATAGCTCTGTCAATCTGCAGTGCAGTAGCGAACAATCGCCGACAGTTCGACACCGATGAGTGTGGAAAAGTCTATGAGAATGACAGTCGACGCCTCTTTTATTACCAGCAATGAGGGGGTCTTCTCACGTATGATCGAGTCGTTTAGCTCACCCTAATCTGCACTAAAATTATAGAAAAAACATTTCATTTTAGCGAAATAAAAAAAGTAAATTGATATCAGACGCAATTAGATATAGTTAGTTATCAAAAACAAATAAATTTAGAAAAATTTCAGAAAACTATTCTTTTTTTTAAAACTATTTCAGACCTTGAGAACATCGAGTCTATATCTATCAGCCAGCATCAGCTTGCTGATCGTCTCGAATTTTTTCGTATGAATCAAATACGATTCGGCACGATCCAACGCACACTGAAATGGAAGGAGTACGCTATTCGTGTCATTTCCCGTTTGAATTCAAATTGACATCGTTTCGAAAGCTCTCGTACTAATACATCTTGGTATACGCCATTTTGAAACATCTCTACACATATAGGCATGATACACCCATCATCAAAAGTGAACGTGAAAAGTTTACCTTCACTTGATAAATATCGGCGAGCTGGAGAATGTGGGCAACGGTGCTGGCTGAAGGGATGGACGGTAATTTACGGCTTTAAAATCGACTTGGGTAGCAGCGAACTCTCTTGGTAACCGGCATGTTAAGAGTGTTTGGGTAATAGGAGGAACCTTTTTTTTTCTTTTTTAAACCTCCACAGTCTGAAATATAATAGTTAACTTTACAAACCAGTAATTTCGATGGACGTCGGGTAGATCACGTTGAGGAAATCGACAAATTCCTGGATATTGAAAATTGAGGATTTATCACGCCTCTCACGAGAGGCTCGGACCAGAATGGCATTATTTAGGCACAGTTCGAAATTTCGATTACGTTATTTTTACGGTTTCGGGTGCCACTAGGTCCAACTAAGATCCCAGAGAGCTATTATGCCACAGAAGTCATTCCTCGAGTTGCTACAGCTACCGTAAGCTGCAGCCTGCAAATTTCGAAGCCGTTTTTCAGTGTTTCAACGCAGTTTCTGAGAAAACTTTTGGCTTAGAGCTAGTGCTACTTTTCAATGATCTTTCGATCTATGAAATCCGTTTTTCGATTGCAAATCACAAAATTTAATTATTATGCAAATTTGAAAAGCTTCAAAGTTCGCAGGCTGCAGCTTACGGTAGCTGTAGCAACTCGAGGAATGACTTCTGTGGCATAATAGCTCTCTGGGATCTTAGTTGGACCTAGTGGCACCCGAAACCGTGAAAAAATCAACTTCGAAAATGGTAACTGTGCCAAGTTCAGTCCGAGCCTCTCGTGAGAGGCGTGTTATGTTTGTGACACTCCTTTCCTTGTGAAATATTCATCATTTTTTAAAATGTTTAAAACGCGTTCTCTGTAAGAGCGCAGTGCGGGGCTGGGGTAAGCCGCACAACTAATTCAAAATGGTCGTTCAGGACCCAAACTTTTTTCACAAACAATCATAGGTATAACATAAATTTTAAATGTGAGAAATACTCAAAATATCTAGTTTTCAAAAATCGATAATTTTTTAACGAAAAAAAAATTTTTTTTCCATTTTTTTTATTTTCATGTCATGTTATATATCATTCGAAAGAGCATCAAAAGTTATGCATAAATCCGAAAAATCATGTGAATTGACCTTCTGGGAGCGGAAATCGGTGACCACAACCGAACAAAATAATCGTTTTGGTGAAACTTAATTTTGGCTGACCACATTCCCATGATTTGCGACCCATAGTTTTGATATATATTACGTATTTTCCATCAGGGAATTTGAAGGTAAACATCTCATGGCATATTTTCTATGTAAAAGTTCTCAATTTTTCACTAGACCACTACCACTGTGTTGTAAAGCTCAATCTCGAGATGTGGAAAAAAATATTTGCAGTAATGAAAACTAAATCAAATGTATGTCATCTTTAAGAGCATCAACAGTTATGTATAAATCCGAAATTTCAGGAGGATTGAACAACTAGGAGCGAAAATCGATAATCACATTCGCAAAAGTTGATATTTTTGTTGAAGCTATGTATTTTGCTCTATTCTTTTGCAAAGTGATCGACAAGGGCTAAAAAATTTTTCACGAGCATTTTTAGGAGTAAAGTAAATTTTGAAAGCGAAAAAGTCACAAAAAGTAAAATTTTGAAAAATCGATAAAAAAAATTTTTCGAAAAAAAATACATTTTTATTTTTTTAAATAGTTTTTGCCGTGTTATATCTCATTCGAAAGAGCATCAAAAGTTTCGTATAAATCCATAGTTTCATAACGATTGTGTCACTTGGAGCGGAAATATGTGACCGAGAATAACGTGACATACACAGCATCGAAAATCGAAACATAATTTGGTAAAAAATGATCAGTGGAACCAAATTATGAAAAATCTGAATAGCGAAACCTAATTTGGAAAAATCCGAATAACGAATCAAAATTAGGCAACTTGGCGCAAAAGAGGTGAGCTGACGCGCAGGAGGTGCGTTTCCAATTTCGTTTCCATTTTCATTGTTTTCTTCGATTTTCAGCAAAGTTTTCGATTATATTACTTATCGCTTATCTCGTCGTCATCCAATATTCGTATGCAGGTTAGTGCGCTTTCTTTCAAAATGCCTTTCAGCTTGACGAGGACAATTTTAATGTTAGTGTATATTTAAATAGACTGAGAGGAGAATGTCGATTTGCGAGGTGAGTGTTTTCCTTTTCCAATATTATATTCTTTCCAGAGATTCCTAATAGAATGGATCGTCTCTGGTCGGCTTATCGATCACATAAACTACAACTATACTTACGCTCGTTGAAGTGCGCAGGCAAGGGAAGACTCAAGATGTCCATTTATTGAACATTCGCAATCATGTTCCGAATCTTTTTAGACGCTGTAGCTGCGCTATTTTATCGTTTCAGTTACTATTTGACTCAATAACCACTCTTTTACAGGAGTAATTACACGAAATCACTTTGTAGGAAGCATTCCTCTCATTTGTAATATTAAATCGTTCCGTTGCCTATAAATAAATCGAAGCATAATTTCGTTGGATCGAAACATAATTTGGTTTAATCGAAGCATAATTTGATAAAAAATTGACCCTAATTGTGGTGCAAAATTTTCCAATTTTACCCAAATCAAGGTTCGATTTTTGTAAATTATCTTTCGATTTTCAATGCTGTGTATGTAGGGATGCATTCACCATTTCTCTGCTATTCGGTCCTCAATCTTCATGAAAGTATAGAATTATATATAACTTTTGATGCTCTTTCGAATGAGATATAACACGACAAAAAATATTTAAAAAAATAAAATTTATTTTTTTTTTCGAAAATTTTTTAAATCGATTTTTCAAAATTTTACTTTTTGTGACTTTTTCGCTTTCAAAATTTACTTTAACACTAAAAATGGTCGTGAAAAAAGTTTCAGCCCTTGTCGATCACTTTGAAAAAGAGTAGAGCAAAATACATAGCTTCAACAAAAATATCAACTTTTGCGGATGTGATTATCGATTTTCGCTCCTAGTTGTTCAATCCTCCTGAAATTTCGGATTTATACATAACTGTTGATGCTCTTAAAGATGACATAAATTTGATTTAGTTTTCATTACTGGAAACATTTTTTTCCACATCTCGAGATTGAGCTTTACAACAGTGAAAAGTGAAAAATTGAGAACTTTTACATAGAAAATATGCCAAGAGATGTTTACCTTCAAATTCCCTGATGGAAAATACGTAATATATATCAAAACTATGGGTCGCAAATCATGGGAATGTGGTCAGCCAAAATTAAGTTTCACCAAAACGATTATTTTGTTCGGTTGTGGTCACCGATTTCCGCTCCCAGAAGGTCAATTCACATGATTTTTCGGATTTATGCATAACTTTTGATGCTCTTTCGAATGATATATAACATGACATGAAAATAAAAAAAATGGAAAAAAAATTTTTTTTTCGTTAAAAAATTATCGATTTTTGAAAACTAGATATTTTGAGTATTTCTCACATTTAAAATTTATGTTATACCTATGATTGTTTGTGAAAAAAGTTTGGGTCCTGAACGACCATTTTGAATTAGTTGTGCGGACCCCTCCGACGTTCTTACAGAGAACGCGTTTTAAAAACGATTATGTATTACAATATTAAAATTGTACGTTCATGAAATAGACTACTGATGTGTGCTCTTCTCTCGTGTCTCTTGCCTTTTCATGCTCCACGACAGAAGGAACGTTTTTAAACTTTTTTTTTTAAATCTGAAAAAAATACCCCATATGCAACTTTTTGCAAGGAATCCGAAAATAGTAGTGAGAATGCGAACCGAATTTTTCGAGAAACGGTTTTTTTCGATTTTCTGTGAAAAAAATCAGTTTTTCAAGTGTAACTTTTTTATATACAAATTTCATATGTTCTAAGTATTATTTTCGGAATGTACGCGTGAAAATACGTATAATAGAATATTTTTCAAATACAACTACGAGGGTTTATTTTTGGACCTAAAAAGTGGTCGAAATTTTGGAAATTTTTTTCTCGGTCAAAAATTTTTTTCAGGATCAAAGAGATGTGCTCTCGATCAGCATTCATGATGCCCATTCCATGGAAAAAGTTTGAGGGTAGGTTGTATTTTCGGCCATCCGAGACCCCTAACAGAGTTGTTACGTTCTCTCGTGGATGGTCTCTTAATACACTCAGAGAAATGTATGTCATATATGGCTCCTGAACTGCGCTTGTCTGTTATATATAACAGACTGTATGTTATATATGACATACAAACGCAGTTCAGAAGCCATATATGACATACATTTTTCTCTGTGTATGTTGGATGAACATTTGTGAATATACATGCTTACCTCGTACTTGACTTCCTTCAGCTCTATCTTTGCCTGATTCTTCTCGGCGAAATCACCGTAGAACATAGCAGAGAAGACGGGAGAATGAACGGCGAGGTACTGTAAGCTGCTTATTATTTTGATAATTAAAGGTGCATGAAATGTAAATAATTGCAAATGTGGTTCATGAGCTGATTTAGAATTGTTAGTTATGCATTGATGTTTATTTTCGGTGCACACAGAGAACAATGCATTACGTAAGGAGAGGAGACATGCACACTAAACTGCACTAAACATAGCGCATTTAAGCATGTATCGATCATCTCCTCGTCCACTAACGTATTAGAAGAAATGCAATGTTTTCTGCTTGTAGTCTCTCACATCCTTAGAAACGTGTAGTTTCATCTCCTCCACTTTGAGAACGACAATGTTTAGAGAATCGGGAGCAGTCAAGTAGTCGACCGGATTAAGCGAACTGCAAGGAAATATCATTTTGACGGAAAGAACTATGAATTTTGCTCAGCGGATCTGCCAATGATCTGCACGTATGTTACTGGCATTTGTTAGAGAACACTCCAAAATAACCAGTGACGTTCATACAAATTGCGCAAAACGGTGACAATATTATTAATAAAAAAATGTTTATCATGCGCCATACCGCACGCCAGTTGTCTTCTCAATGAAGAGACGCGCTTCAATCGTAATTTTATCGTCGTTGACAAAGCCCTGAAAAAAGTGTTGAAAATGTAAGAAAAACTGATTTAATTTTATTTTTTAAAGATGTAAGGAGTAAGGAAAATATATGCGATAAACCTTCTCAGGATTAATGAGTTTGTTCCACGACTTTATGTTATAGGAGCCTCGATTCGTGTCTCCATACCCGAACGTGCCAATGACCTGCCAATGACCTTTAAAATTGACACTATTCTTTTTTTTGTTTTTGAAATGTAATTGGTAAAAGGCCGAGATTTGTTTTCCTTCAATTTCTTATCTCGGTTCCCCAATGTGCATTCGACTCGATTTTAGAAAGAAGCAAAACTAAAAAAGCCAGGATCGACAGGGAATCGCGATAAGAAACTGTGGGAATTCAAATCTCTGCCTTTTCCCAGTTCCATTTCACAAAACTAACACTGCATGTCATCGCTCGCAATCTCATCACATCTCTAAATGAAAGTCGCTTTCGGATACACAAAATACTAATAGATTCATTAATTTCAGTAAAGATGCTGCGCAAACATCATGGATGGAAATTGGAAAACACTCCCCCCACCTTTTCATAACATTTTCCTAGTGCATCTACAATAGGGTTGGTTGAATCGGTGCGAGCCAAAGGTGCACCTCGGCTCGTGGTCGGCTCGTGGTCGAGGGAGAGCGCGCGGTCCGAGCCGCGAGCCCGAGGATCACCGCCGGCTCGCAGAAAGCTCGCGGCTCGCGGTGGACCGCGAGCTTTTTTGGGAGACGGGCGGGGCGAACACCGTCTCGGTTGAAGAATTGGCCGAAATCACTGATTACCAGAGAGATTTCCGCTTTGTCCCTCGTGGCTTATGTAGTGCAGTGGTTACTGTTTTGCCACTTCACCCGAACGTCGGTGGTTCAACCCCGCGTCGACGCACTCATTTTTGCTCTCTTCCATTTCGATTGCTGCTCATTAACACTGTGGTTTACACCCCTTTTCACGGCACTGCTGAGTGTTATGCCCACAATTTCGCGATTTCGGTACATTCTACTCACTCCTCTGCCACTAGTAAGCACTACTTTGTGAATGAGAGTGCTACTTATTTCATAGTGTTCAAATCGAGCGAAGACGATTCTGCATTTTCTACAGCATAACACTCAGCAGTGCCGTGAAAAGGGATATAAAAACCAGTAGTAATAGGCAGCAATCGAAATAGAAGAGAGCAAAAAAGAGTGCGTCGACGCGGGGTCGAACCACCGACGTTCGGGTGAAGTGGCAAAACGGTAACCACTGCACTATATAGGCGACGAGGGATGAAGCGGTAATCACTCTGGTAATCAGTGAGATCGGGCAATTCTTCAACCGAGGCGGTGTTCGCCCCACCCCTCTCCCAAAAAAGCTCGCGGTCCACCGCGAGCCGCGAGCTTTCTGCGAGCCGGCGGTGATCCTCGGGCTCGCGGCTCGGACCGCGCGTTCTCTCTCGACCACGGTGAACCGGCTCGGGCTCGAGCTTTTCACGTTAAAAAGAGGACGGTTAACCTTGTACCGGGCTTCACCGATTTTACCAACCCTAATCTACAACTTCTTACTTTGATGCGGAAATGGCAATAATTTTCCCTTTTGATGGTTTAGATTTTGGTTAATTGAGTTATACCAGTTGGCCACGTGTGTAGGCTGGACTTCCATCAATGAAATTTGCGCAGCATAAATAAACTTATACGTACAATCACCAGTCTCTAGGATGAATCATAGGGAAGCACCGTTTCCGCGCTGTGCCCCTCAAACCCGAACAAACTAACGTTTATGATGATGTTATGCTGTTGATCGCTGCAGAAGAGTTCCACTTGCAGCCTGTAGTCCACCCTCCAATCCGTGCACTCACTCTCCCAGTTGCAGTACAGAAACGCCGCCAGCACCTTCTTATTGCCCGTGCGGTCGGATGTCTCGGTCCGCACGCGCAGCTTGCTGCAAAACTCACATACAAAGAACTTCCCGCTTTACTAATCCACACAGAAAGAAAACAAACTAGGAATACGACATCAAATTGGCACGCCTACTAATATATAAGTAGGGCCTACTAATCGCCTACTTATATATTAGTAGGCCCTACTTATATATTAGTAGGCGTGCCAACTTGATGTCGTATTCCTAGTATGTTTTCTCTGTGAGCATGAATAGTGCAATAAAAAGAACTTCAAAGATCGAATTGGCAAGAAACAAAGAAGATTTTGAAATGTTCCCGCGAATGTTTACTAGTGAATGAATTAACAGACGATTTTTTCCAATAAGAAGCGGGACCAACCAGGGCAGATTTCCATCGTATGACGTGCGCGAATCGAATCCACTCTCGTCTAATTTGCTCACTCCATTGATATCACAGCGAATGACGACATCAGATTTGGCAGCCATCTGTATTGTAAATATAAAATGATACGTGCACATGACAAAATCCGATGACAAAATGCTAGTTCGTGTGTTCTCCAAAGAATACGTAAAAGTGAGAGGCCCATCAGAAGAGATTTTCGCATAATCTTATAATTTTGCAATGGTAATACTAATTAACCCTCAGCAAGGTCTGTCGATATTTGGATACACGCAAAAAGGAACACCTCACCTCTCTTTTAACAATAGGAGAATGTATTATTCGATTGAATTCAGGTACAAGCAACGTCTCAAACGTTTCTACATAGAATGTTTTTATGCCAAAGTTTCGAAAAAAAAAGTTTATGCTTCCAATAGTTTTCAATGAGTAACGCAACAACAACGCGAGCACATGATCAAGAACAGAAAAAAATGGGCATGTGGAGTTTAACGGTCAACTTGGACGAACTTGGTGACAGTAAAATATAGGGATTCAATTGGGCAATCGGGAGAAAGGGGTAAGTGAGAGACGACATCGAAGTTTGATTCGCTCAAATATCGTTGTACAAATTCTCGATTTCCTCCTTCATTCCATCCGAGAATGTCTTGTACGGAACAGATTTCTGCGAACAATAATAATAACTCAATAATGATAATTTGAGAAAAGTAAGAGTGAACCTTGAGTGCGTTGATCGAAATCACCTTCTTGTAGGACGCGAAACAGTGATCCTGAAAGGAACTGTTAATTGAGCCGAGGACGACTCCAATTAAACGGATAAAAATGTTTTTAAAAAGTTAAGAAAAGTATTTTTTTTAATCAAGAAAGTGAGTGGAGGTACAAACGTACGCTGAATTTAGAACCGTATAGTATTACTTCATTTAAAATTCGAGCAAAAATATCTCGTTCACCTTTAGCAGGTTGAGGCGAAATTTGTCTGCGTAGCTTTTCGGGATTTCTCATTTTCTTCGTGGTAATGAGATACGATTCGGCGCGGTCAAGGGCACACTGCAAAAAATGGGATGAATGATTTCGAGGAAGGATAAATCCATGACATGATTGCGAAACATTGGGCGAGTTGGAGTTTCTATTGACCACCTGAGCCTTAGGAACAATTATTCGATAACGAGAAATAATGAGGGTTGGGGGAAGTTCACCTGGATCTGGTAGAGATCGGCAATCTTGAGAATGTGTTCGAAGGTTTCTTCTGGAAAAGGATTTTATAACATCTTTAAAAACAGGAACAATTTTTTTTATATTACCGTTGATCTCATGCGAAGTGGGGTAGATCAAATTGAGCACATCGATAAATTTCTGGAAATATAACAATAAATGCTTTTGAAAAAATACCAAAAAATGACTGGTTATATTTTTCTATTTCGAAAAGTGATAAACTGAAATTGGTGCATAATTGTGTTTTGCTACCTTATATTTGATGCCCTTCAGCTCGATTTCCTCCTTGTTCTTCTCGACGAAATCGCCGAAGAACATAGTAGAGAAGACGGGAGAATGAGTGGCGAGGAACTTAACTATCTAGGAAGTAGTTAGCTAGACAGAATGTTCATCTCACAGATATCCCCAGGCAATCTCACAGATATCCCCAGGTGTTTTATCTCAGAAATGTATACAGTGTTTATATTTTCCTTCTATCATTTTTTTCAAAATCCTTAATAATTTAAGACCTGATGAACACTCACGTCCTTGGACAGATGTAGTTTCTTTCCTTCCACAATCAGAACGACGTTATTTTGTCCGTCCTGAGGAGTCGTGTAATCGATAGTCTTCATTTTTCTGTAATGAAAACATAAAAAAGTGAGACAAAGGGTGAATTTCAAATAATAAAATCATTTTTCTTCTCGACTGTATTTATTTTTCTTCGATTCTTGAACAAATGGAGCGACATTTCTGAGACAAGCAAGGAATCAAGAGTGGCCAGCCATTAACGTTAGAGCCTATTATTGATAAATGCGTTAAAATACAAGTACAATAATAATCGAACGAAAGAAAAAGTAGCTTACCGTACACATGTGGTCTTGTGGATGAACACTTTACATTCGACTGTCATACGATCGTCCTTCACGAATCCCTAAGTGATTGTATTAGTGGCTACCGAATAATTCCGCAGATCAACCACCGCTTACCGTACACCAGTGGTCTTGTGGATGAACACTTGGCACTCGACTGGGCTTTGGAGTGAGAGAGCGTGTGAAATCGTGAGGGACTCTCTCATTTTCGCACACTCCCTCACCCTGGCCGCTGTCAGTACGATATCGAATGATGTGCAACTGCTATTTGTCTAAATCTCCTGATCCGAACAACTCATATCGAGCTCTTCGAAATTATATGAAAATCATGTGTAAAAATAGAGTCACTTCATTTGGATCCATGATTTTCGCACGGTCAAAGCTTTGAGTCTTTTTGCAGTCCTTGGTAGTGAACTTCGCAATAGACTGCAATTATCGAGTAAATATTCGACATTGCAAAACATCAAAATAGGCATTCAAAACATCTGAAGACTTTAATTAATCATATACTTATTGAGGACACGGCTAAATAACACATTCACCTTTTCGCGCTCGCCTCCTGCACTGTCGCTTTTGAGGATTACGGTATCGATCGATGCGTCACAGTTCCATTCAGGATTCTCACTCAGCCAATTGCACTCCATCTCCGCACAGATCTCGTTACTCTCGAGTACATCGGTGTACGCGCGCACCGTCAATCTCCTGCGATTTAATGTTTTACTATTTGTTTAGTATATCCCAACCCGCTCGCACAAATTTGACAAAAAGCACATTCCCTGTAATTACAGGTGCCTATTCATTCAGTTGTCTCAGCACCACATTAATCACATTGAATATGGTGGAAGTTAATGAATAGTACCAGATTTCGTGTCAGCTAATTCATCTACAATTTGTCTAAATGAGTCAAATGCTAGTTCCACTCACCAGGGAGGATCCTTGGCATAGAAGACATCGGAAACAATTCCGAGACAATCGAGTTTAGAGACCTCGTTGACTTCCATTCGAATGGTGAGATCAGGATTTATCGACATCCAAAAGGAAATCGAATGAAGATAAATCGATAATTGATTTAACACAACGAGTATTATCAGTGAAAGCGCCACGAAATCATCGCTTTCTACTCTCAGGTACCGACAACGATTCAAACGTTTCAACGAAGAACATCATAAAATGTTATGCTCTAGAACAAAGATTTATCTCGAGAAGATATAATAACGATCCGCTCTAGCATCAATGCCATACGGTCATCTCTGACATTCTAATACAACTATAATGAACATAAAATAATAAACCAAAACAGATAAAAAAGAGAGTGAACTGTTGCTAAAAACTACTAAAATTCCTCATCATTCTAACGGCAGACAGGTCAGAATTGGTTTGTTTGAAGTGATATCTTGCGAAAGGAATAACAAACAATTACAATTAGGAAATAAGCGATGGGAAATAGTATCTAATAATCGTAATCGGTCATGTTTCTCATCTCCCGAATCTTCTCACGAATTATCTGCTTGGTCGACTTCTTGAATCCTTTGGACTCGATCGTGGACTGAAAAAAAGCGATAATTAGGATGAATTCCTTCGAAAGAAAGAAAGAAAATGTCCGGATTTCCCAAGGAAACTTTTCTTCGAGGATATCTTTCAGGGAAGCGGATTCTGTTAAAACATTACGTTTTGAACAGACCCCTATGAAACAGAAGCTAATTTCAACAGATTTCATTTCATATTTGTGAGTAAAATTTCATTAATTTGTTGTTTTTACAAATATAAAATACCTTGAGAGCTTTGAGAGAAGCGAGATCGATTGAGCTGAATCTGTCAGCAAAACCCAGTTTGGAGAGAGTGTCGAATCTCTTCGTATTAATAAGATACAACTCGCTACAACAAATCGCCTCGTGAAAATATTTTTTTCATAAACTCATCAGTTAATTGGCAGAATTCCATAATTGTCAGGACAAGCATTTATTTTAACTAATATTTCCCACAAAGAAAATAAATGAAATCCTTTAATTGAAATCGTACAGCCAGCTCGAGAATGTGGGTGACGGTTCGAGCTGAAATAATACATTTTCACTGTGATTACAGTGTCACTGTCAGCGCGGTAAAATGACGCGAAATGAGTTAGTCTATAGTGATCAGCATGCAAAATAACCCCGATTCTGAAGTTTTGGGGAAATCGATTTTTTTTGCTGTACCACCGATTGTTCGATCCTTACGAGTACGGCGTTATATAAAAGTTATCTGGAGTGATCAGCGAAGGATGCAAATTTATTAAAGCCGTTACAGTATTCTTTATACGTCATCCACCAAATGAACGTGGTAAGTGGAAAATACCGAGTCTATTGGTGTCACACTTACCACCGGGACGATTTCGGTTTCACCCTATCAATAAATCCGGGAAGAGGAAGGTTGACATTAATTCTCCCCACGAATCTAGTCGCACCCCACAAATCACTAAATAATATCGTTACAATGGGGTATACAAAATATCGATCGGATCACACACCAGAATATTGTGTACCTACCGCACTTCTAATCTTATCAGGGTGTCCCAAAAGTTCTGTCACAAAGCCTATTTTCATGGTTGTATAGAACATGTTATCGATCAATAGGCATGATGACATAACGGCTTTGGTACAATGTCCACTCAGTAATCAAACACGCCTCAGTGGTAGTCAACTGCTTCACTGGCCTAGTTTTTACATCAATTCTACCGAAGTACACATCAACCGACTTTTTATCGATTTTGCTCTAGTAATTTCTCAATGGCAAGAAACACATGGAAACCAATGAACAACTGGCGCAATCGAAACTAGAGGCGGCCCCTAATATTCGACTCTGTTAGTGTTGGCATTTGGCGTTCGCTTTCGGAAGCCACAGTCGCGAAAACAGACCCCACTTTGCCAGTCCCCACTCCGAAATCGACTCTCCGTTCTCATTGCGTAGGCAAGTGATCTCAAAACCAATACCCTTCTGGTGGAGGCAGTCACTCATACTCCCATATCTACTCTGCATAAAATTGCCTAACAGAACTGGAAGAGCCCGAAGTTACAAAATTCAGTAAATCGCGACATTTCGGCCACCACGGAAAAGAAACGTGTTATTATATGAGAGGAATCGCGAGAGAGTCGACCACCCCAGGACGTAGAAATTTATGATTTTTAATTTGGCTGAAAAGTAAATATAAGGTACTTGAGCACCTCCTCTATCGATTGGCGTTGACAGAATTTTGATGAAAAATTTCGCAATCGCGTGAAACATATCCAAACCTGGAGTCTCCGCAGTTTTCCACCGAAAGGACAAAGTTTGATAAATCATATCTCGCTTCAAAATAAAGATAGGGATTTGCGATTTTGTTTGTTAGATAGACAAAAGACTCGGCTACAGTTACAACTGTCCCAACTCATTCCTGGCTGATGCAGTGGAGAGAAGGGGTCGGTTTCACAAAATATGTTATAAATCGCTGTAAAGTTAAATGGGGTCTTAGGTTCTTTGTGCGCCAGGACATGCGGCCGGAGTACTCACTATTTACCAGAAATAGGCAAAATCGGCCCATGCGTAAGTCTCGCGCTAGGGAATCTGTAATTTTTGAAAATAAATATATTAATTTCGAAATTACAAATTAAAATTGTTATTTTCGGTGGAAATATTCGCAAAGTGTCTAAAAACACCACGAAAGTTGTTTAACGGGACTTTTAAAGCGAACTTTTTGAGAGAAAAAAATTCGAAAAATTTCAGGGCTGAATTTCACTTTTGACGAAACTCCACTTTTGGAACGTTCTATTTTGTGCTACCGCTTTCACAAAGATTAGAAATGATGCTCGGATGAAGATTGGCACATATTCCATTTGACAATGAAAAATTAATTGCAGTATACTAATCCAAAGTTTGAAATTAAAAAAAAATTTCTAGAGGTCCTATTACCTTCTCATATCGAGTAGGAGTCTCATCTGGGTGCATAAAACATTTCATCAATTGAAAGTTAGTGGCTATCTCTTTGTTGAAAAGAGTTACAAAGCTTAGAACATTGGGAATCTACATTGGGACGCACGCTCTGCCTTCTCTAGCACTCTCTCATTTTACGCACTCTCTCGCTGGTTCGGACCCCGTACTAAAGAAAAAAGTTCAGAAAAATCATGAATTGATTAGTTTCTTCTCCTCCGTTCCTGGCCCCATCTAAGTTGAGTTTCTTCTTCATAGAACCAAAATCACCGACGACCTCTTATCTACCCAACTGCAAGATGTCGTCGCCGGAATCCTTCTTGGTGTCATAAGATAGAAAGAAATTGAAATTATGATCGACCGGCAAAGAACTCGTTTTTCGAAATCGATTCAGAAAAAGAAGGGCAATCCAAAGCAGGAGTGACTAACTATATCCTTGCATACTCTCGGTACCAGTGACATCAACTATCACTGTTTCGAAACCATTGCGGCCATCTGCTCCGGAAAAGACTTATCTAATCGGACCTATCTTAACGCTGACTGTCAATTTTGGTTTGACTCCACAACCAGTCTTTCTAAAGTGCGAGTTTCATGGTTCTGCGCGATCGATAGGAGGAGGTGACTAGTATAAACGGTGACTACTTCGATCACTGATTGTTTACTCCTCTTCAAGTTATAACGAAAAATTTCCCTGTTGAGATTTTGTGACAGAACTTTTGGGACACCCGAATACAAGGATTTATGCCTACTCTCCACAAATTGCGTTAGGCAGCTAGAGAATGCGTCACATTCAGAGCTCCGAGCATGGCGTTCATTCGATTGAGAAGAATCGATGGTGGTGAGAAATCACGGATTGTTAACTACGAAGAGAGCACCAATATTGAATATTGAATTTACGCAATATTGAATTTAATTGAAGTGATCAGGTTGAGAATAATACAGATTTTCCGTTTCATAATTCTAAAAGAAAGCAATGAAAAATATGACGAGTGGGTGCGCAAGAGTGGTGAATTTTTACCCTTTTTACATGAGGTAACATATTTACACATGAGGTTCTACATGAGGTAAACAGGAAATGACTAAAAAAATAAGTTTTCATGGGTTTCAGAGTACTCAGAATACGATACGCAATCGATAATATTAACATCACTACAGTATACATTGTAAATACCGCAGTGTTAATCGTTACCACCACTAATACCGTACACTGTAGCAATCGGAATTGCGGAAGATTGAATCCTAATGAAGGCTTCGTAGAGCGAACGAATCGATTCCCGAGTCTCCTCAGCCTGCAATCGATTGATAATGATAACCATAGGGTTACTGTAAGCTATTATAGATACTGTACTTCTTCTCATCGATCAATCGATAACTGAGAAAGTTGGTGTCGATCTCTGCATGCAGCACTCCATTCATGCACTTGGTGAGCTGCGCGGGCGGCGAATTTTCGGAGCCAGTCAACTTGAAAATCAATAAAGCAATAGATGATAACATTAAAAAATCCAAATACACCAATACGCCTTCAATTTACGGAGTTTATTATGAACAGATACACTTTTTACTGTTAGTGAATCTTCTTCTAAATATTGTTCTCAGATATGTTTCAGAACTTGTTTTTGTTTATTGTGAATTGTATAGTTGCAATAACAACTCGATCTCGTATTTAAAAAAAAACAAACATTATCAAGACTACCATTCTATCCACTCCCTTACCATACCGTAATTAACACACTACAGTAACCTATAACATCGGTGATTAAAAGCGATTGCATGAGATTTTCCCTGCACACACGCCCAGTTTCATCGATCAATAACGACGATTGCATACTGTGAGAGATTATCGATTGACTATTCAAATTTTGATCAATTTATCGGAACATCGTCTTCGTACGAATATTGAGAAAAATAACAGTGGAAACACACATGCAACAAAAGTTTTCAACGTTTGAGAGGAACAAATTGCAAGGAAAAAATTTCAAACACAATCCTTTCATTAGCAAAGAAAAAGAATGATCAAATGTGCAAAATTATCAGCGGAAAAAATGTGATGATTTATCGTAGTCGCCTACTACCGTGGCCTAATCGACATCGTCCAAATCAAGTTCCTCCAATGCATTTCCAGCGGTGATAGTGGCGTCATTTCCAGTTACGGTATCGGCACTGATTACTGTACTGCCCTCTCGCTCTGTCCAGTACTCGGCCCGCTTCACGTACAGAGAATGTCGGCCGAATCGCAAATCACTCAGCTCCAGCATTGCCCTCTCCGCACTCTCCTCGCTCTGTAATGTTATTTTTGACCTGGCGACTTTTAGGAAAACACACCATCGATCAGTACACCACGCACCTCGTATTTCGCTTCGGCGAAGGCAAACTCCTGCGTGCGACTGTAGAGCGGGTAGGAGAGGGCGAGGAGTGGACCGAAAAAAATACAGAAAATATAATGATGGTCAAAAAAAGAAATTTCGAGAGTTTTTTTTAGACATCTTTGACTTTTTTTGTAATCAACCCGTTCCGATACTTACCGGTTTGCTGCAGGAATTTAATGAGCATCGGCCGCGTGACTTCACTGTCGATACGGTGAACGACCACTGCTCCTGAATATAATAATAATTTGACTAATAAACTTTTGAAAAATACGAAAATATGCATTTGTTTATTCATGTTCATTTGGTATACCCGCAGTTGAGGGAGCGTACTGAAGTGGATTGCATCCCCCATATTTTAAGCCTTTGTTGAAACACAAAAATGCAGACGTTGTGAGGAAAACCAAATTTATGAAGGAATATAGTTTACTAATTAACCTGGCGTACCCACGGTAGCCTCCGGCGAGTAGTCTCTTTGAATCTCTGCTGGATGTCTAGGCAGCAACTGAGCGCGGGCTGCAGCTGCTGCAAATCTGTATTATAACTACGTTATTGATTTTTTCCATGCGACAGGTAGGAAAAGCAGTAATACCCGATAACCACGTTACGCTTGGTAGGGATGGCTAAACGATTGCGGCTATTCGAGGCCGCAATAAGCTTCGCCCACAATTGCATTCCGCAATTCTGGGGGAATTCTATTCGAGGCCGCAATTAATTGCGGCCTCGAATAAAATTTCGTGACCGGTAACAACCAATATTTTTGCGTTGTAATGATGAATCGAGTATTGTTATATTTTAAAATTCATTCATATCAATGGGGAGAGTGAAATTACCGAAAGAAAACCACGAAACATTCACATTTTAGGTCAAATTGGCGATCAGGGAAAATTGCGAGGCCGCAATTAATTGCGGCCTCGAATAGAATTGCCTTAGAATTGCGATTGTGTAATTGTGGACGGAGCTTATTGCGGCCTCGAATAGGAGAGGGGAGGAATTGCATTCCGCATAGGCCGAATAGCCAACACTAATGCTTGGAATAAAAATAGAGAATTTTGAGCGAAACTAAAAGTTCCGAACCCGCTTTCCTCTCCGTTTCCATTCTTCTCTGCTGCAGCAGCTGCAGCTCCATTGTCTGCGACTTGCTGCATGTAAGGCTCTCATAGTCGATTTGAATTTTTTTGTGTGTAATTGCGAGGAATGCCTACAGGAATTACCGACAGTATCCTTTTATGGATATTACTATATGAGGTCGTTTGCCATAGAATCGAGCAAAGCGCGGACAGTATAAAAATAATTTTCAGAGGAGAACACTGTTTTAGGTACTCTCAAGGGTGCTGATTACGATGGCGAATATGTCATGTTATGCAAACTGATCTCCGACCTGTTATTCAAATTACAAAACTAGCGGGGTTGTATTGAGGTTAAATGCACTACGCTCTATGCGTACACGACGCTCTATGCGTACACTACGCTCTATGCATAGTTCTGGGTGCGGGTTCGGTCCAGGGGGAGCTCGATAGGTGGCTCCAGGTACCCCCTGTACGCTCCAGGTTCTGTCCAGGGGAAGCTCGGTAGCATGCTCCAAGTTCGGTCCAGGGGGAGCTCAGAAGCCGGCGTATATTAGGGAGTGTTAATCGCTACAAAAAGTACTGGCTTATTTCGTTGCAAAAGTGTCGTGAGGCAGAGAGCGATCGAAAAAAGTTGCCACTACGCCACTTCGTGGCTCCGTGGCAACTTTTTTCGATCGCTCTCTGCCTCACGAGCCTTTCACAACGGAAACGCAGGATACAATGCGTTCAGAACTTTTAGTACACTTTCAGAGACGTTTCCTGTGATTACGCTCTCTGAATCATTTTGGAACTTTTCGAATTTTTCGATTTTTCACGTTAAAACGCGTTAGAACACGTTTACGACATCGCAAAACACTTTTGTAGTGATCCCCTACGCTTTCTGAATCATTTTGGAACTTTTCGAAATTTTCGATTTCTCACGTTAAAACGCGTTAGAACACGTTCAGACACGTTTCCGACATCGCAAAACACTTTTGTAGTTATCCCCTACGCTTTCTGAATCATTTTGGAACTTTTTGAAATTTTCGATTTTTGACTTTAAAACGTGTCAGAACACGTTCAGACACGTTTCCGACATCGCAAAACACTTTTCTAGTGATCCCCTACGCTTTCTGAATCATTTTGGAACTTTTCGAAATTTTCGATTTTTCAAGTTGAACTTTCAGAAATGCAAATTTCCGTGTATTTCACTTACCTTTTGTCTATTTCTCTATGTTAAACTCAAAAAAGGAGTCTGGGATTAACACAGTATGTGAAGAGTATACACACCGTACTGCCTCTTTAATTTGTACGCTGTTGACCTCCGGAAAATAGAGTTATGAATTTTTAACTGAGCGAGTCTGAGTGGAAAACCTGACCTGCTGTGAGAACTGCTCGATTAGCATGCGATCACCCTCTCATTTCGCCCTCTCAGACACCGCGCGAGCGGGCAAATGAGAAGTGAGAGGGTGATTAGATGCAAATTGGCCATTTTTCTCGTCAGATCAGTGTTTTTTTCACTCAGTTAAAAATTCATAACTCTATTTTCCGGAGGTCAACAGCGTACAAATTAAAGAGGCAGTACGGTGTGTATACTATCCACATACTGTGTTAATCCCAGACTCCTTTTTTGAGTAGAGACATAGAGAAATAGAAATAGAGAAATAGAGAAATAGAAATAGAGAAATAGAAATAGACATAGAGAAATAGACAAAAGGTAAGTGAAATACACGGAAATTTGCATTTCTGAAAGTTCCATGAGATTCTCCATGCAATTTCATCCTAATTGAATATTCACACGACGTGGTTTGAAGACTCTATCTTTTGAAAGCAAAAAAACACGCGAAATCAGCCGAATTTTGTAATTTGAATAACAGGTCGGAGATCAGTTTGCATAACATGGCATATTCGCCATCGTGATCGCTACCCTCAAATCTCTAGGAAACCATGTTTAACTGAGATTTTGTATTTTCACCTGTCCGATCCATTTTCATTCATTCATTCATTCATTCATTGTTTATTCCGTCAGAGTATCGCATACAAGAAAAATAACTTGAATGGGGGGCAAGAAACGGATGTCGGATAGAAACGAATTTTGAAACAAAATAACCGTTGCTGTGATAGTACCGGACGGGGGCAACGCCGTCGTCATTATATATTTACTCACTTCGTTGGTACAGTAGGAGCGAGACTCGCCCACTTGCTCGACGCGGGCACGGTAGCAACAGTGGATACTGTGGATACAGTAGATGGCGGATTGACATGCCGGAAAAGGGAATTGTGCCTATTTATGATAATGAATCGACTGTGAATGCATAAAATTAGTAATAATCAAATAAATGAATAAATAAAAGGCGAACTTTTCTTGAAGTCGCACCGATTCCTCCACCACAACAGCGAAAGCGCGCGCAAAGTGCACAAAGGCGATCTGGAATCGATAAGAGCTACCGTACTCTTGTAAGTAAAAGCTACCTAACTTTGCAACGAAAAGCTACCGTAACCGTGGAATTGAAAAAAACTACCGTACACCGGAACTGCTGTCTAGCAGCGTCGTTTGCACCTCGGAGATGGCACTGTAGAGATCAGCGATCCGAGGGAAAGTATGATTGCCCTAAAAAATATACGATTAATTAAACTAACCGTAATCCTTCTATCGTGACCTAACAAGATCAGCTTACAAAATTGGTCTCCACCACTGCTCCCAACACAGCGCCCATTCGATTGAGGAGATACTCCCAGGGAGATTGGGCATCTTTTGTTTGCTGAACCAATCGAAATCCATAAATAATTAATCGCTACTCAGTGATAATCAATCGATAATCCTACCACAACCAGTAAGTAAAACGTACACATTGAGTGATGGACAGCGACGACTGCAGATTCTGTTTGCATCTGAGGGCAAAATCGTTGACTGACGACATCCTGAACGGAAGATTAAGGTAGATCAGAGAAATTTAGTATACTGTCGACTAGTGTAGGCGCAGAAAAAGAAGTATTGATTACGATTTTAACGCATTCCACGTAGAGAAAAAATGAGGAATCAATGCAAATTATTTATTCATTTAACGAAGGTAAAAATCGAGATCACAAAAGAAAACAATAAATGCACACAACAATATTGCAAACTATTATATAAATGTGAAATAATCGGAGTAAATTATTATGTGATCACTACCGTATCTAATCGACGTCATCGTCCGAGTCAATTTCAACTACTTTGTTTCCGGCGGAAATAGTCGCGCTATCATTTTAGGTAATGACGTCATCACTTCTGGTCAAGTCTGTTCTCTTCGGATCGTTCTTGATCCAGTACACGGCCCGCTTCACAATAACCGTCTGCGTGCCGACGCTCTCACCTCTCAACTCGAGCAGGCCGCTGTGAAAGGGGTAGGCGACGGCGGTGAGAGGACCTCGAAATTCACTTTCTTTTAATCATTATATTGGTTTTGCGCATACTATAGCCACGCTACAGTAACCCCAGATACGGTAGAATTATTACGGTATTTTTTTCTAGTCCGAAAATGTGTTCTAAACTGACCGACTCTTTGCAGGAATTGGACGAGCGCCGACTGGGTTACGTTGGTATCAATGCCGTGTACGACAACGGCGCCTGATAAACGAAATTTGAGTGAGATATTTGAGCACTGATTATTTTGCCGTTAATAATGCGTACATTTCAGGGCTGTGCGTAAAATAATTTTCGTAAAACGTAAATTTTCGTAAAAATCGTAAAATTCGTAAAAATTTCGTAAAATTTTGAAAACTGTTCTAAATCAATTTTTTTTGCCGAAAATTGCCCCACAACGTCTTGAATTTGCTTTTTGAATACAGTTCTAAATAAATCATACGGTGGTTTCGAAATTCGATTATTAAAACTGATATGAATTTTTAAAAAAAATCGTAACCTGTGTAACAGGCTGTGTTGTTGCGGGAAAAATAGTTATCAGGAAAACAACAAAAGCTGCACTTTTGCAATGATATTTTAAAAAAATGGACAACATTTTTTTTTGATAAAAAAAAAGTTAAGTGCGCTATTCGCCAAAAAAGATAACCTTTCTTCTTAGGGAACTTTTACGAATTTTACGAAAATATTTAGTAAAATTTAACGACGTAAAATTTTTACGAAAAAAGTCGTAAAATCGTAAAATTCGTAAAGTCGTAAAACGTAAAATGCACAGCCCTGGTACATTTTATAAGGCGTAGCTAATGTAAACAATTTTTAGCTAATGTAAACAATTGAATTTTCGCATTTAGCTACAGCATTGCGATTCGGCAAACGAAATAATCATGAGGTCAGTCAAGGCAACATGCAATCAGGTATCATAAACGTCACGAACGCTTTGTGACTACCAGAAAAAGAGCTGTAGGATACTTCCGTGGAAATTCTAATGTCAAACAGGAAATAATAATGTCAATTTATGATAACATATTTTTATCAGGTAACGACAACTTCGAAATTGGTCAATATGAGAAAGCAACAAATAATTGACACAATGGATTCTTCTGATTAAAACGCGTTCTCTGTAAGAACGTCGGATGTTGAGGCACAACTCATTCAAAGTGATCGCCCACGGTCCAAACTTGTCTCACAGATGGTCTAGGGTGCAAAGTAAATTTTAGAAATTTTTTTTTCCGAAAAAAAATTTTTTTTCTCAGTTTTTTTATTTCTGTACTCTTTTGAATGATGTATAAAATGTACCAGGGCTGTGCATTTTACCCTACACTGCACTCTTACAAAGAACGTGTTTTAAGTCGAATGGTAGCGTGTGATATGCTAACCTTCGTAAGAATACTTACTGCAATACTTCTGTTAGATACTAAAGAATGAAATTAGGATAAATAATTGGATCAGACTTCCTCATTTCGCACAGTCCCTGCGCCGGTTGAAAGGTGAGAGAGTGTGAAAATTAAGAGATCTAATCCTACTATTTAACCCGAATTACAAACTCTATTAGAAACGGAATAATTAACGAATGATTAAAGCAATTGGAAAGTTTCGAAATTCAGGGGGATAGTTTCATGATCTTCTCAAGCAGTGCAACTTTCGACGTCTCCGACAGTTTCTTGTATTCATTGGTGCCCTCAAATGAAATTTTTTAGTTCATATTTAAGGGGGAGGGTAGGTGACAAAGGTTCATCGTGTTAAAACTCAGTTGGGAGTGATCCTAGGCCATTGGTAGTGGTTATAGATATAATATTTTTTTTAAACTGTCCAGTGAAACAACAGTCGGCATGGTTAATTTACCTTCACAATCGAAAGTTCACCTTCTAATAGGGTGTCCCGAAAGTTTTGTCCATTTTGTCTTCTAAATTCATTATTTCTACACACTGAGATCGAGCGGCTCTATAAAGTGAGCACACCATAGAGGAACCTCTACACTTTAATTATTACATTTGAACCGATTACATTATCGCACTTCCGGTTAAATATAGCGTTCGGGCGATATAACCGTTCAACAGCTCCTTTCCGAGTTTTCACTAAATAATTTTTTTCAAGAATTTGAGCACGGGGAAAAATCTGAATATAGTGCCAATCGAGTTCATAGTTGGCGAGAAGTAACTGAGAACCAGCTCGGCTTCCATGCACGTCTTACAACATCACTACGCAATACTATTTTTCCCACACAAATTTTAATTTTTTTTGCGAAATGGATTCCGGCAATAGTGTCAAAATTATTAAATAATTATTGTAGTATAGAATCACTATCTAGGACTTTCAAATCGTTCAAGAAATGGGTTAAGTAGAAAAATGGCGATTTTCCCTCCCAAATTTTGGCATTTTCGGATATAGTTTTGTAAGCATTAAAGTTAGACACAGTTTCAATAGTTTAATAAACATCACATAGTGTCTCTCTATTGTGATTGATGACTGTGGTTTCAGCAAGTATCCTCAATCGAGTAAAAAATTTCTAGATTGAAGTGAAAAAATCAGTCATGTTTGCTTATTGCATCATCACTACGAAATATTTGCGAATTATTAACGTGAGAAAAAATAGTTCACCTGTAGCTCCTATTACTACAACAGATAGTGTGTGATTTAGTCGCCCAATAAACTAGAGAAAAAAATTAGAAAAAAATGGACAAAACTTTCGGGACACCCTAATAGTATGATTTCATAAGAAGTTAAATTGTCGCAACCTTTCCGTTTTCGATGAAATTATAAAGACTTTTAAAAAATAATTTACATAACTTAAAGACTTATACCTTGAGCGCAGTGACCGCATTTACAGTCGTGAAAGAGGCAAGGCAATGATCCTGAAGGAAAATGTTTACTTTAAGACGAATCAAGAAACACAATCAATAAAAGATGTACACTACCGTACCTGCAGCTTGACGAGACGGTATTGATCCGCCAGTTTGAGCTTGATGGGTACGGTGAATTTGGTGGAAGAGATGATGTGCAGTTCCGCCTGGTCAATTACCATCTGAATGTAGTAAAATATTTTATTTTGTGAACATAGAATATAAAACAAACATTGATCTCAAAACGATCTGCGAGTCTCAGTAGGAACTCGGCGTTGTCATCTGAAAGAAACCATTTTAACGTTTTATTTTATTTTTAAAGGAGTGAAGGGAATATTTTCGTGAGTAAAGTGACAACATACGTCGATTGCTTCCCTCAACGATAAGAGATCCCCAAAGTTTCAAATCTCATGTTCCAAAACCGGTGTGTGTGATTTGCATTCTCTCTTCCCCTCTTTTTTCTCCATTTTGTCAACTCCGTCTCGTGTAATCTGCGCGCTCCCTATTTTGCATGATAATCCCTGCCAGTTCTCCCTGGACAGTAGTGTTGTTAGATAGACTAACTCTTATTCGCGAATTCTTTTCTGAGAAAGAGCTCGCGACTAATTTTAGTCGCGAGTCATTTTTCACTTTTAGTCGCGAGCCGGTGTTAGTCGCGAGCTCATTTGCATCTTAGTCTCGAGGGCGTGCCATTTTGAACTCATAATTAGATCGCCCGTCGTTGTGGAGCGGTCGTATCTCGTATGGAGGGATTTACCCTGATTGTTGTGCCGAGATCATAAGTGCCAACGATTTCAGCAAGCTTGGTAGGCACATTGCCACCATGAAGGAAGTTCGCGGTTCAAAATGGAGTCTTGGTCGGGTCCACCGAGCCCAAAGTGACCTATGGTAACTTAGCCACAAGGATCCTGTAACAAAAAAATACCGTAATTCACTCTACGGTAACCCGAAATAAAACATTGAGCAAACTGGCCCGAGGTATGTTGGAAGAGTAGGCACTGCCTGAGTGCGATAAATACCATATCTCTCCTACAGTATTCCAGTATTCAGTACCATAACCGTGATTTCAGAAATTGGTCAAATAAACTCGGAATTTTTATAGGAGGCAGACCTAATGTAGGTCTAGAGTAAAATGGAGTGGGAGAGAGAACTATACTATCAATACCGAACGAGCAACCCTTTCACAGAAAGCCTCTCCAACAGATTTCATACCCGCAATACCCGATGGCTGAGAAATAGAATAAAAGTTTCATTTTTGCACGTAGTTAGTCGCGACTAACTTTTTATTTTATTCTCGAGCCGAGCCGACTCGCGACTAGAAACTCATTTTTCACTCGAGACTAATATTGACCGGCGAGTGCTTCGCAGAATGATTCGTCGAGCAATTAGTCGAAGAATAAAGCTCGAGCCAACAACACTACTGGACAGAGAGCCTCTGAATTAGCACTTCTTGTGTTTACCGAGCTTATACAGCACTGCACACTGCAGTTACAGGACTTCCAGCTGGGAACCTTTGCCTTCACTCCTTCTTAAAGGTGAACAGATGAACGGACCTGTGATCTTCTGGAAAGAGGGGTAGATCACATTCAGAAGTACGATGAATTCCTGGAAAAAATGAAGTTTTATTTAGAGATCACTTAACACTAACATAACAGCAGAATGTTTTTTTTCAACTAACAATATTGTAGTGATGACATACTTGTTCATATTAAGTATTTTCTGTCTCGAAAAAAAACAACAAGGGTCCGCAGAATTTCTGAGAGGAGCAAATAGGGGCGTACTATTTCTCACAAATTGGCATTACAAAACGGACACTTCAGACGGAGCCTGGACCGAATAAACCACTCTAATAATTTCTTTTCAGATTTCTGAGATTACCTCATAATCGATTTCCTTCATCTCGATCTCTCTCTTGTTCTTCTCCATGAATTCTCCGAAAAACATTGCGTTGAAAACGGGAGAGTGGATGGAGAGAAACTGCAGTCAGATTAAACAGTTCACATATGAGAGATCCAGATTCTGACCCCTTCGTAATTTGTTTTGAATAATTTGATCGTCAAGTCAGTTTGTTTTCGATTTTCCCCGTTATCGTACAGGGTGGCTAGAAAGTACGGGCTCGAAGTTTTAACGATCAAAACCCCTCTCAAAACACGTTCCGTGAGAAATGGTTATAACACGTAAGAGAACACATGTTGTTGTTTACACGACACTAGTTGACTAGGTTCTTGCGGTCATGGTGCGCCCACATAGTAAGCACCAATCGAAAATCGATATTTGAATTCCCTGAGAGGACATAACTTCAATTCGATTAAAATTTTGTATCTCCTTCCGAACAGTTCACCGTACTGTCACACGATGCAAGAAGATAGATATCATCAAGGACTATCTCAGATCTGGTATGCTCCGAGCTCCCGTCATCAACAAGAACAGAAACGTTATGATACAGACGAAAAACACAGCTAACCGCGATCTGTGAGACAAATGGGTTCCAAGCTCGGAATCTCTAAGCGATTGATGGCTCTCATGGTTCATTCTGTACTCAGATCATACCTCTACAAGATACCTAAAGACCATGTTCTTACGGCAGCGCATATACTTAAACACCTCGAAAGATGCATGACGGGTTTAATGCGCGCCGTTTGTGGCTGAAAACGGTTACAGACCATTTCAATGATACGTAGTTCTTTGTGTAGGAGGTATCCCATCACCAAAATTTGAGAATCATTACTCACTGACATCAGTAAGTCACAACCATGATAGCTAGTCTATCCCTCGTTTCCCATCCGATCTGTCCCTTTGTTTGTGGAGGGGTAATTCAATCATTTACACCTTTTCAAATGGAAAAGAAACCAAGAACCGCAGTACCGATTTGTTGACATGCAGTTTCTTTCCCTCGATGATCAGAGTGACGTCATGACGAGAATCGGTGGAATCAGTGAAATCGATGCGGAAAGTGTTTCTGGAAATTTTTATTGAATTTAAAAGTCAATATTACTGTATATGAGAACAATCGCGATAGAATCAACAGGCCGGCGGAAATAGAAAATTTTGCGACCCTTACAATCCGTCAGAAGTTCGCGAACTTTTCACGCATCTTTTCTTGCTCGTTTTAGGCTATTTTCCTTATAATTTATGTTAGGTCATTAGAGACGCTTAAGAAACTACTAATGCCGAAGAAATTAACCAAAAATATAAACTAGGGAATTAGCCGCACCTCTTAGATTCTGCGAGCTGTTTTCACGCAGCTAGACAGTGACGAGAGAGCACGTAAACAGAGAGAGCGCAGAAAAACAACAACAACATTGCTTACTTTTCCCTCTCCTCGTTCCGCGTGCTCTCTCGTCACTGTCTAGCTGCGTGAAAACAACTCGCAGAATTCCGCGACCTTCTAAGAGGTGCGGCTAATTCCCTAGTTTATATTTTAAGTTAAGTTCTTCGGCATTAGTAGTTTCTTATGCGTCTCTAATGACCTAACGCAAATTATAAAGAAAATAGCCTAAAACGAGCAAGAAAAGATGCGTGAAAAGTTCGCAAACTTCAGACGGATTGTAAGGGTACTTGGTCTCCGATTTGGCTTAACAGAAAATCTGAGGTACTTTCGGGTCTGCTCTATTCAAATCTGGACACAAGAGCTCATGAAAATCGTTCGCTGTCGTGAGCAGTTGCCTCAAAGCTGAGGTGTTTGGAATTTTTGCTCTAAAAATATAACGTAAATTAGTGTAACCTTGTTCAAAATTGAGATATCTGCTCATACTTGAAATTATATGAAAGGATAAACCTTCCGCTACGATTTGAGCACCACCACATCATTCCTGGCCCACGCTGTGCTGCGCAGCGGCCCCTTTCGCAAAAGTTTCCATAATTCTCCTAATCGGAAAAACAAATGCCCCGTTCTCGGGCACTTTATAGGATCATGTATGAAGTTACTTCGCCCAACTTTTCAGCCGGATTGGGACATGCGAAAAAAATGACGCTCTCGCCGAAGTAGGAGCTGCTAAACGTGCCATGCAATAAACAAAGATTAAAATATAATCCAAATGGTTCATTATATTCACCACAACATTCTGAACTACTTCTCTTTGAAAGTGAGCAGCTATCTTTTTCGAGAACGGAGATACACTGCTCAGAAGTTGCGACGCGCGCTCGCCGCCGTCCCCTCTGCTCGTCTCGCGCTCTCTCACTTTCGCACACTCTCTCACCATGATTTTATTTTTGTCCTCAGAAAACTCGTATTAGTTAAAAATAGAGCCATATATATTCGAAATTCATGATTACTGAATTTTCAAAGTATATTGGACCAGGAATTGCTCGAAACACGTGAGAGAGTGTGCGAAAGTGAGAGAGCGCGAGACGAGCAGAGGGGACGGCGGCGAGCGCGCGTCGCAACTTCTGAGCAGTGTATCTCCGTTCTCGAAAAAAGATAGCTGCTCACTTTCAAAAGAGAAGTTGTTCAGAATGTTGAGGTGAACATAATGAACCATTTGGATTATATTTTAAACTTTGCTTATGGCATGGCACGTTTAGCAGCTCCTACTTCGGCGAGAGCGTCATTTTTTCGCATGTCCCAATCCGGCTTAAAAGTTGGGCGAAGTAACTTCATACATGATCCTATAAAGTGCCCGAGAACGGGGCATTGGTTTTTCCGATTAGGAGAATTACGGAAACTTTTGTGAAAGGGGCAGCTGCGCAGCACAGCGTGGGCCAGGAATGATGTGGTGGTGCTCAAATCGTAGCGGAAGGTTTATCCTTTCATATAATTCCAAGTATGAGCAGATATCTCAATTTTGAACAAGGTTACACTAATTTACGTGATATTTTTAGAGCAAAAATTCCAAACACCTCAGCTTTGAGGCAACCGCTCGCGACAGCGAACGATTTTCATGAGCTCTTGTGTCCAGATTTGAATAGAGCAGACCCGAAAGTACCTTATACTTCGTTTACAGCGGAATCCTTAGCTAAAATTTTATATTTCCATCTACTCCATCAGTTGGTCGATTCTATCGCGATTGCTCTCATATATAATATTCCAAAAATAAAGTAATTGAGTTTTAAGTCATTTATTGAATCACTAGCTGTTCAATTGATAGCTTTTTTGCTGAATGAGAGGTGGTTGCGAGACTAGCTCACGATCGAATTTATCTTGCCTAGAAATAAATAATGTTTCACCTGATTCCCTTGAACTTCTTCATGGAGAAACGAGCCATCAGAGTAATTTTGTCGTCTTTGATGAATCCCTGAAAGAAAACAATACAGGCGGAATCTAAACGAACGACAAACCAACATCAAATTCGCTCAACTTGCAGTTTCGTTCCCTCTATAATCAGAGTGACGTCATGGCAATAATCGATGGAATCACTTATTGTCATCAAAGTTTTTAACCTCTATTTTTTGGGGGAGAAATGGTTCTCATACTACTGTGATCATAATGCCTTGTAACATCCAAAACATAGACCAAATATTTCAAACCCAGACAACTTCTGGACGGACATAATTTTCGATTTTTCACCTTAAAATGATTAAAAACTTGACATAATTTGGGACTTTCGTGAACAAACGTTTTTGGTCTATGATCCAAAAAAGGGGCCACCTTTTCCTCATCGATAAGATCCTCCCACTTTATAAACTTGTTGAATCCCCATGAGTTTTTGTCGTATTCGAACTGCTTGTCGTACTGCGAATGATAATTAACCAGTAAGTAAGTTAACTAATTATTAAAATTTATAAATAAAGTAATTAGTAACTAATTCATAAATAAGTAGGTTGTTCTCCGACCCGTTTTGCAAAATCATTTGGTGCAAAAATTTTATAATTAGTATTTCCGGATAATGTTAACTACCCGCAAAAGAATAGAGATCGTTAAAAATGCACCTTCTTTGTGAGATGTTTCTTGTCGTTCTTATTTATCAATTTGAGTTCAGCAGATACGTCGACACTCCACAGATTTGAATCACACGTTGAAAGACCAACAAGCGAGACAGCGAGGTAATTCTCATCGTCCACCTTAATCAATTGAGCCTTTAGTTCCCTGCAACGGACAGTAATAATGTTTATCAAGAAACTAAGATTAGGTTATCGAATAATCGCTAGCTAAACGAGGCATGACTTATCACTATGTCACTAAAAAAGCAACATATCAGTGCGTTCGCGTAAGAATCGCAGCACCTGCCGTACAGCAAAAAGTGACAAGGTGAGTATTTCACATATTCTGATAGCTATTGGTATGGTTAATCATTTTCCGTTTAGCTTATGACCTGAAATGTCAAATTTGCATAACTACATTAGGTCGAAGTTCAGCTGTTTTCACAGTTTTTCGAGTGTAGCTCTTCAGGGAGTTGAGTTACGGCTTTAGTCAAAGAATAAAAAAATGGCCGCCAAAGCATGGCGCATCTTACTGTGTCATTTGTTTATTCAAATTTTAATTTTTAATTATTTCCGGAAAGTTTGAACTCGAATTTCTCGAAAACTAGGCCGAATCCAATCGCCATTTTGCGATATGTTGTACTTCTGAACATGGTCTATCCGATTATCACAGTTACATGGTGTATTGAGGGCGGGCATAGGTCGAAATTCTCAATGCAAAATTATAAGAAATGCACGAAAACCCCTCATTTCACCCTTATTTCACCATCATTCCCCTCATTCGACGCGAACTGCGCGGTGTAAAATGAGAATTGTGCGAATTGTAGACCGCTCACTTCGCGTCGAACAAGTGAAATAAGGGTGAAATGAGGGGTTTTCGTGCATTTCTGATAATTTTGTATTGAGAATTTCGACCTATGCCCGCCCTCAATACACCATGTGACTGTGATCATCGGATAGACCATGTTCAGAAGTACAACACATCGAAAAATGGCGATTGGATTCGGCCTGGTTTTCGAGAAATTTGAGTTCAAATTTTCCGGAAATAATTAAAAATTAAAATTTGAATAAACAGATGACACAGTAAGATGCGCCATGCTTTGGCGGACATTCTTTGTTCTTTGACTAAAGCCGTAACTCAACTCCCTGAAGAGATACACTCGAAAAACTGTGAAACCAGCTGAACTTTGACCTACTGTAATTATGCAAATTTGACATTTCAGGTCATGGGCTAAACGGAAAATGATTGACCATACCAATAGCTATCAGAATATGTGAAATACTCACCTAGCCACTTTTTGCTGTACGGATTTGAGAACAATTTATGCGGTTCTTACGCGAACGCACTGATATGGAGGAACAGTGATTACTTAGTAGTAATACTTACTGAAAATATAATTTTGCCGACAAAGTTTGTTAGTAAAATAATCATAGGATTAGATCTCTACAATTTTATGCGAAAAGGAGACTATTGCGCTTCCATGGGAAACCTCCAGAAAGGTGCCAGGACACTCATTATCGGCCCTTTTGGGAATAATTAAATGCGGGCGGGAAATGGCGAGTCTGTATCACCGCTCACCATGGCATTCCCTCGACTTCGACCTCAGGAGAGAATCGAATGGAATCCGGAGTCGTCAGCTCGCTCACGTTGTCCAATTCCCACACGATGACGCCCATCGGAGCATCGCATAAAATAGAATCAATTATCGATTAGTAGAACCATATTCAAGCGATTAATGGCACCTTATGCTCGGGATTATAGTTACGCATACTAGCGAATAATGGTACCGTAGGCTGGAGATTAATAGTACCGTATGCTAGAGATTTATAGTGCCGAATGCAAGAGAGCAATAGTATCGTATTCTAGAGAATTATAGTACCGTATGCTAGAGATCACCAGTACCGTATCTTTCCTACCGTATACTAGAAGTGAGGAATTGAAGAGAGAAAGAGAAAATTGGGTATGCACTGTCTTACCAGCAGATTCCGGAGTAGCCACGATGAGCATCAGAAATTGACTGGAACGTTTCAAAACAATAGTTTGATGAGCAAATATGTAGAATGAATAACCCCACAAATATGTCTTATGCACTTCAACGCGTACACTATCAATCATCGAAACATATTCAAAAAGAAGTTTATTCATTCACCTTCTAGGAATCAACAGGACTGTACAATTTTGCAATGACAACGTTAATAGTGAGTCAATTTACGAATCAAGAAGCTAGAAGGGGGTGAAAAATGGAGAATGCGAGAAAAGTAAGCACGAATTGGGAGGGGGCGAACGAACAACTAGGCTGAATCTTCTACTCGAAATCTACTGAAAATGATAGTCATCAAAAACATGGACAAGTCTTCAATGGAGTGATACAGCAGGATAGGCAAAGTACAACAAATTGAGCTTTTGCAACAGACTACATCGAGAATCAATAAACGAGACAACTTCAGGTGGAAATACGTGCTGAGTTCACTAGAATTTGTACAGTGGATCGAGGGACGAAAGAGCTAATTAGAAAATCAATCTTTAGGGTCAGGGTCGATCAATAATGCATAATTCCTCGCGGGATCTTCCTCAGAGTGGCCTTGCACACAATCTTCAGCTCCCTCTTCTTCTGCTCAAAATCTTCCTTCGACGCTGCCATGTTGTTGATCAGCCACTCCATCGTCTGCAATATATACATTATACCGTATACCAATGTGGCACAGCCCTAGATTACAGTAGCCTTATCATTTCCATCTGTGAATGAGAGATTACTCCATTGATCCACCATAAGGGTACTGACGGAACTAGCTATGTTGGTATGGTGCAATACTATGGCAAAATATTTCTGCCCAGGAAATTGTCCACGAAGTATGAAAAAAAATTCACATCCCACTACAGTGCTATCGATATGCCCAGAGGATCGCACCACGCTGCAGTTCGAACTGCCCTCCTGGCGCAGTAATCAATATCAGCTACCGTAATCGCCCGGTTACCTTACCTCGATGCAGTTATGGCCTACTGTAATCTTGTCGTCGATCGTCATCCCATCAATCACTCTCCAATAGCGCATCGTTCGCATCAGCTTCTCCATGTAGTCGCTGAGCTCGCGCCTCGCTACCTTCGCAGCATGAAAAATTCAATATAAATTTCAAATGTTGAAATATTTCCAAATAATTGTTTATTAAAAAGAAAATGCCAATATTCCGTAAGGGATTCTTATATTACTTTTTAAATACTCTCTAGGCACATAGAGTTGCAAATTCTAGTTCATTAGAGTATATCCATCTACCGTACACCCCGTTCTCGTTTACCGTACCTCCCGTTTCTCCGCCTTTTTCGTCCTTTTCAAGATGGGTTCGCACACCCTCTTCACACTAGGGTTGGCTTCGTGAGAAAAATGACCGCTCTTTTTCTCAAAATTGGAGAAATGGTCTCAAATGAGAAATGATAGGGCACTAATCCTTTTTGAGATCTCAAAATAATTTGAGAATTTATGAGAAATTGAGACACTCTGTAGAAATGGAAAAGAAAGTGAACAACGTGTCAATTCCCGACGACTACACCTGTTTAGTTTTCCCCTTTTGCTAGACAAATGCCTTTTACCAGCCAATTAAACCGTTCCTATTTACATGTAGCTATTCTGGACTTTTCAAAATATTTCATTTCCAATTTTTTTCGGCAATATTCTTGAGAGTTAATTCGTGCAAAAGATGTTGTGCCGGCGATGCTCGAAACCGCAACAAAAGAATCGATTGTGGGAGCTCATCCCAACTGCGCTATATAAGGATACCGGTCGTTCCCTCTATCGTCACTCATCAACGCACATTACGCGATAATTTGAAGACCGATCAGCAAGCGGTGGAAAAAGAGAAATGAATCGAATTTTGAGAGCATTTTGAGAAATGAGATCTCAAAAGTCGAACAATGGTTCTCGAAAAGGAGAGATAATTGAATTATTTCTTTTTGAGATCTCAGTGTCTCTCTCACGAGGCCAACCCTACTTCACACCCCTCTTCTTCTGATTTATCTGCTCCGTCGACGCTGTCGAGCGGCTAGTCATCCACTTGAGAGTCTGAAATAAATAATTTACAGTATCCCAACAGCCCTAGATTACGATAGCCGTATCATCATAATATATACTATCCAACTGAAATTACAAGGCCCCCCGCAGAACACTACCGTAATAAGCGTCGCACTAGATACCGTACCTGGCACCTGTTCCTACCCTACTCATACATTTTCGTCCAACGGCCAGTTTCTATGTTTCGCAATACCTCTTATTGCGAAACATATAAACTGGGCAGAACTGAAGGGCAAGCCCCTTAAAACTGATCAGATTTCAATTGATTTTACTACGCCCATTCTCACGCGTATTATGAGACAGGTTTCGAGTGTCAAAACTGCCTTTTTTAAACAAAAAAAATTTGTTCACGCACATTGTCCATGTTATAAAATGTATGGCCCTACTAAAGGGGTATCGATAAGCTTAGATAACCGGATCTCGCAGCAGTTCGCACCGGCAATATCCACGTTATTATAAATTCACAAACACTCGTGCAATATAATAAAACGTTCCGCTCCGAGACAACATATACGGCTGCAAGAGCATGGCAAAGCGAGAGACGCGCCGAGGTATAGAAAGAGAGTGCACGCACCAGTAGTCTATTTCATGAACTTATCATTTTAAAATTGTAATACCGTACCTTGGTACACTTACGGGCTACCGTAATTGAGTCTCCGGCAGCCATCTTCCTCTTCATTCTCTCATGGAGCGAGATGATCATGAGCTTGTCGAGGTAGACGCCGAGCCCGTCCATCGCCACCTCAGCCTGAATTAACTAATACAGTTAAATTATTTAAATATTTCCAAAAATATCAATTATTTAAATATTTTTGCTAATTATGAGTTGCATTTTTTTGCCGTCTGTGTAAGAATCGAGTAAATCCGGCATAGGCTGAAACAATTTTTAAAAAGTCTATTCTATGAAAATTTATGACGATAGGCAAATTCATTTTTCATTTCATGTAGAGCGCCCGTTGGCACCACGTCCAAATCACGTTTTTTCTCGATTTTATCTGCACCAGATGCTCTATTATCCTCATAGACCAAAAAATTCGCTCTAGGTAACAAAACCAGACAGCTTTTGGACCTTTTTGAAGTAAAATTTAGAATAATCAGGCATCATCTTAGGTCATGCAGGCATGACAGCGCCTGAAAAATTGAAAAATCAGACACAATTTTCGATTTGTCGCCCTAACACCCAAAAGCCAGACATCATTTGGGACTTTTGGGAACAAATGTTTTTGGTCATCCTTGTAAATTCCGATGTTGACGGCGAGAACGCATGCCTTGTTCATTTTGATTCATTATTTGAATATATTTTTAAGGCAGCTTTTTCTAATCATTTGTGAAACCGTCGCTAGTCGAAGAAACACTAGATTAGTGAAATAACTTCAGTTGTCGATCCATCTACCGGATACCACACGTCTTCTGTTACCATACCTCCAGGGCCGGACCGCGGTTCTCGTCCTCATCGCCAGTCTTCATGTCGCTGTCTGAAATCAATTTATCGAGCTATTGCGAATTACTAGTAGTCGTCAATGTCCGGTCGTGCTTTAGCCCCTTTTATATATCACATTAGGCGCAGTGAGAGCCACGACATCGGGTTGGCGCCATACCAAGAGCTTCTCTCGTTTCGCGCACTCTCTCGATAAACCTCTTTTTCTCTAATTTTATCTCGCCGTCACTCTTTCGGGTGTTGAGAGAGCGTAACGCTCGAGAGGGAACATAATCCGCGAAGTACTTTCGGGGTATAGCTAAGGTACTTCTGGGGTATAGCTAAGGTGTCATAGCTATTTCAGCTAGAAAACAGAAATAAGAAAGCAGCGCTACTTCAGCTCTCCCCGCTTTCTAGCTACTTCCTAGCTGCTTTCTTTCTTCTAGCTGAAGTAGCTGTGACGCATGCCTACAGCAGCTATACCCCGGAAGCACTGACTGGTAATCGATTCTGAACTGTCGAAATACGTGCATCCAACCGTACAGCACATTACTTGGTCAATGAACGAAACGGCAGAAGAAGAAAAACAAGAATGCCGTACCGCTATCGCTTTCGAAGACGTTCGTCATAGTGAATCGAGTTGAAGTTGAGGGCGATCGAATTTCTGGAATGATAAAAACACACAAATGAAATATAGCCGGGTCAAAAATAAACGAAAATCGCGAAAAATAGGAGATTACGAAATAAAGGGGCAGAGACGGCGTGGATCAGTCAATACACGTTTCCCCGCCTGAATGTATACCGTAATCGGCGCGTTTGGCCGTCTGACGCTCTCGCTTTGCTAAACATTTCATTAATTATTTTTGCTTTGCTTTATTCTCATAATTTTTCTTATATTTTTTATGACAAGTATATATTCACAAATAATCCTTTTCAAGCATGCTTGTTGTGCACAATTCCAATGGGAAGGTCAACCCTACATAAAGGGTTTTGGAGAAAGTCGAAGCAATCAGGTATCAAAAACGTCACGAACGCCTTACGATCACCACGAAAACAGAGAAAAGAACATTATTTATTCTTGAACAACAAGTATATCAAAAAGGGATGTATATCAAAAGGTGAAAATAACCAATTGTAATTCAATGCATAACACAAAGTCGCATCATTAACCAGAAATTAACCATTATTAACCAGTCAATTGGCGTCTAACATGCTACTAATTAATCCACATCCGAGTCTACAATGCACTCCTCCTCATTATCCAAGCCACATGAATCCGGGTGAGAATCATCAGCAGGGTCAGGCTCGTTTCCGACGGAAGACCCGCCCCTTCCGGATGAAGATCCGCCTATTCCGGTCAGTAGTATCCGGTAGGGATCGTTCTTGAACCAGAAATCGGCGCGTCTCAGAAGCACCGGCTTCCCGCCCAGCAGTTCATTGTTGCTGAAGAGCGTGACGGCACGCACGGCGCTCTCCTCGCTCTGAAAATGTTGACCAGCGACCTTTCGGAAATCACACCGCGCACCACTACCGTACTCACCTCGTACTTGCAGACGGCGGACGGTAGCGGCTTGCGCGGATGGTAGACGGGGAAGGAAATGGCGGTGAGGGGTCCTGGAGCGAAAGGGGATACTGTACCCCCACAATCAGGAGTACTACGGTCAGATGTGTCAAGGATCAAAGATCCTTGGTTATTTCTACTCTCATTTCTCTCAGGGATTTCCGCCTGAATCATCTGATGCATTATCATTCAGGATCTCAGTGGGCGGGCCCAGTATAAAAGCGATGGCGGCGAGCCATCCTGGAGGAGGAACGCCGGACTTGCCCTGGGACGGCCGAGCTGGCCGTCCAGCTTTTATCGTTATAGTTTTCTTGATTGTTGTGTTTCACCATTCATATCGTATCGGTCTTTCCCTGCGTATGTATCGAACCTTCCCTCTCATCTTCTTTTATCGTAATCACGTCTAATAAATACTTATCTCTCTGTCCTGATTTCACCACCACACCAAAACTTTGACTGGTAGTAGCGAGTTCCGTCGGCGACTGCAGCGCCGATTGAATTCCTAACTTATCAGAGTTTGGCTGTGATTTGTCGTCTAGATCCACCACCTCATCCCATTTCTTATTGTGTAATGTCGTATCGCGATTTTCCTGCCCGTGCGCCCCTCTCTCCGCGCGTTATTTTTGTGTGTTGCTTTTTTTGTGTTTAGCCGGCGACTCAGACGGACCTCGTCCATTTGGGTCCGTCCTTGCACAAATTTCAGGTTATTCCATCAGTTGTATGGTCCGCCGTGTGGCGATGTGGCTTGCGAGCCGTGCTGAGAGGGAGTGAGCCGCCTGATGGGACATGCCAGGCGCCCCTGTGAGATTATCGAGGAGTATGGTTAGTTTGCTCTCGTTTTATTTTTTTCAGTCCTGTTGAGTTTGATTGCTCACGTATTTTTCCTATTCACCTTTTTCTTGTAAAGGGAATCTTGCCGGCTGCAAGGAGGCCTTGTTTGGCCTCGGCAGTCGGGCAAGTAATTCTCCCCTAGGTCACTTCAATAATCCAAATACAAATATGCAACTTCCCAGTAAGTAGCGAAGATCAATCTTTGGCAATTTCGGAATAAAAACTGAGCGAAACTTTGAAAGTTTGTCTACAGTTTATTCGTGCACATAAATTGATGACCGGAAGGACCCTCTTTACGGACTCTTCAAGTTGATGAGCATTTTCAATCAAAACGGCAGTAGTCTGTAATGATCGATAGTCGATGTGTCATCTACTCATAGTCCGATGGGCCAATATATCTTATCTTCATATTTCATCGAAGAATGCGATTGAGATATTTTGGTAACTCCTCGAATTGCTCATGCAGCAGCGACTAAAGTTCGATTCTTATCAACTGATCAGATCAGAGAGAGGGAAAGATATTTGAACTATGATCTCGCTTCTGTATTTCAATTTCTCTGAAACTCGGATGATTTTCCGGAGGGGTTGAAGGGCCGAGAGTAGACCGCGTCTCTTGTGAACCGCCCGTAGACAGAGCCCATGTGAGCGAGCTCCTGAGAGAGTCGCCCTTTCTATAGAGCCCATGTGAGCGAGCTCCTGAGAGAGAGTCGCCCTTTCTATAGAGCCCATGTGAGTGAGCTCCTGAGAGAGTCGCCACATCTATAGAGCCCATGTGAGCGAGCTCCTGAGAGAGTCGCCCTTTCTATAGAGCCCATGTGAGTGAGCTCCTGAGAGAGTCGCCCTTTCTATAGAGCCCATGTGAGCGAGCTCCTGAGAGAGTCGCCCCTTCTATAGAGCCCATGTGAGCGAGCTCCTGAGAGAGTCGCCCTTTCTATAGAGCCCATGTGAGCGAGCTCCTGAGAGAGTCGCCCCTTCTATAGAGCCCATGTGAGTGAGCTCCTGAGAGAGTCGCCACATCTACAGGGTGCGGCAAAATTACTTAGACTAGATTTGTTTCTTATAATTTTTCTTAGAGGAAATGTTTTGAAGTTGGAATTTATATATTTATTAACTAACTTTATAAGCAATAGGAAAACCACTGTACAAATAGAATCAAGCTCTTTTTACAAGAGCTGTAAATCAAAACTCTATGGGCAAAATCATTGTCGATTCCCGCGCATCTGATCTCATTGAAGTCAACTGTTCTCTAAGAATGTGAAGAATGAACTAGTTCCGAAAGGCGTATTTTGTAGAGGAGACTTCCCACTACAACATACATACAAACTGAGATTTGGGGTCTATTACTGGATGTACAATGCGAAGCGATATATGACGTGCCAGATCTACAATTCAAGCAAAAATTGGATGCATTTTTGTAATAATGTCACAGATTTTACAAAACCCATTCAATATCCTCGTCCATTACTGGTTTCATACTAGGGTAGAAGTACTTTCTTGAGAAGGTATTGGATCGTTCGCTTCTATGAACACCCAAGTGTTTTGAGCATGAAACATTGAAAAATCGGAAAATCAAAATGACCTATTTATTATAAGCGTTCTAAGGAAGGGTTGAATGTTCAACGATTCTCCCGTGCCTGAAGATTATCAAAGACCAAGGGCATGTTTTCACTTTGTTTTCAAATGTTCATCTCTCCCTCACATCGTGCTGTCATCTTTCAATTTGATTATGCCGCGATGAGCGGCAATTATGCGTCCAACTAAAATATTACCTGTAAAATCTCGGTTCAGATAGGACTTCGAGATGTCTCAATTGAATAGCATCCTCATTGTGATGTCTAGTTGCTACTAACTTAGGGAGACCACACGACGTGGAAAGCTCGCGGAGTTATGGAGCAAGGGAACCATCTCGATAGCGGTTTCTCAAAACGTATGTAGGTCTTGATTCTCAATCTCTAATGTATTGGTTAAAGGGAGCTGTGTTTCATAAATATAATCATGAGAACTGTACATCATGCTCTACCCGTGGGTACTGAGAAATGGTCAAATTCAGCGTGATCTTCGATACATTGAGCAACCGAAACTTGCTGAGTGATCTGACCCCCGTGCGTTTCAATTTGAAAATACAGTGTGGGCCAAATTTTTTTCTGCCATAAACGATTGGATAAACCAAATTACTTGAAATGCTGAATAGTATTAGGACATAGGTCAATAGTCGCAAATATGCAATTGAGATCATACCTAACTCTTTTACTGTATTGGAATTATCTTGTAAAGTTTAGTCTAAGTAATTTTGCCGCACCATGTATAGAGCCCATGTGAGTGAGCTCCTGAGAGAGTCGCCACATCTATAGAGCCCATGTGAGCGAGCTCCTGAGAGAGTCGCCCTTTCTATAGAGCCCATGTGAGTGAGCTCCTGAGAGAGTCGCCCTTTCTATAGAGCCCATGTGAGTGAGCTCCTGAGAGAGTCGCCCCTTCTATAGAGGCTACCGACGCAAAAGTGGTTGTCGTCCGTTTGGATGATTCTATGCACACATTTCAGGAAAATCCATCTCTCGGAAGACCTGCAATGACATTGAAGCCGTGAACCGCTGAGAGGCCAGTCGCCTCTATGTGATTAACGAGCAGTGCTACAAATGGTTAGCATATCCCGCTTTATCTTTCCTCCGTCCTTTCCAGAATCTGGCTGCTCACGGGTAGTTTTGCTATTTTTTTACTCTCTTATTTTTTTCTTGTGAAGAGAATCTTGCCGACTGTAAGGAGGCCTTATTTGGTCTCGTCAGTCGGGCCAGCAATTCTCATCGAGGGTTAATTGCCTCCAGTTGCTTCTAACCTCTTCTACACTACTGGTGAGCGAGCTTCCATCGAGAGAGACACTGTAAGTGAGCTATCGTGAGAAGGCGCCTTTAGGAAGAGCTTCTAATGAGCGAGCTCCCGTCGAGAGAGACTCCGTGGTTGAACTCTCGTGAGAGATGCCCGACGGTAGAGCCCCAGTGAGTGAGCTCTCGTGAGAGGTGCTCGAGATAGAGCCCCAGTGAGTGAGCTCTCATGAGAGATGTCCGAAGGTAGAGCCCTAGTGAGTGAGCTCTCGTGAGAGATGCCCGAAGGCAGAGCCCCAATGAGTGAGCTCTCGTGAGAGGTGCCCGAGATAGAGCCCCAGTGAGTGAGCTCTCGTGAGAGGTGCCCGAGATAGAGCCCCCAGTGAGTGAGCTCTCGTGAGAGATGCCCGACGGTAGAGCCCCAGTGAGTGAGCTCTCATGATAGATGCCCGAAGGTAGAGCCCTAGTGAGTGAGCTCTCGTGAGAGACGAATATAAAGGCACATTCGAAAAGAGCTTCCATCGAGCGAGACCCCGTGAGCGAGCGATCGTGAGAAGGCCTATTGTCAGATAACTTATCGCGCCTCAATTAGTTATCCCTCCACATGGGGCTTTTAAGATTGACACAAGTTGGTTTTCTAGATCCACAGGACTGGGAATGTTGTCCATCTTATTTTCGGTCCGAGGACGGACCTCAGTAATGTCGGTGAGATGTCATATGTTATATAGGTATGGTATCATCTTTATCGTTGGACTTGTCCGAGGACGGACTTGTGGTTAAAGTGGATAGATGTCAAGGATCAAAGATCCTTGGTTATTTCTACTCTCATTTCTCTCAGGGATTTCCGCCTGAATCATCTGATGCATTATCATTCAGGATCTCAGTGGGCGGGCCCAGTATAAAAGCGATGGCGGCGAGCCATCCTGGAGGAGGAACGCCGGACTTGCCCTGGGACGGCCGAGCTGGCCGTCCAGCTTTTATCGTTATAGTTTTCTTGATTGTTGTGTTTCACCATTCATATCGTATCGGTCTTTCCCTGCGTATGTATCGAACCTTCCCTCTCATCTTCTTTTATCGTAATCACGTCTAATAAATACTTATCTCTCTGTCCTGATTTCACCACCACACCAAAACTTTGACTGATGCACCTATCGATCAAAACTATTCAGCATAATGCATTTTTAGTTTAGCACTGCGTTCTGTATTATAACGTTCATTATTTGAAACTAGCACTTCAGAGAACGAACTGACCAATTCTCTGCATGAATTCAATGACCTCTGGACGGGTTACGGTAGCCGGAATGAAGTGGACCACGACCGCGCCTGAGAGATGCAGTCGATATTTGATTTTTTTAGATCATAGATTCTTGCACGGTTTTCAAGATCATGCAAGACAAATGGCCCGAAACGGTAGGAAAATGTTGAGTAAACGCCTTTAACTGTACCTCTTCTGGCCGCCATAGAGTAGTTCTTCTGGGGACCGTCGTCTACTTCCGATGCAGCATCTGCAGCAGCTGCAGCGACAGTGGGCGTGGTCGTGCTGCACCTTCCCTCTGCATCGACTGAAACACAACACCGATTCCGCGCGTGGTTGTTTCTCTCTTCGAGATGGGTCAACAATGCGATTAGCATGAGCGATTTTTTTCTCAACAAAATAAAAAAACAACTATGATTTAAACAATAAAGCCCAATGATAAATGATATTCTGTAGTTTTTTAAAGAAATAAAATAATATTCTTCTGGCACCGATATCATCACTGGTGTCACTGCGCTGGCCACTTAGTTCATTATTAACTGAAACTCAACATGAAATTGATGCTCACTAACACCTTTTTTACGGCTCATAATAAAAACTTTAGAATGCTGTTGGAATATAAAGTGTGTGACAATTAGAAGCACTTATTGTAAGGATGCGTTTCTAGATTATTAATCGCCCTTGGCTCATTATTCGAACCAGAGTCAGCGAGAACGAGTTAGAGCTAGAAAGAGAGATGGCGAGAGCGCGCAAAGAGAGAGGGTTAGACAAGAAGAGATGTGCATGGCATGAAGCCAACTGGAGGCTGTGCTTACAATTAGATTAATGCTATTCTAAGCACTCACGTTCAGCTGAGTGCTGCAGTTCCTGCTGAATCTGCAGCCGGTCGTGCTGCAGCTGCTGCAGCTCCTTCCACGTCTTCACGGACGCAACGCTGTCGGTGGTTTCATCATCACTGCCGATTGCGTCATCCCTTCGACACTCATCGCCTTCTTCCCTCTGTCGCGCCACAGACTCCTCCAGCACGACGGCAAACGCGCGCGCAAAGTGCACAAAGGCGATCTGAGAAAGGTACGGTATCTACCGTAAAAGGCCAAGGTAAAGGCATCCACTTATCTAGGCACCAACTTCTTCGGGCATAAATCGTATCGTATCCACCGTATCGATAACTGAACAAGATACCGTACCCCGAAGCAACTGTCAAACAACGCGTCCTGGACGTCGTCGATGGCCGTGTAGAGGTCGTCGATCCGGGAGTGACTGACTCTGCCCTGAATATTGATCGATGACTACAGTTCTCAGTTCACGATAGAATTGAATCTACCGTAATCCATAATCTCGGGAAAACTCACAAAATTCGTGCCGACAACAGTCGACAGCACGGCGCCCATTCGACCGAGTAGGAATTCCGAGGCAGATCGAGGCTCGGCCATGAGCTGGAGTTGAGTTATTTTTTAGCAAAATATTTAAATTTATAATTTAATTCGTCGCACCGTTCATCCTCACAAAGCAGCATTTTGATCACATCAATGACAATTCTGTGACGAACGTGTTAGATCAGTAGGGATGCAAGTTCGGTTTTCGTATTACGACTAGACTTTGAAAGATAACTAACTAGTTGCTTCATTCCTCATTTCGCCCGTTGCTTTAGCGGGCTATGCAACTAGTTGCTTTTGAAGTAACTAGTTGCTTTCTGATGTGACAAATATACATGAAATAATTTACATGGAAGATGGTGGGAATTATTAATATGTTTATGAGGGGGATCGTGAGATCATTTTTCACTATGTTTGGCATCGAAATCGGTTGGTTCACGCCGCGCTCAAACGATTAATCAGTTGAACGTCCTATCAAGCCGAAATGTTAGTAATCTTTGTTTTCTTTTCACTTGTCATATTAGGGATCGTCCAAAATTTATTTCCAATTTGTTTTACATTAGTAGGATGAAAATAAGTAACTGAATTCTTGTCAATTAGTATAAAAGGTAAAGTCTTGTTCACTCACAGAATTTGATTTGAAAAAAAATATTGTTATTGCAGGTGCTCTTGAAAATAATATTTACGCGACAAAATATTTAAATGGTAAGTCTTTCGCTATCTATGTTATTTTAGCGCTTGTTTCGAAATCCTTCAGAAAAGCAACTAGTTACACACTAGGGTCTGCATTTTGAATCTTCGTTGACCGGTCGAGCTCATTTTTAAGAGAAAGGTGAATTTTAAACAACAAAACTCTTAAAAGAATGGAGTGAAACTCAACATGAAAATAGAAAGTTTAAATGCGTGTACTTTCGGAATATCCTTTAGCTGGTGTCCACCGGAAGTAGCATGAGATGTGATTATTGGACTGGGGCACCATATAGATGGTAGTAACACAATGTGGAAAAAACCGTCGTAGAAAAATTCGAAATTCAATAGAAATCGACCAAGATTCAAATGAATCTTTGTTGAAAAGTGAGGATTCATTTTGAATCTTCGACCGCTCGACTTTTTGAGCAATGATTCAAGATTCGCACTAAGATTCAAAATGCAGACCCTATTACACACGCCGCTCAAAGCAACGGGTAAATGACGGAATGGCCCGTTGCTTCAGAACAAAAGCAACTAGTTGCCCAGTGCCAAAACCGTTACTTTTCAAAGTCTAATTACGACCCTTTCAGCGAGAGATCGGTAATACGGCTGATAAAGGGGAGAGAAGCAGAGAAAAAGAGACGCCGTATTACCGAAACCGACGCCGAACGGGCAACCCTATAGATCAGCAGAACTCTATTGCTCACGTGTCTACCATTACTTACAGTATTCGTGAGCATCAGGGACGGCTGCAGATTCTGCCTGAATGCGAGTGCGAGATCGTCGACTGACGACATCCTGAGTGGAAGATTACCGTATTCTGCCTTTTCTGATTACGGTACAGGTATCCACAACGTTTCTAACGTATAACGCTCTTAAGCAAATTACAATTAGATAAAACGACTTCATCTTCAATACAGGGAGAGCTTGCAAGACAATTACATAGTAATTATGCAATTTCAACTTCATAATAATAGGAATGGGGGAAACATAAAGCAACTACGACTAAAATATTCGTACATTTTTCTACACTGAGGCGGAACAAGCTGTGAAAACTACCATACTCAAACAAGTAAACTTCCGCAATCCAATCAATACATTGTGCATACGGTATAATACAATTAATCGACATCAGAATCGTGGTAGTAGATCTCCTCTTCTTCCTCGGCGTTCTTCGATATGCCGGCATTGGCCGATTCGGGAACCCCCGCCTCATCATCCATCTGCAAGACAAAAATGGACTGGGCGACTTTTCGGAAAGCACACTGCACGCAACACCACGACACTGAGCAAACAGAATTGTTACCTTGTTCTCCTTCAAATCCTCGTGCCCCTCCTCCTCATCCCTTCCAATCTCATCGTCATCGAGATGCACTGCTATCTGCTCACGAATCGGCGCCCTTTCATCATCCAAATCTGGCGAGAGAGGGAGAGGGGGAGAATATCTTCTGGCGGTAGCTCCGCCCCTTCTGGCACAGACTCCGCCCACTCCGCTGGAGATTTCATCATTTCCAGTCGAGACTCCGCCCCATCCAATGCATTCATCGCCCAATTCGATGGAGATTGCATCACTTCTAGCGGAATCCCCGCCCATTCCGGTTGAGAGTCCCACTCCGGAAGGGGTTCCGTCACTTCCGGCGGAAGCCCCGCCCCTTCCGGTGGGGACTCCGCCCCTTCTCAGTTCCGTCCGTTCCGGGTCATATCGCCACCAGTAGTCGGCCCGCAGCACGATGACTACTCCCTCCCCGAGTCTACTGTAGCTCAGTTCGCGCTTCGCTCGTACCGCACTCTCCTCGCTCTGCAATGCACAAAATTGGACGCAGCGACCTTTCGGAAATCGCACCACGCACCGCGCACACAACGAAAAAAATATCGTGATCAGTCGACTACCGTAATTCAATAAGTGCTACAGTATACCTCGTACTTGCAGATTGCGGTAGGCAGCGCGCGCTGCATGCTGCGAACGGGGTAGGTGATGAGAGAAAGCGGACCTGCAAACATTTAAATGTTTCAATTGCGTCATTTGAAAAAATTTAAAAAAAATGTAAGTAGCAAAGTACTTCTCGCATTTAATCTTCGATATTATGAGTAGTATACTCCAGGAGAATCTAGGGACTAAACAGATCTTAGTTTATATATTTTGCTTGAAACACCAACCAACTTGCTCCAGGAATTCAATGACCTCGGGCTTGGATGTGTTCTTGGGAATGTCGTGGACGATAATAGCGCCTGTAATGCAAATATTTTTTATCTTTTCGAATATTTAAAAATATTTTTGGCTATACACGGATGTGGATGGGCAGCAATGTATGGTTAATCACACCCCTCCAGAAAGGGATCACAGGAGAGAAAAAAAGTGTTGTACTAAGAAAAACTCTCAGTTTCCCGCACTATTTCGCTCCTAACCCATTTATGGGGGAGTGAAATTTACTCACTCACCTCTGATAGCCTCCAGCGAATAGTCCTTTTTCGGAGGGTCCGTACGCCAGACGACTGCTATAATTTGAGAATTATTTTTTTAAATAAAAAAAATATGAAGGGAGAAAGGTAACACGTACGATTACATTGCGAAATTCGATTAATATTAAAAGTTGATGTTCTCTCTCTCGTCCCTCTCTTGGACATACATCAAAGAAAAATCAAGTTAACTCCACAATGACGAGAATAACGGAGTACAACCTACTCATTAATATTTCGTTAATTTTACAAAACTCTCTCCACTGATAGCTGGCCATGCGCTCACGTGGTCTTTGCGGCACGCCTCCGCCGCTCTTCAGCAGACCCGGCAGCTGCAGCTGCTGCACGGGCATCAGGGAGAGGTCGCAGGAGGAGGCTGCGGCCGATGCCGATCGATGGTAGGTGGATACGGTAGAGGCAGTGGATTGAGTGGTCGCACACTCTTCGCAACTGAATTTACCATAAAATTATGCCAACTCTCATTTCCCATGCGTTCGCTTTCGATTCTGAAAATCTCCAGTATTATCGGCAAGGTTTAATGAGTAGTGCTAAAAGATGGTTCGATATGACGTCACAACTTCAATAAAAAAATTTGCCACCTCGCATGTTCCTCCTTCTGTCTCACAGACTCCTCCAGTACGACGGCAAAGGCGCGCGCAAAGTGCAGAAAGGCGTTCTAAAATACGTACTTACAGTATCCCTCTGTCTGTTGTAGATTCATCAATCGATATTCTACCGTAATCAAATATCGAGTAGCGTACACTCGAGCTGGTGTCAGTGAGCATCGTCTGCACCTCGGCTATTGCGCCGTAGAGATCGTAGATGCGAGAGTGGGTGGGGCTGCCCTGATAAATCAATCAATAATTCAGTATCACATTACCGTAACCCTGATTGAAACTCACGTAATTCGTCTCCACCACTGCTCCTAGTACGCCGGCCATTCGATTGAGAAGATACTCCCAGGGCGATTTGGAGTCCTTCGTCAACTGTATCGATGTACCAATAAACACATCAGAACCTACTGTATTCCAAAAAAAATATGGGATTACGGTAGGTTACATACCGTAATCGTCTGTGACAGCGAGAAGAGCAGATGCTGCCTGCATCTTCTCGCCATGTCGTCGGCTGCCGACATCTTTAATAGAGGATTACGGAAAGTAATTTAAATAATTACGGTAAGAAAAGAAAACGCGTAAGGTATTTTATTATAAACGTGGCGAACGTTTAGATAAAAAAAACAAAACTACAAAACTGAAAACAGCTTTTATTATCAACATACTCCAAACAAATGAAAAGTGACAAAATAACGAATGCAGTGAATTACAGTAAACAAACTCTAATCGACGTCATCATCCGAATTCAGCTCCTCTATTTGATCTCTGATCTTTTTATCCTTGTCCACAGCCACAAATTTCGCGGTGGTGTGCTGAGTGTGAAGGTGGTGTGGTGCGGTCTGCGAAACGTCGCCCTGCTCCGGTCTACTGACCCGATCCTGGATGCCCCTCTCGACCCAGAATTCCGCCCGGTGAATTAGGACGGTGCGCCCGTTGAGAGGTGTGTTGTGCAGCTCGCGCATCGCCCTCGCCACACTCTCATCGCTCTGAATAGTGCAAATTTGTAATTGGCGACCTTTCGCAAAACGCAGAACAACAGTGTGCAGCGGCACGACACACCGCCATCCTGAGCGCACCTCGAACTTTCCCGCGGCGTAGGGATAGAGTTTGTCGGCGGAGTTGACAGGGAAGCTAAGGGACCGGAGCGGACCTGGAAATGATTGTTGCGTGTCCGTTAATTTAAGGATTCCTGAAAAGTGTAGATATGCCATCGCTCACTCGCTAGTTCCGTTTAAGTGGTAAAAAATGGTCGATGGACATGAAAAAAGAGCACTTGCCAACTCTCTGCAGGAATTGAATGAGATCCGACCGAGTGACGGTTCTGTCAATCGACAAGACGGGGGGGTGACATTTGAGCAACGGACATTTGAGCAACCGACATTTGAGCAACCGACATTTGAGCAACCGACATTTGAGCAACGGGTAATAACTCAGCTTGGAGTGAGCCTAGAGCTATGGGAGTGGTACCATTGTGATCAGCATCAAATAATTGAGATTTCATAATTAATTAATTAATTAATTAATATCTCATTATTTATGCTAATTAATTAATTAATTACGAAATCTATTTTTTTCTGATGCTGGTCACAATGGTACCACTCCCATAGCGCTAGGCTCACTCCTTGGTGAGTTATGGCTCGTTGCTCAAATGTCGGTTGCTCAAGTGTCGGTTGCTCAAATGTCGGTTGCTCAAATGTCACCCCCCCCGACAAGACGACGAATGCGCCTGTGGAAAGAGTAAACCTTCCCGTGATTTCAAAGATACAGAAATCAGTGAAAAAGATCTCGTCAAGTAAGCCTACCTAGTTGAGCCAGTCAGTAATATTTTTTTTGGAAGAGAAAAGCAATTTGCATTTACGTGTGTATGTCTCATGCTTCAAGAAAAGGTGTTCGAAACACAAAAAAAACAACAACTTACCCTTTAATGACTCCGATGAGTAGTCCTTCCGTGATTTGGAGTCGGATCGAACGGCAGCTAAAATGATTTTTAAAATTATACTTCTTTTTGAGCAAACAAAAAGCCATGACAACTCACGAGCGGTCCTTGGTTGAGACTGTTGCTGCAGTTTCTGCCATCCGTTGATCGCACCAGATGAGCTTGCGGCAGTTCTCAGTATGACTTTCATTCAAAAAATCATCGGAATCAGTTCTTATTCACATTGGAAGAAAAAACAGATAATAATCTCACCAATTCGCATTGTCGCAAGGGAGCTGCGGTTTCTCGAGGGGCACTGAATTTGGGGATACGGTAGTGGTAGTAGCCGGCGATTAGTCTCTGTGCGTCTGAAATTGTCGCTCTTGATACGATAAAGAACAACCCTCCAATACAAGTAATATTGAAGTTTACCTCGACTGCTGCAGCTGCTGTCGCACCGACTCCTCCAGCACGACGGCGAACGACTTGGCCAAGTGCACAAAGGCGGTCTGCGAACGGTATGGTTACGGCATGCATGTGGTTACAGTATCCATGAATTACAGTACCCCTGAACTGCTATCCGTCAGTGCCGTCTGCATCTCGGCAATGGCACGGTAGAGATCGCCAAAGCGAGAATTGGTGGCACTGCCCTGCGACGAAATTGAGCTAATTTAAAAAAAAAAGATGACAGCAGTTAATCACAAAATTGACAAAACAACTCACAAAATTGGTCTCCACAACTGTTCCCAATACAGCGCCCATTCGATTGAGGAGGTACTCCCACGGCGATTTTGAGTCCTTTGTAATCTGAAGCTATCAGTAGCAATACGGTGTCTTATTGTTAGCAGTGTCGAAAAGTTTAAAAAATCAAGAATAAGACAAGTTTTAACAGTGTCCCACTTACAATACTTGCCATTCAATGCTCGTATTCCTACCGTATTCGTCAGCCAGAGCGATGACTGTAGATTTTGCTTGCACGTTCGAGCCAAATCGTCGACTGACGTCATTCTAAATGAGGACTACGGTGATTCAAAAAAAATCGTAGAAATGAGGTATTGCAAACGGCTAGAACGTTACAAAGCAAAGACGGATAAATTCATCTGCAAAAATTTTCGTTTATCTGCAAATAAGGAATACTCTACTAAATCCGATACAGACAGGAAATAAATTTTAAAAGGAAACGAGGAAAATGCGTACAAGAACAAGAAAATGTCTAGAAAAAAGTAATCCTAATCGACGTCATCATCCGAATCGAGTTCTTCAATTTGGTTTCTGGCCACTTCCTCTGCCGCTCTAGTCGCGGTGTGGGCGATGGTGCGTGTGGTAGAATGGTGCGGCTGGTGCGGCGCTGTTTCGGAAACGTCGCGCCGCTGCTCCTCTTCGGACACTCGGTCGCTTTCCCGTTCGATCCAGTAGCTGGCATGGTGCACGTAGACGGCGCGTCCTTTCAGTCGCGCGCCGTGCAGTTCGCACGTCGCGCGCATCGCGCTCTCCTTGCTCTGCAATGCATACTGTACTTTTGAATGCACGGTGCACGCACGGTGAGAGAACGACTTTTCGGAAAATACGCCACGCATCAAGCACACCGCATCAGCTATCGCCACACAGTCTCACCTTGTACCTGCCGCATGCGTAGGCGTTCGGTCGGCCATCGTAGAGTGGAAAGGCGAGATCCGTCAGCGGTCCTACAAAACCATGACACGCATTCCAGCTTGATGGGGGGGTGACAATTCCGCAACCGACATTTCCGCAACGGGTCATAACTCGGTCAGGAGTGAGCCTAGCGCTATGGGAGTGGTACCATTGTGATCAGCATCATTTAATTAAGATTTAATAATTAATTAATTAAGTAACATCCATCTCATTATTAATGTAAATTAATTAATTAATGACATCTTAATTAACTGATGCTGATCACAATGGCACCACTCCCACAGCGCTAGGCTCACTCCTGACCGAGTTATGACCCGTTGCGGAAATGTCGGTTGCCGAAACGTCGGTTGCGGAAATGCCGTTGCCGAATTGTAACCCCCCTCCAGCTTGATGGTGTTTGAAATGTTTACAACAACCGAACATGGAATGCATTTAGTTCGACAAAAAGTTCGCAAAATTATGCAGGCTATATGCAGGTTGTCTATAACATCAAACTCGGTAAAAACGTGATTCGAAACCTCCAGAAGTGGGTTAGGAGCGAGGCGGAGAGAGAGGAAAAGTGGGAAGAAGTGAAATAGGTCCTCGCATTTCCGTGCACTCTTTCGCTCAAGACCCCTTTTTGGAGGTGAGACGGGATGATGTGACACTGGCTCACCGACTTTCTGCAGAAACTTGATGAGATCATGCCGATTCGCATTCGGATCAATTGAGAGCACAACGACAGCTCCTGTACGAGGTTTTCTCATATTTTAAATTATTATAATATCCATTTTTTTCAAAAAATAAAGTTCGAAGCGATAATTGCATTCAGCCTCCTCCGATCAGTAATTGTATGCGCACAAAAAATAAAGACAGACTTTTCCATGCTTCCGGCGTGAAATCCTTCTTCTCTTCCTTGTCCTTTGCCACAGTGAGCCCACCAGAAGAGAGCGCTGGAATTCAGTTGTTGTAGAACAAAAAAGAGCCCATAATATTTTCATTTTTAAATTTAAAAATGTCCCTAATTGAGTTCCCCCATGAGGGGCATGACTTTCTAACGCAAAGGAAGCGAAACAGCTATATCTACTATAGTTTTAACCCTATTTCACTTATAGTACACTTGAAATAGAAATCGATATTGTAACCAAATTCAATTAATTGACAAACCACGCGGCACTGGTTGCTTGCTGCACAGTTGCTTCTGCGGCTTCATCTGCTCCACACGAGACGCTCCCGAGGATACTGTAGCACTGTTAGAAGGTTACGGTAGTAATTGTAATCCCCTAAATATCTTAGGCAATTTCTACTAAAACTTACATTGATAAACTAAAATAGGTATGGTTCGCTCCCATTGTCAGACAGTCATACCCCCCTGAAGGGGAGTTCGTCAGTGACGCTTAGTTTCTCAGTCTACGAAGAGTTTCGACTTCGCCGCTAATCTGCAGTGTGTTGCAGCTGTCGCTACGACTAACCGACTGGATGTGACATTCGAGGATACGGTAGTACGCGCGGTCTGCGGGCAGGTCACAGCCGTGTGTTGCATTTCCGACTGGACGTTTCTGTGAGAAAGTGGTGCAATGCTCAGACATGCACTAAATACCTCGGCTGCTGCAGCTGCTGCAGCTGTCGCACCGACTCCTCCAGCACGACGGCGAAAGCGCGCGCAAAGTGCGCGAATGCAGTCTGAAAAAGCTTACACTGTCCTCTGACAATGAATCGATATACAGTAGTAAGCAGCCAGAATACCGTACCCCCGAGCAGCTATCGAAGAGTGCCGCCTGCACCTCAGCGATGGCACTGTAGAGCTCGCTAATGCGAGAGTTAGTGGAGCTGTCCTGCTAATAGAATGAAATACGTAAAAAAAAGAAATGGAAAATTAATGTTCTCTTAAAAACCCGATCGATAGCATAACGATTCGCAGCATCCTACTGCTTTCAGCTCACAAAATTGGTCTCCACAACTGTTCCCAATACGGCGCCCATTCGATTGAGAAGATACTCCCAGGGAGTTTTGGAGTCCTTCGTGATCTGAGTTTATCAATAATAATAAGATATCTTATTATTTCGGAAATTAAAAAAAACTATGAAAAATATTAGCTCTTACAGTATCCGTTAGCCACAGCGAAGACTGCAGATTCTGCTTGCACGTTTGAGCCAAATCGTCGACTGACGTCATTCTAAACGCATACGCTTATCAGTTCAGCAAGTTCGTTGAGAAAAAAATATATCGATGAGGTATCGCAAACGTCTCGAACGTTGCGTGGACAATAAATGGTCAAGGAAACCGCTAACATGTTTATGCTTTAAGAAAATAATAATCTACTTCAATAAGCGATAATTTGTGAGATAGGCAGGAACACAGGGACATAAATTATTTTTAAAGGTCAAACTACGAGAGAAGATGTACACCACGCATCGGTTTGGTTCATTTAGTATTACCGGTCTCAACGATACTAACTTCTCACGATCTCTCGTTTAGAGAGTAGGCAAGAGAGAAATTTCGACAATGAAACAGTATTTTGTAAGGGTGTCGATAACTGCTGCACAGTTGGGATCTCTAGTAAGAGCGTTGGACATTATGTCACTACAAAAAGTTTATCCACCCAAGAATTGACTAATAATCTCAGCTGCAGTTGCTGCAGCTGTCGCACCGACTCCTCCATCACGACGGCGAAGGCGCGCGCAAAATGAGCGAAGTCGGTATGAAAAGGAAATAGTAAAGAAACCTGTGTTTGATGCAGTTACATACACTATTGTACAGTTTAGTACATTATTCCAATAGTACAGTACCCCCGAACTGTTATCGAAGAGCGCAGTTTGCGCTTCAGCAATTGCCCGGTGCAGTTCGGAGATGCGCGACAGGGCGGAGCTTCCTGCAAATTTAATCTTCGAGAGAAGAGCAATTCCAGGTTTAGTGGCTCCTCAAAATATTTTCCAGGATTTGGGTCCAGTATGTTTCAGTACATTTTCTCTAGTTGCTAAAGTAAAGGTAATCAAAAGAAAATATGAAAAAACACACAAAATTGGTCTCCACCACTGCTCCCAACACGACGCCCATTCGATTGAGTAGAAACTCCCACGGTGATGAGGAGATGTGGGTGAGCTAAAAGTGATTGCGTCATCAATTGGTAAAACAAGAGGTTTTCCGAGTAAATAATAGACTCTTTTAAATATGCATCTTCTCTCATCGATCATACAGCGCGAGAATGCAGAATTGAGAGGGCCAGGCTCACCGCGTGTGCGATCGACAGCGAAGACTGCAGATTCTGCTTGCACCTCAGGAAGAGATCGTTGATTGACGACATACTCAACGGAAGACTACGGTAGATCTAGAACTAAAAATCCAGATTGAATCAATATTTAAAAAAAGATATTTGAAACGTCTGGAACGTTGCATAAAACAATGTCGTGGCCATAAAAATGCTTAACATAATTTATGTAATTAAAAATGATTCTTTTCAACAAGGTGACAAGAAATGTACAAATTACGAAACAAATTAAAAATTAGGATACCCAAACACGAACTACAGCAAAGATAACGTAGTGATAAACATCAAATCATCCGAATCCGAAAACCGATACTTCCTCTTCTTCCTCTCCAGCCACACCACAGATGCGTGGTGTGGTGTGCTGGTGCAGCGGCGGCGGCGCGATATCCGAAACGTCGACCGCCTTCTTCCTCCAGACACCCTCGCCGTCGTGTTCGATCCAATACGGGGCATGTCCGAGACGCACCGTGCGTCCATTGATGCGCTTTCCATCCAGCTCACGCACCGCGCGAACAGCGCTCTCCTCATTCTGAGCAGAATTCGCGTAAATAATTGGATTAGATCTCTTCATTTCACACAGTGTCTACGCCGGTCTGTTGATGAGAGAGTGTGAGAAATAAAGAGAGCTAATCCAATTATTCACCCAAATTTCGAACTGTAATTCTGAGTAGTGTAAAATTCTCAAGAAGAAATATGTGCACCTAAGTTTCTCATAATTCTGCGTTCATTGTCGCTGATGGATAAGAAATTGTCTCGTCATTTCACACCCTATATGGATATGTCGGCAGGTGATAAATTGCATGGGATGGCAAGACCATGTCTGACCCTATACTGCGGAAATAAACGCACCATAAACCACCATTACTCACCTCAAATTTCACACTGGCCAAAGGCAGCTTAATCGCTTAGCTTAATTAATAAAAAGGCGGTGGTTGTTGTAGAGAGGAAAACACACGACGGAGAGGGGACCTGGTGCGACATTCGATTTTAATTCGATTGATTGATTTATGATTTTAGTGAGATATTCACATTCCCCTGATATGAGCAGTCGTTACAGTAATATTCAATAGTGATCGATCAATAGCCGATAGCAGTAATATACAGTAGGAATCGATAATAGTGTTGTTAGATAAAGTAATTCTATTCGCGAGAACAAAGGGTTATTCGAGAGTAATACATTGTTATACGCGAATGACTTTTCTTATTCGCCAATAGGAGTATTCGATCTAACAACACTTATCGGTAAATAATCGATAATTACTGACCGGCCTTCTGCAGAAAATTCATGAGATCCAAGCGGGTGACCGTGAATCCAATTGAATTTACGACGACGGCTCCTGTATAGGAAAACTTGCAATGCCCCAATCCAAGTTTTCCTCAACTCACTAAACTCATATCATTTCACCGTACAGAACGGAGTTTCGAGTGCGAGAGCGTGTTACATCGACAGAGTCCCTTTTTGTATCCCAAGCACTCTCTAAGCCCCTTTCTCTTGTGTTGACCGGGGTGTGGAATGGTTTGGGTTCGACTGAGTAATGATCTCTGACCCTCTCAAGTCTGCACGTTCTCTCGTGCTGTCTGATGGATGAGAGCGCATGCAGAATTTAGAGGGTCAGACCCTTACACGTTCGCATCTATTCGTTGTCTCTGTTACACATGATGCCAAACATACCGACCAGGGTTAGAGCGAGAGAGTGTGCAAAAGTGAGAGGGTCTCTCTCGATTTCACACACTCTCTCACTCCAAAGGCCTTTCTGTATGATTGACTGGTCTGTGGAATGATGTGTGTTACCTCTCACAGCCTCCTCTGAGTAGTCCTTCTTCCACTCCTCTTGATCTGTTACGAGTGCTGAATGAATCAAATCGATATTTTTGTTCAGTTTTGAGTGCGTCTACAAATCACTGGTCTATCAGTGTTTTCCCGCGAGCCCAGCTCGAAGATAGGATGTATCTTCCCATCTTTTCGCACAAATTTCCGAACGGGGGAAATTTCCACCAACAATAGACGCAATATCCAATTGAGAAGCCATTGAATTAAGAGCCCGGTCGGCACTTTTGACTTTTCCACCAAATGGGATGATGGGGGCGAAAAAACACAGAGTTTGTACAACCAGAGAACTCACGAGGGCTTCTAGTCAGTGTGGCTCCGCTCCCTCTTGACCCGGCGACTGGAATGGAATGCTGCTGCAGATTTCGAGATCCGAGAGGCGTCGTGTCGGACCTTCGATTAGCACAGTCTATCAAGTATAGGCAGTGCATGACATACGTCGAATTGCTGCGGCATCCTCCCGTTCCTACTGTATTCTGTGGTCGGCAAGATACGGTAGTCGGGGTTACGGTAGTCTCGGATACGGTAGCCTCGGTTACGGTAGTGCTGCTCTGGGAAGAGGGATTCGCAGCGATTCTGAAACAAAATTCGATGTCTTGTAATATCATCACGGTAGGGATAATTTTTTTTCTGAGTTCTACTGATGCAAACGTGTTGCGTATGTTTTCAGTTCAGTGTCTCAATAGCTTAATTTTTCCGACCTCGGTTGCTGCAGTTGCTGCAGCTGTCGCACCGACTCCTCCAGCAAACGCGCGCGCAAAGTGCGCGAAAGCGGTCTAAAGTGTTTCGCTTCTCATATATTCTCTCATGAATCAATCGATAATTTTACCGTACCCCCGAACTGCTCTCAGTCAGTGATGTCTGAACTTCAGCGATCGTACTGTAGAGATCGCCGATACGAGAGAAGCTGGTGCTGCCCTGAACACCAATGAATTGAATGGTAAGTCAATAATTGCGGTTCTATTACGGTACCTGTTTAATGAGCAATTTCTCTGATATTTTCCTCAAATTTCAATATCGAATCACACACAAAATTGGTCTCCACCACTGCTCCCAACACGGCGCCCATTCGATTGAGCACATACTCCCAGGGAGAGGTCGCTTCTTTCGTGAGCTAAACATTGCATCATCGATAACAACACCATTTTCCATCGAATTAAGAAGAAAATGAAATTTTGAACCGCATACAGAATTTGTCAGAGACAGAGAGAACTGCAGGTTCTGCTTGCATCGTTGAGACAATTCGTCGACTGACGTCATTCTGAGTGAGACTTTTAAAAATTTCGATTGTTATTGTCTTTGACTTCAATGTCGATAAAGATGTGACATAAAATCTCTTCATGTATTGCAATCTTTCACTGTGTGAAAGAACGATCTTTCCAGAACGAAACCAAATATTTAACAGGTAGCATAAACGATTCAAACGTTTCTATAAATAAATGGACCACATTAAAACAATAAGGAATTTATTCTCTGGGAACGAATATCAAATAAACCAATTCTTGAGACAACAATAAATACTTAAAAAACGGAGGTTTTTGAAATACTACACAATACATTAATACCCCCTCTAATCTACATCGTCATCCGAGTCCAGCGGCTCAATCTGCTGCGACAACGGAGCTTCTTGCTGCTGCAGCTGCTGCAGCTGCTGCACAGGCTGCATGGGCTGCAGCTGTTCCGGTTTCTTGTTAAGGAATACTCGGTGGGGGTTATGGTCAACCCAATAGCTCGCCCGATACACCGACACCTGGCCTCCGTTGAGGTCGGCCCCGTTCAGCTCTTCTATCGCCCGCGTCGCACACTCATCGCTCTGTATTTGTTCTGATTCTTGTTTCTGAACGCACCGTGCATTCATGCACCACCCCGTACAGTGCCCCGACCCTCTTACATTTCTTCCCTCTATCGGCTGATTATTGGCGCAACGAGAGAGGGAAGAACTGTAAGGTAGACGCACAACGTGCACTCAAAAACAGGAGATTTTGAAGAGGCGCTTTTTTGGATAATGCACGCCGCACCACGCACCTCATACTTGGCGAATGCGTAAGGGGAGGCTTTTCCATTCCTGTTGAAGATTGGAAAGGTGAGCTCGGAGAGCGGGCCTGTGTACAATGTTGCGATTATCGATAGAAGAGAGAAAACATGGTCTTTTCTATGTTTTTTTGGAAACGTTAAGTGAGGGCGCTGAATCATAGCCGTCAGAATGAAGGACTTAGGATTAGGGATGCCAAATGAAGAGCAATTTGACGCTTTTTAGTTTGGACCCTAGTTTTGGATGGGTGTATTATGCTAATAAGGTAATAAACCATGTGAAGACGTTGACTCCATCTATCGAAACCCTTGTCCACAACACCTCTTTTTTTTATTTCATCGTCCAATATTTACATTCTTCATTTCTATAAACGATTCTTCATGAAGAGTCTAGGAGTTTTCAAGTTTTTGGCGTTTTTGAGCTCTTGTTTTCGAATGTCAATGAAAACACTGCGAAATTCACATTTAAATCATACCATACCATAACTAACAAGCTGATATACCGGGAACAACACATGGTTAACATTACTTGATTATATTAACAATTTTCATGCCGCGCTAATTTCAAGGGGTGCAAGGTGCACATCAGTTTTATGCACCCTTTCATAACTTTTTTCCTAGTGAAGCTACAACTTCCAAACTTGATACAGGACCCAATTAAAAGGAAAATGTTCCAAACGTGGCTTTCAATCCCTGTATCATGTTTGGAAGTCGTAGCTTCACTAGTAAAAATGTTATGAAAGGGTGCATAAAACTGATGTGCACCCCATGAAATTAGCGCGGCATCACTTTCCAAATGCTGTTCTTTTGGTATCCCTACTTATGATCCAACCCTTCATTCTCATGGCTATGATTCAGAACTCTTACTGAATATTGAATTTATTGTCGCTGACGGCTCAAGTGAGAAGGGCTAATTCTGGCACCACAAAACCATCAGAATTGTTTTTTTAATGATTTTAAAATATGATTCACCGATTTTCTGTAGAAATTGAATCATCTCCGACCTGCGTACCGTTGTCAGTACATGGTTGACTGCCACCGCCCCTGGAAACGGAATAGTTGAAGTCAGGTACTAAAATAAATTTGAAAAAAAGGTAAAATCTAATAATAAACGGATTTGCTTGAAGTGAAGTTTATAATTTCACGAAATATGCTAAACGCAGTAACGAATTGCAAGAAATCAGTATTCAACCGATTTCGTAGTTCACCTTTCCTAGCTTCTTCAGAGAAATTCTTCGATGGGTTTGCCTTATTGATCGGTGTCGTGTGCCCTCGGGGAGTCGTGCCTGCCACTGGAAGAAAACGTATATCATAATTTGAAATTTGTGAAAATTTTTGGATCAGTTATATTCATTTCGTAAGCTCTATCCAATCGGCTGACGTAGAGAGTGCGCGAAATATAGAGGTAAGTTTCAATTACTCTTTTATAAATATTTTATCGACGCCCGAAGGCGCAACGGAATAATGTGTGATTATACGAACGATGTACAGTAAATAAAGACTCTCTATGGGAAGTATCGTTTGGGAAGGGGGGGAGGTTGCAATAGGGGCAAATCAGTGTGTAGATCAATCGTCGTGGTCCCATCTGTCATCGTCTGGTCGTTGTTCTCTGTGTGGACTGAGAGAGGAGGGATCCGAGAAAGGGGACTCGGGCGACCAGGTTGACTCATCTCCGGGAGCAGACTCAGTGATCTCTAATAGGAGGGAGAGGGGGATGAGGTTGGAAAGTAATGCAATGTAAACTAACGAAAGGTATATTTGCTAATATCGTAATTACTATAATATATTTATGAGAACACCGTTTTCTTGCTGATTACGGACAGGCATTTGAGCGCGAATTTCTTAAAGATACAAAAAATAAAAATTGATAGTTGTCCATAAGAAATGCCCAAATAAATCAATATGGCAGTTGGAAACTAACGAGAAGAAGCCACTCTTGCGTGAGACTGCAGACGAATCTGACTCTGCTGAAGTTGCCGCACAGGCTGCAGCGCCGGCTGCTGTGGGGATGTCGTTACTGCAGCCGGAGACTGAGTAGTAGTGCATGTTGCTGCAGTATCCTCTAATCTGCAATGCGTTTTACTCACACACACACACACACACACACACACACAATTGCAAGCAATACGAGCACATCGTAAAGGTATCTATTCCATTAATATTATAGTCAGGATAATTGTTCAACCAAATCGTATTACCTCGACTTATTCAGTTGTCGCACCGACTCCTCCATCACCACAGCGAAGGCACGCGAGAAATGAGCGAAGGCAGTCTCAAGCAGAAATAGAATTGTCGGCGATCAATTATCGAAATTGAAATCGATACATGCTGCGCCTACAGTAACCTCCATAAGAGCACCGTACCCCGATGCTGCTATCGATGAGTGCAGTCTGAACTTCGGCGATGGCGCTGTAGAGCTCGCCGATACGTGAATTACTGGCGATGCCCTGTAAATCAATACATACATTTTCCAGTTCCAGCCATTTACAGTAAGAATAAACTGTAAACTAACGAAATTGGTCTCCACCACTGCTCCCAACACGGCGCCCATTCGATTGAGGAGATACTCCACAGAAGAGGATGAATCTTTTGTGAGCTGAAACATGCGAAATTTTAAAAAAAAAATCAATAGTATCCGTTTTTTAAACATTAAAGTTACCGACCAAGGAAAAAATTCGATATTTATTTTATATTTTTATTCGATGCAGATGAGTGTCCTGATTACTTGTTTGATGCTAAAAATGTCAGAAAAAAAATCCCAAAATTATTATGAGCACGTAAAGGGTGTCCCTGATCCAACCTGATTTTCAAATTTTCGCGCCATTTCAAGCATACTGTAAGCAAATGTCTCAATCAATTCGACCGCGACGCTGCTTAACGCGTCGCGGCTGTGAGGTTTTCATCCTTCTCCTCTCTTTTTCCGTCATTTGTGTATGATATTTCGTCGATTCTTAACAGCAGAGTTAATCAGATGAGTGCTGTTGACATTTTGAACTACACTTGACCAATATTTGATGGTTACTTGTGTTAAATTACAGTTTATCCAACTCGTACTTTTCACAACGACAAATGGACAGAAACTTCGACAAAAGTCACACTCCGAGATGATGGATTGGTCTTCCTCGTCTTCAGTTGAGGCTGTTTACCTACGCCTGAATGTAACATGAAAAAAACATCTTTTTTACGTGGTCAATGTTTGGTATTTACAACGCAAATTAGTAGGGAAATCGGTGATGCTTCCTTCTCCTTCGTCTAGTATCCTCCCTCAACTGAAGTCGAGGAAGACGAATCCATCATCTCGGAGTATGACTTTTGTTGAAGTTGCTGTCCATTTGTCGTTGTGAGAAGTACGAGTTGGATAAACTGTAATTTAACACAAGTAACCATCAAATATTGGTCAAGTGTAGTTCAAAATGTCAAGAGCACTCATCTGATTAACTCTGCTGTTAAGAATCGACGAAATATCATACACAAATGACGGAAAAAGAGAGGAGAAGGATGAAAACCTCACAGCCGCGACGCGTTAAGCAGCGTCGCGGTCGAATTGATTGAGACATTTGCTTACAGTATGCTTGAAATGGCGCGAAAATTTGAAAATCAGGTTGGCTCAGGGACACCCTTTACGTGCTCATAATAATTTTGGGATTTTTTTCTGACATTTTTAGCATCAAACAAGTAATCAAGACACTCATCTGCATCGAATAAAAATATAAAATAAATATCGAATTTTTACCTTGGTCGGTAACTTTAAAATGGGGATAAGGAGAAAAATTACTGTTTTTGTCTGTGCCAATGAGAATTGTAGACTCTGCTTGCATCGCTGGGCCAGATCGTCAACTAACGACATCCTGAATGGAAAATGACCTTGTTTGATATCGTTCAACGATTACGGTATATATGAGAACTGATAAATCTCTGCAAGATAACATGGACGTCTCGAACGTCTGCGAACCCATGAAAATGAAAGTAACATAAAATGGACTTTATCCACCAACAACGAGTAGCAAACGAATCGAGAAAGGAAACGACCATAGAAATCTACCAAAGATAGCATAATTCCAAGCTACACCACGATACAGTAAGGGGAAAGATAAAGAATGCTTCTGTACCATTATATGCTACCTACTCTAATCTACATCGTCATCCGAGTCCAGCGGTTCATGCTGCTGCAGTTGCTGCAGCTGCTGCACAGGCTGCACGGGCTGCGGCTGTTCCGGCTTCTTGTTCAGGAAGACTCGGTGGCGGCTGTCCTCAATCCAGTAGCTCGGCCGATACACCGAAACCAGACGGCCGTTAAGCTCGGTCCCATTCAGTTTCAGCACCGCCCGCGTCGCACTCTCATCGTCCTGTATTGATATTTTGAACAGACGACGTTTTGGAGAGTACACATTTGCATGCACCACACATCACACACCTCGTACTTGGCGAATGCGAAAGGGGAGGTTCTGCCATGCATGTTGTAGATCGGAAAGGAGAGTTCGGCGAGCGCGCCTGTTCACAAGGCTGCGCTTATTATCGCGGACGGTTCACGTGAGAATTGTTCTTTTTGGAAAATTATTTTCTAAGAAAAACATAGGATTCACCGATTTTCTGCAGAAACTGGATCATCTGCGATTTGCTGACCGTTGGCAGTACCTGGTTGACAACCACAGCACCTGGAAACGGAGTTGATGAAATGATGAATATGATAAGCAATCGCTCATTAATAATAATAATATTTTACTAAGACAACGGAAGAGTAAAATAGTACTAACAAAATTAAGCAGATTTATGAAAATAAGCAGAATTTTAAGAAAAGTGCAAACTTAGCGAGGTGCAAAACTAACAAATCACAAATCGTTAGTCATCTTACCTTTCCTAACTTCTTCCAAGAAGTTCTTAATTGGCTCTGCCTTATTCATCGGTTTCGCATTAATTCGAGGAGTCGCGGCTGCCAATGGAGCAAAGTCAAACGCATATTACAATTTGTTTGAAATTTGCGAAAATATCTAGACCTGTTATATTCGTTTGTACACACTCTGTCCAATCAACCATCGTAAAGATTGTGTTTAAATCATTCACGAATTCTTTTCATTCAAAAAGTGTTTACCGTTTTCTTGCAGATTCAAACAAACAATTAAGCGAGATTGTTTTTTGACAATTAAGCGAAGATGAAAGACATGAAATTGATAGCTGTCCATGAGAAATGTTCAAATAAATAAATCATTAAGACAGCTTAAAACTTACTCGCAGTAGCTGCTCTTTCATGAGACAGTCGGCTCGGGCTGTGCTGCAGCTGCTGTAGCTGCTGCACGGCTTGTTGCCGAGGCATAGATACTGCAGCCGACGACTGATTGTGAGTAGTAGTGCATGTTACTGCAGTGTCCTCGGATCTGCAATGTTTTTATTTACAAATGCAATACAATCACATATATTTTTTAATATTGTTAGCATAATTTGTACTTTTATCCGTATTACCTGGACTTCTTTAGCTGTCTCAGCGACTCCTCCATCACTACGGCGAAGGCGCGCGCAAAGTGCAGAAAGGAGCTCTGGAAAGAGGGTCATCGGCAGACAAAAATACAGCTCGGCACCGTTTTTGATCAATACACTTCGGAAAATTACCGCAGAAATGTAGCGTTATACTGAATTTAGTACTGTACAATAATCTGTCGTATTGAAAAATCGATAATAGAAACTACCGTACACTTGAGCTGCTGTCGGTTAGTGATGGCGTTAATTCGGCGATGGTACTGTAGAGGTCGGTGATGCGGGAGTGACTGGAGCTGCCCTAAGAATTAACGTTAAATTTCTCCAATATTGTAATTGAATTAAAGTAATTGAATTAATCGAAGAACTACCTTTGTCGAGTACCTCTGGTTAGAAAACACAGAAAAAATATTTCGAAACTAACGAAATTGGTCTCCACAACTGTTCCCAATACAGCGCCCATTCGATTGAGTAGATGCTCCCAGGGTGATTTGGAATCCTTCGTGAACTGGGAAAGTACTGTACGTTGCTCATGCAAGCGTCGCTAGTGAGATCATTAAAATATCTGGTTTAGATGCAAATCTTCGAAAGATATTAGTTACATGCGTAAAGTACCGTATCAGTCAGAGAGAGCGAGAATTGTAGATTCTGCTTGCACGTTCGGGCGAAATCGTCGACTGACGACATCCTGAGTGAGAACGCCTTTTATTTTTTTCAAAATTATGATTAAAGTAGAAGTAACAAAAAGCGAAAAATTATCCAAAAAGTAGCACGAACGTATCAAACGTTTCAGTCGCTTTAACGTCAGCAAACGCCATTCAGGTACAATTTATTCTGCAACAACTAGTAACAAAACATATATAGGTAAACAAGATAAGCAACAGAACGAGTAGTGAATGGTGGCCTAATCTACATCGTCATCCGAATCCAGCGGCTCACACGTGCTGCAGTTGCGGCAGCTACTCCCACGGAGTTTTAGATTCGCAAATGAGCTGCAATTGTACAACTATATTGATCGATATTACAAAAAAACGTCTTAAATGGAAAAAATCGATAATTGAGAAAGAGTACCGTATTGGTGAGTGCGAGCGAGAACTGCAAATTCTTCCTGCACGATCTTGCGAGATCGTCGACTGATGACATTCTTAATAACAATGATAATGAGAAGGCAGGTTAATCGATATCGATAAGTTGGGATATTACGAAATATCAAAAGTGTAATTACTTAAAATACGAGATATCAGGAACGTCTCGAACGTTTGCAATATATTTATCATTTAAAATCTGAAAATGAATTTATCTCGAAAGAACAACTGGTTAGGCAAAAGTAAAACGATCGAAAAAAAACTACTTGTAAGTTAGCATTTCGTGATCAAAAAACGTGAAACTGCATCAAAAGTTAGTCTGATCAACGATAACAATTAACAAATTCCATTAATTTATTCCGCAACCGTATTCCGCCCCTTAATCGACATCATTATCTGGGTCATGCTGAAGTTGCTGCAGTTGCTGCATGTGTTGCATGTGCTGCGGCTGCAGGTTCAGGAACACTCGACCGGGGTCGTACTCGAGCCAAAAGCTGGCCGGCTTCACGACCACACTACAGCAACCGAGCGTGGCCCCGTTCAGCTCGGAAATCGCACGAATCGCGTGCGCGTCGAACTGTAATAGAAAATTTGACAAGGCGACTTTTCGGAAACATCGCTCTATACACCACACACCACACCACGCACCTCGTACCGCCCTACAGCAGACGGGCAGATTTGGTGGAGCGAGTTGTAGATCGGGAATGAGAGTGAAGAGAGCGGTCCTGCGCATCAATAAAATAATGGCAATATTGGGAAAAAAATATAAATCTATCAATCGTTACACGCCTCTTTCCGAGCGATAAGCAGCCGTTTTAAATTGAAATTTTATTTGAAATATTAATTCAAAATGAAATTGTACTAGAATTATTAATTCAAATGAAATTTTACTTGAATTATTAATTCAAATTGTTTTTTTACTTGAGTAATTAAATGAAAAATTAAATTGTACTTGAATTATAGAAATTCGAAAAAATGAGAGGCGTGATTTGTAACTCACCAGTTCGCTGCAGAAACTGGATCATCTGCATCCTGGACACCGTTGAATGCACTTGACTCACGACGACGACTCCTTACAAACAGATATTATTGAATTAAAAATAAGTACCTCTCAAAATCAAAACTGTTCAGTTGTCACTTATACTGATTGATCTACCGTCTGCATTGTCCATTCACTTTCATTCTTTCTTTCTCGCAATCGATTTCTGCCGGTGCTAATCGAAAAGATAAATTGAATGAATAAAATAAGCGAGAGTATGTGATGAGCAGCGCACCGTTGGTTGCTCGCAGCGAGCAGTTCTTCTTCGTCGAATTTGCAGCAGTCGACATTGCTGCAGCTGTCGTAGCTACAAATCATCGATGTGGTTGACAAATCAAAGGAAAAGGAAAAAAAATATTAATTCGTCGCCGTAGCTAGGTTGCTTATTAAAACAGGAGCTTCAAATCGCGTTTTCTTAGTCACACTCCCACTGCAAAAGAAACTCTGGCATTACAAGTTCCAGCGTCACCGGCAGGCGAGCTAGGGAGAAAATTACATTTCTCTTCTCCAAAGATTTTTGAACACAGCATCACTCTCCAACCGAATGCGCCAGTATAAAACGTTTTCATTAATAAATCTGCTCACCTCCCTCCCTCCAATACTTTGCCATCCACACCAGAATCGGTTCTCCGTGCAGTACTTGACCGGTCAAGTCACACGCAGCTCGCAGCGCGGTCGCGTGGCTCTGCAGTAGTTAAATTGACAGGACGACGATTTGGAGAGCCCACACCACACAACCGCACCATGCACCAAACAGCACCTCGTACATACAGCGGGCGAAGGGGCTTCCGGGAATCTTGAGAATGACGGGATACTGTAGCTGTGTGACCGGGCCTGTATAGATATCCCCATTTCAAAAATATCGATAAATGAATCCGCGTTAAGTAGAAGAAGATTTGTAGATTTATAATATATATATATCGTACCGTAATCACAAGAATGAAATAAATTAGGAAGAATACAGTAATTCCTTTGCTCACCGACTCTCTCCATGAAGCGTAGCAGCTCCGCTTTAGTGACAGTAATCGGAACGTGGAACACGCAGACTGCGCCTGACAGAAAGTACAGTACTCTACAGTACCACCTGATCATGGATCAAGATTTTATTCTCAAAAAATATCAATAGTGTCTAAGAAACAGCCCTCGCAATACAAATCGAGAGACTTCCTTTTTTTAAAATAATGTTATTTGAAGAAGGAGAGATAAAGCGAGCCAATTGAGAGCATTAAAGTTCCTAATCTCTTCTAAATCCTAACAAAATAAAGTTAATGTGTTGTCTCAACGTCTCACCTATAGTTGCCTCTCGCGAGTAATCTCTCATCGGAGGAATATTGATCGACATACGGTAGGATAAGGCAGCAGGTGCTGCAAAGAGCCATCATTAGATGATTTGTGGGGAAACCTCGCTTGCCTGTGTATGCGGGCTTTACGGTCAATTCACTGGACGAAGTAGAAGGACGAGTGGGTACTGTAGCGCCGTCAATCGATTGGTTGGTTACTGGCGACCCAGCAGTGGGGACTGCAGGTTCAGCCGGCACTTCTAATGAAAATAACTTTTATATTTGAAAAAAACATTTCAATTAAAAATATTTAATTAAAATAATGATCAACCCAACCAGCCTATCTAACAGCCCAGCTTATCAAACAACTCATACCATCTGATAAAGTTCTTTGTATTTTTATAAATAAAGTTGGCTTACTCGCAGTAGCGGCGACAGTCGGAGCGACCACGCCGGCCTTCCAATTCAACCGTTTTCTCGGCGGTATTGTTGATCTCAAATTTGTATTATTGTGGAAGGGAAAACATCTGTTTGCTTTTTTTAAAGACGAAACAGATAATTCAGTTGCGATCAATACGAAAATCGAATCGCCAGGTTGCACAGTTAAATTCATCCCACACAAACACAGAAACATGCGGAGATTAATGCGGATTATTGTATCGACCACCGGTGATTCCGGTGTTATAATGGATCATTCGAATCTGGATCGAGCAGTTTTAGCGGTGGCCAAATCGTGTTTCATCTCACACATATTTGAATTATCATTTTCGATTGATGATATTGAAAGTTCCAAAAAAGTTAGCATTTAAATTCAGTCAAACTCACGGTGTCATGGTCACTGCGGGCTTTGAATCGGCGGTGCACAAGGGATCCGGCGGAGGACTATCGATCTTTCTACTACAGGCCTGTTGCTGCAGCTGCTGCAGTTGCTGCAGCTGTCGCACCGACTCCTCCATTACGACAGCAAAGGCGCGCGCAAGGTGCACGAAGGCGAGCTGGAACGGGTGAAATAAGAAAAAAACCCGCTCAATACAATCCAGAGCGTGTATAGCTAAGAAATTGCAGGATTTACTGAAAGTGTCGTTCCCTACTGAATCCTCAGAATCTAAGGTAACTAGAGTTCGAAATTTGAAACCACGGTCTCTTAATTGTACACAGGCTCTTCATAGATCAGAGGATGAGAAAGTGTGCATAATGAAAATCCCTTGGCCCTGCATTTCGTAGCCTACAGTAACCTAAGAATGCCACCGTACACTGGCGCAATCATTGTTGAACTTCGGCTGAATGTCGGCGATGGCGCTGTAGAGATCACAGATACGCGAGCGACTGGCGCTGCCCTGAAAATTATAGATGAAAGGGACGATTGAGTTACGGTAGCAGTCATTATCGATTATTTAAAATATATTTGGTAAACTCACAAAATTGGTCTCCACCACTGCTCCCAAGACAGAGCCCATTCGATTCAGCAGAAACTCCCAGGGAGTGCGAATATCGCCATCGAGCTGAGTTCATTAAATAAATAATAATATAATTTTTAATAATAACAATTCTTAGAATAGAGTAAAGTAAAGGCCGGCTGGTCGGGCTCGTAGTATATTGTGGTCAGAATAGCCAATCCGTCAAAGATAAAAGGTTGAACGGAAAAGTGCTCAGGCAATCGTTGATTTTGGAATATAATTATGTATTTTTAAAAAAAAGAACAATTAGCCACTCACAGAATTCGCAAGCGCTAGCGACAACTGCAGATTCTGCTTGCAGGCTCGGGCCATTTCCTCGGCCGCCGAAGACATTCTGATACTGGAGATTACGGTAAATGGTTACGGTAGGTCAGCGTACGTGCGGCAGGACCATACTACAACATATTCAAAGGTATCCAGAGCGCCAAAACGCTGATCGGGACAAGTGCAGAAATCAAGTGTCAATAAAATTTATTGTCTATGACTTTCGCACAAAGAACTTTGCTATACAAAATCAACAAGAATCGATGTCATGCATAATGCTAAATACAATATTACGTGATTTACAATACTTCGAAATTTTCGAAAAAAATCGAATGGAGGAAGGTACTTCGAAAAAATCGAATGGAGGAAGGTGCTGAAGGGTACGTAAAATCATCAAATCAAAATAGAGAAAATGCACATTTTATTTTGTATAGCTCAGAATAGTACCAAATCATGTGGGACCAAATCAGTGAGTATTCTATTCTATGTGGAATAGAATAGAATACTCACTGATTTGGTCCCATTTCTTCCTTCTCATCAGCAGGACTGATAAGCAGTGAAGAGATGGGGGAACTGGGCGGGACGAGAGATACGGTAGCAGCGGATACTGTAGTTGTCGAAAGATGAGGGGATAAGGTGTCACAAGGCCAGTCATTGGGCGACGCGGGAAGGGATTGGGTATCCGCCAGTGGGTAGTGGGGAGTCGGTAGTTCCACTCTGCTGCGGCTGCAGCTGCTATTCGACTGCAGCACGTGCTGCAACTTCAGCTGCTGCAGCTGTCGCACCGACTCCTCCATCACTGTGGCAAAAGCTCGCGCAAAGTGCGCAAAGGCGAGCTGCAAGGGAATAATTAAATTAATGGATTTAATGAACGTCATAGGGCGAATCGAAATAATGCAAAATATCTAAGAGCAAAATAATTGCATGCGTCGTTTTATGGCAGACATATCAGCTACAGTATTATACACTCCATATTTACAACTACAGTAATCTAAAATATACCGTACACCAGCGTAGTTATCGTTGAATTCCGCTTGAACCTCGGCGACGGTACTGTAGAGATCGTTGATGCGAGAGAGACTGGAGCTGCCCTGTAAATCGATTAATTGTACAAATCGATTAAGATATACTGTAACTTCGACAGTAACCAGGTACGGTAAACGCACGATATCGGATTCCACCACAGCTCCCAGCACGGCACTCATTCCATTCAACAAATGCTCCCCGGGCGAGCGGAGATCGCCTTCCAGCTGAATACTGTCAGTTAATTGATCAGCTTTTTCATCTTTAGGCAATTTGTGAGAATACAAATAATTACATTAACAATATAATACTCACACTCTTTGCGATCAAGAGTGAGATACGAAGGTTCTCCTTGCAAGATACATCCGCCGACAGCATCCTGAGTGGAAAGATTACGGTAGGTCGAGTTATTGATCTCCCAAGTACCATAATCAGAAGAAAATCAACAGTATCTGGAGCGCCTCAAACGCTAATTCAGATAGATAGAGATAACCAGTGCAAAATACCTTCTTTGTTTTTGAAACAGTAACGAACTCATATAAATAATACGTTGATACAATACATAGTTATGATCCATGACCTTCATTCTCTATGAAATAGTGCTTCGAATGATACAGTAAACAACACATAAAAATAATACATTCATAATGGATTAAAACGGTCTTGCGTAAATTAATACAATTCAAAAATAATAACTATCACATGCTTCTTAGTGAGTAATAAAATATTGATTTATATTAAGTTGATCAAACAATAAATGCGTTGAGGGTAGAATGTAGAGCTACATGACGATTGTAGTTATCCTAAAAATTGCGTAATTAATAAGCAATTTAAAAAAATGAAATTTGAAAAAAAACTACAGTACGCTTCACCGTTTCCCTCCATCCAGTACTTTGCACGCCACACCAGCACCGACTCTCCGCCCAGCATCGCGCCAGTCAATGCACGCACCGCGTGATTTGCATCCTCGTCGCGCTGTAATGCAAAGTACTCGTAACGATTTTTCGGAGAGGTCGCATCGCACCGTACATCACCGTCGCACCATTCTGTAAATCCTTTCTCACCTCATATCTGCAGCGAGCAAAGAGGTGACAGGGAGGGTGCTTGATCACGGGATACTGTAGCGTCGCCACGGGACCTGCACGAAATCGATCAATCCTCTAGAGACAGCTACAGTGTCCAGTGCCTACAGTACCCACCAATTCGCTGCAGGAAACGCAGGACCTCCGCACGCGTGATGCTCAGCGGAATGCAGAACACCAAGACTGCACCTGTAATTGTAAAATATCTGTCTAACTTCTTGTGTCTAAATATTATCTTTTAAAACTTTTTTTTAATTTACAAATGAAATACAATACATTGGTTGTTCATGCGTATTTAGTCCTTATTTTATCCTTGCTAGTTGTGCCCCGCAATACTCGCAATACAATCAATCAATATTAATCACGTCAGACGTTAACATCAGATGGGTAGGTGGTTTCAGGTCGGGATCATTCCACATCATTCCACAGACCGGTCAACATTACAGAAAGGCCTTTGGTGTGAGAGAGCGTGTGAAATCGAGAGGGACTCTCTCAATTTTGCACGCTCTCTCGCTCTAACCCTGGTGTGTAGGTTTGGAATCATGTGATTCTTCTCAGTATTGACGGATCATTTCGGCTGTGGTCGGAGTAGAGGATCGGTTTTCTTCCAAACCCATAAATACCTCTGATGGCCTCTGGAGAGTAGTCCTTCTCTGCTCGGATACTGAAGGGAAGACGAAGAGAGTCAGGGGAAGCCATGGATTCTGAATATTTCTATTTCATCATCGCCAGGCAATATCAGGGAAAACAGTAAGGCACATGAGATGAAAATACAATATATTTGACAGTTGAACATTCGTGGTACGCCTTCTTTACTACTGAGATGTATTCGGGAGTAGTTTTCTGCTTTTTAATAATGTGTTTTAAAACTTCCGACAAGACCTTCGAAAAACGACAGAATAGCTTTTGCGACGAATTCGGAACAATTAGATTTTTTTGGTGTTCATAAACGTGCCCTCAAAATGGGGAGTAGGTTTTTCCATGTCAAATACTGTAGAAAGAAACAATGAATGGCAGAGTATGTGCGAGATGTAGAGAGTGCCTCTCGCTTCTACTCACTATCTAGCTGCTGACCCCTTTCTGGAGGTATTTTCGAGGCAATGTAACGGGGCCCTCCTGTACCAATACCGTATCTCGAATACCGTAACCTGGTGGTCTCACCTCCTTCCTCCATCCAATACTTATACCTCTCCTGATTGCGTGAAATAAGCCGATCGCTAAGTGACTGGCATACTGTATAGATACCGTAATCCCACCTCCTTCTTCCATCCAATATTCCGCCCTGTACACCAGAATGGACTCGCCATGGAACATTTGACCAGTCAGAGTCATCATTGCGTGGCTCGCCCTCTCGGCGCTCTTCAATTAAAAAATTGACAAGGCGAGTTTTGGGAAACCACACCAGCGCATGACCACACCACGACCGCACCTCGTACTTGCAGCGGGCGAAGAGGCGGTAGGGAATCGAGCGGAACACGGGATACTGTAGCTCGACCACCGGGCCTGGAAAAGTCGCTTATCCTAATAATTATTTCAGCGTTGATGGAGCGCCACGGCTTACAGTAGTCTCGACCGTTACAGCTGGTTCCTCATTACAGCAGTACTCACCGGCTTTCTCCATGAACTTGAGCACGTCATCTCTCGTTACAGTTACCGGCAGGCGAAAGGCCAATACCGCGCCTGAGACGGGGTACTGACTGTAGATATGCTGTATGTTGGGCTACTGTAATTGTATGTTGCACCGGCCATAGTTTTCATCAATGCGTTTCCGATGGGTTTGGTAGTGCGTCATCCCTACGCAATACCTCTCGTCGCTTCGGGTGAGAAGTTCTTTGTCGGCGCCTTGATCGACAGACGGTGAGGTGCAGACACTGAGAAGATTGCGTCATAACTAGGCAATTTCATCGAAATTTGTTTCTCACCAGAGTTAGTGGACGATGCGGAGGTGGAGCGATGGGATACGGTAGAGCAGCGAACGCTCGGGTAGGTTAACGAGGATGCTGAATAGAATATTAATAATAATAAAATATAATATTTATGTGGATCGGGCAGTATACTTGACAACAAAGAAAGGTTACTCAGAGAAACTGATCAGTTTTCCTAATTTTGAGAACAGCTTTGCCTTTTTTGTATACTCTAATCGCAAAGGTTACTGTAGGTCCGTCGTTTAAGTTACAGTATGAATGATCGACTTCGATACTTACTGGATTTGGACGCAGCCAGAACCTGGAAGTTCCAGGTATCTTTCCAGTTGAGTCGTTTCAAAGGCATCGTCGGTGCACTGAGCATTTTTTCATTAAAAAAATAATATTTACATATTTCTTTAAACATTTCTTTAACGTTTCAGTCATCGGATATGTTACCATTTTCAGATAAATATACATTATCACACATTTGTTTCGCACTACATTGCCACTTGATTGCAACAGCTTCCCAATCAGTGTAATAAAAACCTTTCGAAACGCAAACCTACCAAGTTGAATAGTTTTGGAACAGTTTCCAACGCGACAAAATAATTAGACTTATTCTGATATGGTCCAAACATTTCTTGTTTAGTTTTTAGGTGGGTGAAAACAATTAGTTGGGTTACTTATCAAAAGTTGTTCCAAACCGAACTGTAACCGTTGAGTTAGAGTATTTAGAGTACTCACTTATTGCTACCCTTGTCCTTCTTCATCTTCTCATCAGGGCTGGACAGATTTGAGGTGCCGGGAGCGGGAGTGGAGGTGCGGGATACGGTAGCCGTAGATACGGTATCGATGGATACGGTATCCGAGGGACAGTAATCGATTAGCATGCCCTCGTTAGGCGTCGACGCGGCGGAACAGTGCTCAGCAGTGGCCGGAGGGTCACAGGGCGCCGGCTGCACGGCGTCCTTGATTGAGTTGCAGCTGCAGCTGCGAATCGGTTGCTGCACTTGCTGCAGCTGCCGCACAGACTCCTCCATCACGACGGCAAAGGCGCGCGCAAAGTGAATATGGGCGAGCTGAAAAGTATTTTTTTAAAAAATGAATATATCACTCAAATAAAAAAAACAGAGAAAAGTAAAGGAAATCACGTATTTTTTGTGAATGAATATTTAGCAGAGCTATCGTACACTTGACAAGTCATTGGTGAACCCCTCCTGAACTTCTGAGATGGCACTGTAGAGCTCGCGGATCCGCTCATGGCTGGAAGTGCCCTGAAAGTTGATCGATAATTAGATAAATAAAGAAATTATTGAGAATTACATCATTTTACTACATTCTCAGCTACAAGCATAGCAACATGAATATTTAAAGTGTGAGTAAGCTGTTGAAGTTTCTCACAAAATTGGTGTTACGGGACGGCTATTTATCGCCAATTGCTACTCAGCGCTTATGGGGTAGAGCTACTTCAGATCGGGGGGAGGTCTAATTCAGCTAAAATGGGAGAGGGTAGATCTACTTCAGCTGTGGGGGAGATCTTCCGTCTGGCAGTGGGGAGATCTACTTCAGTTTTGGGCCAAGGTAGATCTACTTCAGTTATTGGGTAGATCTACTTCAGCTAGGGGGGAGGTCTACTTCAGCTATACGGCGTCTCCAAAAAGTAGTCTTATGGAAGCTCATTCCGCTTTATATTATATATTTGTCAATCAGATGCCTTCGTTGAGAAGAAATCAACATATAAAAACAGTATTATCAAAAATAACAGCGTATAATCGGGAAAAAAGCTTGACTGATAGAAGGAAGACAGGCGTCAGCTACGAAGAAGATACGGGGGAGATCTACTTCAGTCTGAAGTAGATCTTCCCCTTACCAGACGGAAGATATTCCCCCAAGCTGAAGTAGATCTACCACATTAGCGCTGAGTATGTACATAACCGTATGAAATGTAGCAATTTAAAAAAGGTAATAATTTGGAAACTGACAAAATTGGTGTCCACCACAGCTCCCAGCACGGCGCCCATTCGATTCAGCAGAAACTCCCAGGGAGATCGAATGTCGCCATCGAGCTAAACAAATTGGTATCTATTTTGTAAATTTCATCTTCACAAGCTATTTTCGGCGCTCCCACAGTTAGCAGGAAGCGTTGCCCATTAAACCACGCCCCTTGCCTGGAGTTTCGTCTAAAGCTTAATCTAAAAATGGGGCGGAGCTTCCGGCTAACTGCAAAAGTATCGTAATTGGCATACAAATCACTCACACTCTTCGCTAGCAGCACTGAGAGGCGGAGATTCTGCTTGCAGGCTCGGGCCATTTCGCCGGGCGCCGAAGGCATACTGGGATTAAAGGTAAACCGTCATTATCGTAGTCAGGAATACCGTAATTGTCAGCGAAAAGATATTGAACGAGATATGGTAAACGTAACTGACGTTCCAACAAGAATGGGATAAATAATCTGCAATAATTAATTTTCAATTTATCTTCTACTGATGAACAAACAGATTAACTTCTAATGTAAAACAACCTTAAAGAATAAACAAACAATCTTCCTGAATCTAATGAACATGTGAGCTTATTAATGCAGAATAATAGCGAAATGGAAAAAATGTCAATTAATTACTCAAAAAATAAAGATACCGTAGTCTGTACATTCAACACCAAATATAAAGTTCTACCACATCACTACTGAACTCATCAATCCGTTCTATGCTACCGTACATTTCGTGGCTAGGCACTACTGTAAAACAACATAAAGAGAGAGTGTACAATGTGTAAATCAGAACTTCTAGCTACAGCATATCTCAGTCTAGTCGATACCGTAATCAGGGGATCTTGCTTAGCTTGCTGCAGCTGCTGCAGCTACTGCCAGTCGTCTGCGACCCAGTAGTTCGCCTTTTTGATCATCACTCTGCGATCTTCCAAATCCATTCCGTCCAGTTCCGCGATAGCGCGAGTCGCACTCTCCTCGTGCTGTAATACACAATTCGACGACAAAATTCGGGCATCGCGCCGCGCACGACGCGCACTAGAGACCGCTAAATTATTGGCAATCGCGTAAATAATGTATCATTTACGCGATTTGGTACAAAAATAGGTCAAATGCTTATTGTTTGAATTTGCTTGAAGGTCTATATTAGATTCAGACCGCCCTAAAACATCAAAACGCATCCGTTCACAAAAAGACACCGCTCAATGAGCCGGAAGGATACAAGACGATCTGTTAAGCGATTGAATATTGTTTGGCGGTATCGACTTTCTAATGCGGTGTACGTTTTTTGGGAAACCTTTTGGAAAAGCAGTTCGATTTGAATTCCCGCAATTTCGTATTTCGCTTCCCAGTAGAGCTAGCTACTTGAAACTACTCTGAAGATTCCAAAGCATTACAAAACAATTTTCAAGTCCACTGGGTGGCGAGATGCGCAATTGCGGGAATTCAAATCACACTACTTACTCAAACGCTTTTTCGAGAAAAAAACACTAACACCGCATAACACGCACCTGATACTTGCATACGGCAACGGCACGGTGCGGGTCGCGGCTGTGAGGGAAGGAGAGCGAGACGATCGGACCTGCGAGCAGACATCACATTAATAATAGTATTATGGTGTTCCGAAAGATTTGTACATCAACGTTTAGTTTACAATTTCCCATATATAGATAAAAATGAATAGTTTTACACAAAAAGAATAATGACAATAATAATAGTAATAATAATAATAATAATTAGCTTAAATACTCGCCGACTTTCTCCAGGAACTGACGTATGCTATGGGAGGTCACAGCGGGCGACACGTTAGTGACGACGATCGCTCCTGATGGACAGCACAATTCGAAAATATAAACTAACTTTTTCCAAAATTGATTTTGTGCATATTTCACATCTGTATCGCGTGCGAAATGACGTAATTATTTAGCGTAAAAGGTATGGTGCAGTATAGTACGATGCAATTCATCCTTACGCAATCGCACCCACCTCGAACAGCCTCCGGCGAGTAGTCTTTCGGCTTGTGACCTGTGATAACCGGTGCACTAAGGATAGGGCGCGCTGAAATTCAGGTAATATTAAATTTATTTATTTTTTAATTTAAAAAAAATCAATTCAAGCTCCCTAATGTCCTCAGAGATTCCAAAAAAAAAAACGACAAACGCATATTATTAGGTGACTTGGTGATTGGGTCGCTGAGCTAGAGTACCGATACCGTAACCGAGTACCGTAATCTCACCTCCCTCATCCATCCAATACTCGGCCTTCTGCACCAGAATACACTCATTGTGCATTTTCTCGCCGGTGAGCCCATTCACCGCGCGCCACGCATTTCCATCACTCTGTAATGAATGAATCGAAAAGGTGAGTTTTCGGAAACTACACTCCTACACCATACACCACACACCTCGTACTTGCAGCGAGCGAAGGGAAGGCCGGGAATTGCGAGGATCACCGGATACTGTAGCTCGACCACCGGGCCTGCGTAGAAAAAATACTGTAGGGGGACAAACAAATAGATAGTTACAGTATCCTTCAAGCCAGTTACAGTATGCTCGTGGGGTTACGGCAATCGATTGGCTCACCAATTCGCTCCATCAATTCTAGCACCTCTGATTTCGTGGCTTCCAGCGGAAGGCGGAAGACGCAGACTGCGCCTGAAACAAAATTTGAAATTTAATTAATTAACTAAGATATTAATTAGTAATATCAAGTAAGTAGTAAATTTACCGTTGGTGGCCTGCGGCGAGAAGTCCTTGCGGATGAAGGGGTGACGATTGGGTGCGAGTTCACGCACTGAAAAGCGGTTGACTACGTCATCACTAGGTAATTCAATCGCTGTTCACTCACCTCCACCATAGACGGGCAGGGGGACGATATCGCAGAACGACTGCATATCCGTTTTCCAGGTCACCGACTTGGTGGCAAGGGCTTAATGGGTTATACAATAACAAAATAAGTTACTTCATTACTATGCCATTTCGCTGACTGCATATCCGTTTTTTCCAAAGACACCATATATTTATATTTATTTGCTTGTCTGACATTGTTCACTAAAGTTATCACTAGAACCATTTTTGTGCTGAAATGATTCAAAATTTGGTAATTTTTGTTCTCCTTTATTCTTCCCTACGTTACTTATAGTTTCCATGCGCACATGCCCAGTTGGCAGGGCTTCATGCTTAATAAACATTACGTCATCATTATTAAATTTCACCGACAACGAAAATCGTGAACTTACTCCGACCAAATTCTTCGAAGCCGTCCTTCCAATTCAATTTCTTCCTCGGCGCAAGAATCGTGGAAGCACTGAGTTGCATTGTTTTATTAAAATTCTACTCAATCTCTGGAGAAAATTACAAGAATTAAACTTTAGATTTTATGAAATACAATCGAAGCGTGAATCTACCTTGCATAGTTATTTCTGTTGAAAGACGCATTTTTTTTTCGATTTTTTGCATTGCGTGTTACGTGATCTGCTTAATTATTGCCATTATGAGAAGAAAAAACTAACAATTTCATGGGAATATTCTTCACTGCTTCCTCCGATGACGTGCTCGAGGAGTTGGTTACGGTATCAATGGATACTTTAGTAGGGGATACTGTATTCGGGGATACGGTATTCGGCGAGTAGGGGAAGGGCAGCAGCGACATCTCCGTGGGAGTTGAACCGGCCGAATCCAATTCGGAATCCGGCGGGGTATTGTAGGCGGCCGCTGACTTATCGATCTTGAGGCTGCAGCAGCAATCGCGCGACGCTTGCTGTATCTGCTGCAGCTGTCGCACCGACTCCTCCAGCACGACGGCGAAAGCGCGCGCAAAGTGCACAAAGGCTATCTGCAGCAATCGATAAACATTTTGGTACTACCGTAATCTACAGTAATCGTAGAAGATACCCTACATTGGCACAATCGTCGTTGAATTTGGTTTGCATTTCGGAGATGGCGTTGTAGAGATCGCCGATACAAGAGTTACTGGTACTGCCCTGTGAATTCAATCGATAACAATCGATAATCGATAAAAGTACGGAATTGTGGTAGCGTTCCCGATAATTTCCAAAATCTTGGCTGAATGGTAATTCTTCATTTGCCAGGAATCACTATTAAAAGTGTCCTTTTCAATTCGTGAAACTCACAAAATTCGTCTCCACCACTGCTCCCAACACGGCGCCCATTCGATTCAGCACATACTCCCAGGGAGATCGAATGTCGTCCTTGAGCTGGAAAGAAATGTATTGGGCAACAATTGCGTCATCACAAGGCAATTCTGCGTCTGAAAAACTCACCCCAGTTGCTAGCATCAATGAAAGACGGAGGTTCTCCTTGCAGACGCGAGCCATTTCACCGGCGGCCGAAGTCATCCCGAGAATATGGTAGAGGTTACGGTAGAGAAACACACACTGTGGGAAATATCGATTTCGATAGTGTATTGAAGCGATTCTTTTCACTCCACACACAGATAGACATTACGTTTCGAACGTATCACAATCAATTGAATATAACTGCCACTAGCTTCAACAGGTTTATGCCATCAAAACTCAAAACATAAAAACAACAGCAAACAATTAAAGAAAAGGAGCGGGGGGAAATTATCGCTTCTAAACTATGCAATGCTAGTGGGTGTTTGTCTCAAAAATGGGCTGTTCTTTAGAAAATGGGATTGATAAATGAACAGAATCGGTTGAAGAGGGGGGGGGTGATAGGAACTACAGTAATCTGATTACCGTATCCCACCCTTCTACTCCTCTTCTCTCTCATCATCGCGGACGACCACGAAACGCGCATTAGTGCACTGAAAATCGATAATTAGAAAGATCAAAAAATTCAATGTCGCACACGCACGAACAAATTTTCGAAAGCTTATTTTTTAAAAAAAAATTGATTTACTAATATTCTTGCTAGTTGTCGATGAAAGCGGAAATTGAACCCACTGTTTATCATAAAATAAATAAAACCAAGTCCTAACTTATACAGATATACAATTTTATTATGCTGGTATGTTTAAAAAATGAAAAACCGTGAAACATTGTGAGATTACCACTTTGGATTGGTGCCAATGGGCGCGAGAAGTATTTCCGCAATCCATGCATCTGAACTTGACTCCGACCTGAAAAATACATAAAAATAAAAGTGATATTTGGTACAAATATTATCATTACATTTCATTAGATATAAATGTGCGCTTGGACATTAGGATTTCACAATAACAAAGTGGGGGAGGGGTCGAGTGAGCGGCGTGAATTTGTAATCACACCTCTTCTGGAGTCGTATTGTGTTTTCTGACCAAGTGCGTACGGTATCCGCCGATCGTCTTTGTCAAATGCTAAAAATATGAAACATGAAATGATCACACATTGTTTTACTAACAATTTTTTTAAAACGACATCATTAATGATGCCGCATAGAAATATATATAAAATATAATACAAAAATAGAAAAATAATAGAGTTACATTCATATTAATATATTAGTGCAATAATCTTATACGATCAATTTTTATCGTAAACAAAAATTATTGCGCGAAAATATGTATAAATAAGGGAGAAATGAATTAAAAACATCTGTTTTTTTTAAATTAAAATTCTCAACTAAAAAACAATTTATTGAGAAAATAAGAGAATTGATTTAATTTGCACATATCTATAGCTAATTCTATGATCACTATAAGTAAAATTGTTCGAAACTGCAATAGGTAAGACTGTTTCGTTCATTTCGCGCCAAAACAAATTAACCCATAGATAGAACTATAGCTCAAGTCCCATGAAACTGGTCAGATCTGAATTTATTCTTACTAAATCCATCCTCCCGCGAATATTTTCGACAGGTTTCGAGGTTCAAAACTGCCTCCAACAAAATATTTTTCACCCATATTGTGTGTTTTAAAAAAGGTAAAGGTAAAGGTGTTCCATGTCAAGCGATTTTACAGTAGCAAGCTACCACGCTAGATGGGGCAAGCCGGTAAGCCAGCTGCAACGTGGGATTACGTAACCCAAGCTTTCCCAAGGCATCTAGGGCACGTTACCTTTCGCAATCAAAGTTGCTACCAATTTACCGCCCCGGGGTGGATGGAAGGCTTGGTTGGCCTGGGCGGGGATCGAACTCGTGACCCTTCGAATGACTAGCAGTTGCTTACACCACTCGGTCATTCCGCCCCTTTACCTTCTGTTTTACCTTCTGTTTTAAAATGTATGACTGAAACTGACAGGACACTTGACACATTCCATCCATCCCGTCTTATCCTTCTCCTTCTTATCCTTGCACATATTTGCAGCACGCTCAAAGTCGTCGCAGACCACCTCGAAACGCGCGTTGGGACACTAAAAATCGATAATTAGAGATATCAAAAGTACAATCACAATCGAATTATTATTATTATTATTAATGCATGAAAAATTTGAAGAAAGTAGAATTTTATAGAATGTATTTGTCAAATTAATATAATTGCTATGTATGTATATATGTCCTGACAATGAGAGTTTAGTGTCTTGAAATGTAATTACCTTCTTAAGGATTTCATGAAAACACGATCGAGAAATATTTCCACAATCCACGCATTTGAAGCAGATTCCGACCGGAAATGATTAGGCCTTGTTTTGTTAAAGTTTTTAACTAATAAAGTATTACATTTCTTCGATATTATCAAATATTTATCTGCGCTCGCCAAAGCAGCGAATAAGGGGATTTTATAATATACAAAGATGCATACTTTGCATCACTTCGTCCACTAGACGCAAATTCGTAATTACTCACCTCATCAAGGGTGACTTGGTGGGTATTCTTCAAATGATTGATGTAGGCACTGACCGACTTCAGCGCATACTAAAATATTGAATTGTTAACTAAGAATGGAAAATATAATTAAATTTCCAATGTAAAAATATCACGATTTTGTACAATATTATAATTGGAGATCGCTTTCTCTTTTTCAAATGATCCAGAATGGTAAGAAGAACGATTTATTTACCAAATTAGAATATTTCCCAAATCAAAAATATTTGAAAGAGTAAAATAAGTGGAGAGGAAAACTGACGGAACACTTGAAGCATTTCATTCCCTCCGTCTTATCATCCTTCGCCGCAACTTTCTTGCTCCTCTTTGCAGCAAGGACAGCCTTGCTGTTGCTTGCTTCATTTGCTGCAACATCCTCTCCGATCTCCGCTTCTGCAGCTGTTGCATCTGCTGCTATCGCTGATGCTGCAGCAACGGCCGCAGGACGCTTTGCTGCCGGCTTGCAGGTGCGACCGCGCTCCGCCCGTTCACTCTGAAAGATGCGGTTCACCGAGGCTATTTTTAATCTTCTCAAATGCTGAACTCACCAGCACCTCAACTTCGTCAGTATCCGATCCATCATCTACCGTAGCCGTCGGCGAAAGGTACCCATCCTTCAATAAACAACAGTAATCAATTCGAAAGATTATAATTAAGACGGATATTTAGACAACGGTAGACAACCTTTCTATTAGTGTTATTATTGTTAGCATTATAACTCACCTCAACTTCGTCCCCTTCCTCATCTACCGTATCCATCGGAGTACCGTAAACCTCATCATCGTCCTGCAATCGATATTTAAAATCGATAATGGAAGCTACCGTAGTTAACTCCCTCGAACTACCGTAGCTTATCACTACGTCAAAGAAATATCCTCTAATAGGATTGTAGAAAAGATCCATAATCTACCACATTGTCAGTTTCGGCAGAGATACACGCTTGGTCTTGTTTTCCCTTGCCCGATTCGACAGTCTGAAGCCGTATTATATTATGTCTGTCATTATCGAGTTTTTTACTTGACTACCGTACCTGAGATGTTCCATCGTTCTTCTCGGGAGTCGGCTGCGTCGCCTGTGGCTGCAGTGAATATTGAAATAATTTATTATCGAATTGTACAAAAAATAATATTTCAAAACACCGTACATTCTCGATGCCACCCTTCCTTGCATTAATTGCTCGTGCCGCTTCGAGGTCTCTCTGTAGAGATAAAAGATCGATAATTGAAACACATACAAGTACAGTAGGCTGATGAAAATATTATCACTAGCTAGTGCTAACAGCACTACAGATTCCTAAAGACTATTATTTCAGATCATTTTTCGACGGAATTGTCGAAATTTCTAGGAAATAGGCGTAGGATGTGAAGAATCGCGCGATACACATGCTGCGTAGTACAAGACGTGTTATAGCATATGCCAACGCGTTCTAACGTGTCCAAACGTTGTGTGTGTCTGTCTGTGTGTCCGGCGGCCACGTTTTTCGCATTTTCCTTATATTTCGCTTCAAAATCGCGCTATCTTCACAAATCCTTTTGAATATGATTCCCGACCAGAATACCTTTCAAATTTTACAAAATTTAATTAACGAAATCCATAGCCAAGTGGGTTACGAGCCAAACTTTGAATCCGAGACCCCCAGGTTCGATCCCCGCCGCGGGCAAACCTTTTGCCGCATTTTTCGCAAGTGCCAGAAACTGTTCTAACACGGTTTTGAGTACCGTGAAACACGTTTTCACCTGTTTTGCCGAGTTTTAACGTGAAAAATCGAAATTTTCGATATTTTCCCAAATGATGAAGGGAGTGTCGGGGATCATAGGAAAAGTATATTGCTATGTCAGAAACGTGTTTGAACGTGTTCTAACACATTCTAACGTGAAAAATCGAAAATTTTGAAAAGTTCCAAAATGATTCAGAGAGCGTAGGGGATCACAGGAAAAGTGTTTTGCGATGTCAGAAACGTGTTTGAACGTGTTCTAACACGTTCTAACGTGAAAAATCGAAAATTTCAAAAAGTTCCAAAATGATTCAGAGAGCGTAGGGGATCACAGGAAAAGTGTTTTGCGATGTCAGAAACGAGTCTGAACGTGTTCTAACATGTTCTAACGTGAAAAATCGAAAATTTCAAAAAGTTCCAAAATGATTCAGAGAGCGTAGGGGATCATAGAAAACGTTTCCGAAATTGCTCTAAAAGTTCTGAACGCACTGTATCCTGCGTTTCCGTTGTGAAAGGCTCGTGAGGCTGAGAGCGATCGAAAAAAGTCTCAGCCTCACGAGCCTTTTGCAACGGAATAAGCCAGTACTCTTTGCACATTAACACTCCCCAACATAAGTCGAGCTTCAATGTCACCTGGGGCCGGCTATCGAGCTCCCGCTGGACCGAACTTGGAGCCGGCTATCGAGCTTCCCCTGGACCGAACTTGGAGCCGGCTAAAAACCCCTGAACCGAACTTGGAGCCTGCTACCGAGCTTCCCCTGGACCGAACCTTCGACCGGCTGCAAAGCTCCCCCTGGACCGATCTTGGAGCCGGCTACCGAGCTCCCCCTGGACCGAATTTGGAGCCGGCTACAGAGCTCCCCCCTGGACCGAGCCTGGAGTCGGCTGCAAAGCTCCCCCTGGACCGAACTGTGCCCTGCAACTGAACGCCCCCCTGAACCATACTTTGAAAATGTAGTGCGCACCCTACCATAACGTAGTTTAACCTCAACACACCCTGCTAGTTACTAAAGAAATGGGGAAATAATATGCTGCATTTAAAAATAATAAAATAATAAAAAAAATAAAAGCACACCTCCAACTTTTCCATCAACAATTCCAATTGTTCAATCTTCTTCTGATTCTCACTTTCTCTGCAATTCTCGTTAATTACTTGATAAAATATAATAGAATAAAGATCAAAGTAATTGGGGGAAACGTAATAGATTGAACATTTATGAAGCATGATAAACAAAAGATCAAAGATCACATTTCTCACCTCAAATCCATTTTCGCCTTTTCTTCCAACGACTTTATCATCGATTCTTTCATCTTTTCCTAAATATATAAAAAAATATTATAAATATAAAATAATCCGAAAAGAATAAATTATCAAATGATAATTATTATTTTATTTTAAAAAAGAAGACCAAAAATATTGCTAAAAATATTAACAACAAAAGGAAAGAAAAAAACGTAAAGATCAAAGATCACTTCTATTGCTGCTTGTAATCCTTCCAGCTTCTGGCGATATCGATCGTTCTCCTCCTCAATTTTATTTTATTTATCGAGACAAGAAAATCGATAATCTTGCCTTTTCAGGACAGCAGTAGCCTCCAGTCGAAGAAGAACCTGCTAATGGTACGGTAGCGACCGCAATGGAGTGAGGGGATACGGTAGGTGGGAGAGGGATCTGAAATCCATGTGAATATATTCCATAATATGATCATATACATTGAACCCTCCTAATTTTGCTGGATGAGTATCTACAAACCAGGAAAACAAATAATATTTGTGAAAAATATCGTTTCCCGCTCTCTACCTAACCCCTCCCCTATACCTGTCCTGAGGGAGCAGTCTGTCCATTACCATAGAATGGCACCATTCCGGGCACGCCGAATCCCGGGAACTGTTGTGGCGGCGCCCAGCCCGCGCTATACATCGGGTTGGCGCCGGCACCGATTCCCGCGCCCGGTCCGAAGCCGGCTGCATGGATGTTTCGTGTATTTTATTCATAATATTTTTAATCAAATTGGGCAACTAAGAACAATTCTTTTCATTAGAATTCCTTCATATTTAATATTCTACAGTTTCCTCACCTGAGTAGTACTGTAGCTGCGGTTGCTGCACGACTCCAAACTGTTGCTGCTGCAACTGTTGCACCTGAGGTTGCTGCAGCTGCTGCAGCTGTAGATCACCCGGCTTCAGCTCCGCTTCTCCGCTAGCGCTGTCGCTCATTGTTCGCCGGTTGTTCATGCTTTAATCAACAGTTATCATAGTCTCGATTGATAAAAACCACCGTAATGCCAAATTAATATACAGATATTGAAAACGTTTCGAACGTTTGTTTCTCAACAGAAAAAAAACAAATCATTAGCATCAATAGCTTTATACAAGGGAGCATGCTGTGCATGAACACAATTACATAATAGTTCGATTAATATTGAGGGAGCGATGTTAGAGAGAGATTGGAAACTCCAGTACAAATTTTACGGGTTTAATTATCGTTGCCACATCTTAGAGTAGACTTAGAAAACTAACGGTTCAACTAGTTGCATATTAGGGAAATCATCCGATTTCGCGAGAAAGAGTGCGAGAAATTAAGAACGTGCTGAGAAAAGCAACTATCATAGTTGCACCGTTACTTTTCAATGACTACTCTAGAGGCAATTCCATCGTTCTCGCGTGGAGTGCAGCTTGCATTGACTCCGAGAGTGAGTCCAGACGACCTTCGCTCTAAATAAATAGTTTTATTCTACATATTTTTATAAATACTTAATATTTTATTCTCCATCGGTGAATTGGGTGAAAGGGGTGACCTTGACGATTTTCCACTCATCCGATTTTATTTCTTTATCTGCAATATCAAATTTATCTGCAATTTTATATGTTAAAAATGAAAAATATAGAAGCCAATTGTTTTAAAAGAACAAAATCAGGCGAAGATAAAAATAACGCGTGTCTCGTTAACCCTTAAACACATTTCGTCATCACGTAAACATTCGATCTCTAAACACATTCTCATTTTGATGATAAACAATTTAGAACAAATGAGACGTTAAGGGAGCGACACAGTCATATCTATCAAAGTTTTAACCATATTTTACTTGTAGTAAAAATGTGTTCCACGTCAGGCGATTTTACAGTAGCTGCTGCTACACTTGAAGTAGCTATAGTAACCAAATTTTAGTGACGTGCCGTTCGTTGAAATGCGTGCGTGACGTCACCACTCGAGTGCATAATTCGAATGGTCGTCTCATGGTCGCAGCTCCAATCTTTCTGCTCCGCCTCTTTGTTGCAATTGACAGCGACACCGAGAAATTCGGCTTTGCGAAAAACGTTGATGTTCCTAGAGAGTAAAAATGAAGGCAGTAGGCAGGATTATATTGAGCTAAAGTTCTTAGGCAGAAAAAAAAATACAAAATCGATACCTCTATTACATAGTCGTGATTGAATCTTAAAGGAAAACATGTTTTGGTTACAAAATTTTATGAGAAACGCCAACAAGGGAACGCACCAGGGCAAATGGCGAAGTAGAAGATCTTGCTTCTCTTTGGTCCTAAGTGAAGGTCGCTGACCTTATCGACCGGCAGTGTAATAACCAGCTCTTGCTCGGTTCCCATCCTATCTGCAATCAAATAGTTGTACTCGGACTATTCGGAGACATAGAAATCACATCATTCCACAGATCGGTCAACCTTACAGAAAGGCCTTTTGAGTGAGAGAGCGTGTGAAATCGAGAGGGACACTCTCACTTTTGCACACTCTCTCGTTCTATCCCTGATCTGTAGGTTTGGAATCATGTGAAATTGCAGGAAACGCATAGATATTAACCACGTGGCGAACATTTGTTGGAAGAAATTAGTTTCCCATGCATCAAACTGTTTATTCGCAAAGACACTAGAACAATATTTTTGAAAATGTGAAAAAAATTGGAAAAACGAACTAGATCGTCGATAATCAACCACTCTAAGCTGGTCAGAAAAAAGACACTCGATATTTATAAGCGTCAAGTGTAATCAGACAACTCGATATGCGGAAAATACAGATCAATAATCAGCACGAGGTCAGTCACTGCGGCGGCAGCTCCACGATTCTCAAGTAGAGAGCGGCTTGCATATCCTTCGAAAACAGCTCAAGTTCGTCGCTCGTCTAAAAAGGAATGATTGAGTTTTTTTATTGTGAACTTGTCTCGGAAATGCCAGTTTTTCGGCTACTCTGAATGGAGGCAGTACTGGAAAAATGTCCCCCAGTTTAATTATCGAACACAATATTCCGGCGCAATAAATGAATCGATAATTAATTATATAATTAATTAAAATTAATTAATTAACGTCGCTCACGTGCGCCTTCTTCATCTCGCACATGGTCTTGAATGACTGCAGACAGACGTACTGAAAACGATATTTAAATCGTGCATAAAAAATAAAATATTACTGTATAATTACGACGTTTTTTTTTCTGCCTTGATGCGTGAATGAACCATGTTTGTGAACCTACCTCTGAGTTTGGTTAGAGACTAACGACATTTCCCATTATTCTCTTTAGCGCTAACTAGAGGAACATTTATTTTGCGCATGTGGACTGTCTAAGCAAAGTTATCCATTCATTTCATAGTTAATTTCATCATCTCTTTCAACCGATTCTACGTTTCAAATGTGGTAACAATAAATATAAAAATCACCTGTAACTGATCGAGTTTGTACTGATCCGCCAGTTTGAGCTTCTCCTTCACCGTTACCCTCTGCGTTCTGACCAGATACGTTTCCGACTGGTCGCGAGCATGCTGCGAACAATTTTGATAACCTTAGAGAGATTTAGGTGCTGAGAGCAATATATTCACAAACGAATACAAATAATCAACAACAAAAAAGTGCAAACCTTGATCTGGAAAAAATCGGAAAGCGCCAGAATATGGTAGACTGAGTGAACTGCAACGTTATACGGTTAATTTTTTTCCATTTTCACCAACGATAAATAAGTAAGCAGAACGAAATTAAGATTTAATTAATTTAAAGAGGGAAAATCACGGGTGACAGGGCGTGGATGGGGATAGATGACACGCAGAAGGTCGAGGAATTCCTGAACATCGTCAAACATAAACATTTATCCTTATTTGACCACTTTTAAGTCTTAAAAGATGAAAATACAGTAGAGTGAACAACAAGCCAACCTCATACTTGACATCCTTCAGTTCCTCTCGGAGACGCTCGAGAGAGAGGGGGCGGGGCGAGACGTCGGATTTCTCCCCACCGTCAAACCCGGCTCGCGTCAGGACCGCTTTCTCAATACTCTATATAAGCTGCGCGCGCTCGATCAATAGTGCGACAATTACCGTACATGGGGCGCCCGCATCGAGAATCCCTCCTATTTCAGTGGTCTGATGCATGCGCAAGATAAATTCAAACGGGGATTTTCCTAGGTCTACTCTCCCCATACTGGTGAAACGCTGTGCACGGCCGTTAGCCGCCCTAGTGCGTACCGTACAATTAAAGAATATGCTACCGTACGATAATAATATGTTTATCTTGCCATGTAATCAATTATTTAGTTTTTAAAAAAAGCGTGTCTAGTAAGTGCCTGCAAACAAGAGATACTACGATATCGCATGGAGCGACAAAGGGGCCACAATAAACATACTAGTTAATCAATATACGTACCGTACGCTTGACAGCGAGACTGTCGTCTCCACTCGAATGTAGCAGAGAAACAGTCGTTGTGTGCTCACAATGCCACTCCTTCTCCCCGCCTTCGTGGTTACAGCGGAGAAGGACACCGAGATCCGATTTGCTTTTGTATGCATGGATGTACCTGCAGTAGTGTTGAATAGTCTAAATTTTAAAGGGACAGTAAATACAAAAATAAAGAACAGTTGAAATACAGTAATCCCTATGAAAAATTCTAAACGCGCAAGGTCTCGCCACGAATGATTGTCCAGATGCTGGCATTTTGCCAATTCTCACAAGTTTTCGGACCTGTGTGATTTGTCTTGTATTTTCTTTATTTATCGATTTGTTTGTTTATTTCGCGATGTATTTGTTATTTATATTTCCCAAAGTATGTATGTATATATATATATATATTGCCCCTAGTTACCGAAGAATACGCATTGCGCACATGTGCTTCATTTTGGCAGCGTAGCGACGCAGCCAAAATGCGGGGATTTACTTGTGTTTATCACCTCGTAACGTTGTTTTATTAGCTATAATGTGGGTATATTTTATCACTTTAATGCTGATTTCATTACCAATCACATGTTCAGTCTACCCTCCCTCCGGAGTTCCCTCAAAGGCCATGTCGATCATGAACTCGTTTATGAACGACGTCTTCGAGAGAATCGCCGGTGAGGCCTCTCTCCTCGCTCACTACAACAAGAGATCGACCATGCGAAAGGTACATAACAACGGTCTCTTCCAAATATAATTAAGACGGGCGTTACAGCCTTTAGATCATGCCAATACTTGGCTGGAATTTTTATTTATGTATTCTATAAGTGTATATCATGCTGAGTTTACAAGCAATGTTTTTCTTCCAGGTCATCGACGAGCACGCCAAGAAGTCTCGTATGATGGCAGTCTTGAACGACATCATGAATCAGTCTGAATGCAAGGGTATCGTCTTCCTTGACACGAAGAGGAAGACTGATTGACTGGTTGGATGAGAAAGAATGAATTGTCAGCACTCTGCATTCACGGAGATGAGCAGCAGGGCGAGGAGAAATCGGTGCCACAAGGTGAATAATTTAACTACAATTATTGATGACTACGCTAAGAGTCGCTTTGTCAACTATTCTTGGCCAAATGGGGTCATCGCAGGTATTTCGTGCAGAAATGCCTCAAATCGCGTTCCGACGTGATTATTGCTCAATTTGTTGATAAAATTGCCGGGTTTTAGTTGTTAGAAAAGCATGAAACATTCAAAAAAATATCCGTTTGCCGACATGATCAGGTCGTCACGCGGACGTGTGTATCCTCGCTAGCGAGAACCTATTTGGCCTTTGACTATATCGTGTATATTATCGTCTATACATTTCCCCCATTTCTGCAGGTCACTCATCAATCGACAATTTAACCGACAATGGCTGCCGAGATCAAGCACGAGCTGATGGACGTGGACGAGCAGCAGGCGGATGTCGGCCATGACCACAAGCGATTCGAGGTATACGGTAGTTTAGAATTTAGGTGATACGATAGTGCTAGTAGATGCAACATAAAGAGGAAATTCGAACCAAGACAGATGGTATGAAAAGAGCCCATGTTCAGCCTGCTTGATTTATCCCGCATCCGTAAAAAGGCGTTTAAAGCAAGAAAAATTGTCATTATTATCAAAATAATAATATGTTTATCTCGTAAACAATCGGCCGTGCCTATGGACTCATTTTACCCTTTGCCTTAATCTTAGTTACTTTTAAAAATTTAAATATATTGATAATACCTATTTATCTGCTCTAGAATTTCTTGTACCTGCTGTACTTCTTGTACATACCCGGGAAAGCTTTGCGGAGTGTACCCTTGTACGAGAGGTACTCGACCAGGTACAAAACACAAACATCACATAGTAATATCCCATTGTGTACACTTGATGTTGCATCCATTGAGTAATATTGAAATCCTTTCGATGTTTGTTTTTTTGTTTTGTTAAAATGTAAATAGGCGTAGGAGATACAAGACCGGGTACATGAAATTCTTTAGTGTGTACTACGAAAACAATTGTTGTCGTACCTGCTAGGGACATGACTGTTTCGCTCCCTTAGCATTGTTGTATGCCAGTGAATTATTATTATTATTATTTATATTATTATTATTAAACCATCATCTTTGCAGGTGAAGAAGTGGTCGGCGGTCGCTCTCTGGGCGTGGGACATTGTGGTGGACAACTATACCATCTGCCGCAACCACATCATGGATCTGTGCATCGAGAGCCAGGCCAACCAGGTAGAAGCTAAAATTTATACTGGCATAAAACAACATGAAATAACACTGAAGACAAGTGTCGCGTGCATAGACGGGAGACGGGGTTGCCAAAACTGACAACGTGGGTTTCGTACGAGGTTCCTCCACCTCGTCAACCCCTGCTCGTGTAATGCACGCGCGGTCTTGAAGAGATTTTTTTATAAAATTCAAAAAAATAGTTTAATAATAATAGTGGTTTATCATGACTATCAGGAAGTGTGTAATTTTAGGATAATATGTGAGTGTGTACATGTAGGGTGCGAGGTCATAACAGGTGTCACAACATGTCAGGCGGCAAACTGATTTTATTTAATAAAATAAATAATAATAGTAATTTTTTTTAACAAAATAAATAAATTCTATTATATTACTCCTGTATTCTAGAGTAAATACCACAACATTCTTGTCAAAATTACAAATTTGAATTCGTTGTGATACCATCGTCCATTATTTTTGTGCTCTTTGACTGTGTGCCTCAATTTGCATAGACTAGCCAGAGTGCCGTGAATAAGTTCTTCTCCTGTCAGGCTTCGGATGCGAAGAGCAAGTGAGACGTCGCCTGGGGCAACTGTAATCACGCCTTCCACTGCATCTCGCGTTGGCTCAAGACCCGCAAGGTACGGTATCGACTGATTGTTATGCCTCGTCGGGTACGGTAATGATTTATTGTTTGACCGGTAGACTCGGGTGTTGGTTGACTATTGCCACGTGAAGTGATGTAGAATTCGATTATCGTAAGTTTCGGTAGCAGTTGATTAGTATCAGGGCTGGGATTTTTTTATTTTTATTTTTGAAATTTTTGACAAATTCAAACAATTCAAAACAATTCGAATTGACCAATTCAGATCATTGATTTGTGATATGCTCATGACGATCCTGTTCGAGAGTATCACTCACAGATTTTCTCATACAGAGGGTTGGGTTTTTAGAATTTTTTTTTTCAAAAAATCCCAGCCCTGATTAGTACGACCCAACGGTATCGATCGGTAGGTGCTAGGTACGGTAGCGGTAGATTGCTTATTTTTAGCGCGCGAACTCATTCGACCATACTGCCTTTTATCACAATCAATCTACAGTAACCGACGAAGCATAACAATATCGTATTGATGACAATATAAGAAACAAACGTGGTCATGGCTAATAACACTGGTGATGCTTGGCTAATCTTGTACTTCTCCTGAGCTGCTGTTCGGGTTTTGTTTCTTCATTTTTCTTCAGTGCTTCGTTCTCTTCATTATTTCCTTTCTCTTCTTCCTCTCCTTCTTCTCCTTCTTCTTCTTCTTCTTCTTTGTCATCCTCCCTCTCTTCCTCCTCCTTATTCTCTTCTCTCTCATCAGTATCGATCGGTTTGTTACCTTCTTCCTCATCATTCATCCATTTCTTTACCTTCTTTGTCTTCTCCTCCTCTTTCTCCTCTTCTTCCTCTTCACTCTCGCTTGATTCCTCGTCTTCCTCCACTCCCATATCTCTCTCCTCTTCTCTATCTTCCTCCTCCTCTATGTCACTCATCTCCGCTAATTCATCTTCGATCTCTTCTTTGTCCTCTTCTTGTTCCTTCCTCTTTGCTGCCTCCTTCTTCTCCTTCCTTTCCGCTCTTCTGTTATCGTGTCCCTCTCGCAGTAGTTTCCTCGCCTTCTCCATTAATTCTTTCCTCCACTTGTGCTTGAGTCCGCCCGTCCATCTCTGTAAATTAAAATTAGTTAATTTTTTGGCCTAAATACTTTTGAAATAACATCGAAACCCGTGTAAACATCGAAACCTCGCCTTTCTCCTGACATCTCCTCTTCCCTTCTTCACACAGACTCGTACATACTTTCCTTACTCCATCCAAACGATCCTCCATAATTGCGTTGTGGTGCATTTGAGCGAGAGCAGACCGCGCGATGTAGAAAGGCTTTTTGCTGCAAAAAAAAGAATATTTTAATATGTGCGGCTCAAGGCTGACCAGTATACTCGTTTCGATGTGTAGATCAGACAGATTGAATGGAGCATTTCGTTGTAGCTTGTAGTTTTCGTCAGCGAAACTCGGGAAATTGCATCCTGTTAATTCAATTAATAAAAATTCGCATTTTCCAGGAGCGAAAACCTGCACACGGGGGTCAAGCAGAATCTCGGCCATTGCTTCATGCGCGGGTGAGCCTTTCTTCAGATAAAATGTGTCACGTTTCTTATCCAAAGCTTTGTGGGGACACTTGTGAACCTTCTTGAATCGCTTGTCCTTGAAATTGAACCCTTTTCTCCATTCTTTGCACGTTCTAACCTTTTGGAAAGTGTGCCTGTTGATGATGTGCATGAGGAAGGAGTTGACGAGCTCTCGCATCTTGTCCGAGTCCCCCTCTCCCTGCTCCAATGCGATGTACCAACATCTATTGAAGCGAGGGATGAGCTTGACAAGGTCCTTGTACGCCTTCCTTTTCCCTTTCTGAACTCATTAGAATGATCAGGTATACGGTAGGTGGATAACCTACATTCTTCATCGCCTTGTTTACATTCTTCTTTACGTGCCAGTGATCTAATCGATGAAAAATGGAGGGGAACGAATCACGCATGAAAGTCTAAAATAGATAGTTACTATAATCGCATGATTTTACTCCTAATACCTGAACACTACTACTCTGATCAGTAATCACGTCAGATAGCGTCAATTTCTCCTTCTCCAGCACGTCAATCATCCTGGTGATTGAGCGCTTCATCCCCTCTTTTTCCATGCGGCATGAGATGTTTTCTAAATATCTTTGGAAACTGTATCATAGACAGAGTAACCACTAACCTGTCTCCTTTCTCTCTAAGATCTGAATGTCCAGGCAAAGTCCCGTCTTGACCTCTACCCCGTCCACCTTCCCGATGGTAGCACAATTCCCAGGGCTATCGTACTGGGCATCGTAGCCCAGTCCGATATTCCCATCCTAGAAAGAGACTACTGTATCCATACGATATTCACTTGATTCTAATGGATGATTGTATTTGGCCAATACTATTGCGCCGGATACTCTACCAGCAGTAACTAACCGGATTGGCCTGTCTAGCCCTCTCAATCCATCCATCCATCTTCTCGTCTCTCAATTCGATACCCGCTGGGCACGAGTACGTGGACAGAACGTCGTGATACGTCACTTTGGAGATGAACGCAGCATTGAGAAGCTCAAAAGCCGATGACCACCCCTGAGAATTACGGTATTTTCAGAAAATCGATATTGTTTATGGCTACAGTAACCCTTTGCATGTCGTTCTTTGATCTCTGACCTCGAATCTCTGTCTAGTTGCGTGCATGGCATTCTCCACATCGAAATTTGCCTGGTATCGCTTTGTTCCCTCTATAGTGTCTTGTCCGGTCCAAATTCCATCCCCACACTCCTCACAGATCCACCTAATCTCAGGGCAAGTTCCCTTCGGGATCAGTTTAACCGGTCCCTTCAGTTTGCCGCCACAATTCAAGCAGCACCGAGTGAACACCGGAAAGAGTGTTTTCATGTTCACAAAGTACAGTTGATCCCAACTAGGATCAGCAGACTCTGGTGCCGCAGTGAATTGTTGCGTCAAAAAATCAGGGCCGGCTGAACTTGTAGTCGACGTTTTGAGTTGAGTGGACAGAACCTGATGATTAGAATGGTAGAACGAAAACAGACAGTTAGCTACCTCTTTAGCGAATATACTCTTTGCAGCAGTTGATTTCAGTTGTGTCGGATCGATTGACTTTTTCGGGGGTACGGTAGTATCGGTCTGATACGGTAAATTTAGCAAAATATCGATTGAATTTTACAGCACTCACAGCTTCCGCGGGACGACGACGGCCAAGAGTGAGGGACTTGAGGGGAGTTGAGGGAGGATGGAAGGAAGAAGAAGATGAAGAATCGAAGGAAGGAGGAGAGTAGGGAGGCGGGGAATAAGGTGAATTAGGTATATTATTGGATATTGGACTATTCAGGGGCTTACTAGGAGTACGGTAGTCTGTAGGTAACGAACTAGGAGGCAACTTTGAGATAGGAGTAAGTACAAATCTTTTTTTGGTCGGGGTTACAAATGGTACATGGGGTACGGTAGTCGTATTGTGGGGTACGGTAGGTACACAACGAGTAGGTTTGACGTAAGAGGGTTGGAAGAGCTTAGGAATAGCTAGTGATTCTCGATACGCCCTTTCCTCGGCTGTCTCGGATGTATCTTTGAGATAGTCGGGGATCTGGGAGTACGGTAATCTTTAGATAATCGATAACTTGGTTATGATAATAAGATTATTTTGTATTTCACATTTTCTTGTTATTATCTTGTCGAGAAGAGCGATAAAGATGATAACTGACTTGAACTGTTTTCTCTGCATTCCAATGTGAAGTACACAGTGTGATCCTGGGTTTGGTCTCAAATAAGAGACGGAGTCGAATAGAGTCGGCAGATGACACAATCAGATTACCGAAGGATTCATCTCTCTCGAAAGAATTGAGATGAATCCGACGATGGTCCGAAGTTCGAGCTGAACAGAGGTCGCAAACGCGACTATTCCCTGATTCCATCTAAAATCGATAATGAACAAAATCTGGTAAGTTTCGGCGCGAGATGAGAGGTACGGTAGGTTTGGAGAGAAGAGGTACGGTAAGGCGTGAGAGGAGAGGTACGGTTGTTGACGGGTCAAGATACGATAGGCGTCAAATGAGAGGTACGGTAGTTGACGGGTCGGGATACGGTAAGCGTCAAACGAGGGGTACGGTTGGTTGAAGAGCCGAGGTACGGTATTGCGTAAAACGAGAGTACGGTAGATTTGAAAGGTCGAAGTACGGCAGGCGTAAAACGAGGAGTACGGTAGGTTGATGGTTCGAGGTACGGTAAGCATCAAACGAGGAGTACGGTAGTTGACGGGTCGAGGTACGGTAAGCGTCAAACGAGGAGTACGGTTGGTTGAAGGGCCGAGGTACGGTAAGCATCAAACGAGGAGTACGGTAGGTTGACGGGTCGAGGTACGGTAAGCGTTAAACGAGGGTACAGTAGATTTGAAGGATCGAGGTACGGTAAGCGTCAAACGAGGGTACAGTAGATTTGAAGGGTCGAGGTACAGTAAGCGTCAAACGAGGGGTACGGTAGTTGACGGGCCAAGATACGATAGTCGTCAAACGAGGGGTACGGTAGGTTGAAGGGTCGAGGTACGGTAGACGTGAGAAGAAGATACGTTAAATTTGAAAAGCCGAGGTACGATTGGCCTTGACAGGAGCGATACACTATTTAGATACGGAAGATATGAAACATTCGGAAAACAAGAGATGAAAGATAAAAGATAAAGAAAGTAGATAAATAAAGCCAACGTGAGACAATGAAAGTCATAGGAAGTGACTCCTCCCAAAGGGCAGTCGGTCGATATCCGACGTTGACGAGTATTCAAATAGGAAGCGCTTCCGGTCATCATTGATCTATTTGTCTGTCTAGTCGGCAGGCCCTGGCGAGATAGCGCATCTCTACTCGTCCTCTCTCAACTGACTGAGTAGTGTAGTGCCTGTGAGTTGGTCTTTCCACCCTGCGCACGGTGGTTCGACCCCACATCGGTGCCGTGTTCTTTTGCCTTATTTCTTATGTTGTCCACCGGGTGCTTCCGGTCATCGTTAATCTACTTTGTCTGTCTATTCAGCTGACCGCGAAGAGATAGCGCACTTCGCCTCCGCTTACAACAACTGACTGAGTAGTGTACTGCCAGTGTGCTGGTGTTTCCGCCCTGCTCACGGTGGTTCGACCCCCCATGAGTGCCGTGTTCTTTTGCTCTATTTCTTATGTTTCCCACCGGGCAGGAAATCCAGATGAGACCATCAACCGATTTGCGGGAATTCAACGGTGCCTTTACTGTCCCTTTAAAGGGGTTTTCGTGATCGGACGGAGCCGGTAAAGTTTACAGAATATCATAATTGTATCAAATATTAAGAAACGAATATTATGGGGAGAAACAAAACCAAGGAAGGTCGGAGAAGTAGTGAATTTCGGAGTTCTTTCCATTGTAATCCAGTTTGCTCACGTTATCGACTTCCCATCGGATGATGAACTTTTGCTCGGATCCCATCGAATCTGAAAATGCGTTAACTCTTACATCACGATGGATAAAAATGAACAGATATCGAAAACGTTTCAAACGTTTCTCAATGACATACGGCTGGGAATGGTGAAACGATAAAAAATGGACTTTATTCAAGAAGAAGCAACAATCCCACACCAAAGTTTAACACATTAACAAGTTTAAAAGTACTCAAAGTTTGAAGTGCACAATCGCGCTCTATTTAACAAAATATATACAAATTGATGATGCTACTCCGGAGTCTAACAATTAATCATTTTTTCGTGAAGCATCCCTTGGGCTACCGTACTCCTAATCTACGTCGTTATCCGATTCGACCAATGGGAGCTCATCCTCGTCCTCCTGCCTTCCGTTTGATGATAAATCCAACTTTGGAGGGGAATCTGCAGAAATAAATATATTTTTTTTAAAAACAATGCTGGGGCTCAAACATTTTCATGTCGTTTTAGGATAGATTCCAGTTGGACCATTCTGCTGGAATTCATTAGACTGATGTATCCTGAACTCGCCTGGGTAGGTCACAGCAGCGCGCGGCGGGTGCTCCGGCGCGGTCATATGCCCACCATCTGAATCGATAAATTCTTCTCCCCTTGATCTCCTCTTGTCAACCGCATTCAATGGAGATGTGCACTGCTGTAAATGAAGACAATAACTAATTAACTACACAGGTAATTAATTGCTTTAAACGTCGAAACCACATTTCGTCATCAATAGGCAATCACTGGCCTTCCTCCAGTCGGCCGTGTACCAGTACTTGGCTCGAAACACGGCCACCGGGACGCCGCCTAATCGACGACCGGAAAGCGCCCGCAACGCGCGGTTCGCCATCTCGTTGTTCTATAATGCAAATAATGACAGGGCGAGCTTTCGGAAATCGCACGCCGCACAACGCACCAACATCACCACATACCTCGTATTTGCAGCGAGCGATCGGACCACTAGGAATCCTGGTGACCACGGGATACTGTAGCTGGGTGATCGGGCCTAGAATAGAATCGATTGTCCATAATATGTATTTGGTGAATACCGTAGGCCGCGTATTCCTACCGTACTCACCAATGCGCTCCATGAACTTGGTCACTTCCACGGAGGTTACGGTAACAGGGATGTAGTTGATTACGACTGCGCCTTTATAATTAAAAGGTTATTTAAAAATTTAAAATCCCAATAAAAGGGACCTAACACTGCAAAATAAGTAATTTTTATTTTAAAGAAAATTCTTTTCCAATTATCTAGAATGCAAAAACATCGCACATTTTTACGTTTTTTTTAAGGAATTATGATTTTTAAAGGTTATCGCGTACCGGACATTACTGTGTTTAGCGCGTTAAACACCGTAGCGCCCGGTAGATCAACGCAAATTCCGAACTTTGAAAAATCATAAATCCAAATCATAAAAAAAAATTTTTCGATTTTTTTGCATTCTAATCAGACAAGAATTTTTTTAAATAAAAAAAACTTATTTTGCAGTGCTAGGTCCCTTTAATCTGACCAGAAAAATTCTAAGTGAAAGTGGTTGAATTTTTTAAGAAAATTAATTCGATAAATATATTATTTAATAACGTGCCTTTCGTCGCAGCCGATGAGTAGTCCACTCTAGACGGCGTATGCCATCGGAATGTGCCTGAAAAGGTAAAAAGCTCTCAACGTCCCATGCATAAGCATTTTATTTTACAGTGCGAAATCTGAGAACACGATCTCTTCATTTCGCACATTTTCTTTATGATTTCAGAAGATTCCTCGTATTGTTTTACTCACCAATGCCTTTAATTAAGAAGAAAAATCCCAGTAATCTAGCAACTCCCACCTGCTGCAAATGGCTGGTTGTTCGCTTGTTGCAGCTGCTGCAGCTGCTGCACCGACTCTGACGACTGAGAGCTGCAGATTTCCTTATCTATAGCTAAATTGCACAGGAGTGGCGCAATACTCACCCTTGGCTTCTGGTTCCTGCGAACGTATAACTCGATCGATGAAACGAGATGGATACGGTATCAGATAAAGTATCCTGCACAGACCTCTGCGGGATACTGTAGTCGGCAGTTGAGCGGGGCGTGAAAATCGTGGAGAACAGGCGATCGCTCGTGGGAGTCTCTCGCCGTTTCTCATTCTGCTGCAAGTGGCTGCTGCAGCTGCTGCAGGATCTCGATTCCTGCAGCCGGCACGACTCCTCCAGCACGACGGCAAACGCGCGCGCAAAGTGCAGAAAGGCGAGCTGAATAAGTAAGATAATAAAGTAAGTTTACGATACGGATACCATATGACAAAATACCATACATTGGAACTGTTATCGAGTAGCGCCGGCTGCACCTCAGCTATGGTACTGTAGAGATCGGCGATGTGAGAGTAGCTGGCGCTGCCCTGGAAATCGATAACAGATTATTGTAGGATTTTTGGAAAAAACTCGCAAAGTTCGTCTCCGCCACTGCTCCCAACACGGCGCCCATTCGATTGAGTAGATACTCCCAGGGAGAGTGCGGGTTCCGGGTGAGCTGAAAATAAGCTACATTTATCAAGGCATTGCATCATCACTCGTAATAATATATAAATTTTAAAGAACAGGAGTTGCACTAACCAAATGCGTAATCGATAGTGACTCCTGTAGATTTTGCTTGCACGTTCGAGTCGAATCGTAGACAGACGCCATCCTGCAATGATGAGGTTACGGTACATTAAACTTTGTTGTAGGAAGAACAAAAAAAGCAGATATTAAACGTCTCAAAACAGTAGATATGAAAACGTCTCAAACGCTTCTAGATAAACAATAAAGAATAAACATGCATGGCCTCAAACGTTTTATCCAAATGAAAATCAGAGCTTCTACTGTATGCAAAAAGATAACATGGGGCGAATTGATCATGGTCACATACGATAAGAAACAATTCAGCAAAACAGGGACTTCGGTGCAACATAAACTACGGTATTCTGATCACGATCTGGCGCGAGTCTGATCTTCTTCTGGCAGCTCCAACATTCTCATGAACAATGCGGAATGCATTGCTTCGGATAACATTCCGATGTTGTAGGTCGTCTGAAGAGCGATACGCTATTTTAAGGAATGATTGAGACTCTTTCTATTACAAATTCAAAAACACACGTCCGAAATAATGAAACGTTCCCCTGATAAACAACAGAAACTAGGACGAGAGTGCACGCGATAGCGAGCGAATCAGACAGTAAGCACACCACAGGTAGTTCTCGAAATGGAACGTAGTATTTTAAATTTGTAATAAAGATCATCAGATGTGAGCCATACACAACCCAAGAATAAAACGGACATGCAGTTCCTTGATCTGGTGGACGGTCTTGAAGGACTGCAGACAGAAGTACTGAAAAAAACAGTACAATTATTTAAGTTGGCTCGCAAAAGTAAATATATTGTATTAATTCTGAAATTGTAAGATGTGTTATTTATCAATTAAATTACCTTCAGCTGATCGAGTCTGTATTGATCGGCCAATTTGATCTTCATATCAAATTTGATGAAAAGAGATCTGATCAGATACGATTCTGCGCGGTCGCGAGCGAACTGAAATAATATCTTCTTTTTTTTTAAAATAATTATGCGTATTCTCGAAATACCTTGATCTGGAAGTAGTCCGCCAAAGCAAGAATGGGCTCGGCGGTTTGAACTCAAATAAATATTATTGTAATATTTTTTCCATCGTCATATTCCTATTTAAAACTATAAAATCAACTTAGAATGAGAGTTTCAGCTATCAAGTATCGGGCGCATATACGCTAGACTATTTTAATAATTCAACAGTTAAAAATTACATGTAACGTCTCTGCCAGAAGGGTAGATCACTTGGAGTAGATCGATGAACTCCTGAATATCAAAAATTGTCTAAAAAATAAAATTATAAGACATTTACAAATGTTTAGCATACAAAATATTTCAGAGTATATGATAATTCAAAAACGAATATTCTAATGAGGACTACTAGAACTGAAATTAATTATATAAAACTAACCTCGTACTTCACACCCTTTAATTCCATCTCAACCTTTCCTTTCTCAGCAAAGTCACCGTAGAACATAGTATCGAAAACTGGCGAATGTGCAGCGAGGTACTGAAAATTATTATTCCCCCAAAAAATATTTTCCAAATATTGTACAAAAATATGAAACAGTTAACGAGAATGTAAAATTATTTTTTAAAAAACAAACTAAAATTTAAAATATATATATCTGGCCTCTTTTCCCACGTGAATTTCTTTTCCTTCCACTCTTAGAATGAAATTTCTTCTGGGCAAGGGAGTAGAGAAGTCAAAATGGACAAGTTTCCTGCAAAAGCGAATATACATCGAATGATCATAACGTTTATACGAAAAAATGCAGCGTCCTTGTAATATAAAATCTTTTGTTGAGATACGACTCACTGTGTTCCATGTACGTTCTTCACAATAATTCTTGCATCGAGTGTCATTTTATCGTTTACCACGAAGCCCTGAATTTGTTCACATATATTATGTTCAAGAGCTACTAACCATTGTTTACGACAAAAATTTATTAGACATTAGTAGATAGCGAAAACCAGTTTTGAATTTAAAAAAATATTTTTTATATTATTATTTGTAAAAATTGCCGACCTTTTCCGGGTCGACCAGGTCATTCCACTCTTTAGTCTCGAATACACGAACGGATGTATTTGTCGGCAGATAGCTCTCCGATATCTTGATGAGGTAATATTAGAAACACATTGTAAAAAAAATAATATTAGAGACACATTGTAAAAAAATAGTAAACTGTGATATATCATATATGACAGAAATCGGACCCCGAGCTGGGCAGAAATCTTTTGCAAAGCTTCTGTGTAATCGAAATCACGGTAATTCAGCCCACACATCCTGGAGATGAATCAGAGGAGTACTGGCAAAAGATTTCTGCCCAGCTCGGGGTCCGAACCCAGGCGAGAGAGCGTGGGGAATTGAGAGAGTGCTAGAGAAGCTAGAGCACGCGTTTGTCGAATTATAATCGATTTTCGAGGTGCTGTAACTCTTTTCTACGAACAGATATCCGTTCAATTTCAAAAAGGAAATTGGTCTACCTATAATGAGGAATCCCATGATGAAGTATGGAAGGAATTGAACCTGTTCTAATAGTGGGAGACAAATTTCGAATTTTAGGTGTAGATTCAGTGGGCAAAATATATTTGCTGAAGGAATTACAGAAAGATCTTGCACTAGCGTTCATAACTAATAATATGAAACCTAATAAGAAACATACAGACTTCGAAATAATCGAAATACCGCAGATCCAAAAATCGACGCTGATTTTTTTCTATTTTTTACTCAAAAAATCGATCAATAAAAAATGCTACAAAGAACATAAATATTGTTTTTGAATAGTTTGCGATAGTTTTCACCACAAATGGGCCACAATTGATGTTCGCCGGCATTAAATATATTTGACCGCCTTGACATAATCCAGCGCAACATTACAACGCATGGGCCGATTTGTCCCATTTTTACAATATAGTTAGTACCAACAATGTTCACCAGAACATCTCTTAGAGTGAACCAGCAGTTTTGACTTTTAAGAAAATTAGCTCAACTTTTGCAAAAGCGACCACCCCACATCGGCGCGTCAACCAGGAATGACTTCGAGCGGTTGGTAAACAAGCTGAGTCATTTATCCATCTAACACACCAAACCGTGGATTTTTATCTTCACTTTGAAGATATTTATGATTTTTCAAAATTTACTATTTCTCGAATAAGTTCACGACTCACCAGGTTGATTTGTGTTTCACGCGAAAACGATTTTTATTAAAAATTCTGAAAACGCTATTCGATAGAGGGAGGTTAGTAGTACCTTGTGCTATGTTTTCAGCCAATTCAAAAATCATGAATTTCTATGTCCCGGTTGAGCTCGAGTCTCTCCCGATTCCTCTCATATATAAAGTGGATACTTTTTTCATTATTCTTTTTATAATTTCCCTACCACTAACGATTTTCTGGATGTCGGATTCATAAAAATCCATACCGTCACTTTAGCTGCAAGCTTCTCATCTCCGGATGAATGTAGAATACGGAACGTCGATTCGTGGTCGACCTTCCACCCTTTATCGGTACTCTCATAATTGCACGAGAGATTGACACGGAAAATAGAGGTGTCAGAGAAACTAGTTACTAAATACCTGCAATAAATTTTAATCTCATTAAAAATTGGTGAATATAAAAAAACCAGTTTAATACATTAATAGAAAGTAAGAAGTACTAATTCTCCAAATAGTTCAATAACTATTTATGAACACAAAAGTAACGCGTCATAATGTCTCAACTAATGCTGACCAGGGAACATCGGCAAAGTACTGGATCTTCGATCTCCTCCCATGCTTGTCCAGCTTGCTAACGTTGTCGACCTCAAATCGAATGAGAAACTCTTGCTCGGATCCCATTGAATCTGATATTGATTAGTAGGCCTCCGATTAGCCACATTAGGCAGATATTGAAAACGTTGCGAACGTAATTTTTTCTTCAACAAACGCGAAACAAAGTTTCGCTAGCGTGAACATCTTTATCTGCGTAAACAGAACACTAAAATACATTATTGCCCTAGCACATACTCAATAACAAGTACGCTAATCTAAAAATTGTGGGTAAGACATATTCGACAATCACGTTGGGATTACGGTAAAACAAGCGATTATAGCACCACTCTACTGAGTACGGTTACATCAAAGGGGGGATCAAGTGGGGAAATTGACAACAACGATACATGAACTACAGTAAATTACAGTATCCCATTCCCCAGTCGTTGCGAGACCGCTTCTTCCTCTCACTCAGCTGGCAGTTCCATCGTTCTCTTGAAGAGTGCAGCCTTCATTGAATCGGAGAGAGAATCAAAGTTGCCACCCGTCTAAAAACAGAAGCAGTAGTAGTTTTATTATCGCCATAACATATTTTTTTTAAAGTTACAAATGGTCTGAGAGAAATAAAAGTTCCCACCTCCTAGAATAAAACAACATTATAAAAACTCACACTAATTCTCTGAATCTCCCCGACAGTCTTCAACGATTGCAGACAAGAGTGCTGCAATTTGTATAAATCATAGCCACCTCGCGAATCCGTAAGCTGTTATTGTGACAACAACATCGCCTCATTCTGGCATCAAAAGTGCTCAATCTAGAGCCGAATAATTTCGTATTACCGTATACGTAACCGTAATCATCCAAACCCCTTTTTTGTAATATATTCACTAATATTACAAAAAATAATATATCTTAAATAGATCTTTTGTAAAAATTTAAATAAAAACCTGCAGCTGTTTCAGTCGATATTGATCTGCCAGTTCGATCTTCTCGTGCATTTTGACGAGTTCCGTTCTGATGAGATACGACTCGACTTGGTCGCGAGCGAACTGAAATAATTATTGATTTTTAAAAAAATATTTAGATCACGCTCTAATATAAACTCAAAGTAGTAGCCAAAAAAACACCTTGATCTGGTAGAAGTCAGCGAGCGCGAGAATGGGTTTGTATGTATCGACTGAGAAAAATATAATAGATTAAAAAAAGGTTTTTTTTTAAATAAAAAAAATAAATTCTAATAAAGATCATAAAAAAGCCAAGAGCGTTATTAGCAGGAATATCTCACAATTGACAGCTCTACCGGAGGGGTAGATCACATGGAGAAGATCAATGAATTCCTGAATATATGGAAAACCTGCGCAAATTTATACGAAAAAAAACAGCCAATTCAGCAGGATCGGTGATCGTTTTACAACATCTCGAATTTACGATCAGTTATGCTGAGGGTATTCCATAGATCAAAATAGTCAAAATAAGACAGCCTACACAGACTACTGGACTGGCATATCTAGTGACCAACCTCATATTTGACATCCTTGAGTTCGATCTCTGCCTTTTCTTTCTCAATGAAATCACCGTAAAACATTGCAGCGAAGACGGGCGAATGAGTTGTGAGATACTGGAAAAAGAAAATACTATTATTTTATTCCATAATTCATTCTTCGCATTAATTGGATATTGTAGCTGTTTTCGCACCTGTCTGCCCACGTGAATTTCTTTTCCCTCGGCTCTCAAAATGAAATCAAATCCGATCGAGGGAGTAGTGAAGTTGAAATCGACATATTCATTGAAGAACAAAAATTCAAAAATTATCTTAGAAATTAATTATTCCCAAGAATAATCCTAGATGATTTTTTTTAGATATTTTACGGCAAATTTACCAGTAAATGAAACAACCGTTTTCGCACAATATGAATATTTTTTCTCTTATCTTTTTATCACTATTTTTCGCTTCACGCCACATCGTATCTCATTCTTGCCTTCACTATAGTTCAAGTCAAATAAATGGTTGTCTTTCTTTTAATCTATCATAATGTGCCGCGTTTCTTCGTGATTCGCAAAGATTGTCCATGTTTTACTAAATAACTCGACCTATTCAACAACAAAAAGCTCACCGGATTCCCACCACTCTTTTGACGTTTATATTCGCCTCGAAAGTCATCTTATCGTTCACGATGAATCCCTTAATTGATATTCCTTACTTAAATTAGTTAATATGTCAGAAATGTGGCACTGAATCTCTAGACAAAAAGTGCAACAAATTACATCAACTAACCTTCTCTGGTTCAATCAGCTTATCCCAATCAGTGAAAATTCCACCAACGGTTTTCCTCGACTGTACGAAGTTTCGTGAGACCTGCAGATGCTACGTATTGTACTGGGTCGGATGATCACCGTCAGATGAAATTTTTTTGTCGAAAATAGTATCTACCATCCAAACGTTTCTGATTTAAGGAGATTTTTCTCGGAAAAAAAAGTTATCATCCTGTCGTTGACCTATCGACCTAGTACGTATTGAGACGGAATATCGGACAATTTTACACGAGAGGCGTCTCTTTATCTTCGTTTCGTGTTCTTTCGCTCTATCCAGTCGAAAAACTGTACGTGATTTGAGACGGTAAGAGCCAGTTTTGTTTCGGGATCTAAGACGTTTTTCACACATTTCACACGCTAGCTTCTGGTTGTTTCTTCGACAATTTTGTGCGTACCGTATGTTCAAGTGAGCGATTAAAGTCTCCGGATGAGTGGAGGAATCGAATCGTCGCCTCGCTATCGCAACTCCACTCGTTCGCCTCCCATTCGTCGTTGCAGTACAGGAAAACGGCGTGGTCTGCCTCCATGCGCCGGATCTTAAAGTGCCTGAAGAGGAGGAAACACGTTAAGAACGAAGTTAGAGTTAAGTTAGAGACAAAGTTAAGACGTTTAAAAAACTAAGGTAAGATTAGGGAAGATAAGCTCCGCCCACTCGTGACTCTAATTGAAGGGGCAAGAAACAGCGGATGAGTAGCACAAATTTCATTCTTCACTAAAAACCTCGTGCTCGGGCTTATTCGAGAGCTCTTGTGATGGGCTACAACATATGCCATGCGCACCATGCTCTGTAGTGATTAAGTAGGTCAAAAATCGATAAACGTAAGCGGGAATAGGTGATTCAATCACTTCCAGTAAAGGCACATAGTTGCGCATCTCGCAATTCGTGGGGAGAATTATTCTGATTAACTTAGACAAAACTAAATCAAATTTAATTGCCCCGCGCAATTGTGCTCCTGTTTAGAAGATTTTAGTATTAATATTTTCCGAGAATGTGCTTTGGCATGACGACTTACGGTGTTTAGCGGCTCAAATGACAATATTTTGGGTTGTGAGCAAAAGATCCGCAAAGGATGGGATTCGAACTAACGACCTTTGGCTAGCTATGCAATCACTCTACCACTGCACCAAGATGGCAACGAACACTACCTCTCACATTCGCTTGATGATCAGATATTATCTCCACATTCTCTCATCATAGACGCAAACTCCGCCCACCGAGAGAGAGCGCCCACCTTTTGACCCTCTCCCGTTATGAGCCGCGCGCGATGGAATATTCACTACAGTATACTGATGATCCAAACGCTATCTCCTGTTCTGCTCACTCAAACGGCACTTCCATAGATCTGTGGTGGATTGCAGCCAACATGGAGTCCAAAAGCGAATCCAGGTGACCATCCCTCTAAATAGAATTATCGATTTTAAATTATGCAAAATTTCAGATTCCCGAAGAATTCCGACAAAAAAATCATTGAAAATTCAAACAGGACATCCAGTACATGTATAATTTTTGTACAGTATTTCCGGGAGGGTGACAAAACAGCAACGGCCAAAACAGCAACGGCTAAAACAGCGACGACAAAAACAGCAACGGGGCATAACTCGGTTATAAGTCATCCGATTAATATGTTAGTAGTATCATTGCATTGCTACCGTACCCCACTACAGTATCCGCAGATCAGTTCGGTGTGTCAGATCTTAGGTCACATTCATGATTTTCACCGTAAACATCCGTGGGCATCACCGTTAGACTACTGTACCATACTACAGTATCCACAGATGAGTTCGGCGTGTCAGAATTTAGGTCAGACTCATGATTCAAAGGTTTACAGTGAAAATCATGAATGTGACCTAAGATCTGACACACCGAACTGATCTGCGGATACTGTAGTGGGGAACGGTAGCAATGCAATGATACTACTCACATATCGATCGGATGATTTATAACCGAGTTATGCCCCGTTGCTGTTTTGTCGTTGCTGTTTTAGCCGTTGCTGTTTTGGCCGTTGCTGTTTTGTCACCCCCCCCCCGTATTTCCGGGGGGGGGGGGGGGGGGAGAAACTGACGTGAAGGTTCTTAATCTCAGTGACTGTGTCGAACGATTGCAGACAAGAATACTGAAATGCAGCAATTTCCAAAGCAATGAGAATCGCGAACTAAATAAATTGACACAATTGGCGGACGTTCTACCATTGATTGATTCATTGTTTGCTCCGTCAGAGTAGTACTCCGGGAGTGCCATTCCATGTCTGCCATGTAATTTGCGTGTACATCGAGAAAAAACACTTGAAAATTAAACGGAAACAACCTGTAGCTGCTTGAGTTTGTATTGATCCGCCAGTTGGAGCTTCTCCGGTCTCTTGACGTATTTCGTTCGGATCAGATACGATTGCACCAGATCACGAGCGAACTAAACGTTTTATTATAGACTTTGTTTTCTAAGCGTCTTACGCAACCTCCCTCCCTCCCCTCCTTTGAATTCCCCATTCCTTAATACAATTTTTTATTATTCGCCCATTTATGTGCATTTTGTCGCACCCTTGTGGTGTACGATACATAAATAAATAAATAAGCCTGAAGCGAACCTTGATTTGAAAGCAATCGGCGAGAGCCAGGATGGATTTGACAGTGCTACCTGAAAATGTGACACCATTTGCCTGCTCTGTATAACCTTTTCGTGAGAGAAAGAGTGGTGAAGGGCTGTTTAGTTCTAATAATCAAGCAATAAACTAACGACGGACAGCTCTGCCGGAGGGGTAGATGACATGGAGAAGGTCGAGGAATTCCTGTGAATATGTATACTATATAATAAAATAATTATCGAGTTATGCACTAATCGATAACAAGAGCAAGTATGTTATGCTAAGAGAAACTACTGCAAACACGACATACGATGTCGTATAGAGCGACAAAGAACTTAACAGGAATAGTGAAAAAGTCAATCGATTTAACATAGTTTGATATTAGTTCAGTGGCCGAGACATTCGCCTGATAAGCGGAAGACCAGTGGTTCGAGTCCCGGTCTGAGCAATAATATTTTCTGTCATGCAACGATATCTACTAATGCAACTTGACAACGGTAATTAACCTAAACCTAGCGCAATGTGCACCAAACCGGACCGACCAACCTCATACTTGACATCCTTCAGTTCGATCTCTGCCTTTCCCTTCTCCGCAAAATCACCGAAGAACATAGCAGCGAAGACGGGCGAAAAGGTGGCCAGATACTGAAAAAAATGCGAAAAACATCTTTAACAATAAAAATATTTTATTTCGAGTTTAATTTCGAGAAATTTCGAGTTAGTCGAGTGCACATAATAAGGTCACAACACAATGGATTATGTTCTCATTTATTTCGAGAGATACCTGTCTGCCCACGTGGACATCCTTTCCCTCCACTCTCAAGATCAAATCGGTTCCAACTGAGGGAGCGGAGAAGTCGAATTGTGTCAGCTCCCTGTTAAAACGACTTTCTCTGATGGTTAGATGCAGCATAAAACCGATTGACAACGTCGACGGACATCCATTTCTTGCCCCCATTCACAGTTAACTTTTTTTGTATGCGATACTCTGACGGAATAAACAATGAATGAATGAAAAAACAACGTTTCAATGTTAAGGGAAATGTCAGACAGGACTCACATTACGCCACTCACATTCGTCACCTTGATTTTCGCCTCGAGTGTTATCTTATCGTCCACGACGAATCTCTAGAAAAGAGCTTTGAAAAGTAAAGAGCTTTGAAAAGTAAAGATGCAATAAGTAGCTTTTCTCCGCACACTGTTCATTTCTCGCACTCTATTTCGAGAAATAGGTCGATTTCCCTATTTTTTTAACTACATGTACTTTTAAAAGTGTATCTAGTGCCCATGTTGTACCTTCTCCGGAGTCATCATATCATCCCACAGCTTCGAATGGTGCACAGCCATGAATGTCGTCGTCTTCGAGAAGCTTTCCGATGTCTGAATTATTGATTGCATTGCACACTTTGATTACTACTATTGTAAAAGTGGAGCAACAATATTTTAAGGCTTGTCTACCAACAGGATAATACGCTCTCATTTCCTTTACGTGTTCTCTCACCTTTTGGCAAGAATAGGAACTATCATTTAGTCACTGTTCGTAATATTCAAAGGTACAATAAACAGACAATTGCTGGATGATGTGGGTCGCAAGACGTGGCGAGACCTTTGGAAGCATTTAGTGTCTCGTAAATACCTCATTGAACACAAATGCGAGGTTTTCATCGCCGGAGGAATGGAGGAGGCGGATCGTCGATGCGTGCTCGCATCTCCATTGACTCTCCTCTTCCTCGTCATTGCAGAACAGCGTGCAACCGAGATACGCGTTTCCATCGTCTGCCTCCACAACCGTACGCAGAGCCAATATGAACCTGCAAATTATAATTTTTATTTTTTTAAAGCATTAAATTGTTTAATTGTTCAACTCAAGTACGGTTCAAATTTAAACTACTCTCAAAGTTTCATTTCAAATGTTACGCAAACTCGGAAAGTCGAGCAAGTTGTGGCGTTACTGAAAGCGCGCATATAAATAATTTTTTTTAAAATTATTTTTATTCGGATAAAAGAACACACCAGGGAAGATCGGCGAAGTAGTGGACCTTCGATCTACTTCCACTATCGTCCATTTTGCTCACCTCGTCGACCTCCCATCGAATGACAAACTCTTGCTCGGATTCCATCGAATGTATAACATATAATAGCCAAACTGTCAACAACAACTGCCCACAATCTGAAGATAAATGACAACGCTTCAAACGTTTTTAAGCAAGTAATAAGGCAGCTATTCCAAAAAAATCGCACGCTTTATCCAAACCAAAAACGTAGAACAAAAGTGGCTATAAATACATGCAACACGGGCTGATCTCATAACAAAAAGAAACTGATTTCGGTTACATCAACGGGGGGAGGGAGAATCACATAGGGAAATTGACAATGATGATACTTAAACTACAGTAAACTACAGAAAAAAACTACAGTAATCCATTCTCCAGTCGGTGCGAGACCGTTTCTTCCTCTCACTCAGCCGGCAGTTCCATCATTCTCCTGAAGAGTGCAGCCTGCATATCATTCGAGAGTCCGTCGAGATGGCCATCCTTCTGAACAACGCGTAGTGATGATCCCTTTTTTCAGTTTAATATTTTTACAACACAAAAATTACTTCACTCTTCTCTCTCACTCTTCACTCTCTCACTCTCACTCTCTTCACTCTTCACTCTAAGTCACAGCTGTAACAAGTAATAATTACGTAATTCAAAACCTACATGAAGGTCCTTGATCTCCTTCATGGTCTTGAATGACTGCAGACAGAAGTGCTGTAAATATACAAATTTCTTTCACGACATACAATATTAATATTTTCGGATAAAACAGACAGACAGAGCTTTGGAATAGTAATAAGTAGTAATGCGACCTGCAGTTGCTTGAGCTGGAAATGAGCGGCCAGACGAAGCTTGCCTGCCACGTCTACCTGGTTATCTCTGATCACTAAGGCCTCGGCCTGATCACGAACCGACTGCAACATTATTTTTTCTTCCTCACAAATACAAATGCAAGGATAATAGTGCATCCCGTCTCCGAGCTGGGATCGCGGGAGCACATTACTACGCCAGTGATACACAAATACAATAGAATATTAAAGGGACCTGGTACTGCAAATGAAGTAAATTTCAGATTTAAGAGAATTTTATTCCGATTCGAACGCAAAAAAACCGCATATTTTTACGATTTTTTTGAAATTAGTTATGAATTTTCAAAGATCCCGTTTCAGGCCAGAATGACCCGGCGCTACTGTGTTTAGCGGCTAAACACAGTAGTGCCGGGTCATTTCAGCCAATAATGAGACCTTTGAAAATTCATAACTAATTTCAAAAAAATCGTAAAAATATGCGGTTTTTTGCATTCTAATCGGAAGAAAATTCTCTTTAATCTGAAATTCACTTCATTTGCAGTACCAGGTCCCTTTAAACATAGTCGCTCGTTACTTTTTGACACTTACGCAATTAATTTATTCAAGGATTTTTTTGTAATTAATCGAACCTTGATCTGAAACAAATCGGCCATTCGCAGAATCGTGCACAACACGGGATCTGAAAATTAGAGTTGATACCGAATTATTTCATGCGCCTGGCTCTTACTTTTTCTTGTATTCGTCCATTTTTGTGGTGTACGATAAATAAAAATGAATTTACAAAATACTTACTCGTGATTTTTCTTCCTGTTGGATAGTCCGGAATATCTACGATCCCAAAAGAACCCAGAAAAAAAATTAATTTCATCCGGAAAGGGGTCAGGTAAGAGAAAGAGTGTTCGGTTCGCAATTTTTACCCTGAGTCGCCAGGTTTGTTTACATTTGACACTAGTAAACAACCCACCTCGTACTTGACTCCTCTCAGTTCGATCACATCCTTGTTATTCTCGCCATAATCACCGTAAAACATGGAACGGAACACGGGAGAATGCGTGGCGAGGTACTGAACATGGTGTATATTCGAGTTTGGGGCATATAAAAGAGTAGAGTAATCGCCATACTCTCGTCTACTAAGTGGTTGTTTGCGAAATTAAGATATCTGTGCCTGCTGTTATCCAAATCCATATTTTTTATCACATCGGCTGAATAATTTCAGAATACAGACCTGTCTGCCCACGTGAATCTCCTCTCCCTCCACTCTCAGGATGAACTCGAATTGAGCCGACGGTTTAGTGAAGTCGTAATCGACCAGTTTCCTGCAAATAAAATAAGTTTTGAGAGAAACATCAAATCACGTGATAAGTAGGCCATTTTCATGAAAACTAAGTTTAAAAAAAAATAAACAAGGTGATAAATCAAAAAAAATGATAAATAAATGATAAATCTCACGCACTCAGGCTCCGGCAAAAGTTACAAGGGTTATAGTGATTATATTCCAAAAAAAGTTATAATGAAATTTATTTTTAACAGCTGTTATGATTTTCACATATCAGGTGTGTTGCTATTGTCTTTATCAAATACGAGTATGATTATTCGATACTCACTTGATTCCCATAACATTCTTCATTTTGATACTCGCCTCGATGATCATTTTATCGTCCACGACGAATCCCTGACAAGAGTAAGAAATGAATTTACCAGATTCAGCACGATAATTTTTTTTTAAAAAGTGAATTGGAAACGTTTTAAGTTGATTTTCACTGTGACTGCACATTTTGTAACCGGAAATTTCTAATTTTAAAATGACCTAAAACGTATTCTATTCAAATAGTGGCCTGGACGTTGCGGGTTCCGGACTTGCGATCACGATATGCCGCATGCCATAAACCTATTCCGTGAGAGCACCAACCTGCACAACCACCACCAACCTGCACACAAACAACAAGCAGCACCAACCTGCTTCGGATCAATCAGCTCTTGGCACTCCTTCCACTTATTAGCTCCCATCGAAGTTTTCGAGGGGTGAAAGCTTTCCAATATCTGTAAAGTGTTGCTGATGAATCATTGTCAACCGAAACAATACTACTACAGCATTTTAAAACGCGTTCTCTGTAAGACCGCAGTGAAATTTGAGGAATCCGGCACAACTCGTTCAAAGTGATCACCCAGGGCTCAAACTTTTTTCACACATAGCCTGAGGTGTAAATTAAATTTTAAAGGTGAAAAATTAATGAAATGTCAAAATTTGAAAAATCGATAATTTTTTTACGAAAAACAATTTTTTTTTCTTTTTCTGTTGCGTTACATATCATTCGAAAGAGCATCAAAAGTTTTGCATAAATCTATAATTTCACAAGAATCGAAACACTCTGAGCGAAAATAGGTGATTGTATACTCAGAAATTTGCCGTTTCTGTGAAACTTTATTTTTGATGAAATTGTTCCCATGATTTGCGAGCTTCTATTTTGATATATATATTATGTAGAACAATGATTTCAGGAGGATCAAACAACTAGGAGCGATAATCGATAATCCCATTCGCAGAAATCGATTTACATGGCTTGGCTTAATATTCACCTCTATTATCGTCAATGTGATCGCCCAGGACTCAAATTTTTTCTCTCATGCAGCCTAAGGTGTTAAGTAAATTTTAAAAGTAATCTGGATAAGAAAATTGAATTTTTGAAAAATCGATAAAAAAAATTTTTTTTCAAAAAAATCAATTTTAATTTTTTTTTTGTATTTTCATGTCGTGTCATATCTCATTCGAAAGAGCATGAAAAGTTATGTCAAAATCCACATTTTTATGCAGATTGGGATGCAATGAACAAAAATATGTGACTTCGAATAGTCTCAATTTGTGAAGACAGTGTTATCTATATTTTCGCTTGGACGTGACGAAACTTCACCAAATCATGGAATAACACAAAACCTTTGATGCTCTTTCGAATGAGATATGAGACGACACGAAAATAAAAAAAAAATAAAAATTGATTTTTTTGAAAAAAATATTTTTATCGATTTTTCAAAAATTGAACTTTCTTATCCAAATTACTTTTAAAATTTACGTAATACGTTAGGCTGAATGAGAAAATTTTTTGAGTCCTGTGCGATCACATTGAACGATAATAGAGATGAATATTAAGCCTAGCCATATAAATCGATTTCTGCGAATGGGATTATCGATTTTCGCTCCTAGTTGTTTGATCCTCCTGAAATAATGGTTCTAGACATAACTTTTGATGCTCTTTCGAATGGCGTGTATGAAAAGATGCTAACGTTCCTGGGAAAAAAGTTTTACGCATTTCCTTTTTGAAATTGACAACTGGGTGGTCATGGTCTGGAGAAGATGCCACTACCATTATGCAGGATATATGAGAGACTATCTGAGCCGATCGAGATACGGCCGTACAAGCAAAAACAAACCTATGCTGAAAAGTTGTCTCTAGGGTAAACTTTGACCGTAGAGACCGAAAATCGACATAAGAAGTTGCATAGATCAAACCCGGCTGAGATATGTTTCATCAGATGTCAAAAAGTGAAATTTTTAACTTTGACAAAACGCATTCAAACCACCTATGTATGTGGCTATATATTTGGATAGCTCTTGATGAGAGGAACATTTTTTGTGTTGATACCCAGTTTCTAGCTCGTCTGTGAAAAAATTGGAATGTTTTGAAATCTCAAACTCACAATATCCGTATCTAGACTTTGCCCAGTGCACTTTTAACTATGTTCATTCGATTCAGCGTGCGAATTTACCCCATGGTGCTTGAAATAATCCAAATCCATCGTGCCCACCTTGGTGAAAAAAGTCACCGAACGTGCGCCGCTGTACCAAACCGCGACGTGACACGCGACGCGCGCCGCAATTTCGTAAACAAATGGCATAATTTTGGCGTCAAATTTAGTTTTACAATACATAAACATGTTAAATATCAAAACTGGCTTGGTAACGCGCACCGAAACGAATGATTTAGCAAATTCCTAAAAAATATTATTTTATTTTATTTAAAATTTTTACTATCAAATTCGCTACGGAAAAGGCATATACGATGCCCTATACATATTTTCTCACACTGCCTCACTGATTTTAACCACGTTCTCTCGAAAATGCCAACAAACTACTGGTTTTTATTACTTAATTTTGACACCAATCAACGAAAGTAGCAAAAATCGCATCTTTCGAGCGGCGACCGAAATCGTATCATACTGAATACATGTTTTACTGATGCCTACGACAGATAGAAGGTTTATTACAACATTTAAATAATTTCCGCGGACTAATGGTGCTGAATTATATATATAGTTAGAGAAAACAATAAAAGAAGTTAAATTTCGAAAAACATGTTTACAAAGTTTTCTTTGGACTGCAAATTCTGAAGAAAAAAATCAGATATGCGTTCAAATGGAATTCAGATGCAAAAACTAATCGTAATTAATGGTACAACGAAAATATTCCAGCTTTCCACGAGTGGTATACGAGTACGAATACAGTGGTGAAATATCGAATCCAATTTATGTTCGTTTTCTTTGTCAGCAACAGAATTATTTTGAAAAGCTTATTTTAGATGTTATTTTGAGAAAAAAATTAAGTTTAAAAAATAACTGAAAAGTTTCTTTCGAAATTCAAGTTTTTTTTTATTTTTCTCTGTAACTATATAAATAATTCAGCTCCATTAGTCCGCGGAAATTATTTAAATGTTGTAATAAACCTTCTATCTGTCGTAGGCATCAGTAAAACATGTATTCAGTATGATACGATTTCGGTCGCCGCTCGAAAGATGCGATTTTTGCTACTTTCGTTGATTGGTGTCAAAATTAAGTAATAAAAACCAGTAGTTTGTTGGCATTTTCGAGAGAACGTGGTTAAAATCAGTGAGGCAGTGTGAGAAAATATGTATAGGGCATCGTATATGCCTTTTCCGTAGCGAATTTGATAGTAAAAATTTTAAATAAAATAAAATAATATTATTTAGGAATTTGCTAAATCATTCGTTTCGGTGCGCGTTACCAAGCCAGTTTTGATATTTAACATGTTTATGTATTGTAAAACTAAATTTGACGCCAAAATTATGCCATTTGTTTACGAAATTGCGGCGCGCGTCGCGTGTCACGTCGCGGTTTGGTACAGCGGCGCACGTTCGGTGACTATTTTCACCAAGGTGGGCACGATGGATTTGGATTATTTCAAGCACCATGGGGTAAATTCGCACGCTGAATCGAATGAACATAGTTAAAAGTGCACTGGGCAAAGTCTAGATACGGATATTTTGAGTTTGAGATTTCAAAACATTCCAATTTTTTTTCACAGACGAGCTAGAAACTGGGTATCAACACAAAAAATGTTCCTCTCATCGAGAGCTATCCAAATATATAGCAACATAGGTGGTTTGAATGCGTTTTGTCAAAGTTGAAAATTTCACTTTTTGACATCTGATGAAACATATCTCAGTCGGGTTTGATCTATGCAACTTCTTATGTCGATTTTCGGTCTCTACGGTCAAAGTTTACCCTAGGGACAATAAGATTATGATATTTATATTCAGCGATAAAAAAACACATAATATATATCAAAATAGAAGCTCGCAAATCATGGGAACAATTTCATCAAAAATAAAGTTTCACAGAAACGGCAAATTTCTGAGTATACAATCACCTATTTTCGCTCAGAGTGCTTCGATTCTTGTGAAATTATTGATTTATACATAACTTTTGATGCTCTTTCGAATGATATGTAACACAACAGGAAAAGAAAAAAATTGAAAAAAAAAATTTTTTTCGTAAAAAAATTATCGATTTTTCAAATTTTGACATTTCATTAATTTTTCACTTTTAAAATTTAATTTACACCTCAGGCTATGTGTGAAAAAAGTTTGAGCCCTGGGTGATCACTTTGAAGGAGTTGTGCCACCCCATCCGACGTTCTTACAAATAACGCGTTGCAGAGAGGTATTGCAAATTCTTTCCTCTCTCCTAATTTTTTTTTTCCTACTATAATGTCCGAGTACACCATAGGTGAAAAGGTATTAGCCGAAAATGAACAGATGCTGGAAAAGTTGGCGATTATAACTGCTTTTAAAATGTTTTTTTAATATGATTTCAAAACAAATATTCAAATATCGTGCCTTGTGCGAGATCGCGCGATTCACCTCTCCACTCGAGTGAAGAATGCGAATCGTCGACTCGTGATCCACACTCCACTCCTCCTCCTCACCATCCAAATTACAGCACAACACAACTCGAAGGAAGCCATCGACACGTCGCTTCGCGTACAGCACCCTGCAGCACTTCACTCATTGAGAAAAAATAATGCAAAATCTTAGCATGAAAAATTTCCCAGTATTGTTTATTGCGAAAGCGGAGATTGTAAACGCGAAATGACGTGGGGTTAGGAAGCTAGGCGAAAAACCGTAAAACTCGTGAAAATAGCATCGAACTAAGATTCTTGACAGAAATGAGAACCACGGCTAATTTTCAAACTTAATTTCTTTCTTGACATCCCTAGTAAACTCTCATTTTACAATAATTAAATGCAATGCAAAAAGCCGAACGCACCAGGGCAGATCAGCGAGGTAGTGCACTCTGGAGTTGCATACCTCCTCCAGGTCACTCACATTATCGATCTCCCATCGAATGACGAATTCTTGCTCGGATCCCATCGAATCTGGAAACAAACATGAGTTGGGTGGCTAAATCAAAAGATTACAGGCAGCAGATATCGAAAACGTTTCGAACGTTCCTAATAAAGAATAACAAAAACGTAGATTAAACATGAAACGCTTTATTCCCACCATAGCAAAACATTCGCGTCTGAATATAAGGCACGTTCCAACAAATCATTACGTAGACAATGCTAATAAGTGGGCAACGGCTAATCAATAAAGTATACACATAGTCGGAAATCGATTAAATAACAGGAAAGCGATACAGTATTCACTACAGTATGCTGATCCTGTCTCATATTCTTCTCCTCACTCATAAGGCAGTTCCATCGTTCTCGAGTGAATTGCAGCTTGCATTGCATCCGAAAGCGAGTTGAGATGACCGTCCTCCTATAAATGTAGTTATCATTTCCTCCTTAAACTGTGTTTATGGTGTGTTTCGTTGAGGGCGTAGAAAAGGCCTCAGCATTTCGCACACTCTTTCGAACGGTCGGCAACTGGTACAGTGCGTAGCATGACGAGATCATTTCTGAATAATTTGTATTCAATATTAGATGCAACTAACGTGAAGGTCCTTGATCTCCTTGATCGTCGTAAATGACTGTAGGCAGAAGAACTGTAACAATTAGAATATTTAAAAATGTATATATTTTTAAAAATATTGACCATTTCATTATCTCTTCACTCCAATGATATAGGCCACCCGAACAATATTCTCTTGCGATGGAAAAAAAGTTGGAAACAACTTAACTAGTGTAGCACCATCAGGGGGGGGGGGTGACAATTCCGCAACCGACATTTCCGCAACGGCTTAGATATAACTTTTCTCAAACTCGAGGAATCTGTATGAAATTTTTTTCCCCTGTTAGTTATTTGCTCACCTTCATCGATTGGGCTTGTTGCTGTATTTTTCTGACCATTTTAAATTTTCTGCTAATTAGCCAAATTTTGATTAGCTAATTAGTTAATTTGTGGGTTTGCAAGCCCTCGTGATTCTGATCATGATAACACTTTGGTGGAGTTATGCAGATAGGTTTAGAGCAGTTAAAAACCTCGTTGCGGAAATGTCGCGTTGCGGAATTGTCACCCCCCCCCCCCGCACCATCTGACCATAGTATAACCACCGCGACAAGAGAAGATGTTACTAAGGGGCGAGCTAGGGGACTAGTAGAGGGAGAATACCAGAGAGGGCGGTGATGGGAACACACACACATTACACGAGACTGGTTGGTAGCCAGGAAGATGGGCCGTGCCAAACCTGTATCGGCTAACGCGCACCCGTTTCTCACCTTCCTAGAGTGGATTTTGTGGTGTCATCCGCACAAAATATGACGCTGTCCACGTAAGGATCAACAAGGGCTCAACAGAGGCATGGAACAGGTCAAAAATCGAAATGGTTAAAAACTTGCTCCTAGGGGTAACTTTCGACGCTGAACACGCTGGTGCCATCGATTTCGCAATAGGACGCCTGTGGGCGCCGGTATGGCGCCGCGCCTTTTTGGCGGAAAACGTGTTTTTCGAGTAAAACTCGCTCCGGAGTGCCACAGGGGAAAAACCTAAATATCTAGAACAGAATTTGACGCTCTATCTTCTGGTTATAACCACATTACACGATTCTACCTGGTTTTCGAGAAAAAGTGAATTTTTGACCGCAAACATATCTCGAGCGAACCCGTTACCAGATCATAGAGAATTTTTTCCTGATCATTTTGATACATTTGTTATCTTATTATACCCCCGGGAAAGTTATTTTATATAGCCTCAAAGGATTTTCGCGCGCGCGGAACGCGTGTGCTGACGCGGCATCCGTGCGGCCGAAGTGGTAGTGGTCCAGAACTTCCACCCGAAGGTCATTGGTTCGATTCCAATCGGTTGCGAAAGTTTTTTGCCGAATTTTTTTTCATCGAAAAATTGACTTTTTCAAGATTTCAGAAAAAGTACCAATATTGTCAGGGGGTGAAAAATCGATGAAAAAAAATTCGGCAAAAAACTTTCGCAACCGACTGGAATCGAACCAATGACCTTCGGGTGGAAGTTCTGGACCACTACCACTTCAGCCGCGCGGATGCCGCGTCAGCGCACGCGTTCCACGCGCGTGAAATTCTTTGAGGCTATATAAAATTACTTTCCCGGGGGTACAATGAGGTAACAAATGTATCAAAACGATCAGAAAAAAATTCTCTATAATCTGGTAACGGGTTCGCTCGAGATATGTTTGGGATCAAAAATTCACTTTTTCTCGAAAACCAGGTAGAATCGTGTAATGTGGTTATAACCAGAAGATAGAGCGTCAAATTCTGTTCTAGAGATGTAGGTTTTGCCCCTGTACGAGCGCTCCGAAGCGAGTTTTACTCGAAAAACACGTTTTCCGCCAAAAAGGCGCGGCGCCATACCGGCGCTCAGAGGCGCCCTATTGCGAAATCGATGGCACCATCGTTTTCAGCGTCGAAAGTTACCCCTAGGAGCAAGTTTTGAGCCATTTCGATTTTTGACCTGTTCCAGACCCTTGTTGATCCTAAGGCAAACAGCGTCATATGGTAGATTTTGAAATCAACCCTTATCTGGATGCCATAACGGGTGGTCAGAATGTTGTGACCGATCATAACCACTTGGATGATACTATTACATTTTTGGATGATTCGCACACGAATTGCATTACTAAAGTGTGGAATCTCTCTCTACACCTCAGCATTGTATTAGCTCGGACTCATTTGTGTGACTGAAATACCGTACCGCAGAATCGCAAAGAGATATGGACGGTGAACAAGAATATCGAAATTCTGGATCTAACCTGCAGCTCCTTCAGTTTATACTGGTCCGCCAGTTGGATCTTCTCAGGAAACTCAATGACCTCTGAGTGGTGTAAATACGATTCGGCCTGGTCGCGAGCGAACTGCAATGATTCGTTATAAAAATATTAATTTATTACAAAAACATATTAAAATAATGTGAGTTGAGCGAGTCAAACCTTGATCTGGTAGAAGTCCGCGAGAGCGAGAATCGGCTTGACAGTATCAACTGCAAACAAATAGCCACTCATTTTTTGTTCCACATATATAACAACAACAAAAATATACTGACAAGTGATTTCTATTCCGGATGGGTAGATGACTTGGAGTAGCTGGAGGAATTCCTGAACACTTACTCTAGAATCGCCGATGGTCGGACTAGGAGCAACTGGTGGTGGGCAAGTGGCCGCACCCTAGCCGACCACCATTTGCTACTAGTCTGACCATCGAAAAAAGAAATTTTGGATTGGCTACTAGCCCGCCCACCAAATGCTACTAGACCGGTCATCAAATGCTACTAGTCCGACCTATTTTATGTATCTAGCTTGCTGGCTGTGAGCTGCACCGATGCCCGCCGCGCCGCGTCATCGTGCTGTGAATGCAAAATTCGACAGGCGACCTTTCGGAAATCACGCCGGTACACCACATACCACACTCACCTCGTACTTGGCGACAGCGTAGTACTCGTGCGAGGCCATCGTGTAGATGGGCCAGCTCACCTCCGACAACGGGCCTGTGGAGGGCAATGTATAGTTTCTAGTTGATTCTCTAATAGAAAGTTCCTATCGCGAACCAAGACCTGAACATTGACAAAAGTGCTATAAAAAGCTCTAAAAATGAAAGAAACTCGCCGATTTGGGCGAGAAAAGCGATGAGCTGCGAAGTCGTCGTTGAGTAAGGCACGTCGTAGATCACAACTGCGCCTGAAACGATTAACATTTCGTAAACATATTTTGCAAAAATATTATCTTATTTTACAATTTACATTTTGTGTACATTGTATTATATTTTTTAAATATTTTTTTCTTAAATTGACAGTATTCCCAACATGCGATCAAATAGAACTAGGGTTGGCCTCGTGAGAGAGACACTGAGATCTCAAAAAGAAATAATTCAATTATCTCTGCTTTTCGAGAACCATTGTTCGACTTTTGAGATCTCATTTCTCAAAATGCTCTCAAAATTCAATTCATTCTTCTCCTTCCACCGCGTGCTGATCGGTCTTCTAGTTATCGCCCAAAGCGCGGTGATGAGTGACGATAGAGAGAACAACCGATATGAGGCCGGTTTTTGAGAAGAGTGCAAAGGGACTGCGCGGTCGGAATAAGGTGAAATAAGGCGGAATCAGCTCAAAAATGAGTGTTTTAAAAACTAAAACATGAAAAATCTATAATAGCGCACCGCTAGAATTTTTGAAGTATTGTAACGAAAATGATCGTCTCGACGAGCTCCACCTTTCTACGTGGGGCACGTGTTGCCGATTTTAGTGTTGCATGAGGAGTTTATTATCACATGCAAAAATGTGAAATTGCATGTGCGGATTTGTTATCGTTGTGCGCAATGGCAACATTTCCCATTTGTCAAAGTTTGGTGGCAATTGAAAGGCGGGTTCCCGAGAAATTATCAAAAATCGATAAAATGCATGTTCGCAGCCTGAGGCTACTGGTCAGTTTCATGCAAAATGAACTTTACCATGATGCTCAGCACCCTCGATAACATCAGATGTAAAAGTTCTAGAAAATCGCTGTCCGGACCCCTATACAACTTTGTCCGACTCTTACGCAACCGGCCTCATATTACACAATAGCTCAGCCGGGATGAGTCGCCAAAAAACTATTTTTGTTGCAGGTTCGAATATCGCCGGGTACAGTACATTTTGCTCGTTTCGTCGACTGACAGAAATAGGGCTAGAAAAAATTTAAATGCAATTTTTGTAAACTTTAACTTTGCCATGACCATGGCAAAACCAGAATGGATCACAGCATTCCAAACGTTCGAAAAACAAGCCAGACCACCAAATTGCCCAGAGTTACCGTAACTTCTGTCCACCCCCATCGACTGATCAGTTTTGAGAGCCGTAGGGGGCCTAGTTTGAAGCGTTCTACGATAAAATAGAATAGGTGGCATACTGGGAGTATCGGAGTTTCGCAAATAATGCACAATTCTCCATCTGCCCATTACGAAACAAGAGTAGTATGATCAATTATTTATGCATTATCAACAATATCGGTAATAAATTATGCAACATTAAAGGAAAAGCATGCTAGAGACTTTCAGGATACTATTTCAATCCCAAATACTCTACTGCTATTGTAAAATTATGCTTTATCGTGATCAATAGGAAGTTAGGAATTGATAGAAGTCGCTCCATGAGCAGTACAGCATCTTCTTCGGGTTGGTGGCGACACAGATGATGTGTCTCCTTAGTTGATGACTGCCGAGACCTGGAATTACCAATAGCGTGTTTGTCATTGAAAAAAATGGACATAGGTTCCCCCGTATTTATAAATATCATTGTGCCCAGTGCAACGGAGGTTAAATACCGCAGTCATCAATTTACTATACATTTACCACATTATCGTCCCAAGAATGAGCATGTTTTTTCAACCATAAAACATACTAAATCAAATTTTTAGCTCACCTTTGCGGACAATTGATTATCTCCTTCTTGACTTCTTTTCGTCTCGATTGGTCACGTAAGTCGTAGTGCACCCCGCGCCACATCAATTCTGCTTGTGCGCTAATCACCGAACACGCGCAGCCTTCCTAAATAAACCAATAAATCAATCGATACCGATGCAATTAGTAAACTCACAAGTCCCGCCCGGTTGATTATGGTCTGGTGCTATCAATGGAACTGAAGAGGATACAACTGTTTAGCGAAAGAAGAAAATATAGTGATTTAGAGCAAAGATACATGTTTCACGAGCGAAATATTCATTTAAAAAGTCGATGATGGAATTTCGTTATTCGCATACTATTTTCGCAATATTCTAGACCAGCTTAGCAAGGATAATACAACATAAATAACAAAATAAACGGAGAAAAGTAATAAAAAAGGAAGAAATCAGAAACGTCATCACTGTTGAAACTTACAGTACCCCCCCCCCTTGATCCAACAGGGGATTTCGTGTCGAGAGACCAATGCAACCAAAATCCCGAATTCTCGTTCGTTGAACAAACCCCCTGTTTGCGGAATACTGTGGGATAAATGCGCATGTACAAAGGAACGATTGAAGTTACTGATAAATACTGGCATTTCAATAGCAATCTGAACTGAGAAAATTGCTATAAAGCACGGCAATTTTTTTGACATGACCTCTCGAAGCTCAGGACTCGTTGGAGGGGACATAACTACATCCGCTAGAAGACAGTCATCAGTTCCAAAGTAGCTCCGCAGAGCTGAAATAGCGCTGTTTTCCAACTACTTCCTCGTTGATATCTGGCTGATTTATGTCTTCCAGTTGACTATGCCACCTGCCTGCCGTAAAACTGAATGGTGGCAAAATTGATGTGCAAGGGTTTTCGGAAAATGTGATTTTCTAAAGAAATTAGCGATTCTTCTGTGTTACTCGAAAGTGTCTCATCTTCTCATAACTTCTCAAAATCATTTTGAGATCTCAAAAAGGATTAGCGCCCTATCATTTCTCATTTGAGACCATTTCTTCCTTTTTGAGAAAAAGAGCGGTCATTTTTTCTCACGAAGCCAACCCTAAATAGAACTAGCTTCGATTTAAAAAAAAGTGATTTTGCATTCTCTCTTTAGGGAACATTTCGGGGGAAAGTGATAAGAATAAAGAAAGGGTTATTGCACCATCACTTGTTCATCCCCACCTCTTATTGTTTTTTTTTAATTTCCATCTGACCTTTAATCGCTTCCGGTGAGAAGTCTCGTTTCGGGTCGTCTATAGTTGGCAGTTGTATGCGAGGGGAGTGGAGCACGCTTTCCGAACCTGTAATCGTCATGGGTACAAGGCAAAGGGATTTGTTTTTTGTTAATCATAACGTAACGATCTTCTTTCATGTTCGGCCTAGAAATCGAAAACAATGAGGGGTTTTTTTTCGTTCTAAATGATAAATTCATTATTATTATTGTGCTCGGACAATCCAATAAGCAGTAAACTGTATATTTTAAACTTAAAGAAAGCTATGAAATTCACATGATAACGTAGCTGTACGAAGATTTATGAGAAAAAAAATAAACTCACGACATTCTGCCGGTGCTGCGGACTGGCTGTGCGCCCTCATGATACTCAACTTGTCTAGCTTATAATGTTGCAGCAGACGCTGCAGCTGCATATCAGATACTAGCGTACGGCCGCTGAAGATTAAATCATTCAAAATACAATCGCTTTTACTATAGCTTTTTATTTGTACTTTCACACTTTCAGTAACACGTCATACATAATTTTAAATTATACAAAACTCACGCTATCTGGTCGCGCCTGATCCTCTCCACAAGACACATCAAATGTGAGCGGCTATATTGTGAATGCTGGCAAGGAGAGGATACGGTATCCGATGAATGGAATCGATAGGATACTGTATCTGATTGGATGTAGACGGGTTCCAATTCACTTGAGCCAGCCGTAGGTCGGGAATACGATACGGTAGCAGCCACAGGAGACAGCGGGCGTCGGATCGGGGGATGCTCTTGTTGCACATCGGGGCTGCAGCTGCTGCAGCTTCTTGACTGCTGCAGCTGTCGCAGCGACTCCTCCAGCACGACGGCAAAGGCTCGTGCAAAGTGAATGAAGGCGAGCTGAAAAACAAATATTTCGAGCTCGTTTAAACTATTATATAACTATTGAGATAAGCCGATCGAGTCATAAGTTCTCAATGTTCTTGTGAAAATACCAACCAATTCTTAGACCAAGCAAAACGACCAATACCTAAAGAGAGTTTAATTCAAACCTGACAACTCGGTAACCTAAAGTCGAGATATCTAATTTGCTCGCTAGCCACCAATGCGGAGATTTAAACAATTATTTTAAACAGTAAATCTATGAAGCTACCGTAGTCTGAAGAGGCATGGTTACCGTACACTCGAGCTGTTCTCGCTCAGCGTCGCTTGCATCTCGCCGATCGCACAGTACAATTCGCGGATTGGCGTGTTGGTGACGCTGCCCTGCATATCAATCGATAATTATATGTTCTACCGTAATCCAGGTACTCACAAAATTAGTCTCCACCGCTGTTCCTAGTACTGCGGCCATTCGATTGAGTAGATGCTCCCGCGGTGCGTCGGAGCTGCGCGTGAGCTGCAATGCATGGAGGATAATACTGCTAGTATTTGATCCGGAAATAAAAATTAAAATTAAAATCAATAAAGAATGAAGCCAAAATTGAGGAAAAAGCTGATCGACTGCGCGATTGACAGCGACGATCGCATATTACTCTTGCACTTGTCAACCAGATCGTCGAATGACGTCATCCTGAAAGGAATTTGAGGGGTACGGAAGAAGGCTGAACACATCATCGATGTCGGGCATCGGAGAAACATATGCTTACAGATATCGAAAGCGGCTCAAACGCTTCTTAATCCTCAAAATAAAACAGCGCTTCATAGGAATCAAAGCATTTATTCGAACAAATTTTGCAAGGCAACACATGAAACTACAACAAAAAAAGTTCGGCTATCCTGATTTATCTTCTACTGTAGGCAAAGCTGATTGGAGCGGGCACTATTGATTGTTGAATGCTGATTGGGGCGGGCACTATTCAATACGGGCGAAATAACTTCAATAGTGATTATGGTACGGTATTAGGATAAAATATTGATTTTTACATGATGAAAGGCATATATTCAAGGGGAAGCTCCAACGTTCTCTTCAAAAGCGCGGCTTCCATCTCTTCCGAGAAAAGGAAAATGCCGCTGTGCCGACGAAATTCTTGAATTCAGCAAACAGTTTTATGCTTTTTTTTAGTTTTGCGGGCATAATGCCAAATATCAATTCGTAGTGAGGCCAGGGCACATTGACTTGCTATTTTCGCATTCTCAGACTCTGTTTCAATTGGCATAAACTCCTTAGCCTGCCGTTTAATCTTAATTTCAAAACAAAAAAGCTCACGTCCATGTCCTTGATCTCCTTGACGGTATTGAACGACTGCAGACAGAAGTACTGAAATTGTTAATTTCACTTTGATTCGTGTATTATTTTTCTATATAATCTCAGTATATTTCAAGTTGTTAGTACAGTACTCATCAAGCAAGTAGCAGCACACATTTTTGGAAACTAAACTTCGATAAAAACGATGCAACGTCTTGCATGACAGGCACATGAATCGAATAAGCAGTGAAAGAATGCGAGAAATGAGGAGTGACCCCTTATCATCTATATTTCGCAAAGTCCAACTCGCCTTGAGTTGGTCCAGTCTGTATTTATCCGCAAGTTGAATCTTTTCATGAATTAGAACACGTTGCGATCTGATCAGATACGACTCCACTTGGTCGCGAGCGAACTGAAAATATTTTTTTATAATGTAAATACGAGTAGTTGCAAGCGTTCCTCCACTTATAGGAAATGATTGTGTCTGTCTGTTTGTCTGTCTGTATGTTTTTTTTTGTTGCAGCGTGACAGACATTTTTTTCATTTTCGCCATAAATCGCTTCAAATTCGCGCAATCTTCCCAGAACCTTTTGCATATGATAACTGCTCAGAAAACCTTACAAATTTTTAATATAAAAATCCGCTAATTTCATAGCCAAGTGGATAACGCATCAGACTTTGAATCCGAGACCCCCAGGTTCGACCCCCGCCGCGGGCAAATCTTTTGCCGCATTTTTCGCAAGTGCCAGAAGTGGTCCTAACATGTTTTTGAACAACGTGAAACACGTTTCCACCTGTTTTGCCGAGTTTTAACGTGAAAAATCGAAAATTTCGAAAAGTGTCCAATTGATGCGCAGAGCGTAGGGGATCACAGGAAAAGTGTTTTGTGATGTCAGAAACGTGTTCTAACACGTTTTAACGTGAAAAACCGAAAATTTCGAAAAGTGTCCAATTCATGCGCAGAGCGTAGGGGATCACAGGAAAAGTGTTTTGCGATGTCAGAAACGTGTCTGGACTTGTTCTAACATGTTTTAACGTGGAAAATTGAAAATCTCAAAAAGTTCCCAAATGAACCGGGGAGCGTGGAGAACCGCGGGAAAAGTGTTTTGCGATGTCAGAAACGTGTTCGAACAGGCCAAGGAAATCAACATACGGTATCCTGCGTTTCCGTTGAGAAAGGCTCGTCAGGCTGAGAGCGATCGAAAAAAGTTGCCACGGAGCCACGAAGTGGCGTAGTGGCAACTTTTTTCGATCGCTCTCAGCCTCACGAGCCTTTTGCAACGGAATAAGCCAGTGCTCTTTCTAGCGATTAAGATTCCCCAACATCCTAAGCTCTCCCTGGACCGTACTTGGAGCCGGCTACCGAGGTTCCCCTGGACCGTACCTGAAGCAAGCTACCGAGGTCCCCCTGGACCGTACCTGAAGCAAGCTACCGAGGTCCCCCTGGACCGTACCTGAAGCAAGCTACCGAGGTCCCCCTGGACCGAACCTGCAGAACTATGCATAGAGCGTAGTGTACGCATAGAGCGTAGTGTATTTAACCTCAACACATCCCTGCTAGTTTGTGGTCACTAATAATTTATATTTAATGTGTATTTTGCAATGGGATATTCACTCCTGCTCACAAGTAGGGGTCGGAGGGAGGTAATTTAGTTTGTTTTAGCCGTTGTCTCCAATAAAAAACACACCGTCATCTCGAAGAAATCGGCGAGAGCGAGGATCTCCTTGACTGTTTGACCTACATTATACAATCAATTAGACAGCTAGTTAGTATTAATTAGTATCAACTAATTAGAATCATTGGTTACGGACAACATACACAGAGTATGTTCACAGTTAAGCAAAATATTTTTTTTTAAATTATACACTCACATAATACAATTCGGCCAGAAGGGTAGATAATTTGTAGGAGGGAAATAAACGCCTGAAAATCGTTGCATATATTAAATATCTGATGCTGATATTCATAGTAATGTGCATAATGATATTCGCCCTCTCGCTTAAAGCGACGGAATGGTCCGTTGCTTTAGAGTGAAAGCAGCTAGTCCCCTAGAGCTCAAACGGCTACTTTCTAAAGTGCAATAAAAAATTAGCCGACGCACCTCATACTTTACGTCCTTCAATTCGATCTCCGCTTTTCCCTTCTCAACGAAGTTGCCATAGAACATGGCAGAGAAGACGGGAGAATGTACGGCTAGATACTGAACAAAATACAAAATATACGAAATAGTAATACAAACAGAAAATAATTAAATACCTGTCTGCCCACGTGAATCTTCTTTCCCTCCACTATCAGAATCAAATCAGTCTCGTCCGAAGGGGCGGTGAAGTCGAAATTGGTCAATTTCCTGTGAGATTTTGCATTTTATTCTCGTTACGTAAACATGTGCTTAGCGAATTACACGTAGTTTGTATATAAATTTTCATTATTTTTTCGGAAAAAAATCGTAAAATCACTCACTTGATTCCCATAACATTCTTCAATTTAATTCGCGCCTCGATCGTGATTGTTCCATCCACAATGAATCCCTTAAGATGATTTGATTAGAATAAAAGCTCTCAAATATGTGAAAATCATTTACAGCCTAAAATTCACGGAATTTTCGGGATTAAAAATTTCGAAATGAAATTTTCGAACTCAAATTTTATAGTTTTATTAATGGGAGAACGATTGTAAACAGACCTCCTGCTCGTCAACCAGGTCGTTCCATTCGATCATTTTCCGTATGAAATGACCTGTATTCGTGTTGCCAAAACTGTCCGTTATCTGAATATTTAAATCATTACAAAGGAAAATATTTAAAAAAAATTATCAGGCGCATTTTAGACCTGTCCGACTGTGGGTATCAATTACTTCTCATATGTTTCACGCGTTTGGTATGATCATTCAACGAGCGCTCTAGAGTAATGATCACGATCATTACGTTACGTTCATGAAAAGTACTACTGATGCGTGTCGCATTGTCATGCTCTCTCGCAGCCAAATTTGTTGTTTAGGCGCGGGACGATTTATAATTTTGGACGAGTATTTTGAATTTATAAAAATACCTTGTGCTCGACTGCGCGTTTGTCGTCTCCGCTTGAGTGCAGTAGACGAACGATCGACTCATGGTCGCATTCCCACTCCTTATCTTCGCATTCGTCATTGCAGGAGAGTAAGAGAGCGAAATGATCCATGGCACGGACGCACACCATGCTCCTGTGATGATTAGTCACGGGTAGACTTCGAGAAATAACGAAACAACGGGTTGCATAAGAGGCAAATGCACCGCTCCAGCAGTGAGAGATTGTGAGAAATGAAGAGAGCAGAGAGTGATTTGCCTCTTACGCAACCTGTTGTTTCGTTATTTCTCGAAGTCTAGTCACGGGACTATAAGCCGACGAAAGTTTCGAAGTCCAAACCACAAGTCAAATTGCAAGCCTGATTGTAAGCAACGTCTTTCAAAGTCTCGCTCCCCCCTGCACCCACTATCCTTTGAAGTCTTAGCTACCTAATTTATAGAGTCGTAGACATATTTCCGTGTGAGTGCATCATTTTTTTTTCCTTTTCGAAAATTATTTTTCACCGTAAAACAATCATAGAAAGCAGCAAAAATTACCTTTCGCTTTTTTTCTTCAATTTTTTTTTGAAGAAAAAGTCTAACTTTGCATGCAAGTAAATACAACGAACCAGGGAATATCGGCGAAGTAGTGCACAGTTGAGTATCTTGCCTCGTCTTCCAGTTCGTTCAAATTATCGACCTCCCATCGAATGATGAGCTCTTGCTCGGATCCCATCGAATCTGAAATTTAACCATACATGCTAGAAAATATTTTATTAAACAAAAAATACTTCAAGACTCTTAGACATGATCTAGAAATTGTTGCTTACTAATTAAATTAGTAAGAAGATCCTCCCTTATGTGTAGGGGCCACAACGTGGATTGCCGATTTTCGATGTGAGGGTGGAAATCATATAGAATAGATGCCTCATGGTCCCATTTAGACAATACTTTTTGCCGTTTGTCGATATCTTGCCTCTGAGCCTAGATACACCTCGAAATCCGCGCGCGAATCGCTAGTGGGAGAAGCATCAAACCGGGGAGAGGAGAGAAAGGGGCGGAGTCTTCTCTCTCCCCCTCTCTGAGTAATGATGAGGCCCTCTCCATTCTTTACGCTCTCTCATCGGTCAGACGGTCAGCAAGAGAGTGTGTGAAATGGAGAGAGCGCTCCCCTCTCCTCTCCCTCGATAGGGAGGGATTTGCATGAGTTCAAACATCCCTATCTGCACTCTCAAAAGTGCACGCTCTCTCGCCTCTCTCGCCCCCGCGTCCGAGACGGCGCTGTCTCTCCAGTGCCGCTAACCAGCACAAGTCGTCACGCCACAGTCATTTCCGTACTGAAATATTTCAAAAGAGTAGCACAATTCACGATTATATAATTACGTCTTTATTTTTGTTTAGATGTCACTGATAACATCATGAGAATCAAAATATCCTTGGGCAAAACATGGAGCATCACTGGAAGCATAAAAACAAGCACTTTTATTTTTTGTAACTGCATTTTAGCCACATTTCCGTGGACGGATCAACTTTGCCCAAGACGCATTCGATAGAGCAAATCACTAGCTACAAGACAATACCTAACTCAATTCATACGGTTTAGAACTAAGCTTGTGCTACTCCATTGCGTTTCTATGCTTTCTCCTTCAAGGAAAAGTGGGCGGAGACTGCGGATGCTACTTATGTGCCCTGGTTTCTATCAATTTGTGGTATATAACTGACATGCTTTGTTTATTTTTTCAAATGAAGAAAGTTTGTCAGTACATGATCAACTCTTTCTGGTCGGGCGAAAATGTATGAATTGAATATATCCGTAGTTGGGAGAAGGCAATAATGGTAATACTTGCCTTGCCTTATTTTATTTCATACATTTTCGTCCGACCAGAAATATTGTTATTTCTGAGTCAATAAGGAGATATCCAGAACGTTATTAACGTTACACAAACAAGGAGGTACATATTTTTCATCAACAGCTTTATTGAGAAAAAATTGTAACAGAAAACGGAACAAAGAACAAATGCAATTACAAGACGAGAAATTTTCTAACTTGAAGAAAGAACATTCTAACGAAAGCCAGAAAATAGGCTAGAAAAAAAGCAAAATCAATATGTATGTTTTTTTCTATAGTAGGACATTTTCTACAGTAGAAAACACAGATTGAGAGGGGATTACGGTAACAATTTGGGGTTACGGTAACCAGGTGGGATTACGGTAACAAGCGCACACACTTTCTTCGTTCATTTAAGCGGCAGTTCCATCAGTCTATTGAAGCATTCAGCTTGTAACGATTCAGAAAGCGACTCGAGGTTGAGATGCTTCTAAGAACATGCAGTTATAACTTTTCATCGTTTTCACGTTCGCATCGACCGGCGAATAGCAAATGAATAAATCACTTACATTCATCGTCTTGACTTGCTTAACGGTCTTGAACTTCTGCAGACAGTCATTCTGCAAGGTCACTTAATACTTAAATAATTTTAAACCACCGATTTCGTAAAAAACAGACTCGATACGCCATCTTTGCACATTGGAGTACAATTTACAGAGCAGGCTAACAGCGCTTTAAAGCGGAAGAACTGCTAGCAACTATGTCACTCAGAGGGATAAGTGAACGAAAGCATAAGGGTATGGGGGGAAGCGCCGACTTTAAAAGTCTCAACACCACGCTTTATAGACATGTTTCCATGTGAAGGCTTTCTCACACCCTTTAGTTCTCAATTCTACCTCAGGAGGAGCGTAATTGATGATTTAATCCAACTAACCTTCAACTGCTCCAATCTGTGCTGATCCGCTAGTTTGATCTTCTCATGCAGCTTAAGGCGCCTCGATCGGATGAGATACGATTCTACCTGCTCCAGAGCGAACTGGAAAGGTTTTTCTCATGTTTGTAACTTATTTTTACAAAAAATCAAACCTTGATCTCGAATGCGCGTGCGAGTGCCAGAGTGAACTCGAATGTTTGGACTGGAAATCAATTTTTGCAGATTTATATTTAGAGAAAAAACTCACAATTCACAGCTCTGCCTGAGGGGTAGACGATATGGAGAAGGTCGATGAATTCCTGAATAAATTTTACCTTTTTTATTGATTTTATCTTTTGATCTGTTAAAACTACTACAGTAACCTCTGTGCAATCAATCAATGTCTGCTACAATAAGCACTGTATGTAATAACACCTATCAATAAATCTACCTCGCACTTGACGTTCTTTAGTTCGATATCTGCATTTCCTTGTCTCGCATCATCACAGAGCATTTCAGTAAAAACTGGAGAATGAGCAGCGAGATACTGTACACAAAATGTAATTAGTTAATATAATGCATAACTGTGTAATTCAATTCTCAATCACTGATGATGGGCCTACTGCCCGAAACGCGTCTGACCCGATAAAAAACTGATCCAACCCTTCATGCACTCGTATGGCTATAATTCAGCACTCTAACTAACTGATTCCTCATGAAGATAACAAAGTAATCCCTCTTCATAATTCATAAAATTATTTATTTATTCTATTGATACCTGTCTGCCCACGTGAATCTCCTTTCCCTCCACTCTCAGAATCAAATCGAATTGTCCTGCTGGAGAGGTGAAGTCGAAATTGCGCAATTTCCTGCGTAAAACACACTTTTCTCAAATCAAAAAAGTATATCTTAAATATACAAAATTGCTTTGGTCATCACAGGTGCTGTTCTCAAACATGGCGCTAGACTATTACTTGAGGTGTTCAAAGAATTAGCAGTAGACATTAGTATAATAATTTAATGACTAGCTTGATTCCCTTCACATTCTTCACTTCGATTCGAACCTTGATAGTAACATTGTCGTCCTCGATGAATCCCTTAATAAGATAAAGAGGTTTTTTTATTTATTGCTCTAAAGAAAGAAAAAAACACCGCTGAGGATTCGAACGAGAATGCGAACCGTTTCCTTTACGTACGTAAGAAAAAACGTGCTCATGACAAAAGTGTCCACTTTCATTGCTTACTTTTGCGTGCTCTCTCGCCGTTGGTAAATATAGGAACTAGCATTTTGGAGTAAGCAATGTTCGTTTCATTATTATTTATAATACAATACAAACCTTCTCGGGGTCAATCAATTGCGTCCATTCGATCAAATCGATCGGATCCGTATACGAATACTTGTGCGCGAAGCTCTCCGCAGTCTAAATTAATTCAATTAAATTAATTCAATTCATTCATAATTGAATAAATTGTTCAATTGATTCAACGCCTACCGCAACTGTTATCAATAACATCCTTTTTAGGTTTAACAGTTTAAGAAAAATATTCTATAAATATCAAAAACAATCTTGAAATAGGCCGGATTTTAACCAAAAAATGGGCCGGAAGTTCCGTACCTTTCGTGTGACGTCACAGTCAGAGTCACCGGATGAGTGAAGGAGGCGAATGGTCGACCTCTGCTCGCATATCCACTCCTTCTCCTCAAACAAATAAAGTAAAGGTAGTATCTTCTTCAGCATGTTTTACATGCGCGGAACATTGCGCGTTTCAGTGTGCACGCAATCTAGGCATATACGGCATATTCAGTCACCTCACACTCCTCATTACAATGAAGGAGGACGGTGAGATGTGAGGTGTACTCGGGAGTACGGTAGACATGGAGATACCTACAGTAACATACTGTAATATATACCATATATTTCAAAAACGAAAATCATGCAATTAAAACTAGAACGCTGATTTGAAATTTACGGTATACTGTAAATTTACCAGGGCAGATCAGCGAAGTAATGGATCTTTGAGTTCCTTCCCTTCTCGTCCAGTTTGCTCACATTATCGACCGCCCATCGGATGACGAACTCTTGCTCGGATCTCATCGAATCTGGAATTCATAATTAGCATACTGGCAATACCGTGACTTGCAAATATTGAAAACGCCTCAGACGTTTTTATCACGAAAACTCATACGAATGTCAAACAAACAACTTTATTGAAACACAACTAGCAACAAAATAAAACAACTTCAACAACATAACAACAAAATATCATTCAATGCTTCTACAATCAATATGCATTTCGGGGGCTACCGTACCCCTAATCGACCTCATCTTCATCGACTACCGTAACCTCTTCTCCCTCCTCCTCCTGTCTTCTCTTTCCCTTCTCGAGACTATTCGGCGTGTACCAGTACTTGGCTCGTCGCACAATGACCGCGGCACCTTCTAATAGAGAGCCGCAGAGAATGGCAGCCGACCGCCGCGCCGACTCCTCGTCCTGTACGAATATTTAACTGACGACTTTTCGGAAACCTCACCACCCCACTACCGTAATCCAACAAAATACACCACCCACCTCATATCGGGCGACGGCGTAGTGCTCCTCCGTCACTCTCGTGAACACGGGCCAATGAAGATCAGAGACTGGACCTGAAAAGCAGAACTTGAGAGATCCGATCAGAATTCCAAAATGGATTCAAGTTTCAGTGCCACGTTTATTTCGGACATTTTCAAAAACTATTTTTTTTAAAAAACAAATAAAACCGAACCAATTCGGGCGAGGAATTGGAGGAGCTGTGCTGAGGAGACGGCAAAGGGCACGTTGTAGACCACAACAGCGCCTGTAATGAGAGTTTGATTAAGCAATATTCGAAACTGCTTGCGCAAACGTTGAGGCGCTGTCATCTTTGGGAACCCGAACACAACAGTTTTCTTAATGTTTTGAAACTCATCCTAAACATGGGGTTCCGGAACCGTGCCAGTTCCGCTCAAGACCCAATCGTAATGCCTATTATTGCATCATTACTAGTCAAGCGTCAACTCAACTTTAGTCGCTTCCGCCGAGTAATCTCTGGTGGGGTCCATGAGGATCGGCTGATGCGGCGGCCGACGGCGGCTGCCGGTCGAACCTTCAACACACACAACACATGCTTATCGTCATATAGCGTCATCACTATGCAATTATTAGAATATCGTCTTCGCCTAAATCTTTTCAACAACAAATCCATGAATTGCTTACGGCGGCTGACAATAGAGGCCGACTGGCTGCGCTGTTGCCGATGCTGCAGCTGCTGCACGGAAGCAGTCGATGAACAGCTGAAAATTGCGTCATTCATAGGCAACATACTAATATATAACGTCCAAATAAGTAGTGGCGAATTTAACAAATACTCACGCTGCTTCGCCTCTTCTACTCCGCCTCTTTTGAAGGTAGGCCAGGGCGGGCGTGGTCGAATGAGAGTATATGGTATCGGATGAGTGGCATCGATTGGATACTGTATCGGAAGGAGGGCAGGCTACATTCGGTTCACTCGTGGGCGTGTCAAAGCGAGGCGTGGATACAGTAACCGACGGGGACACTACTTGCTTCAAGCTGTTGTCGCAGCTGCTGCAGCTTTTCGACTGCTGCAGCTGTCGCAGCGACTCCTCCAGCACGACGGCAAAGGCGCGTGCAAAGTGAATGAAGGCGAGCTGAATCAAATAATTTATTTTTAAAATAGTCTCTGCTCGGGTCGTCACGTGGATTCGGACGCTGAGGTGTCACATCTACAATTAATAACGCTATTCTTTTAACCTTAATCAAGAATTCGTATGATCGTCAACTGAGAATGCAACAACATCGTTATTCACTAATTTTCGACAAAATACACTCGCATCATAAATAGGCAATTCCGAGGCACGGCCTTTGCCCTTCCCAAGAACAAATCTGTTACTAGAGCAAACATTTTTTACACACACAACGAAGAACTTACGAGTTTCGGTTACTGCAGCTGCTTTTTTTCGCAGCTCCGGGCTGCGCTGCTGCACGGGAGGTGGGCGTCCCGACGCTGATGAACTCGAACAGAGTACGGTAGGTGCAGGCGGACGCTCAGATGGGTATGTAACAGCTGGGGGCTCCACTATGTCGCCGGTCGGGCTGCAGTTGCTGGAGTTTTTCGATTGCTGCAGCTGTCGCAGCGACTCGTCAAGCACGACAGCAAAGGCGCGCGCAAAGTGCATAAAGGCCAGCTGGAATGATTACAGTATTTTCCCCAAATTTTTAATCGAAACGATTACGTTTCGCGCATTACAGATAAATATTTTAGCGGTTGTATTTGTTGATCTCAAGCGACAAGTCACATGATCGTCAGTGATCGACATTGTAAGAAATCCATATAAAAATGTTTTAAAAATACCGTACACTCGAGCCGTTATCGATCAGCGCCAGTTGAACCTCGGATAAGGTACTGTAGAGATCGGCGATGCGGGAGTGACTGGCGCTGCCCTGGAAATCGATCGATAAAAAGGGACTCAAGTGTCCCTTCCTGGATGGTTAATCATTTTTGATGATGTAAAGCACCAACTCACAAAATTGGTCTCCACCACTGCTCCCAACACGGCGCCCATTCGATTGAGGAGATACTCCCAGGGCGATTTGGAGTCCTTCGTATGCTGAAAATCAGGCATTTTGTATACTTTTTAAAGGAAGAACAACAGCAAAAATAGGATCTAAAGCTAATGGCATTACTCGCATATGCCTATGAATGAAAATGAAAATCCAAAACATGAGATCTCTATCTTTCCTCCGAACCGAGATACTCGCGCGCAAAGAAGCTACATGGCTCAGGGATAGACTTTGAAAGGTAACGATAAATAACAAAGCAACTAGTTGCGTAAGAGATTGGCGGAATTCTCATTTTCCCATTTATTCTACGTATAACCGGTTTCGCGTGTAGTTGTTTATTTAACCCCGCAACTAGTTGTTTAAGCGGAATTTTGGAAGAAGAAGAAGGAATCTGGAGTTCATCAATTGGTACAAAATGTCGCAGAAGATGCTTCATGTGATTACCTATCATCTTGTCTCTCATATAGTTGGTACTTCACACCACACTTGAGCTTATACTTCGACGATGATTACGGAAGTTTGGACCATCGAGAACTGACTATATTTCGGAAGAAAACACAAAAAACCTTATATATCCGGCCGCATATTTGTTTTCTGGTTGTGTCAGATTCTGGAATTTCGGGGTTTTTTTTATAAAATAAGCTGACGGTAGCTACCGTAATCGTCGACTGCGGAAACCGAAATAACTCGAACACCCGATGAGCGATAGAACGACTGCTAGTGAGAAAGAACAATTGGGATACCCCACAGAACAGACAGGTCTTCTGACTATCAGCTTTTCTAATGTGCAAGAGACTTTTGATAACGTTACTTCCGGTAGACTTCAGCCTGAAACAGAAAAATCTATACAAATCGGAGATAACAGATGTGAGCCTTTAAATATGTGAATATCATTTTTTTTAAATAAATATAAATATATTAAAATCTAACCGCCCAAATTTCAACCCACATTGGTAATCTTGGAATTGGCGTATGTAGGCGATATGAACTTCAAATTTAGCTCCAACTTAAGCAACCCACCAACTCCGGGCACCGACATGGTGAGAAATGAGGGAGGAATAATAATATTATCCTCTTATTTCGTGATTATCATAAATCAATAAACAAAGATCACTATGCTAAACAACTACCCGCGGAATTCTTAGCAACTACCCGCGTAATTCGCAACTACCCGCCAACCGCTCCGTATATTGAAAATGAGACGGAATAAACGGGTAGTTGTTCCGCCTTTCAAAGTCTACTCAGGGACATTATGGCCAAGTTGCCGCGCACGCGGAAGAGGCGTTCTCACGTGCGCAAATCTCTCGTCCAACCTTATCTCCCGTGTCGAATTTGCGTTCACTTTACTCCCGCGGAGGAAGAGGGGGAGGGAGGATCTTTGATTCCGAGACATGCTGCCGACTCCATGCAAATGGAGGCAGACAGCTAGAGAGGGCGAAACAAACATGTAAATGGGAGAGTTCTCGCAAATATGTCAACCTTTTTTCTTACAGTAACTAAACGGAAGTTCAGGGTTTTCGTGCCAAGATATTCTGCTGTTCGTCCTCCTTTAACGTCAATTTCTACAATATTTAGTCGGAAGTACAAATGTAAGTGGGGTTGGTTGATTGACGGATATTCTGCGTAATATACCTGACGAATGTAAGACACGCAAATCAATTGGAAGACGCTTGCAAATAATATATTTAATTGTAAAAGTACCGTGTGAGTAATGGAGAGGGACGCTTTCAGATTCTGCTTGCACGTTTGAGAAAGATCGTCAACTGACGACATCCTGAAATGAAGGATTACGATACTGTGTGTAAAATCGATTAATGACCGATGCAACACAACGACAGATATTACAAACGTCCCTGACGTTTACATAATACCGATAAGTCCGATCGCATAAACTTTATTTCAACATATTAACACACCAACATTTTAAAAATTTACAACAATGCTGCACAATCATCATAAGTCAATCTATTTTATAATTATAATACTGTATTATAATACAGTGTCTACATAGTCATTACGGATCATGGTCCGGCTATCGTAAATTAGTAAAGCAATACCGTACTCCTCTATCCGATACTCATCCGAATCCGATACTACCGTAATTGTCACTTTCCTTCTCGTCCTCCTGTCTTTTCTTGCCAAACATCACTCGCTTAGGGTCGTAAGTCTGCCAGTATTTGGCTGGTCGAACCTGTAGATTTAAATATGAGACTGCATCTCCTCACTACGCATACTTTTTCTTTAATCTCTTTTTCGACATTAAAATAATATACTTGAGATGAAGGACCTCTTCAAAATACTACTATACCGACACAATTTCAACATACGAACCATATAACCCTCAGGCGGAATAAAGAAGAATAAAGAGAGATTAATTGATTTGAATTACTGTAGAGTGAAGATACTGTCTTAAGTGCACATAATCGGGCTCAATTGGTGAAAAAACAGTACGTACCACCACCGAGACGCCGTCTAATCGAGAGCCGCTGAGAAACGCCGGCGCCTTGGTCGCGATGGCATCGTCCTCAACAATACTCGACTGGCGACTTTTCGGAATCTACATCACCAACTACCGTACACCGCACGCGACTCACCTCGTATTTGGCAGCCGCGTAGTACTCGTTCGAATCCTTCGTGTAGATGGGCCAGCTCAGCTCCGCGACGGGACCTGGTGAGAACGATATATACCTAGAGGCTCATGGACATTCTACTTTTTAAACTCAAAATGCGTAAGAACAGATAGCGATAGTAAGAATTTTGCACACTGAAATACCTCTCGTTAAGCCACTCCGAAATCCCATCGAACAACGGGTAGAACCGAGTCCAAACCAATCAGCACCACAGACTAGAGGGGAAATGTGAGACGACAGTCTCATAATTTCGCACGCTCTCTCATCCACAGGCCGGTGAAGAGAGCGTGCAAAATGAAGAGACTGTCGTCTCACATTTCGCACTCTAATGCAGACGGACGACAACTAAACACGAGCAGGGCGTATGCCAAAGCGATTGGATTTTTGTCAAGCGGATTTCACTTTTATCTATCTCTCTCTTCGCGACCCCTTTCTGGAGTTTTGGAACCATATGAGACGATTCGAACGGACCGATTCGACCGAGGAAGTGGACGAGCTGCGTCGCCGTCACTGAGATAGGCACGCCGAAGATGACGACCGCATCGGAAATAAGAGATTGATTGCATAGTGTTGACACAATCTTCCAGTCTAATTCATCAATCTATTTGATAGTAGAACGTATAGATCGACAGATCAACATCGTACAACGGTGCGTCAAAATGTATACAATTCGTACCCGAGTACGCGCGAGACATACTTTATATTTTTAATTTTTCCTTTTGCAAAAACCACCTTATTTTGTTTGCAATAGGAAAACTAAAATATTTTTAAAAATATTTTGACCGTGCTGACCTCTGATTGCCTCATGCGAGTAGTCCAACTTCGGGTCGTAGTCAATGGGCGCGTGTGATCCGAGAGGAGGCGGCCAGTCATTCTCACGGTTTCCTAAATGTTCAGATTTCCACATTTTGACCCCCTCGCATTCTCAATGCGAGTGGAGGGACCCTTAATAAGGGAACTGGAGCATCATTTATAACAGCATTTTTGATATAATCTAAAAAAACAGAGGAAAAACAGAAAAAAAATGTTATATTCAATCCCACCCCTACGCGGTCCCCATGCGAGCGAGTGGTTCCCGAATTTATGGAACGTAAGAAACACTGGAAGCAGCACATTTTCCGGGCTTGCACAACAGCAAACCTTACAAATAAGAACACGACAATATTTCTCAATTTACTTATAATTTAAGTTGTAAATAGTGAATTTCTTACGGCGTGCTGCCTTGCTGCGCTTTCGCCCCTTGTTTTTGCGGCGCCGGGGCTGCTGCAGGTACTGCAGTTGCTGCACGGGCGTTGCCGTTGATGGGTCGAAGATGATTGCGTCATGCCTATACAACAGATTAGTGAGACTACAGTGCGCTGCTCACAGCGTTTCACGAGCATGGCGAAATATTACGCAGGAAATTGGCAGTTTGCCAATGGGTAGGCATTCTCCCCTTCCTCTGGCTACTTTGGCGCTTAGCCACATCTTCGTCCCTGGCCACTTTCTCAAATTCGCATAATATCTCGTTTTCGTCCAACAGTCTCGCCCTATGTGAGCTCTCGAAATGCTGTGTTGTTCTCACTCACTTGGCCTCCTTGTTGCTGTTTTCCACAGGGATCACGAGCGAGAGCAGATCAACGGGATGAGAGGAAATCGCCGATTGAATGCACATCTGCAAATACATGTTTTGTGGTATCGCAGCAAATTTTTTCCCCATAAATATCCAAACCAAAAACTTCGAAACAAATTGTGATCCATAAAACCACAAGAATTATGACCTACCCTTTCATCCGTACATGGAGTATGATGCGGAGTGGATACGGTATCGGACGGAGGGAAGGAGATTTGATCGATTACTGGAGTCTCACAACGAGGTGTGAACACCGCAGCTGAAGGGGAAAGAGTAGTGGGCGGGTCGGGATGCTGCTCCTGCTGCTGCGCAATGTTGCTGCAGCTGCTGCAGCTTCGCGACTGCTGCAGCAGTTGCAGCGACTCCTCCAGCACCACGGCAAAGGCGCGCGCAAAGTGAACAAAGGCGATCTGGAATGGTCTCATTTTATTCCGCTTCCGTTTTATTTTAGCGCAAAGCCGCAAGTCGAAAAAATCCAGAGAAATCAATAATATTTTAGTGAAGATACCGTACACTGGAGCTGTTATCGATCAGCCTCGCCGTCATTTCATCGAGGGTTCTGTAGAGGTTGGCGATGAGGGAGTGGCTGGTGTTGCCCTGCAATTCAATCGACCAATGCGATGAAAAAAATAATTCCACCAGGCGAAATTGCTCGAAAAAAATCGTTTTCGGTATTACAAATTCTTAAAGATTCGTCCTATAATAAAACTTCTAATCACATATACGACAGGCGAGATATAATGGCAAAATAAGAGGCATAACGAGGCATAGAAAGAGAGTACACAGGCCAGTACTTTTTTCTAATGTCTTATAATTTTAAAATAGTAATAAATACACTCACATAATTGGCGTCCACTACTGCTCCGAGTACAGCGCCCATTCGATGTATTAAACGGTCGCAGGGCGATTTAGAGTTTCGCGTGAGCTATAATATACATTGCAAAAATACTTCGTTAAATTTATCGCTTTCGGCCGTCGATACAGTATCCCCGCTCCCTCGCCCCTTTTTTACAGAGTACGAAAATCACGACCCCCTCCTGCCGGCACCTTTGCCTCGACGTCAGGCTAAATGTCTATTCCTAACATCGGGGGCGCGAAATTACAGTAACCAGCATTTCATTTCTTTTTTTTGAATAGTTTAGCACATACTTACACAGTGCGTAATCGACAGCGACGCCTGTAGATTCTTCCTGCACGCACGCGCCAAATCGTCGACTGGCGACATCCTGCAAAGGGGATTTTTTACATTTAATCAACTTTATCAGCTGGGTGAGGGTGTTAATTCAGCTGGGTTGCCATGATAGTTCTCCATTGCCTGTGATCGTGTCTTGCGAGTTGCATGAACTAAGGACCGGCAGCGTTGACGAAGTCGTCTCTCCATCTCTTAGCGGGTCTTCCTCTCTTTCGCTTCCCTCTTGGTGTCCAATCGACCATCTTCCGATTCCACCGATCGTGGGACAATTTTGAGATTCTCTCTACCCATATCCATTTCCGCTTTTCCGCCTCTCTAACAACATCCTTCAGTTTTGTGATGCCACGGATCCGGTCATTGGTAATATGATCGAATACGGTGATTCCTATCATTTTGCGTTCAAGTTTGCGCTGGGCGACAGAGAGTGTTTGTTTTTCGCGTTTACAAAGGTACCAGGCTTCAGCTCCGTACAAGAGTGCGGGGAGAACTACACCGTCGAATAAGCGCTTTTTGAGCGGCATGGGACATCCTCGCTTTCGGAAGAATTCCGAGTATTTAGAAAATGCCCAATTCGCGCTTCTGACATGCCTATGCATTTCTCCTCTAAACCTATCCGGACCAAGAGTAACTTCTTGCCCAAGATACACCACCTTATCCACCGTCTTAACTACTAGACCTCCTACCACGACCGATCTGCCCATTGAATTAGTCGTCAAAGCGACAGTTTTTGAGCCATTAAGTTGCAAGCCCACCGCAAGTAGTTCCCTTTCTAGTTCCGTTACCATATTTTGGATTTGGCGTGAGTCGTGGGAAATAAGTACGCAATCATCTGCGTAGAGAATATGCGAGAGATATTCGCCGTCTATGCATATTCCTTTTCTACGCCATTGGACCCTGTTGAATACAGTATCCATCACCGAGACAAATAGACGCGGGGGATATTACGGTAAATACATAAACACAGCAGATTACGGTAGATACACCACCATACAGCGCGAAATATATACAAATCAAAAGCTGCATCAGTCCTGCCACCGTAGATACACCGATCATAAAGTGCGAAAATTATGGTAGTGAGATATGTAAAACGTATCAGACGTCTCTTACTAAAATGAAAACGCCACAACAGGTAAAAAGAAATAACTTTATTCCGACAAAGGACGCAACCAAATAGAAAACTATAGCAAACGTGGTACATGCACACTGGACAATCACAGATGATTCAAACAGAAAAAAATTCTGATCAATATTATTAACAGCTACAGTACTCCGCACTGTGGCATCTCTCATAAATCGACAACAAAAAGAAGAAGCAACCAAGGGAACCCTATCATTATCATAAATAGCTACCGTACTTCTAATCACAATACTGTGAGAGACAACTACTACGGTATGACAACATTCTACCGTATTCCTAATCAACGGACTCGTCATCCGAATCGAGTACTGCTGGCCACTACTTCTTCACTCCTGCCGCCTCCTCCTTCCTTCCCTTTTCCCATGATCTCCAGCGATGTTCTGCCACTCCTCTCTATCGTCTCGGGCTCGTCTCTCAACCAGAATTTGGCCTGTCGCACCAGAACCGAGCCGCCCGCCAGCTTGCAGCCGCTGAGCTGCACCATCGCCCGTTTCGCCGCCTCTTCGTCCTGAGTGAATGTGCGACTGACGACTTTCCGGAAATCACACCACCGCTACCGTACACCACACGCACACACGCCTCATATTTGGCGGCCGCGTACCAATTGTTGGTCCCCGGCGTGAGCATCGGCCATTTGAGCACAGTGACGGGACCTGGAAAATATATTTCTTTTAAGTATCTAACAGCATTGATTTTGGGAAGCAAGGCGCTTGAATATACACACCGAACCCGTAATGAAACTAAACATATGAGAGACTATCTGAGTCGATCGAGATACGGCCGTACAGGCAAAAGCTAACATGTGCTGAAATGATGCTCATAGGGTAAACATTGGCCGTAGAGACAGAAAATGACCATAAGAAGTTTCATAGATCAAACCCGGCTGAGATATGTTTCATCACATGTCCAAAAGTGAAATTTTCAATTTTGGCAGAACGCATCCAAACCCCATACATAGCTATATTTTCTGAATGCTCGTGCAATAAGAAACATTTTTCATGTTATAAGTAACTTTATAACTCGTACTTCAAAAAAGTTATAATTTTTTGAATACTCAAAAGTGAAATTTCGATATTTGATCATTGCCCAGAGCACTTCTAAGTATGTTCATTCGATTGCGCGTGCAAATTTACCCCCGTACGCACGAAATAAGCAAAATCGAGGTGATGGGTCGAGTCGAATTTCTTTCCTGAACATGAGCCGCCGCGCCAACACGCGACGCAGCACGCGACGCGTGCCTCAATGAGGTAAACAACTATAATGTTTTCGGTGTTAAAATTACAACTTCGATGTGGAAACACTATTGCCTATGCAAATTCACTCGGAAATCGACAAGAAAATAAATCTTTCGACAATTTCCGAAAATCGGGTTTTTGTGTGTTTTATGTAATTTTTAGATGTGGTGTCGATATGAAATGTGCAAGAAACATATTCCAACCAAATTTATATTATGGTAAATGTTCGTAGGAACCATGTGGTGGACAGATTCCGCACGAAACTGCTCCTGCATTTTTCAATCATAGCAATATACATACGATCAAATTAATTCTACAAATTCATGATTATTCGTGTTTAGTGAACATTAGTAAACGAGGCAAGTTAAATTTTGATGTTTCCGGAAAAGATTAAGGCAAAATAAGAAATATACCGAGAAGTTTACCATATTTTTTCAATTCCAAATATCGTCTCTGAAAATGTGAAGAACCATTGTTGAAAATTATTTCTATGAATATAAGCGGAGTTTTTTCGTCTTACAAAGCCTAGTTTCAATTAAGACGGGTTTTTTTTCTCTGAAAGCACATCTAATGTTATGTATACTATATCGGTTCAGCTTCAGAATTTCACACATCTAACATGGGTATGGCTTTGACACGTTTTTTCAGCATTAGAAAATTATTATTTCTTGAAATTAAGCTTGGTTGCACGAAAAAAGCCGCTTATATTCATAAAAATAAATTTCAACAATGGTTCTTCACATTTTCAGAGGCGATATTTGGAATTGAGAAAAATATGGTAGACTTCTCGGTATATCAGTGCGTTCGCGTAAAAAGCGCCCCTTTACCGTACAGCAAATTTTGACTATGTCTGATTTCGACATGTTTCGATAGCCCCTGGTCTCCTCTTCCAATCCCGCCTTTCAAAAAAAAATTCCGCATAAAATTTGCATAGATAATGAGCTCGAAAGATTGCGCATTTTTCACTTTGATCGACAGTATCTCAGTTCCTTTTGAGAAAATGGCATTACTTGCTGAACAAATGTTGCTTGGTTTGGCCAAATGAATAGACGTACGTTTTTAGAATTTTAAAATTCGAAGATTTTTGAAATATGCAAATTTTTGAAGCTTCATATCTCGAATACTAGGAAAAAAGTATTTTTAGAAAATTGATATGTTTTGTAATTTTGTATGTAGAATTCGATTCTGTAATAAAAATGGAATTTCAAGCCAGGTAAATCCATGAAAAGTACTGTTTTCAAAACAGTACTTTCGTATTATTCTTCACAGTTTTCACTCGGTGAGCGGTCGAAATGGCTCTAAAACATCACAATTCTTCATTTACATCCCTCTCGTGCGGTCGATAACTCAATTATAGGCCTCATTTCGACCGCTCACCACCCAAAAACAGTGCAGAATAAGACGGTAGAAAAGCCAGTAAACAGTAGTTTTCATGGATTTACCTTGCTTGAAATTCCATTTTTATTACAGAATCGGATTCTACATACAAAATTACATAACATATCAATTTTCTAAAAATACTTTTTTCCTAGTATTCGAGATATGAAGCTTCAAAAATTTGCATATTTCAAAAATCATCGAATTTTAAAATTCTAAAAACGTACGTCTATTCATTTGGCCAAATCAAGAAACATTTGTTCAGCAAGTAATGTCATTTTCTCAAAAGGAACTGAGATACTGTCGATCAAAGTGAAAAATGCGCAATCTTTCGAGCTCATTATCTATGCAAATTTTATGCGGAATTTTTTTTTGAAAGGCGGGATTGGAAGAGGAGACCAGGGGCTATCGAAACATGTCGAAATCAGACATAGTCAAAATTTGCTGTACGGATTCTTCCTCATTCGTGCGATTTTTACGCAAACGCACTGATATTTCTTATGTTGCCTTAATCTTTTCCGAAAACATCAAAATTTAAATTGCCTCGTTTACTAATGTTCACTAAACACGAATAATCATGAATTGGTAGAATTAATTTGATCGTATGTATATTGCTATGATTGAAAAATGCAGGAGCAATAGTTTCGTGCGGAATCTGTCCACCACATGGTTCCTACGAACATTTCCCATAATATAAATTTGGTTGGAATATGTTTCCTGCACATTTCATATCGACACCACATCTAAAAATTACATAAAACACACAAAAACCCGATTTTTGGAAATTGTCGAAAGATTTATTTTCTTGTCGATTTCCGAGTGAATTTGCATAGGCAATAGTGTTTCCACATCGAAGTTGTAATTTTAACACCGAAAACATTATAGTTGTTTACCTCATTGAGGCATGCGTCGCGTGTTGGCGCGGCGGCGCATGTTCAGGGAAAGAAATTCGACTCGACCCATCACCTCGATTTTGCTTATTTCGTGCGTACGGGGGTAAATTTGCACGCGCAATCGAATGAACATACTTAGAAGTGCTCTGGGCAATGATGAAATATCGAAATTTCATTTTTGAATATTCAAAAAATTATAACTTTTTTGAAGTACGAGTTATAAAGTTACTTATAACATGAAAAATGTTTCTTATTGCACGAGCATTCAGAAAATATAGGTATGTATGGGGTTTGGATGCGTTCTGCCAAAATTGAAAATTTCACTTTTGGACATGTGATGAAACATATCTCAGCCGGGTTTGATCTATGAAACTTCTTATGGTCATTTTCGGTCTCTACGGCCAATGTTTACCCTTGGAGCACCTTTTCAGCATAGGTTAGGTTTTGCTTGTACGGTCACTGTTGAGAGAAACTCAATCGGCTCAGATATTCTCTCATAATACTATCGGGATGGGCCAAATAAGCTTTAAGCTTTCGGTGTTTTGCACGCGTTCAATTTGTAGGCCATCTGGGGCAACTGGCATTGTAAATAACATTGAATAGATAAAAAAACTGACCAACACGGCTGAGAAACTGTGCGAGATCCGATGTGGAAACTGCCAACGGCACGTAGTAAACGACGACAGCGCCTGAGCAACACTTTTCAGATTACTTTAGAAAAATAAAAATCCCTCGATCAACCTCGATCAGCTTTCTAGGAATTTGTTCTCTCGTTTTTTACACATTTCCCTCACGCATGTATATAATCTTGCCAATGGCTATACTTCACAACTCTTTTTGAATAATTTAAGTTGCCCGTAAACAGATGGAATCACACCTTTCACAGCATCCGGCGAGTAGTCCCTTCTTGGATCAAAGATAACAGGTTTGAATCGAGCAGCAGAAGTCGGATAGCGAGACGAGGAGCTTACTTCACCTGCAAACGTATTGCATCAGCATAAGTATGTAATAATCATACACACAGAATGGAGAATGAAGGCACAGAATGACACTCGCCAGTCATCTCTCTCTAATCCCCAGAGTTGTGTGCGGTGTACGGTCGTGACAAGTGCGACCCCCGAAAAGTCGTTAACCAATGATCGTACAGGACGAGTCCATATCTTTTATTGTCTTTATTACCCTTTTTACCCTTTGTGGATGTAACAAATAAGCAATTGGAAAACCCATATGTGTCCAAAGCAGTATGCTTATACGGTGCCCACCAAGAGAAAATATGTTTTTTTTAGGAGGGCACCGTGCAAACCTGCTGCTTGGACACCTATTTGGTAACCTCTGATCGCTTCCGGCGAGTAGTCCCTTGTCGGATTCTCCATGAAGGGAGACGGTCGACCATGAGGGAAGAGAGTCTGCGGGACGGCGGGCGAACCTGAAATACGTATGACATTATTAATATTATTATCATTGTTATTTAAATATAGAAAATACTAATAATAATATTAATAAAACAGCCTAAAACATTTTCTTATAAAAATCGGAAACCTCCTTGAGTGACCTTATAGCTTTTGCTGTCTATTACTGTTTCGTGTATTTCTTTTAGTTTTGTTGTATTTTTTTCGCACCACGCTTCCCTGTGACATGAATTCCTCCGGTAATGCTTGAGGCCGAGGACGAAAACACTCACGCCCGACGATGGCAGAAGGATCACAGATTTCCGTCAATCTACCGTACGGATGTGGCTGCAGCAGCTGCAGCTGCATCTGCTGCAGGGACTTCATCGGCTGCAGCGGCTGCATAGGTTCCGGGGAGGAGGTTGAACTGGAAAACAAACATCGCCTGGAGCAAACAACGTTGAAAGAAAGTTGCCTTTATTATCGTTTTCATACAGATTTTTTTAAATATATGGAAAACGAAAATAATAGCTTTATGCATCGGAAAACAAAAAAAAAGTTTTTAAACTATGTTTTTCGGGTGGATTCACCTCACACGTTTACGGGACGTAGCAATGTTTAAACGATTCAATGCAAACTAACCGATTACTCGATTCGTCAACACCTCTCTCATCCACAGTATACGGTACGAGCGACTGTTCTGTCGGCGTAGAAGGACGCGAGGCGGCGATTACGGTATCCGAACTACGGTAGGTCACTGTTGAGTCCGCGTGATTGATCGTGGGCATAGCTGGTGGAGGATGAGAGTAGGCTGCAGGGGGCTCTTGCGGCTGCTCATCAACGTTGGGGCTGCAGTTGCTGCACCTTCTCGACTGCTGCAGCTGTCGCACCGACTCCTCCAGCACGACAGCAAAGGCGCGCGCGAAGTGAATGAAGGCGAGCTGAATGAATATAATGAGAAATTGATAATGTAGAAAACAGTAGTTGGCCTCAAAAGTTTTAAATACCGTACACTCGAGCAGCTATCGATCAATGACGCCTGCGCTTCGGCGATGGTACTGTAGAGATCGGAAATCTGGCAGAGACTGGCGCTGCCCTGTGGATCAATCAAAACAATAGCACTATTGTAAAATTACGATTAGTCTCTCGAAAACAAATGGTATAACAAATTAAACTATTTTATAAGTATCCAACTCAACTACTTATTTTCCATTCAACTATCCTTCCCGACAATTTGAAACTAGTTACGATTCTTGTTTTGCCAATACAATTGTGATACTGATTATTTTTGACGAACTTGTGAAAAGGGCTCACAAAATTCGTCTCCACCACTGCGCCAAGCACGGCGCCCATTCGATTGAGCAGACACTCCCGGGGACAGCTAGCATCTTTCGAATTCTGAAAGCAGCTTGAATAGGCTGAGCGCGGCAAAAGTTATGATTCTCCTCCAATCAATAACTACAAAAACTTACAGTATGAGTAATCGACAACCACGACTGCAAATTCCTTTGACACGTTCGAGCGAAATCGACAACTGACATCCTGAGAACAAAGATTACGGTAGCAAGATCACCCTGTAAGGAATAGGAAATATCGCAAACGTCACGAACGTTTCGTCTATCGTCACACGCAACATCAAAGCCAGCAAATCATTTTATTCTTCAAGTAGCGAGTAAATCGGAAAATATTACAACAGAACAGGGAGATTCGACGAACTACAGTACATGTACAGCAACAACTAGACGAATTTACACTTGCAGCGCGACTACCGTGACCCAACTTCATTATACCGCACCCCTAATCGACCGAGTCGTCATCCGAATCAATTACTTCAATTTCCTCCTTCTCCTCTGATGGTCTCATCACCAAATTTGGGTCCTCGTCCTTCATCCAATATGTGGCACGCAGGAGAAATACTCGATTTCCGTGAAGACGCTCCCCCGTCAGAACCAGCTTCGCGCGATTCGCCACCTCGTCGCTCTGCAGTGAACAAATCGATGAGGCGATCTTTCGGAAACCACACTCTGCGTGACACACCACATTAACACGCTACTGTACCTCGTACTTGCACACTGCAAAGTGGTTGCCCTTGCTGCTGTCGAAGATGGGCCAGCGCAGCTCGATTACTGTACCTGAAAATCAAATCCGCGGTTGCTTCCTTATTGCAGTAAACACGCGTTTTGTGTCAAACAGCTTAACAAGGACCAAAAAATATATATATTTTTTAAATATCCTACCGATTCGGCAAAGAAGGGTGATCAACTGTGGACGGGTCGTCGATGCAGGAAGACCGAGTACTACCACGGCGCCTTAAAATATTTATATAAACATAAATAAAATTAGTGCTTCGTTGGATTAGTGTTCGACCTATTTAGATTTCTACATCACTGTCCGAAAATAATATTTTGCTGGGTGTTCGTTGAACTTATATGCTCCGATGGAAATGACTTGCCCTCTATTACATCTATAAAATTATACGATCATACCAAAAAGACAAAACACTTACTTCTGTTGTTTACAAAGAGTGCACGTTAACGACCATCTCACTTTTGTGAACTCTGTCGCCTTCGGTAAACTCAGGAAGTAAAATTTTGACATTTTGTTTGACCGTACCATTCTATAAATGTAATATTTGACCGTACCATTCTATAAATGTAACCGAACACCGCTATAATAAAATCACAAACACTCATCCAAAAATAATAAAACGTTCCGCTCCTAAACAACAGATATGGCACCTCCAAGTCGCCAACCTTTAGTAGCATCCGGCGAGTAGTCCCTCCTCGGGTAGGCGCCTGCATTTGTTGCTGCTGCAGTGTGAGGAGGAGTACGGTAGACGGGAGCTGTACAAAATAAAGATACAGGTAATAATACCTCCTGTCCTCGAGCTGGGCTCGCGGCAGATTACCGCTATTATAAAATCACAAACACTCATCCAAAAAATAATAAAACGTTCCGCTCCTAAACAACAGATATGGCTGCGAAAGAGCATGGCAAAGCGAGAGACACGCCGAGGTATAAAAAGAGAGTGCACGCACAAGTAGTCCATTTCACGAACGTATCATTTTATTATTGTAATATGCAGGCCAGTGCAACAGGACAATGTATAAAATTGATATATTTTTACTGCTGCTTGTATAGTTCACATCTCATAGAACTGTTAGCTAGGACTCTAGGACATAATAGGCTCATGTACTGTATCAGTATAGTTCACTTTAGAAAGAATCGTATCAACATGCAATGAAAAAAGGTTATGAAACATACAGGTTGCAGCTGCAGCTGGTTTGAGGTTCTGCTGCACGACCGGGCAGCTCATCGTCGATGTCAATCTGTAAATATCTTTCTGAACATACGAACACCTCTGAATGTCAACAAACTGGGTATTATATAACAAAAAAAAACATTTTCAACTCCCCAAAAAAATGTTCCTCACATTCAAAAGGCTTAAATTTAAATATTAACTCAGTCCAGGACGTGACCGCTCGAGGGGGCACGGTACCAGTAGAGGATACGGTAGGTCCTGAGGTGTGCGGAGGGGAGGTCACGGAAGACTCCGCCCTAGCGACAGCCGTGCTACAGCTTCTCAACTGATGCAGCTGTCGCAGCGACTCCTCCAGCACGACAGTAAAGGCGCGCGCAAAGTGCAGTAATGCGATCTGAAAATGCACGTTCCTGAAAAAAAATTTGTTTCTGGTACTAATCGAAAAATTTGAACATTTTCGAATTTCACTAGTACTTAAAACAACAATACAGCGGCTGTCTTGTTCGTGACGGGCTGAGAGAAACGAGGGGTGGGAGTTTGGTGATGGGAGGGAGATACCGTATTACATTTATAAAATGATACGATCACACCAAAAAGTCAAATGACAGACTTCCGTTGTTTACCACACAGGCACGTACGCGACCCTCTCACTTTTGCCCGCTCTCTTACTTTGGTAAGCACAGGAAGTACCATTTTGACTTTTTGTGTGTTCGTATCTTGTTATAAATGTAATATTCTTTTAGGCCAAATAGGCTATCGTATTCGACAAAAAAGACCACTACAAGGGGGTCAGGACCACCAATTATTAATTTATTTTCAGGAATTTAGCTCTCCCCTGTGAACGTACACTCGAGCTGCTGTCGACCAGTGATGACGTCACGTCCGCGATGGTACGGTAGAGGTCGGTGATGCGAGAGTGACTGGCGCTGCCCTGAGAAGTGAACTAACTGTTGAAACGAATAATAACCATTATATTCATACAGAAATCGAGTCGTCAAAGAGCGAGAAACGAGTCAGGCAACTAACAAAATTCGTCTCCACCACTGCTCCCAACACGGCGCCCATTCGATTCAGCAGATATTCCCATGGAGAAGAGACATCTCTCGTGTTCTGAAAGAAAGCTGACAGTACTACTTATGCTCATCAGCAAATCAAAACGTCGAGAAATCAGTCTAAGATCAAAAGAGCAAAGTAAAGTAAAGTTAGTAAAATTATTCCTCCACTACGGTAGCGAGCTCGAATTCAAATCCGAGGGTCTCAGGTTCGATCCCCGCCGGTGCATAGTCTTTTGCCGCATTTTTTGCAAGTGTGAAAAGTGGTTCAAACACGTTTTTAAGTAACGAGATTCACATTTGAGCATCTTTTGCCGGTTTTCGAAGTGAAATATCGATTGATTTCACTTGATTTCACCCGATTTCACGAAATTTTCGTACATTTCGCTCCAAATCATTCAACACGCCGGAAATCATTTTGAATTTTACAAAATTTAATTAATCAAATCCATAGCCAAGTGGGTTACGCGCCAGACTTTGAATCCGAGACCCCCAGGTTCGAACCCCGCCGCGGGCAAAACGTTTGCCGCATTTTTCGCAAGTGCCAGAAACCGTTCTAACACGTTTTTGAGTACCGTGAAACACGTTTTCACCTGTTTTGCCGAGTTTTAACATGAAAAATCGAAATTTTCGAAAAGTTGCCAATTGATTCACAAAGCGTGGGGGATCATAGGAAAAGTGTTTTGCGATGTCGGAAACGTGTCTGAACGCGTTCTAACACGTTTTAACGTGAAAAATCGAAAATTTCAAAAAGTTCCCAATTGATTCGCAGAACGTGAGGGAACACAGGAAAAGTGTTTTGCGATGTCGGAAACGTGTTCGAACACGCCCGGGAAATCAACACACGGTATCCTGCGTTTCCGTTGAGAAAGGCTCGTGAGGCTGAGAGCGATCGAAAAAAGTTGCCACGGAGCCACGAAGTGGCAACTTTTTTCGATCGCTCTCAGCCTCACGAGCCTTTTTGCAACGGAATAAGCCAGTACTCTTTCTAGAGATTAACATTCCCAATATACTAAACTCCCCCTGGACCGTACTTGGAGCCGGCTATCGAGTCCTCCTCCCTGGACCGAACGTCAAGCAAGCTACCGAGTTCCCCCTGGACCGTACCTGGAGCAGGCTACCGAGCTCCCCCTGGACCGAACCTGGAGCCAGTTACCGATCTCCCCCTGGACCGAACCTGCACTCAGAACTGTGCATAGAGCGTAGTGTACGCATAGAGCGTAGTGTATTTAACCTCAACACATCCCGGCTAGTTGTCAGCTGGTTGAGCAGAAGTGTCTAGCCGACTCGTTCTACGTGTGACTTTGTTAACGCCATTTACATAACGTTTTATGTCGTAATCAATACGAAATAGTATATACCCAACATACCTTCTGAATGATGGACAGCGACGACTGCAGATTTTGCTTGAACGATAGCGCCGGATCAGCTGCGGACGTCATCCTGCGGTTGAATCGGTTAGGAAAGGATACAGTATCCGTGAAATAGTTACCGTAACTAAATTACAGTGTCACTACTGCAAATGTGATGAGACTACAGTAAACAAAGCAGTGGAAATGCACACTGACAAAATATCATAAACGTCGCTAACGTTGATGATAATAAAACATATAAATTAAAGAGAAAACAACTTTATCCACCAACTGGTAATCAACAGAGGTAAGTAACAATTGAATGTGAAATTAACGAAAAGATGAACGAACAATATCACCGAGGATTAATGGATACCAAAATATCGATCAGATTGCACTACCGCACCCCGGGCATCCATCTACCGTACCACCACTGATCAACAGTCATCACTAATTAACGGTAAAGACATCAAAAGATCGATCAATTATTACTACCGTACCACGTATATACATTTACAGTAGCATCTCTAATTAACGGTAATCGTAGTGCTTCATCCAGTACTGAGCTCTTGTGACAAATGCGCGCTTTCCATCCACTCTTCGTCCAGTCAATTCCCTCGTCGCTCGATCCGTCTCCTCGTTGCTCTGCAGTGCACAAATCGACGGGGCGACTTTTCGGAAACCGCACCATGCCCAACACTACCGTACCTCATACTTACAGACTGCGAAGAAGTCGTTCTTGACGGAGTTGAAGAGGGGCCAAGCGAAAACTTTCAAGGACCCTGCGAAATAGCTGTGATCATTGTTACGGTATGATTTGAGTAAGGAAGATGGGTAAACAAACACAAAATAATCGAATTAATGTACGTAATTTAGGCTCTTGCTGTCCGTAAAATATGGAATACCAACGCATGCTAATCGCATTAATAATAAACAAAATTCAAGCAAATACCGACCGGAAGCACTCTTCCAACGCGTTTCAACCGGTAAAGGGTCTAGGTCTTCTACACGCAAGGCGGTCTTGACCACCCCTATGCCTCAGTAGGGGTGGTCGAGACCGCCTTGAGTAGCCTTGAGTGCAAAATATCTTTCGTAATCTAAATACAAATATCACAATACCGTACCAACTCGAGCGAGGAAATCGATCATCTGCTGTCGCTTTGTTTCCTTTGCGAGTCCAATCACGACCACTGCTCCTGAAAAAGTGAAAAATTATAGTACACCTCAAAGATACCATACACCACCGGCACACCCCACTCCACAACGGACTCTCATTGGGCACACTACCCACTCTCACCCCCTCAGCTCAGAGATAACTAACCAGGGACAGGTCCTAGGTGGACACCACAAAGATACAGTACGCCTTGAAATACGCATGACGAAAATGTGATCGTATCCCGCAGCACTATTTTCACACCGGTTAATACTACCGAAATCACTTTTAGACTAGCGTTATGACTGCTCGAACTACCGTAATCATAACGCCAACTACCGTAATCACTGTACAACTGTTTCCCGCCCCCGTACCTTTCGTTGCCTCGGGCGAGTAGTCCTTAGGTCCTTTTATGGACATGTGCATCCGAGCTGTAAAAGGACACACTCCGTACTTTCTCTAGTTCCTTACATCTATCTATGCGGATCTTTCGTGTTTAGTGACCATCTACCGTACTCTAGCACTACTTTTTCTCACCCGCTCGTCTCAAATTGCGCTCCACTCTCCATTACTCGATTCAGCCAGTCTTCCTCTGGTAGTTTGGAAGGAGTAGGAGGAGGCAAGAGATCTGCAGTGAGTGCGTTTAGTATTAATTGCAAAATACGCAGTATTGTTTACCGACAAAGTTGAGTTTTTTGTATATAAACAATGGATTGATTACGAAACGAGCGAGAAAGTACATAATTGAAAACTTTTAGCGGTAACGACGATCAATCGAGGCGTGCAATGCTCTACAATATCTAACAACTACATGCAACATTAAATAATCGGGCGCCACCCTTCTATCGTGTTCTGTTCAAAATTCGTCGCTGCTAAACTACATGCATTGTAATACTCACAACAGTCTAGTAAATTTTACTTTATCCGACTATAAATTCTACACTACGCTCCTCCTCTTTATAACGTCTACAGTAACCTCCCCCCCTCGTTTCTACTGTAATCCCTCTCTCTCTCTCTCTCTCTCTCTCTCTCTCCCCTTTCTCACCTAGTTACATTCCACTCTCCGTCCCTCTATTCGATCCAGTCAGCCCTCCACTGGGAGTGATGAGATGAGAAGAAGAGGAGGAGAGATGGAGGAGAAGGGGAGGACCTGCAGTGATTATATTATATATTTAATTATTCCACTAAAATGTAAAGGATAATAAAACAAGGTATTTGGCAGAGCATATTGCTGATTCGACGTCGACTCGACGCATTCTTCAATAATCAGTGAAACACTAAATCACAGAGCGAGCGAAAAAAAACTAATTAATAAGTTGCCGAACAATCGATAATCAATAATCACCTTGAATTAGTCGACGCAATGGAAGGCGTGCGCGCCCGAGTCTAAGCGCGGCGCCCGGCGTCCCTCCGGCGCCGAAGAGCGGAACTTGCACGGCGCCTAGTCGTAGGCCCACGGATACAATCCGTGCTCTCTCACTTCGCATAGCTGGACATACTCTAAAATTTATTTGCAATAACATGCTTAACTATAAAGAAATAGCAGTGGAATTAGGTCATCGGCAATGTTACGTACTTCTTAGTAGCTCAGTCCAGCAACTAGCAAAATAGTCAGAAAACTGTAGTACCATTATATTATTATGTTATGACATTATTATGTTGCTTTTTATTATATTGCCATTATATTATTAAGAAGAAGAAAACCCTCCTTTTTAGCACATGTTGTTATTCTACCTGGATAGAGTGATGCTGCGCCGTCGTATCAAACCCGCATCCATAATTTTCGCTGCTGCAGCCGCTGCTGGGTTTGAAGTGGGCGGCGTCAAGATGAGCTGCAGCCACAGCCGCTTTGGACTCCATCAACACGTCGCTAAAATATAAATATATTATATAATCAACACTAATAATATTAATATAATTATTACCATTTATCGTAATCGCCAGTAGTCGTCCGTTTACTTGATCTAGCCAGTCTTCCTCTGGGAGTGGTGGGACGAATGGGGATAGAGGAGGACGGAACCTGCCGTTATTTATTTAATATATAGCTATTTATTTATTTAGGGATAATATTAAGTTATTTTTTTATTTATCGGACGAATAACGGAGGAGAGGGAACCAGCAGCAAGAGATTTGCATGAGCGACTCGAGTGTATTGGGGAGTGGTATAGCCGTACCTATAGCAGTTCACAGCACTATTACTTGTAGTACTGAAAAATAGAAGTTGATATTAGAATACTCATTTAATTAAGCAGCACAATCAAAGGCACCAACAGTGGCATAAGAAGGGTGGCGGCGAGGCAACATCGTGAGTAAACACGCAGCAGTCACAGCGAATAATAATAATAAAATATTATAATATACGTAAATACGCTTGAGTCGAGCATGTTGCTCGTGGTTGCGACGGTTATGTTTTTTTAATATTTAAATATATTGCAAACAGATAGTTAAGAAAAGAATGGAAGGTTGTCTAGTAATGATCTCTCACGGCGCCACTCCACAACACCAACTCGGAGGACTTTCGGAAGAACTCGCAAAGGAGTGATGGTACATGCGATGATAACAATTATTAGAATGCCCCAGCACATTGTCCGTTGTTTCACCTGAATGTACTGCTGCAGTGCAGCGTTCGCAACCATAATGGTTGCTGCAGCAGCCGGGTAGAAGTGGGCGGCGCTCAGCAGTGCTGCAGCCGCGTCCTTCGCCAACACGTCACTTAAAATATAAATACATTATATAAGTAATTTGAGAGCTAGAACGTGATATTAGGCTAACTGCCAACACAAAATAATGCTAGAGACAGAGGTCTTCTGGGAAATATACAATGAAAGATCTTGCGCGTTTGTTAATACATCTGTTAGGAGCAATGAAGCGCTCAACCATTTTGGGCGCCCTGTTAGCGTATAGATAAGCCCTAGCAACATAAAAATTCAAGCAAAAAAAGAAAATGAAGGAAGGGACGTGGAACGCCCGAGACTGACCAGTTCTTGCGACCCAGCGAACACCAGTTGCTATTGCTGCGTGCGCTCAGAGATTTCGTGGCATGAATGTTACGGATATTTGACCGCCAAAACGTACCTGTCGGCAGGTAGAAAGCATCCATGTTACAGTTAGATTCAAAAAGCATGGCAGTTGCAGGTAAAGGGCATGGATGATGCAGTTAGTCGAACTGAGTATCGACAAAAAGCATGCCTGTTACAGGTACCGGGAAGGTGGACAGGTATCGGGCAGGTAGAAAGCATGCATGTCGCAGCCTGTTATTTACCTTTTTACCTGCCATGTAGCTGCGACATCCATGTTTTCTACCAGCCGGCATCCATGCTTTTTACCTGTCATAGCCATGCCACCGAATCTCTGAGCGCTTCTATTCATATTGATATAATGGGGTGGAACTGTTAAGAAAAAGAAAGAAACACGAGCAATTTGATGGAGAAAACGAAGAGAAAGACGAAAGCCTCAGGAATTGTAGGGTAATATTACTGCAAGTATCGGGTAATATTACTGCAAGTATCGGGTAATATTACTGCAAGTAAGAACACGTTAGTAATATCCCTGTAACTTACTTTTTGCTTGCTAAAAAGGCAAATTTGAAGTAAACAAAAAATAACATTGTAGCAATATTGAAATAATATTACTTTTTTTCGAAAGCAGTAACAAAGTAAGTTTCTAGTCAGTTACCAATGCGAAGTAAGTAAAAAGTAATATTGCTGCAAGCACCGAGGTTTATTACTTGAGTACTTCTGGTAACTTACCGCACTTACTTCGCATTGGTAACTGACTAGAAACTTACTTTGTTACTGCTTTCGAAAAAAGTAATATTATTTCAATATTGCTACAATGTTACTTTTTGCTTACTTCAAATTTGCCTTTTTAGCAAGCAAAAAGTAAGTTACAGGGATATTACTAACGTGTTCTTACTTGCAGTAATATTACCCGATACTTGCAGTAATATTACCCGATACTTGCAGTAATATTACCCTACAATTCCTGAGACCAGAGGCAACAAACAACGAAAAGTTTGACAACGATGTGTAACAGTAAGACTATAGTGCTTATTGCGAACTGATCTATTTTCGTTACCGTAGTTTCGTTCAACACTATTGTAGTCTGTTAGCTTTCATACAATGTATAAATTTAATTTCTTTACTCATGCATGGTTTTAAGAATTACGAGACAACTGGGACTCTCATGGACGATATGTATTATTTCATTCCGCATTACCGTCGCTACTACGATAGGGTCGTCG